>OY763891.1:15861972-17061972 GCA_963667165.1 Barbarea vulgaris | reverse complement strand
CATTGAGTTAGAAATAGTACCTTGATGCCTTCTGATGCAGCCCAATGTTTCATAACATCTGGATCGATTGAAACAATAGCTACTAGAGAGGAATTGAAGCTATCACCTACAGATAGAGACATTGTGGCTCAGTTGAGAAATAGCACAAGTGAAGAAGAAGCATGTATGGTGTGGGTAGAGAGCAGAGTCTTTTGCTTACCGTATATGAAACACTGAGAAACAAATCTACATTTGGTATAAACATTTTCGATTTTCTCTGGTGCTATATATTCCCCTTGCGCTAACTTAAATATGTTCTTCTTCCTGTCATCAACATTGAAACATTTCAACTCTTTTTCCAGTAAAAGAAAGAAAAATCAAGACTGTACTCGATTTACAAAACCTGTCTATGATCTTGAGGCGACCACCGGGTAACCACAACCCGATATCTCCTGTGTGTAGCCAGCCATCTCCATCAATAATTTCTCTCCTGCTCAAGTAGATGTGTGTCAAGACTTATGTCTACTTATCTATACATATAACCAGAGCCTTATGTAATAATACTGGAAAATGTGTTACGTTTGTTCTTCATCTTTGTAGTAGCCTTTGAAGATGATTGGTCCTCTTACACAGATTTCACCACGCGGGTGTGGTTGATCTTCTGATGTGTAATTCATTTCAGGAACGTCCACAAGTTTTACCTCTAAACAAAAAAAAAAGCATTTTCAAGACACAAAAACCAGTCATACATATTGGATTCAAAGGTCTTGCCAAGATTTGGATTCTGATATTATAATATGTCTTTATTGCTTACCACACGCTGGATTAGGGGATCCGACATGGCCAGATAAAGTGTCACCTTCATCCATAGAGCTTATGACACAAGAAGTCTCGGTCATACCATATCCTTCACGCACCGAGCATCCAAAGCATCTGTACATCATGATGACCAAAGACCATATTTTCTTTGTTGATTTACAATGGTGAACAAGAGTTTCACATTCTTAGAAATCAGTGAGTTAAAATAGAAAACTTACACTCTCAAGAAATCCATCACATCAGGTGACAAAGGAGAAGCACCAGACCCCATGAATCGAACCCGTCCACCAAGTTTTTCTTTTATTTTGTTGAAGACCAGTTTGTCCCAAAGTGGAGATGGATTCCGGCCTAAAGAAACCACACATGAGAAAAAAAGAAGAAAAAGGCAGATACATGTATATATATATATATACTTGATTCACATTTAACTGTTTCTATTAGTAGACAATACCATTCATGATCGCATGCTTCTTTGAGTTAAAAGCAACTTGGAAAATCCTTCTTTTCATAACCCCAGATGATTGTACAGCACTTGTAACTCTGTATGGGATTAAAGTTAGCACATAGATTCAAAAAAAATCGACAGCTTATAGTAGTAACTCAATCACACGGGAGGCATAAGAGCGATTTACCCATCATATATACGATTATATAAGCGAGGGACACTGCAGAATACTGTTGGCCTTAACACAAGCAAATCATCAATCAGTTTCAGGTTATCCTGTCAAAGAAACATATAAATATGTCTGATTCCGTACCAAAATTTCATCTCACAAATCACAAGATATGAGCTTACATACCCCCTGGTAGAAACCGATAGCAACACCACCATACACCCCCAAAATCTGATTTGAACGTTCATAAATGTGCGCCAAAGGAAGATATGATATGTAACTAAAGATAGAAGACATCTGAGTTAAAGATATATTCTGTTATAAGAAAATATTAAACTATTAAGAGTATCACTATGTATGTCACTTCTCAAGGGAAATGTTCAACTCACACATCAGAAGGTTGAAAATCTATTGCCAGACAAGAACCAGCTACATTTGCGATCAAGTTTTCATGAGTCAACATAACACCCTTCCGAACAAAGAACATATGAAAAAAATATTATATAGTGAAGTTTTTTAGCTTCAAAGTGATTTACGCAGTATCAATTCAACCAGAAAGAACACGAAAAATACATCAAACTTCAGAAACTGGAAACAAACTCACCTTTGGTGTTCCTGTGGTTCCACTTGTGTAGCATATGGTTGCAATGTCTTCAGGCTTTGGAGGGGAAAATGGATATAAGCTACTACGACCCTGAAAGATAAATTAGTAGCAACATGAAGTCTCTCCAACTACCAAGTACAGGAATAGAGACATTTACAGTTGGAATCACATAATAATCCACACGTTTGGTAAAAAACCATTGTAGAAAAGGCTACCTGACTCAGTAGCTTTTGGTATGATACAATTTTGATTCCAGTTCCTTGAGGAAGTGATGGCAAATTCTCGTCCGCCCCTCCCACCACCTTATCACAGTGGGAAAAAGATGTATAAGTGAACGATACCAGAGTATATATATACTAACATACAGTGAAATTACACATTGGAGAAGTACATACCACAATAAGATGAATGGATGGGATTTCATCTAGGAAGCTTAGCAACTGCATAGTTCCCAAAAAATAAAAAAAAACACAACTCATGATTGAAGAAGATTAAAAGTGCTGCAATCATAAGATTAACAAACCAAAACACACTTACAGTATTTAAGGTTTGTGGTACACAAAATATAGCCTGGAGAGTAGCATGATTCACAGCAAACTTAACAGCGTCTGGACCTGCGTAACCAGAAAAATCATATTAAGAAGAGACAAAGCTTGCAAACCCAAAAACTTACAGAGAAATTTTCAAATTTAGATTGGTTACCAAGTGTATCGTATAAAGGAACAGAGATAAAAGAATATGCTGCACAAGCATGATCCACAACCAACCACTCTGGTCTATTGATAAAATAGAGTCCAACACGAGCTCCCTGTTCCATTAAATGAAGATTTATTAAGAAAAATCGCAACATATGGATCGATAAAGCTAGAACTTTGATGAAATCCATATAGAACACATTCAAATTAGAGTAAAAAACTTACTTGGTTAATTCCATGAAACAGGAGTCCTGAACCTATGGCTTCTCTTGCAGTAGCAGTTTCTGCATATGTCATCCATGTGTACCTTCAAAAAGAGCAAATCACAGAAACAATAAACCTACCTCTCAGCTCAAAAAGTTAGCTAAACTCTCAATGTAAAAGAACAGTTTTTTTAAACTCACTCTCCAACAGTTCCATCAGGTCGAACTCGTGTACCAAGATACTTGTTCTCAGGATATGTTTCAAAAGCATATCTGATTCCAAAAAAATGTAATTTCAGCATTAAGGTCACAAACTAAGCCAAATCAATTTTGAACAAGCTCAAAAAGAAGTAAGCAAAACTTACACAAAATTGTCATGTAAAGTCCCGATTTCAGGATGATCCTGGAATCTGCTAATGAGCTTGAAAGGTGACTTTGCAGATCTGACACAGCAAAACAGAAAATTTCACAATAATAATCATAATCACATACACTTACGTAAGTAACAACAATATCTCAAAAGTAAAGATATAAAAGAAAAGAGTGTTTTTTTTTTTACCTGTACACATTCCATTTTCCAGTGTCTAGCTTTTCTGGAAGCACAACACTGTAACTACCTTCTAAGAAAAAAAAAACAGAGGAATCAAGTGATGAATGCAAATAACATGGGGACTAAAGCTGATTCAGGTGCTCACCAGGGGAAGCAGAAGCTGTGGCGTTGAGGAAGAGAGAGGTTTGATCGTCGGCCGGAGAAGAATCGAGGTGAGATCGAACGGTTACGAGACGACGTTGTGCCGGAGAAGAAAATTCCATTTTTTTTTTTTTTGTTTCTCGAGAAAATTCAACTAGAAAAATAAATTAGAAAAACATTGAAGACAAAACTGAGTTTAAAATAAATATGTGAAAATATTGAAGAAACAATCTTAACCACAAAATTTGGGAGAGACGTTACTTACTCTTGTGTTTCCATTGTTATAAAGAAGCTCACCATAATAAAATCATATTTACTCTATAATGCACTTTTTCTCTTCTCATATATGATTTATTGCTTACGTCATATTAGGCACGCTTCTCTAGGTGGATAATTTACCATTTTCAGAAAATTAATATTTGATCCTTATCGAAGTTGTTCATGGATTTTACCATTTTCAGAAAATTATTATTTGACCCTTATCAAAATTACCTTGGAGTTAAAAACATCGGGCATGTTGTTGTCGGGATGGTCTATTTAAAGAAAGCAACGATCTTTTTATCAAACTCATTGCCATGAAACCTTGACTGTTTTGTTTGGCATGATCCATTGAATGGTTGATGCTTCTAATTTTCATGGTGATACTGAAATAGCGAAATTTGAAGGCTAACATAAACTCACATGTTGTCTCAGTTTGATTTGTCTTTTGGACAAACCTTACAATTGTTTGGCTTAGGCAGAGTTGCTATATATTATGCTCTCAGACATGCCCAGTCTATGTCTAAAGCAACAACCTGAATTTTCAAGCAAATATATGTAGAGTGGTTATGCTGTTGAAGTTCCCAAGTATGAGGATCTTCATGAGGTTGTCATCATAGATTATGTAACAGAAGAGAATACATTTTATCAACTCTCATTGATAGTATCTATATTTATAGGTTATGACTTGGGCAGCAGATTAGGATTATATCTCTGAGCCAGAAAGGTTCACTGAAGCACAGAAGAACATAAGTCTTTACGAGTTTGTACTATATTCAATTATTCATCAACATGTAACAGCATATACAAAGATATACCCTTTGATTACATTTCTAAAACTAGAAATGGGAACAAATATCCTGCGGAGAGGATGTTATCTTCACATCGATTTCATGAACCTGTTTATAGAGGAGAAAATTCCAGCAGCTTGACTCAATAAAGATGTCCCTTCATCTGATTTCTCTTCTACAGTCCCATATATTATCTGCCAAAAGTAAACATTTCATCAATGAAACTGCAGCGAAATCAGCTATGTAACTAGGATTTGCATCCAATTCTCTTCATGATGTCAGAGTGACTCAACCCCAAAAAAAAACATAGGAATTAGATCTAGTAGTATTGACCTCAAGATCCTCAGCATCAGGTCGACCAATGAGTTCTTTGGCGAGTAGATACCTGCCTGGTCTGTCTTTGTCATCATAAAAGACCTTCCATTGACTAGAAGTTAATCAGGGTAAAAGATTATTAATTAGCTTGTAATCAGCAAAACAGCATTTACATGGACTTAATCAAATAATAAAAATCAAGTCTTAGTCTTACCCAGGATAACACCTGAAAACAGCACCAGCAGCAAGAGGTCTCATGGAGTAAACAGTAGTAAAAGAACTACAAGAGCAAAAATGAAAAAGAAACGAAAAATCAGTTATTGATGTTCAGTCAATAACCTTGTCAAGTCTCACTAAGGATTTTTGCTTTTTACCTTAGGAAATAACGCCTTAGTTTTCTCACGTTAAACCCAACCCCAACCTCCTCGCTTATTAGACGAGGGTTCCACATAATGAGAGGCCTTGGCTTGAAAGAATACAAAGAAATGTCTTCTTGATGTTAGAACTAAAGGTTCTTGGTAAAGTCAAAATTAACATTTGACAGATTTAGTTACCGGGTCATCAGCAAGCCCTTTTGCAATTTTCTCAACATATTCCAGCATTTGGTAATCAGGAACAATCATGACAATGATCTCATCTTCTTTCTCCACTGGTTTCCGGTCACTTAAGCTGCATCACAAGAATGAACATGACTACATATTACTCTCCCTTTCACAGACTTTGTTGAACTAAAAACTATTAAGCTCTAAAGATCAAACAGACATACCTAGCAAATCCAAAAGCTGCATCCTTCCACCGATATTTTAGCAATGCTGCAGCTCCAGCATCTGGAAATACGGCTTTAACTCTCTGGCAACAACATTTCAAAAAAAGCACTAAGAGTTATCGACTGACTCGGTCAAATGTTTCATGTAAAGAGGTTTCACAAACTGTTTTAGCTCACCTCACAACCTGTTTCTTTAATAAGTGTCTCCACGAAAACCCGCGAAAGCTCCCAAAGTTCAGCTTGTGCACCTTCATCGTCTAAGAACTGGAGCTGAGGAATTAAGAGCTCCGCCTACAAGATTTCAGAGTCAGAATCTGAGAGCTGATACCAAAGTCTTTCTTTTTATTTACCCCAACAAAGATTACAGATTTATTCAGTAGCCCTTACGATAGCTCTTGTTCCTCCAGAGTTCACAAACGAGGCACTTGCTTCACCTGACTGCCTAACAGCTCCCACCAAATCATTAGGCAAACAGCTGAAAATCAGTAACAAAAAAAAAGACATCATTTTTAGCCATAGACGCACAAAAATGTTAAAGAAACTGAGAAAATTGATCAACTTTGAACCGAATTCAATGGTTCTTCTTCACAAAAACAGAAGAAAACTCAATTCCCATAAAAAAAAAAAGTGTAATCAAACAAAGTAAACAAGTGGAAAGTTTAGTGAACCTATCGTCTTCTTCTTCTGGTTGGTCTTGAGCTTCTAATGGTAGTTCCTGTGAAACAGAGGAAGTAGAAGCTGATGTGGTCTGTTCCAGAGGAGACTCACCTTGAAACTTCTCGAATTTGACACATGTTCTTAGCCTCGAAGTGGTGGAAACAGCAAAGCCGCAAGAGAGAGAACGCGGGAAATATTGGGTGGTTGAGAACGAACAACGATGGAGATAGCCATTGAAACAGCTTGGTAATGGAGAAGAAGCCATGGCCAAGCCTTTGGCAATCCTGATATCGAAAAATTCCAACGAAATTGAAGTAGATTTTACTCAAACAGTTGGAATACAAGGGTCTGTATGTTAAATTAGCTTATTATCTAGGGTTCTTTTATAAAGAAACTAAAAGATTAGGGGTTATTTCTTAATTATGGAAACCTTTTATCCTTTTCTTCGTTGGAACGCTCCAGGCTAAACGAGAGGTTTTGAAACTTTCTAGTTAAAAAAAAGGGTTTAGGATCCGTTTCGGTAACCCGTAGACCCGCATCCGGATCCATATCCTGACGCTCCTCTTTGAATTTTGATGAATGAAAAAAATGGTAATATAATATAATATAGACGTTACAAAGCTCCGTTTCATCCAACGGCTCTTATTCCTCTCAAATTCAAATTCGCACCATTTCATCTACACTCGCGTTCTCAATCTCTCTCTCAATCGCTCTATCTCTTTCTCAATCTCTCTCGTTCTCTCTTGCTCTCTTTTGCTTCAGAAGTTTGAGTTCTAGTTCTTTGTGTTCTTTATCAGATCCGCCATGGAAGGAGGTACTATATACTCATTTTATGTAGTCGCGATTCCAATTATGCTTTCAGATTCATGCTTTCTTGATCGATCTGTGTTTTTGATCTGTGTTCGCTGATCATCTGCGGTTTTTTTTCCAGATCAATGTCAAGAAATATGCGACGGTGGTGCTTTGTCATGTGAATTGAAGGAATTTTCTGCCGAAAATCACAATTCCGACGCTGGTAAGGGTTTTATCTCGTTGTGAATTTTGAATTTAGTAGAGAATTTCACAAGTGGAAATTGAGTTTTCTCATTCAATTTGGTAGTCTCTGATTGTAGATATCTCAAACCCTTATTTCTGAGATTCTGGTTGTTTTTTAGATTTTTTTTGTGTGTGTGGTGAGAATCCGATTAGGTCTAAGAATTTTATGTGGAATTCAGAAAGAATTGGTTATCTTTCAACTTTTAACGAATTAGGTTAGGGTGAATCTGAAACTCAGTCAAAGAGTATAATGAAAGTGATTCTTGTGGCATGTGTCTTTAATTTCGCTTTGCTTCTTTGATTGATGTGATGCATTTCTGATTTTGCTGAAATAGTGGAAGAAACTGAGGATACTGTTACAAGTGGAAGCCAAGAAGTTTCTCCAACCAGTGGACCAACACTTCCAATTTTGCAGAAGATTATTGATTTGAGTAACAAAATTAAGGTACTACATTTTTTCTTTGTCCTCCTCTTGAATAACACAATTACAACAGTTCCTTCTAAATTGCAGAAATGAAATATAACTTGGAGCTTGTTTCAAAATGAAGTTATTTATGAATTTTCCAAAGATTTGCTATCAGTGACTTCCTTCTGTTGGTGTTTTATATTTACCCTTAAACCCTTTCCACTTCATTTCATAGGTCTTGAAGGATGAGCATGTGTCGGTATCCAACCAAGTGAAAGAGATCAAGAATTGTTCCTTTGTAGAACCGGAAATGTCTAGGGCTCTCCAGCTTCTGAGTCAGTAACTTACTGTTTTAATACTAAACTTGTTTGCTTTGAGTGTAACTAATATACGTCATCGTGTTGAATGTCAGGTACTGAGCATGGAGCTCTGAAAAAGCAGTACTTGGAAGAGTCATCAGAGAGGAAAAGATTATACAATGAAGTGATCGAGCTCAAGGGAAATATTAGGGTCTTTTGCAGATGCAGACCTCTAAACCAAGCTGAAATAGCAAATGGATGTGCTTCTGTAGCTGAGTTTGATCCAACACAGGAAAACGACCTCCAAATACTTTCATCTGATTCTTCCAAGAAGCATTTTAAGTTTGACCATGTCTTTAAGCCCGAAGATGGCCAAGGTAAATTGACGCTTTATCTGTGTTTTTTTTTTTTGGCTAAATCTTTGCTCTTTGAATGCTATAAAAATGAGTCTTCTGATCTGACTATACCCTCTTTTGCAGATACTGTTTTTGCACAGACAAAACCTATAGTTACTTCGGTGCTAGATGGTTATAATGTGTGCATATTTGCCTATGGGCAAACAGGAACTGGCAAGACATTTACCATGGAAGGAACACCAGAGAATAGAGGAGTGAACTATAGGACCTTAGAAGAACTGTTTCGCTGTTCCGAAAGCAAAAGTCATCTCATGAAGTTTGAGCTATCTGTTAGCATGTTGGAGGTTTACAATGAGAAGATAAGGGATCTCTTGGTAGATAACTCAAACCAGCCGCCTAAAAAGTAGGTTATCCATTATATTGTTTGGTAGTAGAATAAGTCGCTTCCCAGTTTCTCTCTTTCTTGTTCAAAAACCAAAATAACATTATGTGTTATGAAGGTTGGAAGTTAAACAATCAGCAGAAGGGACACAGGAAGTCCCAGGATTAGTTGAAGCTCAAGTTTACAACACAGATGGAGTGTGGGATCTGCTCAAGAAAGGATATTGTGTTAGATCTGTGGGATCAACAGCTGCAAACGAGCAAAGCAGCCGCTCTCATTGGTAAGCAAGAGAGAGTTTAGAAACTAAAATTATATGAAAAGAAACCTTTTCCACACTTTATGACAACAAGAGATGTCTTTTTGTGCAGCTTGCTGCGAGTGACAGTGAAAGGAGAGAATTTGATCAATGGTCAAAGAACCAGAAGCCATCTTTGGTTAGTGGACTTGGCTGGCAGTGAGCGAGTAGGAAAGGTAGAAGTTGAAGGAGAAAGGCTGAAAGAATCTCAATTTATCAATAAGTCGCTTTCAGCACTCGGTGATGTTATCTCTGCCCTTGCATCAAAAACAAGTCACATTCCTTACAGGTTTTTCCCTTCTTCCTTCCCCTTTGTCAAAACATTTGCATACGAGATTTTCTGATTAATTTTCTTGACATTTTTTCCTCTCCTTTTTGTGCAACTCCAGAAACTCAAAGCTCACCCATATGCTGCAAAACTCTTTGGGTAAAACATTTGTCCTATTTTTTGGTTGTGTTGGGCACATGATTCATAAGACATTTTGTTTTTCACTCCACTGTGTATTTATTTCATTGTGCCTTGTACAGGTGGAGATTGCAAGACATTAATGTTTGTCCAGATTAGCCCGAGTTCCGCAGATCTCGGAGAGACTCTTTGCTCCCTGAACTTTGCAAGTAGAGTCCGGGGAATTGAAAGCGGACCTGCTCGGAAACAAGCAGATGTGTCAGAACTCCTCAAGTTAAAACAAATGGTAATGTCATCCTCGAACTCCATTTCATCTAAGCTTTTAACATATCTTAAGCTGATTTCGTTTTTTGTTGTCTCCTTTATAACAATTAACAGGCTGAGAAGCTGAAACATGAGGAAAAGGAAACGAAGAAGCTGCAGGACAATGTGCAGTCACTACAGCTACGCCTCACTGCTAGAGAACACATATGCAGAGGGCTTCAAGATAAGGTAGTTCGCTTTCACTAATGGATTTGATTTGTTTGAGTGTCTTCTTCAAACTTCTAACGGTTAATAAAAACCAAATCATGTTTCAGGTTCGAGATCTGGAATTTCAACTAGCAGAAGAAAGAAAAACCAGAATCAAACAGGAGACACGAGCTCTAGCGACTAAATCATCATCATCAACAACAGCTAGACATCTGAGAGAGACACTACCGACAATCACGGAGAAAAAGCCTCCTTTGGCTCCAACAAGAATGCGAATGCCACTCAGAAGAATCACAAACTTCATGCCTCAACAATCATCTCAGGGTCCTTCAAAAAGATTCTCAGAAACTACATTCAAAGAGAACAATAACAGCATCAGAAGATCATCATCCATGGACATTAATACACTAATGAAACCAAGAAGAAGCTCCATCGCATTCAGACCAGCTCCTACTCCATCAGCCATTGGATCAGGTAATAAAACCTTAATGCCTAGAAGAAGAGTCTCAATTGCAACGTTAAGACCAGAACCATCATCATCGTCAATGACAACTCCATCACGCCCTTCTATATCATTCCGAGGTGGTGACATGAGAAAGGCGAGATACTCGAAGCTCTTCTCTCCAGACCACAATCTGGTGACTCCAAATGCAACTAAAAGCAACAGATTCATGAAGAGCCCTCTTGGAGGAGGAGGCAGCTCGTGGAAGCCGAGCCATCCTACAGTGGTTGCATTGCAGAAGAAGACGGTGGTATGGAGTCCGCTTAAGTTCAAGAACAGAAGACCATCCTTGGTAGCGATGCGACCTTCTTCTTCTTCTTCTTTAGCCACAGATATGCTCCGGAGGGAACAATAGTGGCTTTTTCTTTAGATGTTTTTTGTTCACTGTCTATGTGAAAGCATTTGTTTGTTTAAAACTTCAAAATAGGATTTCTGTTTCTTTTCTTTTTTAATTTTACCTTCGTATTGTTTTCGATTGGTTAACTTCATTGAGATCGTGTGCTGTGGTTTTTATATATGTTATGAAAATTTAGATCTCTACCTTTCTATATTCTGGAAATAATCATCTTTTGAGACCTTTAGATCATTGAATGTTATTAGCAATGTATGGAAAGACTAAGAGAGTTTGTAAAACACAGTTACAGGAGGAGCCAAAGTTGTCTTTGGTGTGAGTCTAAGTCCTAAAAGTACCAAAACTTGCTATAAACCTTGTCATTTTCATGTGTGCATATATAAGAAAAAGCAAAGACTTTTTACACGGAAATTGGACTACACTCATTGGTACATTGTTGTAGGATTAAGAATGCTACTAATAGAAAATCTCTAGTTGGAAAGTTTTCAGCTGTCTCTCAAGGGTCATTCCTCATTCTGTCTTTCCTTCTGTGAAGCCGTATGAGCTTTGTTTATGGTATTTTAGCAAGGCTACTTGGAGAGATGGTAAACAAAATCCTACAAGCCACACATGTCACAAGACATTGTAGAAGCCCTAAGGCCTCAAAATTAGAAGTGAAAACCGTCAGCAGCGATATTGGAGCCAGAGAAAGAAAGAGCAGCTGAACAGACAGACTTCGGCCGATCCCAAAAATTGAGTGTCCCAAAGAACAAACATTCCATGATGTCAATGCCGACCCAAAGCTACTCTAAAACCCCAAATACTCAACGGGAGGCCTCAATATCGGAAGTTAAAACTGTCAGAAGCTATACCGGAGCGAGAGAAAGAAAGAGAAACTGAACAGACTGAAACACATGAGAACCAAATCATATTCACCAGTCTCTACAAAAAGCTCGTTCTCTGATCGCTTTCAAGGTCATCTCTCCACATAAAATAGCAAAGAATGGTAGGGAAAATGGAAAATGATAGTAATAGTTCTCAGTATTAGACTAACCTAAAACCAACTGGGCGATCTACGTCGATGCCCTATGAGATTATTAAACTATCCTCCCAGGTTTCTCCAAAGCACAAACCTTAGGTTCAAAATCCCAACCTTTACTTTACAAGGACCCGGGTCTCAAGTCATATAGCTGCAACAAGAACAGTAAACTGACGCCAGATAAGTTATTGATAAAGTCTCTTCAGACTTCATCAGCTTCCAAGTTTCAGGTCAAGATCAAGAACCCGCCAAAAAACCGCTATGATTTCTCCACCAAGAAATATTAGCAAGTCAGGAAATCTCCTACATTTGATGAGGAAGTTTTGATTTTTTTTATCAATAGACTTCTTTAAAATTTGGGTGTAATGTATCTTGAATTTGATAAAACAAGATCATATTCATACGTCAGTGTGTCTACTTCTTTGCTTCTTTTGAAGTTAATGTCTTGCTGGTTAGTTCGGAGAACAGAGCAAACAAGAACAAAAATTACACATTAAGGAGACAAAGTTCTTTTGTTATTGAAGAAACTCAACACAATGTCTATGGACTATGTTCTCTTTTTCTTTCTTGTCCCTAAATGTTTGTGTTCCTACAGATCTTCTTCCACCATTACTTCAAAGCCCATTTCCATTAAAGTTCTAAAAACAGTACTCCATCCAGATGGTTAAAACTTGGTTGGGAATGATAAACAAACTCAGAACAAGAGATTTGCTAATCTTCCTACATATTCGTACCTTGAGAGATTGGATTGTTCATTCTCAATCTTCTCAGGCAGAAGAGCTCTTTCTCGTGGCATACACACGGTATGCAGCCAGCCCAACGACCACAGCAGCAGCTCCAACTGTTTACAAAATCAATAGATCGATATTAAATTTTACCCAGCATGAATCTGAAGCTTTTTTGTTACGGATCTGTGAGACTCATGGGAAATAAAACGTACTTGAGACAGCCATAAGAGAGCGGTTGATTAGCCTGTTGTAATGTTTGCGGCTTTTTCCTGCTTCAGTCTCTGGAATACTCAAATGAGGATGTTGTGCTGCAATTAAGATCTTGCGGAATAAGTTGTTGAAATCCCCCAATTTGGAACTGATGGATACCGGAGGCTCTATTCCCATATCTTGTGTCACCTGCAAAATGTTTTTGAAATATAAGTAAGGTTCTTACAAGTTTATTAGAGCTATTTTCATTGACTCAAGAAACAAATAGGAACTCTACCCTGGTGGATTCTTGAATGGAAATCGGGAATGAATCAAGATCGTCTTTTGCTGAAACCATGAGACAAGGGACCTCATATCCAGTCGCCTCAGCGTAAGTTGCAACTTCTACAAGTAACTCAGTCGCTCGCTTCCATGACGACTCATCAGAACTGGAGGGAAAGAAAAACAATCACAGATGAAACAGCAACTTAAAGCCTCATCAAGGCACATCAGACATTTAAGCCCAAGGAATTCAATTGTTATGCACAAACTACAAGAAGAGAATGAAAAGGTATCTACTTGAGCATATTTCAACCAATCAAAAACCACGAAAATATACCTGTCATACACAAAAACAGCTACGTCACATACAGCCAAGGATTCCTTGGATGAAAGTAGCCCTTGAACCCCATCTTCTGGAATTTCCCTCATGATAAGAGTTTTCTTTGCACCCTACATTCAGAGATTTACATTTATAAGATTAACACCATATTTCAAAAAGAAACTTAGAGAAAGCAGCCTTGAAGGATGCCAAAAGATGTATAACCAACTAGCATCTTCAATCTCTTTAAATGTAGCAAGTCTGAAAAGGTTCTGTTTAAGACTCCCTAGTTAAAGAAACATGTATGTACTCATAAAAACAACTCATCAAAGATATCTGGCTAGCTCAGGTTTCAAAATTCCCAAAATAACTCAAGTTTGTCATTCTTGTTCAGTATTTTGCACATTGGAGATTTACTTGCGAGGAAAAATATATCCATACTGAAATACATATGCGCACACACACATAACGATACAAAATGAATAAGTATTCTGACTCACCCCAGATTCATCGACCATATTTACTGCATAGCGTTCATCAGTAGTTGATCCCTGGTTGTCAGCATATGACCTAGATCATAGAGAGACATAACTTTAAACCAAAGAGGTAATCTGAAAAAGAGGAAAATCTTCTTCTCTGACAATATGCTAACGTCTCCATGTATAAAAACATGGAAAATTATACTCTCTTCTGTGTGTGTTTTAGATATGTAACAAGTTTTGCTACACGTTAACATGACTAACCTTCCAAGAAAGCAATTCAGCAATGCAGATTTTCCCGCTTTATTGGGTCCAAAAACAAAGCACTGGAAAAATTTTCTTTCACTCTGTTGCTTTTTGCGATCTAAACGTCTTCTCCTAGTAAGACGAATGGCAGATGCTGGATCACCCGGGAATCCAATGTAAATCAAATTTTCCACACTCCGAGCCGGTTCTAATAGTGTCATCAGTGACCACTGCATTGGTTTAATGAATAACTTAGTAAAACTTAGTCCAGATAAGAAATCCACTCAAATTGCAAAACCATAGAAAGTCCAATGATAAAATTTATATGTCGCAAGAACACATAGATACAGAAAAGAATACGTCTAACAGAGAAAATTGCATGACATTTTAGTCTGTCAATCAACAAAATCAAACGGAAATGGAACAAAGAAGCATGAGCATGCACGAGAAATGCTTCCTTATGTTGTTGAGCATGTGAAAGAAGAGTATTAGTTACCAGTGACAGGAAAGAGTCAAATGATAGTCCTCCAAGGGAAGTTTTCTCTGCAGCATCTTCATAAGGCGCTTCCTTCCAAGGACTGCCATTCACAATTTATCATGGCATTGAAATGTAATGGAGATTAACATAATCAAAAACTACACGATATTAGCCTTCTGAAGGTGGTATAAGTACCTTTCAGGTGCAGTTGAAAACAGATCCTCGATCTCTTGAGGTCTCAGATTATTATCCTGCAAAGTGAATATTCAGTGTCAGAGCTATATCTGTCAAGTGTCAACTAAACATTAAGCCTTTACTAACGAAAGGAGACTTACCTCATCGTCATCAAACAACATATACATTCCTTTCAGGAATTCGATTGCTACATTTGTCAACTCAACACTCTACAAAATAATGAACACAATGCCAAAGAAGGCAAGTTGATGTGAGATGTAAGATAACTGTATTCCAGAAATATAAGCATCCAAAATTCTTACTTCTGATAATATCCAAAATAAAAAATTCGATACACAGATCATCGAAACACCTGATAAGCCACAATGGATTCTATTTCTGTAATTTACCTGATCGGGCGCTCGCTTGAATAATGAAGGCGGAAGCAATTCTTCAGCAAGTCTTATGTCATTATTATACCCAAACTTCCTAAGTACAGTCCACGTTGTCTCGAGCCTCCCTTTCTCGATAAAAAGTGCATGTAGAAACAGGAAGCCAGTCACTGTCAGTCCTCTTTCATTCACACCTTCTGGCAACTTTTCTTGCACAACCCTTTTAACACCTTCAATTTCAGAAGGCTGCAACGGTGCATGGAAGCACTTGACCTATTTTGAAAAAAACTATTAGGTGCGTCATGGGGATAACATAAATAAACTCCAATCCTTTTAAGAATATGACGGATAGGCTTAAGCCAATTCAGTGACGAAATAGCCAAAAAACATGAAACACAAGAAGGGAAAATAGAAGAACCTGAAAGTCATTTAGCTCGGCCTCGCTAAGAGCACCATCTCTGTCATGGTCACAGAGTATAAAGATACGCTTCAAGGCCCTTACACACCGGGGCTTCAATGCCTGGGATTCTTGATCAAACAGAGGTGCAGTTGGGTGAAGAACAGTTTTTTGTGCATAATAGAAAACTTCTTGTGCCTGCAGAAATTTTTGTTTCGTTAGGATGATAATTTAAGGCTGAAATATAATTAATAAATCCCATCAAAAGTTGTTCTCTGACTATGCATTTCAAATTCATCTCGGATAGAAGTCCAAATCAATCACCAAAATATCCACTTTCAGGCAAAAATTTAGCACATCTATAGTCCTTGAAAGTTCTTAGTAAGACAATTCTAACCAACATTTGTACCATGTTTGAGCTAAGACATACGTTACATCGCTAAAGATATTCAGAAGTCATCAAACCTGGAGTTGCTTCAGGGCAGAACACTCAATACAAGTCTCAATCTCCCGAAACTGCTGCATTATAGGTGACATCACTTGTTCGAGGCTGACCTGGTTATTGTCCTCTCTGAAGTCAAGCTTACACCCTGCTACTATAATAGGAACTTTGACCTGTTAAAAAATATCACAACCCAACCTTAATAAGAAACAGCAAAAGATTGGATCACAACAAAAATTCTACACCTTCTAACACTAGGACAATGATATGATTGACATAACAAAACTAAAAACAAAGAGAGGAAAAGAAAACCTCCAATCGCCGAAGCTCTGGAAGCCAGTATGTACTCAAACGTTCGAGAGTCTCAGCTCGATCACAGGCATATGTCAAAACAACTGCATCTGCGTGCCTCACTTCCTCAGCAACCATATCCCTATCTTCCGGCCTGAATCCACGAGAAGAAACATCAAAATAAACTCCCAAGCACATCATCAAAGCTGCCAAAGCATGAATATCCTAAATCCTTTTTTCCGGGACCACATGAACAGTAACTAAACGTTTAGTTGGCAACAACGATATCATATAAGCTAATAGTACCCTTTCCGGTTAATTTTTATACTTTAAAAGCCTAAACATATGATACTAATTTTCTTATCCAAAAGAGAAATTATCTCCAACGGAGATATACCTGGAGGAAGTGTCAACAATAGTGACAGGTATGCCATCAGGGAAGAACTCAACAGGCAACTTGGTATCAGGTAGAACAGGAGGGACATTGGGAGGGAAAGAATCAGTGGCTGCAGCAACAATCAAGCTTGATTTCCCAGTGCCCTTATCACCAAGTACAACGATTCGTACAGATTTGGGTGAGCCAGGACAATAATCCACACTAGCTGTGCTTTTCGCCATCTGAAACTGCAAAAAATCAAAACTGAATTGGCAAAATTAACATTACGCAAGATTCAAGTACATCGAGCTTGAAAGCAGAACAAAAAAAAGGATCTTTAAACAGAGACAAGATTGAAACTTCGCAGCTAGATTTAGAATACACAGGAACGTGAGCAACAAGAGAGAATAATAAGATCGTGACGATTTCGGAATCATACATAGCAATAGAAAGAGTATATACATCAACGAGAAGAAAAGTAACCTAAGATCGAAGATTTGATAGAGAAAAGAGAAATTAGCGCGAACCTGAAGTGAAGATTGAGAATGAGAGAAGGAGAGAAGCAGGAGGATTAAAAACCCTAAGAAAACCCTAGAACTTGGATGAAATGTGGCGGTGACGATTGCAACGAAGGAGGCGAAAATTAGAAAGCTTCCTTGGCTTTGTTTTTTTTTTTACTTGTCTGTGTTTATCTAGTGGTATTTCCGTTACTGTTTTTTTTTAACCCATTGTCAATTTTTTTCTTTTCTTTTTTTCGTCAACTGGCATTTATAGAAGGAATTATCAGTAATTTACACAAAAAGAAAAAGAAGGAATTATTTTTTTTTTTTTTGACGGCCAACTAAAAAAAAAAAGAAGGAATTATCATTCTAGTATTTAGTAAAAAATGTTATCCCAGAGAAAATAAATATATATTTAGTTAATAAAGATATTTTAGTAAAAATGGTGTAGTTTACCATATACATATATGTATGCATTTTAGTAATGATTAACTAGATACACTTTTTTTTTTTTTTGGGTGCAACCTACTAGGTACCGTACAACTTATATATCTCAATTTAATGGAAACCAAGTTTGGGATTAATCTCTATGACGTGTAGATAAATGAATGTAGTACAATGTATGAAAAAAAATTATGAGTGTGTCATGAAAATATTTTTCTCTATTTTAAAATATTCAGCTTTCACTGCTCTCATTTACGCTCACATCTTATTATAGAAAACACATATAAACAAAGGAAAAGAATCATACTAAAAGGTAGCTGAATTTTTACTCCTATCAGTCAATAAAACTATATACAATTGAAAAATAATGTTTTCATATAAATTATTTAATTAAAATAACAAATGTGTGTAAGAAAACTCGATCATAATTTGAAAAATGATATTTTGAGCTTTAATCCAAAATTTTTTTGTAATATTGTTTTTTGTTCTGTTTAAAGGTTAAAATATATCATTACGTATGCGCCTACGTGGATTCTTTAGCATTACGTGTGAAAAGTTATGACTGTGGAATTACACGGTCACTACTATTGATAGTAGGCTCAAGCTTTGGAAACATGAAAACCACGTGGACCGACTTTGGTTTGGTATTATCTATTGACTCGTTCGTTACATTTGTCATTTGACCGGCTAAACCGGAAAAAAAAAAAACGAGTGATGAGTCATGTCAACGTCACAAAACAACTCAGAACGGGGGTGTTTAAAATCCCAAGACGGAACATTTTTATTATGATCTCATTCCCATACCTCTCTTCTTTAGGAAAAAAAACTCTCTCTGCGGCTGATTTCGCGAGAAGAAGAAGAAGAAGAAGAAGATGGGTGTTGATTTGGAATCTATCTCCGAGGCTACCTCTGGAGCTATTGGATCGCTTCTCAGCACTACCATACTATATCCTCTTGATACTTGTAAATCCAAGTTCCAAGCCGAGATTCGTGTTCGCGGTCAGCAGAAATACAGGTTTCTCCTTCTTCTTCTTCTTCTTCTTCTTCCTTGATGAATTGATCTTTCTTTCCTCAATTTTTTGAATTTGAATTTGAATTTGAATTCTCGGTAC
This sequence comes from Barbarea vulgaris, assembly GCA_963667165.1. NCBI lineage: Eukaryota > Viridiplantae > Streptophyta > Magnoliopsida > Brassicales > Brassicaceae > Barbarea > Barbarea vulgaris. The sequence continues at coordinate 17,043,209 of OY763891.1, read as the reverse complement.
TGCGCTTGATTGCTTGCTGAAATGATGAAATCGGTTTTGTGTACGGGTTTTTTTATCTTTTCGATTTTTGGATTAGGTTTTGAATTTCTATGGTTGATCTCTTGTTTGATCTTTCGTCTGGATCGTAACTTAGACCTGGGTTAAGATTATAATATTGAATTTTAGCTGAGAAAAAAATTTAAGTTCTTCGATCAAGGCTTTCTCTATGAGCTTTTGAAAATGTTTAATTCTGGTAAAGATTTCTCTCTAGCTTTTCAGAATTAAAAGCGTCTTTTGTGAACTTTTCTGATGAGAAAACTAAGTAAAAGATGCATTTTGAAGCACTTCATTCTTGTTTTACATGCATATATTTCTAACTTGTCAAAGTCACAGTGCCTAGATATGTGTTATTAATCTGAAAATTTGGTGCAATTGTAGATATTTGAACTGTATGCTATTGCCATTAAAGAGTCTTGAGTTTCGTCTAAAGCTGTTTTGTAACATTTTTCAGATACCTGTCAGATGTATTTTGGGAAGCAATTTCTTCTGGAAACGTATTCTCGCTTTATCAAGGCCTAGGGACTAAGAATTTCCAGTCCTTCATTTCGTCCTTCATCTACTTTTATAGTTATAGCTATTTCAAGAGGTTACATTCTGAAAGAATAGGTTCAAAGTCTATTGGAACTAAGGCAAACCTTCTCATTGCTGCTGCTGCTGGGGCTTGTACCTCTGTATTGACCCAAGTACGTTTATTTTGCACTTACCTCTGCTTAAAACTACGCAATGTTTGACTGATTTATGTCATCTTTTTGTTGAGAATCTTTTAGTTTCTTTGTTCGAATGTCAACACTGGGACTTGTTTCCTACTCCGTGTTTTATCTTATATATGCATAATGACTTTTCAAGTTCTATGTTTGTGTAGCCTTTAGATACAGCTTCTTCAAGGATGCAAACAAGCGAGTTTGGAAAATCAAAAGGGTTGTGGAAGACATTAACCGACGGTACATGGGGAAATGCATTTGATGGTCTTGGGATCTCTCTTCTACTGACCTCAAATCCTGCAATTCAAGTACAATTCTCATTTACTTACATAAACTTTCTAAGTGTTTTCTGCAATAACGTGACTAGCTGAACAATAAGTTTCTCTTTGTAGTATACAGTGTTTGATCAGCTAAAACAGAACCTCCTTGAAAAAAGAAATGCTAAAGCCAAGAAAGATTCTTCCCCTGTAGTGCTCTCCGCCTTTATGGCGTTCTTGTTAGGTGCGGTCTCAAAAAGTGCTGCCACCGTCATCACATATCCAGCAATCAGGTATTAGCTTCTGGTGAATTTTTTGAAGTCACCAAATTTTACAACTGTGCATCGATCCAGACTCTTTCAAAGGATATTGATATATAAACATTCATGGGTTTTGTAGGTGTAAGGTGATGATTCAAGCAGCAGATGACTCAAAGGAAGATGAAGCAAAGAAGCCCCGAAGAAGAATCAAGAAAACGATTCCCGGGGTAGTCTATGATATATGGAGAAAAGAAGGGATCTTAGGATTCTTTAAAGGCTTGCATGCTCAAATCTTAAAGACAGTTCTGAGCTCGGCTTTGCTACTAATGATCAAGGAGAAAATCACTGCAACCACATGGGTTCTCATCCTAGCAATAAGAACTCTGCTTGTCACAAAGAGTAGATTGAAAAGTCCATAAAGATTGCGACTCCGCTAGTGTCCCAAGGCCAAGCAAGAGCAAATGACTTTGGTTTGGCTCTGTATTGAAAGATTTTCGGAGCAGGCAAAAAGTATTGTAGTATTTCTCATTTCAAGAAAAATTGATTTTTCTTATAGTAAAGATCTGATTATAGGTCGCATAAAAGCTTCTTGTTGTTACCAGATTGAGTTTCTGGGCGTAGAAGATTGTGTTTTCTGGTTTATTGTGTAGTACTGTTTGTTTTCTTCGGTTGTAATAAAAAAAAATGAGGATCTCTTTGTAGAATCATGTGACATTGATAAAAACATCTCCTATGAGATATTTTCCCAAGTCTTTAGTACTAAAGTTAAAACTTTTTACTATATATCATAATGATATGATGATAATCTTTTGCTAGATGTAGAAGTAAAGAATATTATATATTTGTTTTTTTCATACATAGAACAATGCGTAGTTTAATTCAGAGGAACATGTAACTATTGACTTAAGGAAACATGGACGATGTGAAACCATAAAACCACCATAGTAGATGATTTCGTACGTTTCATAAATTGACAAATCTGATATAGTGAATAATAAACTGTGAATACAACTACCACCTGTAAGCTCACACAATGCTTAATTAGTGCACATGCTTAAAAGACTAGTCTGTGTATATGTTTAACTTGTCTCCACCAATATTTGATCCAAACATATGTTTGAATAGTTGTACAACCTCAACTACGTTTATTGGATATGGGAAACTCTTTCTCTGCTGTAACATAGACACCACCTAACTCAAGTCATGCATGATAAGGCTTTTCAAAAGGCATGTATGTATTCAAAAACCTTACCACCATTATTTGTTGAAGTCTCGCATACAAACACCAAAATCGCACTGAATACCAAAAAGGCACAAGACAACAATACCACAAACGGTAAAACTGATTCAGAATGAACAAAAAGGTACCCTCATATCACCACATAGTGTTGCATATAGAGACAGAGACAGGCTGATGAAAATGTAATATAAAGAGGCAGAAATTTTACATAATATAAACTTAAGTAAGAAAGGCACTAACAAATTCTTCAAAGAAAAAAAAAAAAACTATTTTAATAGTTAAATGTCGTTTACAAACAGAGATTAAAGAGACAAGATCTATCTATTTGCAATGCATCAAACATTTAATAACTTGACCTAATACAAAAGTAATCTAAAAGATCTTAATTATCTCTCTATTCATCAGGACACTAGAGCTAAACAGAAACTAAACTAGAACGCAAAGGTTTGAGAAAACTATTCAAAATCTCCCTAAACTGTGGTGGCTCAGATGGAAAAATCCTCATCAATTTCGAATTTTTCCCTTGAGTTTCAACTTCAGCTTTAACCACAACAAAGCCATCATCAATCTCATCATCTTCTCGATGCAAAAACCGATGCGACAATAGCTCAGACGCACTTCCTCTCTTCAAAGGATCTCTTGCGAAACACGTTTGAATAAACTCCCTTGCGTCACAAGGCAAACTCCTAGGTATCTTTGGAGCTTTACCATTAGAGAGTATACGAAAAAGAGCAACATCTTCATCAACTCCTGACCATGGCTTCTCACCTACATACATCTCCAACACTAAGCACCCTAACGACCACAGATCCAAGCTTTCCATCGCAACACCGTCGTGTAAAGACTCCGGCGACATGTAACGAGCAGTTCCAATAAACGGGAAATCAGTTTTTCTCCAGTAAACCGGAATCTCTCCAGCTTCTAACGTGATTCCAAAATCAGCAATCTTCAATTCGTAAGAATCTTCATCATCATCACCACTCGGGAAGATAAGAAGATTATCAGACTTGAGATCACAATGAACATAACCATGGCTATGAATCGTAACCAAACCTTCAACAATCATACGTGTAAAGTCTCTGATCATGAAGTCTGGTAATTTTCTATCTTTGTATTTGTCCATGAAACATCTTAAACTACCTTCGGTTGCGTACTCTAGAAGTATTTTGTAAACTGAGAATCCGTCGGAGCCGAAACTTATTTGTAAATCGTTACCAAAGCAGTTAACGATTCTTGGACAATCTTTGAGTTCGGTAAGAATCTGAACCTCTTGAAGGAGAGAGTAGTAATCAAGGTGGGAGGAGCTTTTTACGGCGGCGTGATAAGAAGAGCCGTCGCTATTTGTGTATTTGTAGAGATTAACAAAACCGTAAGTTCCATTGCCTAATAACTTCACAAACTCTTCGTTTGGTTTCATCATTCTCAAACAGTTTGAATCTTAGAAGAAGATTGTGATAGCCGAGAAAACTGAAGCAGCAAAAGAGAAATTGAGTGATAATGATGAGTTGAGAGCAGCGACAGAGAAAAAAATAAAAATTGTTGCGAGAGAGAAAGAGAATTGAGAGTTTTATAGAGTTAGGGGGGACTTAAAGTCGGTGGCTTCTCAAATTAGGGTTTTGTTTTTGTTGGCTATGTTTAGGGGCGGACAAGGCAAAGGAGAGGCACGTGCTCATAGAACTTTTCCTTTTTTTTCTTAAATAGTTTTTATAAATTCTTTTAATTTAATTGAATTTTTTTTTTTAAAGAGTGCCCTCAATCCATTTAAGCAAAAGGAAAAAGGTTTCATTTCAAATTATTTGCCAGACTTCAGAGATTTTTTTTAATTAAGAATCTATGAGAAGATATATTCATAATTCTGAGCAGAAAAAGAAAAATAGCCTGCATATCTTTTTCCAAAATTTAATTAAGAAGACACGCTAGAAAAAATAATAAGAAGTTCAGGCCAAAACTATGATACTAAAACTTCTAAAATATAGTATATGTTTAAAAGAAAAAAAAAACAATAGGCAATTAATCATAAAGCATATTTGACATTAAAAAACTAACTTTTGTCCTAATATATATATATATATATATATATATATTTATTATAAACCTTATTTTCATGTAGGTATTATATTTTATTTAAAATTTTCTCTGGATATATTTTGATGTTTTTTTTTTTGGTGATGTTGCGGCGAGAAATATAGATAAAAGGATATCGCAGTATGAGAGGAAAACGAAAACTTTTAGGATTGGGCACTTAAAAGCCATATACATTTTGCTTTCATGTACATATTATATTTTGTTTGAAATTTTCTCTCGATATATTTTGATGTTTTTGTGATGTTGTGTCGAGAAATAGAGATAAAAGGATATCGCAATATGAGAGAAAAAACAGAATCAAATCTACAAAGTTTTCCTCCATCTGCAACTCACGGAATGATTTTTGGTGGTACTTATCCTCCTCGCGATGCTGACCCTAATTTTATCCTTAGATTTGCTTAAGATTCTATGGAGCTTTTTGCTCTTCATTACTTAAGAATTCTCTCAGTCGGTTGAGAAATGTAGGATCTGGAAACTTGTTTCATCATCTTCTTTATGTTGATTGGTCACTGCCACTCTTCCTAAGTTTGTATGTCTTTAACTTTCAACCGCTACAGATACATTTTCCATTGCACGAATGAACCTCAGTCTGGTGGTTGGCTCCATAGATTCACTGTTGGTGCTTACAAGCCTTACTTTGATGTCGTAGAGAGACTTAAATAATCGCTCTTTCCGTTCAGAGGAACTTTTACAGAAAAGACAGCCAACAACCTTGATCTGTATGTCTCTGTCTCTATAGTTTTCTTTAATGTGGACTGATTTAAAAGGGATTTGACATTTGTTTCTCAAGAGTAAGTTATAAACGGAATAAGTTGTGTGTTTACAGGTACGGTCCATTCTGGATATGCACAACATTGATCTTTGTAGCAGCAACAATAGGAACATTTGTTACATACATAGCACATAAACTGAAGAAACAAGAATGGAACTACGACATTAATCTGCAGGAGTGTTCTATGGTTATGTAACCATTGTCCCTCTTGCATTATACGTTGTTCTCAAATACTTGTCTACACCATCAACTCTTTTGTCTGTAATGATATTCCCTATTTATTTTTATCCCTGCACTCAGGGGCGGCCCAATAAAATTTTGGGCCCTGTGCAGATATTGAATCTTGATTTTAAATCTTATGTAAAAAATTAAATTAAATTTTGGGCCCTATATTTAAGGAAAATTCTAAAATTATGGCCCTTAAAATGTTAAAAAAAAATCTTAAAAATTAAAGGGCCATATGCAAATGCTCTCCTAGCACACCCTAACAACCGCCCCTACCTGCACTGGTAAGGTACTATACAAATTCCTCTTTTACTCTCTCATATAAGACATCATCCATTGTGAATAAAACCGAAACTATAGAAATGCTGCTTTTTAATGTCAGTCGCACTTTCAGTCGTGCTGAAGCTATATCTGTTCACTGTCACCGTATAAATCATTCCCTCTGAAGACAAACGAATCGATTTTTACATATGAATCCATATCATCATGTAACGAAATAGTCTTTTTTTATACCTCGGAGATTGTCGAATTTTGTAAAACTAAAATCTCTGTTGCATGATTCTTTCATTTGTTATCATCAACATGAATATTATGAATTTATCTTTAAAACATGTAGAGATCTTATATCAAACAGATATGCTACCTTTTTATGATTTTCTTTTGGCTGTGCTTGACATATATTTTAAGATTTCTAAACTCAAATTTGCTAGTATGCCAAAGTTTGGTCAAATGTTGCATATATTTCATTCAAGTTAAAATCAATGAATAACAAAACCCTTAAATCTTTTAACTTGAGAAAGAACAACGATTCGACTAAAAAAAGGGAAAAAAATACAATAAGAAAAATCTGATGATGAATAAAAAAGGTCTCGGTAAAACAAAACGTCCAAAAAAAAACAACAAAACAGAGAACAGTTATTATTTTTTTTTTTTTTTGTCGACAAAACAGAGAACAATTATGTCAAAGTACTTGAAAGATTTCGAGAAAATAAAAGTGTAATGAATCATAATATATATGAATCAAGCTTTTGGTTTCTTCCCTTTGGTATCGGCGGCAACTACGGGCTTAGCCTTGAATGGCAAAAACGTCTCTCCGCCCATGAACGGCTGAAGAACCTCAGGGATGTCCACACCATCCTCTCGCTGGTAATTCTCAAGAATGCAGCAAATGGTCCTCTCCGTTGCAGTAAGAGTCGAATTCAGCATATGCACAAACTGCTTCGACTGCTCATTGCTCTTTTTCTGACCGTATCTGATCTCAAGCCTTCGAGCCTGATAGTCTGTACAGTTGGAACACGACACTAGCTCTCTGTAAGTCTCCGACGACGGAAACCAAGCTTCCAAGTCATACTTTTTTGCAGCTGCATCGTTCAATGCTCCAGAGACTATCGAAACGATTTGGTATGGAAGTTTTAGCTGCCAGAGAAATCAAACAGTTAGCTAATCAGAAACTATTATAAATTCGTAAAGATTTTTTTTTTTTTTTAGCTTTAAACATGGAAATTACCGCTTGGTAAAAATCTTCCGAGTTCTGCATCATCTCATCCAGCATTTCCCACGAGGCATTATCATTAGGACTGGTGATACAGAACTGTTCAATTTTCTCAAACTGGTGAACACGGAAAATGCCAAGTGTGTCTCTTCCATGGGAACCAGCTTCTTTTCTAAAGCATGACGAGTAGCCAGCATATCTAGACCAAAACATTATGACATCAGCAATTTCGTTTGAATACATGATGAAACAACCGTCAAAACGCTGTGTATTATATGTTCATTTACGTATATACCTTATGGGAAGCTCGGTTGGATGGATCCACTCATCAAGATGGTATGCACAAAGAGGCTGCTCAGCAGTTGCAATAAGGTATTTGTCATCTCCTTCACCAGTCACCTGAACAAAACAGAAATCTTCTCAGAATCAAAGCTCAAGCCTACTCTAACAACATATAATTATACAAACATTTCGGTAACGATTAAAGACCTTGTAAAGCTCTTCATCGAACTGTGCTAATTGTGCGCACTTGGCCATAACATCTTTCCTCATGAAAAAAGGAGGTTGCAATCCTGTGAATTTTCTCTTTTTCAAGAAGGTTAGCCCAAAGTTGATAAGAGCTTGGTTAAGCATCAAACCATCTCCTTTTAGGAAAAAACCTCTTGCTCCAGCAATTTCAGCACCTAAGGCCAAAATTAACAACATTATAAGAAAACCCATAACACAACTGAGAAGGTGACCAAAGTGGCAAAAGTGTCAGGCAATGCTACCTCTCTTGGTATCTGCGATATCGAGAAGCTCAACAAGATCCACATGGTTTTTCAGCTTCTGACCAGGCGTAGCAACACGCTTTTCACCCCAAACTTTAGTCACAGCATTATTTGCCTGCATATGAAAACACCATACACTTATAAATCTCTCACCATTTCAATCACCACAACAACGCTTTGAAAGCAAAACAATTGGCACTAACCTCATCGTTACTAATTGGAACCGAGTCATGAATCAGATTTCCAACAGTCTCCAATTTGGCTTTCAAAGCAGCATAAGCTTCACCAACTTCCACCTCCTTATCGGCATAGTCTTTTTTGTTTTGCTGAGTTTGCTGAATCAGTTCAGTCGCATCTTCTTTTTTCTATTTCCAAAGAAACACAGACAAAAATCGAATAACATTACTAAGAATCCATCAATTTCAGTCAACCTAACTAAAACCATTCCCCTAACTATGGCATTCACATAGTAACTTTCCAGATCCCTAAGTAAGAACCATTGATAGATCTAAGAGAAGGTCTCAATAAAACTAACAATTTTGAGCTGTGCGACTTGTTTATTAAGCTTGTTGAACTCTTTTCGGTAATTATCAACTTCATATTGACCTGAAACACACAGAAATCGCGATATCGTCAAGCTCGATATTCTAAAGAGAGAAACGATGGGAGCTTTTATAGAAGAGTATTACTTACGCTCACGCCATTCTTTATCGAGCTTAATAATCTCATCAACGATTTCAACGCTGGCAAATCTCCGGCGTTGCGATTCTCTGATGATCTCTGGATTGTTCCCTTTTTCTTCTCGGAATAGATTGATATCCAACATTTTCGTGCTTTTCTCTGTGAAATCAAAGTAGAAACTCGAGATTTTAGATTCAAAAAAAAAATTCAAAATCCAACAAGCTCAATGAAGTTTTCAAATCAGTCAAAACTCGAGATTGAAGTTTTGGAGATGATGAGAAAAACAACGAAGTATCAGAATTTGAAGAGAGGCAGAGAAACGTACTTGGGAATTTTGGAGACGAAGATGAGACTATCAGCGGCGATTTTTTTTTTTAACCTCTGCAAGGATTTTTGTGTTGAACATTTTTGGAGACGAACTAGGGTTATTGTGTTTTTTTTTTTTTTTTTTTTTTTTGACACTATTTCTTAGTTATATGTATTAGCCCCCAATTTATTTTCTAGATCATAGAATGGCCCCAAAACTTTCAGATTTGTAGTGGGTGGCATTAGCAAAACACAATTTCCTATAGATGCATTCCAATTTTGTTTGTGTTTATCTTTTCTTTTTCCAGTTTTTCTTTATTTACTCAATTAACATTCTTTTCCTTTTCTAGTTAACAGTTGATTGTATACATTTGTATCTCATTTTCTTTTATTTATATTAAAACTATAGTATACAATCTACTTATTAATTCAATCACTCTGACCGAAACAAAAGAAAAAAAGGATTTAATCATATATATGAAAGTTAACATGCATCCCAAAATAATATCACCAAATTTTTTATTATTTAATTAAATAAAAATTAAAAAAAATTGTTTTCAAGGTGTCTATACGGGTTATCAATATAATATTTGTTTAATAATAAAAACTATAGTAAACTTTTATAAAGATCGTAAACTCTAAACATATAATATAGAGATTCTGACTAACTAAGTCTATGCTTTCAAAAACAAAATAAAACTGATACAAACAATTAAAACCACACTAATTTGAGATTTTGCTACCCAAATTTTGTAATTCTTTCTCAGCTAAAACATTTTTTTTGACATTACCGAAAACCGTTAATACCCAACTGAAACTTTGGCTCTTGTCCTTTCTTGATGTTTCTAGGTATCTTGTTTTTCATCCATAACACAAGACAAAAGAGCAATTCTAAACTTTGGTGTTCTTTTTGGATAAACTACATTTTATTGTATTTAACATCATCTATTATATTATTCCACGTCTTGGCACTACGAAATTGGAGATACTGTACATGAACTATATTTTTAAAAAATTATGAAAATTTAAATTAATCTGATTGTTCTCTTCAATTCTGAATAAAAAAAAAAAAAATACAATTTGTGGATTTTTTTATGCTTTTGGGCTCAGTTTAGCCCAACATATTAGAGGTACGCCTACCTACTCGTATTACTCAACGGCCCTCTTCACCGTCTCTCTTCTTTTAACTTTGTGATTGTGACATTTTCGAGCTAAGAGAGCGAACCAGACTCGCGCGGCTCCAATGGTGAATCGTTCCTTCTCCACCACTCTGCCACCGTGATCGAGTTTTTTTCTCCTTACTCACGTCTACAACATAAAGATACAATGTACAGGATTCGTTGGGTTGCGAACACGAGCTTATCCAGCACCGGCGTAGCGAGGCTCGTGTCTTCACGCGCCTCCACGGTAGCTAATCGGAATGGCTTAAGCGAGATAATGAGAAAGAGCGGTCCACGACGGAGCGTTCCCTCCCTGCTTCAGGAAATGGTCGACTCAGGCCACGCCGTCACGTTATCGGAGCTCCGATTCATCTCCAAACGCCTTATTAGATCTAATCGCCACGATCTCGCACTCCAGGTTTGAATTCTCGCTTAATCAAACTGAGAAGAAGTAGGATTAGGTCACTTTTGATGCTATTTACAGTAATGTGTATACACAGATGATGGAGTGGATGGAGAATCAAAAAGATGTTCAATTAAGTGCTTATGACACTGCTCTTAGATTAGAGCTAATCATCAAAACTCATGGATTGAAAGAAGCAGAGGAGTATTTTGAGCAGTTACTACAAAGTTCTGCTTCGTTGAGAGTAGCAAAATCAGCTTATCTTCCTCTTCTTCGTGGTTATGTGAAGAACAAATTGGTTCATGAAGCTGAAGCACTCATGGAGAAGTTGAATGGATTAGGGTTTCTTGTTACTCCACATCCGTTTAATGAGATGATAAAGCTTTATGAATCCAGTTATCAATATGAGAAAGTTGTTATGGTTATTTCGATGATGAAAGGGAACAAGATACCGAGAAATGTTCTCTCGTATAATCTCTGGATGAATGCGTGTTGTGAGATATCTGGTGTTGGTGGTGCGGAAACGGTTTATAGGGAAATGGTTGGTGATAAGAGTGTTGAAGTTGGGTGGAGCTCGTTGTGTACTCTTGCAAATGTTTATATTAAGGGTAGATTTGATGAGAAGGCAAATTTGGTGCTTGAGAGGGCGGAAAAGATGTTGAATCGTAGTGATAGGCTCGGATATTTCTTCCTCATCACGCTTTACGCTTCTTTAGGGAATAAGGAAGGAGTTGTTCGTTTGTGGGAAGCTTCTAAGTTGGTTAGTGGCAGGATTACTTGTGCAAACTACATATGCGTATTGTCATCCTTAGTGAAACTTGGTGATCTTGAAGAGGCTGAAAGGGTGTTCAGTGAGTGGGAGGAGAAATGCTGTAACTATGATGTTAGGGTCTCCAATGTTCTTTTGGGTGCGTACACACGTAATGGAGAAATCCGCAAAGCCGAGTCATTGCACGCTCGTGTATTGGAGAGAGGAGGTAATCCAAACTACAAGACTTGGGAAATCCTAATGGAAGGATGGGTGAAATGTCAAAGTATGGAGAAAGCCATTGATGCTATGCACCGAGCATTTGAGCTAATGAAGGGATGTCACTGGAGACCATCCCAAAACATAGTCATGGCGATTGCTGAGTATTTCGAAAAGGAGGAGAAATTTGACGAAGCAAATGCATATGTTAGAGATTTACATCGTCTCGGTCTTGCAAGCTTACCATTATACAGATTGTTACTTAGAATGTGTGCACAGGCTCAGAGGCCAGCTTTTGACATCTATGAAATGATGAAAGTTGGACAAAATTCCAATGGATGAACTCAACAATTTCATTTAAGATAATCCACATCATGTTCATTATCTATGCTTTAAATAAATTCTACAAACACAACAATTTCAAAAAGACAAAAAGAGAAGGGAACAATTATCTTTGCTTGTTTTCAAATGGTAATAAAGCAATTTTACATTCAACACATCAGTACAAGGAAAATTTTGAGTCATTGGATTTCTAACTGTAGCCTTCTTGAAGTTCACGTCAGCAAGTTTAAGAATGGTGAGAGGCCAAACATGAGTTTTCGATTTTTAGCAAAAGCAAATCTGAGCTCCGTTACCACCAATCGACGCTTTGAAGCACTGAAAACCGCTGGACTCGAGCTCCTCCACCACTTTGTCAACCACCGTCCCTGAAACCAATCCGTTTTGCAGAGGGAATCATCAAAATTCAAGATTCAAAAACCCAAATTCACAAAAAGGATGAGTGAAAGTTGCTGAAAATATGATACCGGTTGGTAATAGAGTGAGGACGCAGCCACCACCACCAGCTCCAGTCAGTTTGGAGGTAAGCTTGTGCTTAACCGTAGTTTGGATCACAGTCTCAATCGAGGTGTGGCTAACCCCCATTGATTGAAGCAGACCTTGGTTCATTTCCATGAGTTCTTTTATTCTCTCTTCCTTCTCTGTAACCGAGGTCTCGTCTTTAGATTGAATGATCGTAGCAAGCTCTTTGCTTATAGAATCCACGGCGTTGAACAACGAGTTCATTGCTTCGGGATGTCTTCGCGTTCTCTCTGACACACCAGAGACTAGAGCTTTCGTGTTCCGCCCGACTCTAGTGTTGGTGATTAGCATTCTTAATGGCATGTTGGACTGTAACCGAGTTATCTCGCCTGCGCAGAACTTGATCATGTTGCCTGCAACCACCGGGGAAACAGAAACCGTTTTCTCTAACTTATAAATTGAGTTTGTTCATCAGAGGATTTGGGAGTTTTACAGTTAAAACAAACCGTATGCACTGACGGTGTTGTCGATCCCAGAAGGTTTCCCATGGATGATCTTTTCACCTTCAAAAGCCCATTTATTCAGCAACTCGAGATTGGTTTCATCGAGAGATGACCAACCGCCACCACGGGATTTGTCTGAACTAAAAGAGGCGAGGAGAGCAGCTGTGAGAGCTACACTGAAAGCTGCTGATGAACCAAGGCCAGATCCGTATGGAAGCTCGGAGGTAATGATGACTGTCGCCGGACTGAACCTAACAATACAAGAAGCGTGAAACACAACAAGGTCAAGAATTCGGAAATACCGTCTGCAAGAAGATAGAATTGCAACTATGTTGAGTTATCTACCCTAGAATGCTGGTGTATAACCAGAGAAACGTGGAGATTCCAGAGGAGATCCAAATCTTTGCCTCTGGAATATGTTGCTCTGCAACCAAAACCGCAATCGATTTAAGGGTCTCGTCTGAACATGAAGCCGGCGTAGAAGGGCACAAAGTGCTTGAATCATAAGGAATTGCTTCTTTGAGTCTGGCTAGGGACCAGGAAAACTCCAAGGAAAGGTCCTTGAGCTGGAGTGTAAGCTTATCATTATTCTCAGCTGTCAAAAAAAAAAGAGGAAATGTAAATCCTTCAGATTTGTTTCTAGCATGATCATCCAAACTCTAGAATCAAAATTAAAATTGAACGAATGGTATCATAGATCACCCACAGTTTCTGTGCTTGGTTAATTCTGGATCCAGTAAACTAAAGAAACCAGAAACTCTATAATCACCAAGTGGATTAGAAAAAAGCTCAGATCTTTTGCTAAACTATCTCTAAATCGATACACTGTGAGTGAGGTCAATCCAACAATCACAGTTTTGGTGATCTCAAGGAGCAAGAAAAAAACAAACTTAAAACCAGAATCTGTAAAAAGGAACCTGATTGAAGAGGAAGGCGAAGAGTGACGTAAGTGTAGAGATCAATGGCGGCAGCTACAGCCGTGGATCCATGCACAACCGCATGTTCACCGGCGAGTATGATCTTTCCAGGAGCTCTCGATTTCACTTCCATATTTCTAAACTCAAAATACCAAAGTGAAAAAAAGTCTTTGAATTGAGCAGAATAAACAAGAGAACCGACAGATTAAATTAATTACAACAAGAGAGAACACAGCGACATTGCTACAAAATGTGGATCAGACCAAAGGGCATTTGTATCATTAAGATCTGATACGGATCTGAACTAAAACCAAAGACCCAAAATTTAGGATTTATAACCAAAATGATAACTGTGTATCAGATCAAAGTTCCAGGGATCGACACACAAGTAGGGAATTCGGAAAAAAAGTTTCGTTTTTTTCGACTCCTTCACTTCATTTTCTTACCTTGCGCGATGAGAATTCCAATGAAATCCAATAGACAGAAACAGCGTAATTCCTGAGGAAAAAAACAAAACTTAGAAGATGGAAAATGTCTGAAAGCAACGAGAATCGTGTTCTATTAGGATGATGATAGTATGGTGTAGGCGAACAGATTCTCTGGTTTACCATTTCCGGTTCGAAAACTATAATGCAAAATTTGACTCAATTTGGAATGGTTTTACTTTGGTTTAAACTCCATTTGTTTTGTTTCGATTTGAATTTTATCGGTATGAATTTGCGGTTTTGGGTTTGGTTCGGTATGGTTGGAAGAAACAAATCCCATACGCATTTAGCAACGGCTATTTCTTTCGTTCTCTCCACCGAACGTTTTACAATTAATAAGAGGAGAAAAGAAACAAGAAGACATAAATTACGCTGATGATGACTCTTCTTCATCTGACATCGCATCATCTCAATGTCAATGGGTTTCTTTTGCTTAATCCTCAAAGTTCATCAATTTCTCGAGTCTCTGTTTCGATTTCACATCGAACCCAGTTCCAAAGTTTGGTTCTTTGTGCGAAAAGGAGGAAAAAAAGAGTCGAGTATCGGAGGGTTACGAGCTTTCTGTTCAATTCACTGTCTTTACTGTACCCTAATCTCCAGATTTTACCACAGCCGTTGGATCTTGTCATAGCTGATTTGGGCGGCGTAGATGGAGGAGGAAGAGGAAAAGGAGGAGGAGGGTTAGGGTTTTGGAGAGGATGGGGTGGATTTGATGGATGGAGAAAGAAACGGAACAGAGTACCAATTTTGGTTTTCGTTTGTGTAATTCTTTGGATTTATGGGTTCTGCAAAATCTCTGGGAAAGAGATTAAGAGTGATACAGTTTTGAAGGTTTTAGGGCTTTGCTTATTTGGTACTATGGTGAAAGAGTTGAAGAGAGAGGCTAGATTTTTGGTTTTTGGGTTTCTTTGTTTCATTGCTTCATTAGTTTTTGGATTCAAGAAAGAGGACTTTGTGAAATTAGTTTCTAGAGTTTGGTCTTATTCTTCAATTCTATGTAAAAGGAGAAGTCGTAGAAGAGTTTAATTAGAGAAGAAGATTATTGTTTCTGTTGTTTCCTCCATTATTTTTCTATTGAGACTTTTTTTTACTAAACTTTGATGAATTTGTCTGATGGTTCCAATTTTACTACCATTGAACAAAACCATAGAAAGGTGTGAAGAAAGCACTTCAAAACAATGGTGGAGTTGAAGCAACTCCATTGCTTAAAAATGATCATATCGAAAACTTCGTTCCTCTCCTCTAAGCTGAACTCATTATTATCTTCACGATTTGCCAACATACAATGTTGTTTCCACTTGCTTATATCCTATGTGTATATGTTACAATGGACAAGTAGATTTTGGTTCAAGGCCATGCTTGATTTATGGGTTTGTGCATATTAATGGTATGAAGCTGATCAAAGTGTGGATGAAGAGCAATAGGATAATCTTATAAGAAGATCTTGGCTCATAATTCATTGCAAAGCAATGTTCTAAACTTCGTGCCAGTATACAGATGAGCAATTAAGGCGTCTCACGTCTAAACTGAATACCTGAAACATAACTCTCTTCTTTACTAGTTTTCATCTTTATCTATATGCATCAGGTAAACGATAACCAGACATAACTATCTTGTCAGCAAACATCTTGCCAGTCTTGGGCATGACATGCCAGTGAAGTGTCAAGTTGAAGTCTTTCCCTCGGAGGTTGTGTCCCTACAAAAGATCCCATTGACGACAATCAGTTACTCCTCTTCAAGAGTTTACATGAAGGACTGGTGTTTCAAGAGATGATCACAGAATTCTTTTATGTACCTGATCTATGAAACGGTACTTGTTTGAGATCTGTATCCAGAATTTGGCATGCTCTTTCTCGGGTATTATAGCATCCCATAGAGAAACCTGCGAAAAAAAATTCAAATGTTTATATAGTCTCTATATTCTAATACATAGTATATCAACAAAAAGGATCCCCATCTACATCACAGGCATGAAGAAGGTAGCAACACTAAAAACAGATAATCCTGAACCTGTTCTTAGCCCTGATGAGAGCAGTAGGCTATGTAAAGCGTTTGAAACAAAATAGAATTATACCTGATTCAGGGCATTCTTTGAGGTTTCATACTCTGCTGCTACAAAAGCAAATACCTGCAAATGTTTTCGTTTGCGTTGGTTTTAGGTTTATCCGACCATTACAAAAAGAGATGGATTAGGTATACTTTCGAATGCTATACCTGCTTAGTGTTCCAAGTAAATAGTGACTGCAAGTCTGCTGTTATGTTCAATGTCAAGCTAACCTGAAAACACGTAAAATGTGAAGCAGTGAGAATAAATGCAACAGATTAAGGGAAGCCTAATTTACTAGTTCCTGTTTAAGCTGAACTAATGCAAAAAAAATTATATTTTACTACAATGTTCAAAGAAACAGTCGCATCTGAACCCCTATGGCCATCAAATTCAAGAAACTCAATGAATACTAAGCTTAAGATGACTCTCAAGATTGGTATGATAAGAAACATAACCCAAATAATTCAGTAGACCAGAAATAAGCATTGATTTACACACAAAGAGTGACCAGATAAACATAACTCAGAACCTCGAGTACACTCAAGCAAAGCAAAGCATAGACAATTCTAGTGAAGGAAAAAAGAAAAAAAAACCTAAGGAGAGGGTCAAGAACATGAAACCTTACCTCATCATTTCCATGAGGTTGCTTCTGAAACCAATTGATATTCAATATCTGCAAACCACAACACAAACCATTAACCCCAAGTCCAAAAATTTAAGCTCACAAAACGATTCTCAAGACCTCAGATAATAAATTTCCGGAATTCCTTCAAGAAAAAAAACCTCAACCATTACAGCTTAAATTATGCACACATATAGATCCATGATACACTAAAGAGATCTCTGAATTTAACCATAGGCATACCTGGATCTGAGCTGAAGGAGTTTGGTTACTGAAGTTATCAGAGAAAGACGCAAGCGCGCAAATGAAAGCTAGAATTGTGACAGAGAATGTGAGCAGAGCATTTGCTCTGTAACCAAAAGAATGCATCTTCTTTCAATCACTCGTTCTCCGGAGATGGTTTCGACCCTCAAACGTCTCTCTGTTCAGACGAAGAAGAAGAAAATTGTTTTTTTTTTTGTTTTCTCTTAAAAAAAAAAAAGAAAGTTAATTCTGTAATATTTATTTATTTATTTCCTTCTGATCGACATAATGTGATTGGCCAAGACACATAGAATAGTAGTAGTACTCAATAGTAAATACTAATGTGATATAATCATAGGGAAAAATGTTAAAAAAAAAAAGAAGAAGCATACTTTAAAAGTTGAATTTTTATAATGTCATTTAAATATTTCATAATTAAATGAAAAATTTTCATTAACTGAATCATCTGAGACACGTAGTTAAATTGAGAGACAAAAAAACACGCTTACTTCATTTAATCAAGACACGTTTATTTATGTTAGCAACTTTCGCAATTCGTATGTTAAACACGCTTATTTATTCTAAAAAAACACGTTTACTTATGTTAGCAACTTTCATTTAATCAAAACCATCTCATTTTCTCTTTACTTCTATTTTGTTTGAGCTAGATCTGTTGCTATAAGATAATTTTCGTGGTAGCCCACATATATAAGATTTGAGAGTCATTAAAGAGTTTGTTAGTTCCACTCAGAAAGTTTAACAGAGATGAAGATCTTCCTTATCAAGTTTTCTAAAGATTGGCGAGTTAAAAAATTTGGTTGAAAAAATATCACAGCATTAAATAAAAAAGAAAATAAATTTGGAGATGGAAAAATTGCTTTCTTTTGGTTTGATAACTGGACTAATCTTGGTCAACTAATCACTCTTATCGGAGGTAACGGTCCGCGTCTTCTCCAGATCCGCCTGGATGCAAGAGTAGCGGAGGCTACTCGTCATGGATCTTGTAATTTACCAGCAGCCCGCTCAGACCAGGCTCGGGATTTGCAGGTCTCCTTGATGGACGTGACGCCACCTGATCCAAGCCGTGGCGGGGATTCGTTCCTTTAGCGCAGTGCCGCAGATTCATTATCTCCCCATTTTCAGCTAAACAAACATGGGAACAATTGCGTACTACTTCTCCCACCGTACCTTGGGCATCAGTTGTTTGGTTTAAGCAGCATGTCCTGCGATTCTCCTTTGCTACCTGGTTAGCAATGCGTACTAGGCTGCCCACACGTGATCGTTTGCATGGGTGGGGCATGATTGTATCCGGTAATTGTTTCATCTGCTCTGATGGGCTTGAAACTCACGATCATCTCTTCTTCAGCTGCCCCTTCCGAGATATAGCAGTCGTTTGCATTCAGGGTTGTGTCTTTTCCTCCTTTGAAGCTTTCTGTTGCTGCTTCTTGGTTCATGCATTCTAGGGTTCATCACTCTGCTTCAGCAATCATTATCCTCAAGCTTCTGTTTCAATCTGTACTTTACCACATTTGGAAAGAGTGAAACTCAAGACTCTTCAATGGCTCTGCTTTGTCTCCTTCCACAATTCGTATCTTTATCGACCGTTTTCTCCGTGATAGGCTTCTCTCCTTCTCGGCTACGGATTCGCACTCTCCTTCGCTTCTTGAATTTTACTTTAGTTGTATTTCTTTTCTTTTTTTAATATATGTATATCAGCTCGTTCACGTTGGTTTTCTTAATGAACCTTTTGTTTTGAGTAGAATAAGTTGTAACTCGGCAACATTATTTATATAATCTTCACCTTAAAACCAAAAAAAAAAAAGGGGGGAGGGTGGGGTGGGGGAAACAGATTGATGATTTGATACCATTTATTTTTTATTTTTTTGGTAATTGATTTGATACCATAATTTTTTTGTAATAAATGTAGGCAAGAACGGATTTTTTTGTTTGCGTTTACGTTTGTGTTCCAATATTCTGAGATTAGTTTTTAGAATTGTTACGTGTTACTTACATTTGAGCCAAAGATTATCACGACTTTTTTTAGTCTTTAACCCGACTTTTAGTTATTTACACATTTATATTTCTAGAACAAAAATTGACTAATGGCAGTTTCCTAGTTCCTACGTCACTATTCAAATTGTTGAACAAGTAACCTTCGAATCCGTATTAAGGCGGCGGCGACGACCTAGTCGTTGTCTGAATAATGAAAAGTTTACCATGTTTTATATTTTAATGTACGTAATTCCAAGTTACATTATATCTATGGTATGTACCCATATTTCTTTTATTGATTCCAAGTTGCATTAAAATATATTTTCCCGAACTATTTTTGGTCCCAAGTAAAGCGTATATATGTATGATATAATAATACATGTTCTTTTATATTTGACTAGGGGATATTTTAATATATTTTTCGAAAAAATCATATGTGATCTATAATATTTATAAAAATATTATAGATATAGGTGATGATAATAATATATATTAATTTTTATATAGGAGATGATAATAATTTATATTAATTTTTCGAAAAAAAAATTTAGTGACTTTAATCCCTAAATTTTTGAAGTATAATTAAATCTAATATTGCAATTAAAATTACATAATTTGGAAAACTATAGTAATGTATATATTAAAAATAAACTGATTATAATAGTTAATTATTAAAATTTGGTATAATAGTATGTTTTTAATTTTTTTTTGATAATTTATTATAGATTTTTAATGAGTAAGTTTTAAAGGAATAAATTATTTTTGTAAGATTATATATATAGTAAGATATTTTTCCAATTATAAACATGATTTTGAGCATATATATTGTGCTATTTTTTTGACGATTTTTTCATATTTCTTTACCAAATCTCTTTCCTAAATTTTATCATATGAAGTATGTATATGATATTTTTTGCATTCAATATATTTATTATGCAATATTTTGTTTTTCTTCTTGTTTTCTATTTTATAGACTTTTTTTTGCCATCTTTTGACTTTACTTTCCTTTTTTTTCTGTTCTTTAAATTAAACTTATTCACATATGATTTTTGTTTCATATTTGTATTTAGTTTCCCTTTTATTTCTAATTCAAATCTATTTACATAGGCGAGATTGTCTCTTCATTTATATATATCGTTAGCTTGGTTCTTAAAGTTTACAAATAGCAAGTACAATAAAAAAAGTATGTTTCTTTTAATTTTTATTTATTTTTTTATTTTTTCATTTTCAACTACAAATAGACATGTACATAATATATTTTATTACTTTATTTTGCCGGTGATGATCTTTTTTTTAAGCATGAGTTATTTCTCTAACACTTCTATTATCTATTTCTTTCTTAAACGTTTTTGGATTTGTCATATAGTTTTTTCTTTCTTTTTTTGTCATTGGGTTTCTATCCTTCTTTTCTTCCTCATTTTTTCTGAAATTTTCTCTAGGGCTTTTTTTTTTTTTCTCGTTTATCTATATACAATACACTATATAAGATTAAATAAGGATTCATAACTATTATGCGACTAATTATCTTTATTTTAAAGGCACATATTTATTTTTCTTTTTAAGTATTTTCATATTAAATAATTTATATATTAATTATCAGGAAAATATGAAGTTATGATAAACAAAATATTATTTTTAATTATTCATTAATTAAAAATTAAGGAAACTCATTATTTTGAGTAATTTCTTTTATTTTGTTGCTTAATGAGAAATTAAGGCATACTTTGACTTATATACTAAATTTAATATTTTGAGTATGATTTTGTTTTCTGTTTTGGCCATAATTTTTCTTTTTAAGTTTTTAGTAGATATCAATTTTTTTTTTTTTAAGATTTTGTTAAGTTACCTCGAAAATTTATGTTAAACATAGACGTGGACCAATAACATCGCGTTTTTTAAATCTTATGTGGACGCCTTAAAAACACTATAGCTTCAACTTTTATATAGTATAGACTAGGTCTTGGATCCACGCTACGCGTGGATATTTTAGTATATTTTCCGAATAAATCATATGTGATCTACAATATTTATAAAAATATTATTTTATATAGGAGAAGATAATAACATATATTAATTTTTTGAAAATAAATTTTAGTCACTTTAATCCCTAAATTTTCAAAGTATAACTAAATTAAATATTGCAATTAAAATTACATAATTTGGAAAACTATAGTAATGTATATCTTAAAAATAAACTGATTATAATAGTTAATTATTAAAATTTGGTATAATAGTATGTTTTTAATTTTTTTGATAATTTATTAGATTTTTAATGTGTAAGTTGTAAAGGAATAAATTATTTTTGTAAGATTATATATACAGTAAGATCTTTTTCCAATTATAAACATGATTTTGAGCATATATATTGTGCTATATTTTTGACGATTTTTTCATATTTTTTTACCAGATCTTTTTCCTAAATATTATCATATGAAGTATGTATATGATATTTTTGCATTCAATATATTGCAATATTTTGTTTTTCTTCTTGTTTTCTATTTTATAGAAATTTTTTTGCCATCTTTTGACTTTACTTTCTTTTTTTCTGTTCTTTTAAATTCTAAACTTATTCACATATGATTTTTGTTTCATATTTGTATTTAGTTTCCTTTTTATTTTCCAATTCAAACTATTTACATAGGCTAGATTTTCTCTTCATTTATATATATCGTTAGCTTAGTTCTTAAAATTTACAATAGCAAATATAATAAAAAAAATTATGATTCTTTTAATTTTTATTTATTTTAAAAATTTTCAATAATTTTTTTTTTTGTGTTATTTTCAACTACAAATAGACATGTACATAACTGTTTGAAAATATAACTGATTTTTTTTTTTTCAAGTTTCAACTATAAATAGACATGTACATAATATTTTTTATTACTTTTTTGCCGATATTGATCTTTTTTTTAAGCATGAGTTATTCCTCTAACACTTTTATTATCTCTTTCTTTCTTAAACGTTTTTGGATTTGTCATATAGTTTTTTTCTTTTTTGTCATTGGAGTTTCTATCATTCTTCTTGTTCCTCATTTTTTCTGAGATTTTCTCTAGGATTTATTCTTTCTTTCTTTTTTCTCCTTTATCTATATACAATATACTATATAAAATTTAATAAGAATTCAGAACTATTATACGACCAATTGTCTTTATTTTAAAGGCACATATTTATTTTTCTTTTTTTAAATATTTTCATATTAAATAACTTCTATATTAATTATCAGGAAAATATAAAGTTTTGAAAAACAAAATATTATTTTTAATTATTCACTAATAAAAATTTAAGGAAACTCAGTATTTTGAGTTGTGTTTTTTTTTATTATGTTGCTTAATAAGAAATTAACGCATAATTTATCTTATATACTAAATTTAATATTTTGACCAATTTCTATTATTTTGTTTTCTATTTTGACCATGATTTTTCTTTTTAAGTTTTTGCCAGATATCGATTTTTTCTTTTTTAAGATTTTGTTAAGTTACCTTGAGAATTTATGTTAAACATTGACGTGGACCAATAGCATCGAGTTTTTAAAATCTTATGTGGACGTCTTAGAAACACTATAGTTTCAACTTTTATATAGTATAGATTCATATATTAGTACCACTTCCTCGTTTCTACTATTTATCAGTCCGTCTACACAACTTTAGAAAGAAAAAAAGAAAAAGGGAACAATCACTGCAAAGATATTTATTTATCACAATTCACATATTCGTCGCAAAAAATAAAAAGTTCATCATATTCATAATTTTTAACAATTTATAAACGATTTTCTGTTATTCACTATCATACTATATAACCCGTAACTAACAAAATTATCAAATCCACTCTATTTGGATATACGACGGACAAATCGAACTATAAAAAGACAAGAATATTCAAAAAGCTTGCATCATTGTTTTAGAAAACGAAATTATATACTTTAGAAATTAAACTCCAAATCTGGTATTAATCACTAGTACTTTACTAGAGCCCATATATAATTGTATTTGACTAACAAATATTTTCGGATAACACATGAATTCAAAAGCTATTAGAAAATACATTCTATTACAGCGAAAAATAAAATAACGTTATATTCTCTGTCTTTTAAGTATTCTTGGTCGACGAATAAGACCCAAATTCTTGAAGAATAGTCGACGAATAAGACCCAAATTCTTGAAGAATAGAGACGCCAATCTAATACTCGACTCTTTTTTTTTTTTTTTTAATAAAGCTTTCGTTCTTTGCTTGACTTTTAGAGATTGACTTTTTTTGAATAAAAGCTTAAAATATATTAAAAACAATCTCCTTTTCCGTGGGATTTACAATTTTAACATCTTACTAGAAAGAAAGACAAAAAAAAAACAAAATGAAAAAATTGCGTCAAGTCTATAGCGTGTGTTTATGAACAATGCACAAAACACTAAAAAAAAAAAACATGAAATGTAGTTCTGATAGAATAACAGAGAAGCCAACTAAACCGGTAATCTAACGGAAACGCTAACTGAACCAGCTGTACCGGTATGTTGAGCTGACGACGTTCCTTCACCGTCTTTATTGTCTCCGACTCTCGGCGATGGAACCGGCGTAGTCCTCCAAAGAAACGACGGGTTTCTTAAAAAAGCCCACCGGTCTGCTCGTACCGAGTCACCGGTCGGAGTTGTTGCTGCATTTGATCTAACACTACCCGTACCACCTAGCCTAATCGAACCATCATCCCGGTTCCGCCACAGAAACGACGGTGTTTTGCGAAATAACCACCGGTCCGATCGAGCTTTCGACCCGTCAACCGGTTTACCACTCCTCGAACTCCCTCCTCTCGGTAGAATAAAAAGACTATTCGACCGCTTCATCTTCCAATTCGATATTATCTTCTTCCTTAAATCTTCCGGTAATCTAAGCGTAAACCGGTCTGCATTTTCTCCCGGTATCACCACCGAGTGCCCCGTCGTATGCGACCTCGAGAATTTGACACGTGGGACACCCTCCACCGTCGGTTCGGGAATCGCCGATCGCTGCGGCGCCTCAAGATCCGTTTCGATCACGACTTCCGGTTCAACCGGTTCAGTCGGCTGAGTCTGGTCAGCGAGATTCGTGCGGCAAACCGGACAAGTCACGTGACCTTCAAGCCACGCGCCGATACAGTGAGGATGAAACACGTGATCACATTTAGGTAGCAAACGCAGCGTTTCGTCGTCTTCAAACTCGTTCAAGCAAATCGCACACTCCAACGCACCTTTACCGATCTTCTGAGTCTTCACTTCCGAGTAGACAAAAGTCGGAAACGTCTCAATCATCGACGCGTCGAGTCCACGCGCCACCGTTGCGTTCGTCGGTCTCCTCGCTCCTCCCGTAGGATTTACGCTGCCGTCGACTGCGGCTGTACAGTGACGGATATAGACTGTGAAGAAGCCCATGAAGAAGAGAGCTGCGATGACGACCACAACGACCACAGCCATGGCTGGGCTTAGCTTCCCGCCGTAACCATACGGGTCGGTTCTCGGGTCGGGTTGTCCGTTTTGACTCGCTGCTAGCTCCAACCCTGATAATAGTAGAAACAAGAAAAGAGCTGGTGAAGCCATGTGCTTTCTAGGATCCATACTTGTTGAATCCTCAAAAGGTTAGTTAAAAGTTTTTGTTTTTGTTTTTTTTTTTAAATTTGATATGAAAGAATAAGAATCTGAAGTTTATAAAAGAGATTTTAAAAAAGTTTGAAGCAGTCGTGGAGAAGAAGCGAGGAAGAAAGGACTCAAAATGGTGGGACCAGTTAGGGGTATATCATCAGCAAATGGGGTCACTTGTTGAGCGCCACGTGGACAGATAGATGTTTCCAATTGAAGCGGGCAGTGAAAGTCAAATATTATCGTTGATGCAGTTTTGATTAGTCAACGTATATATATATGAAAGGTATCTTTTATTTCTAAAATTTCTAATGGTCAGTTTCATACTTTTTACCATTTCACCGGAATTTTTTTTTTTTTTTTTTACTCCAACAAGTAATCTTAGATTTTAAACAAGTCTCCATGATTGGAACTTGCATATTAAGACTCCCAATAGTGACAATAAAAAAACAAAATTTAAAGTGATTTTCTCAAAACCGTAATATAAACACCAATCAAATTTTTTTTAAAAAAATTATGGTTTTAAGAATTTTTTTTTGCAGATTTTGATTTTTATTTATTTGTGTCTGCTGGAGAAAAAACCGGCACTTCAAAAACGCATTACAGATAATGCCTAACAGTCCAATAAAAAATGTACGAACCTCTATTAAGTTGTATTGCATTTTTAATCTGTATTTTCTACATTATTAAATACGCGGTTACTATTCGGACTCTAATAAATTAAATATTCTATGTATTCTCTTTAAATATTGTCCATTTTTGAGCTAATGGTGAATATACAAATATGAAAACATGATTTTACATGTTTTGGTAGAGAATTGATTATACTATAATGTTTTTTTTTTCCCTTCTTTATTAAGCGGTTGGGTAATCAAATTTCAGTTATTGTTAGATACAAAGTAATTGGTAATCACCAATCACCAATAACTCACAATTTTCTCTTTAGCTACCTTTACGACGACTTTTCTCATAACGTTTATCTGCTAAAATATTTGAATTTGGTACTAAACAGACTTCTCACAGTTTTTTTAGAGATAACCAAATGACAGTTATAGGCTTATAGCAAAAATATATAATAGAAATAATCTAATTTTGCATTTTCCACACAAAGGGAAGATAGAAGACCATGACTTTGAAAAAATGATAATGAAATGTGATAGTGAGGACAAAACTACAAAAATGTGGAATAAAATATGATAATCAAACTTTAAAAAGAAGTTTCTCTTTTACTAACCTTAGCCATCATTCCTATACTACTTTGATATTCCACATCCTTCTAGAAAGCTAAATATTAGCCATCAAAGCCTCAAAGGTCAGTTGTGATCACTAACTGAATTATGTTTTTCTTTAAAATTATAATTTCATGATTTGAAATTGATAATCCGACAAAATGATCCTGCAATTCCATCTTTTTAACAGCAATAAATCTCGTGGAGTTACACTATTATATGTGCGGTCATTTCATCATTACAAATCTCAAAAGCAAACCAATTTTCATATCATATCATCTTTAATTTGAATTAGTTAAAGTAATGTGAAGTAAGATGTATCAAGTTTTCCTAATAGTTTGTTTTCTGTTATTTCGTAAATTTATTAGTTAAGCTAACAAGACCGCCTTTTAGGCAATCCATTATTACATGAGTTTCGAACCAATCACACTTGAAAATGTTATGGAAGAATTAAAATCTATTAGGGAGTTCACTAATTGAACTAAGTTTTCTTCTCGTTAAGACAAAACTAAGTTTTCTTCACTCACTAATACTCGTGTCTTATCATGCGAACTTGATTCGCATAATATATTTAGATTTTTTTAAAAAAGTGTTAACGAAGGGAGATTTAAATTTACGTTTGGAAGGAATTTATGTACTAGGAATAAAAACCAAATGATGTCGTCAGCATTATCATTCTCGTGAAAAAAAAATAAAAATAAAAAGTCAAACAAGAGGGCAAACTTGACTTGGTCGCGTTCAACTGTTATTACATTGACCCAGACCCAGCATATGAGAGAGTCTAGGAGCTAAAAACAGCACGCAGTTTCTATTCATAGAGTTAAAACATCATAGCTTTCCTCTGAACCAGCGAATACAACTACCAACCGTTCTTGTTCCCTCATTTAAACTACTTCGTATGCCATGTTTCCTCTTTAGAATCCCTACAAACAAAAGCATTTTGAGTACTTTACACGAAAATAAAATAAAATAAAATTAACAATGATGAATAAATCATGTGAAAGTTGAATAATGTTTTTCAAAAGAAGGTTCCTCTGGTTTAACGTTTTCCAATCTTATCTCCTTTGCATTTGACCTAAGATAGTGATTGATACCCAAAAATCTAGATGGTGTAGTTTGTTTTACCATTTGTGTTCATTCTAGCTAGGATCAAGGTTCTTGGTAAGTAGGTATTGGGACGCCTGAATCATCTGTCAGTTTTTTGTAAGCACTTTGAAGTCTTCTTGTTACCGGTCCTACTCTTCCATCACTGATCACACGCCCATCAATTTTCACAACCTAAAAAGCAATAAAACTCAGATTAATAAGCCATAAGGAACATACCAGAAAGTGTTTTATACATTTCCATATTCATTTTTTTTTTGGGGGGGGGGGGGGGGGTTGAACATTTTCATATTTTATCACAAGAAAGGAACTTATCCAAAAAACATAAGAGTTTTTCTTTGGGAACATTTCCTGAGTGTAAAGTGTATGTACCGGGCTGAGTTCTCCCATAGTTCCTGTAGTCCACACCTGGATGAATTTTGATGTGAGTGAAACTATAAATATTGTTTTTTGATCATTTCAGATAAGGAAAAATGAGGAAACCTCATCAGCTGTATGGAATTCTGACAAGCTGATTCTTCGTTCTTCTAAGATGAAGTTCTCTTTTACCACCAGTTCCATGACCTAGACATGGAGGAGAGCATAAGATTGGTCGTTTTATAGTCACTGAGATATGTTCGAAGAAAGAATGTGAATCTGCTTCTCTCTTACAGTAGCTCGGGTAATACCCGGGAGACAGTAATCTGCGTGAGGAGTGAGTACTCGGTCTTTCTTTACCATGAACTGCACCAACAGAGTTCCTCTACCATTTTAGTCTCCAAACATAGATTCAAAATTTCCAATCTAAGGATCTTACAATATTGGTTGCATTGGTTTCGGACACAAAGCCATCTTGGTCAAGCATGATTGCATCATCGACGTTGGCATTGTTGCTTTCAATCTGTGTCATTACAGAAAAATAAAAATTCATAATGATGTCCCTAAATACACATGATCACAGACTCAACTTCATGCGGGGCAAAAGATGGAACCTTTGCGAGTATGTTATTGAGGAGGTTGTTGTGATGAATCTTGGAATCTAAATTCTGAAAAAGAGAAAAGGAAAAAGAGATTAAACAAAAATTGAAGATAACACTTTTGAGTAAATGTGACCAATTTTATACATTGGGCGAATTGCGGCGTGTAGTTGCAGTCACCAGCACAATTCCGCCTTCGTTGTCATATACCGGAGGCTTCCATTCGGCAAGCACTACATCATTTTGAAAAAAACTAATGCTCAAAAACCATATTCCAAACAGTTAAGTTGTGCTTTGCAAGAGATAAATTTGAACTTTTACCGATTAAAGTACATCCATAACGGTTAAATGCAGGGCTCATTCCAGAAGTGACCTTACAAGAAACAAATTCGGGGCTGTTCGTTTGCTCATTCAAATGATTCATCCGGATGGAGATGAGAATTGATGTTCGTTTAGTGGTAAAAATGATGCATCTGAATGGACCATCTCGATGGATCATCTAGATGAGTTTTCAAATCTAGACAAAATTTCAAGATTCATCTAGATGATCCAAATTGGATCATTTGGATGAAGATGATTCATCATAAAATAACAAATGACAAATATATCCCTAACTTAAAATATTTGTTTTGTTGATATAATTTGATATATATATTGATATACTATTTTAAAAACTTTATAAAAATATTTGACAATACATTGCTAATATGTTTTCCCGCCAAAATTTTAATTTTACGGTTTTGAAGAAAAAATGAAATTATGTAATGTTGCATTTTTAGTAGAAAAACATCATTTCACAAAAAAAATATCTGCCAAAAAATTTATTTTTCACGATTTTGGCAGAAAAATTTAATTTCGAGATTTGTGGTTTTTGCGGAAAAACATAATTTTGCGTTTTCTTACCAAAAATTTGATCTCACGGTTTTGGCGGGAAAATGTATTTTTGAGATTTTATGGTTTTGGCGGAAAAATGTCATTTTGCGTTTTTTTAACAAAAATTGTGATTTCACGGTTTTAGCGGAAAAATGTAATTCCGAGATTTTATGGTTTTGGCGGGAAAATATAATTTTCAAGATTTTACGGTTTTTGCGAAAAACGTCATTTTCCGTTTTTTACCAAAATTGTGATTTTACCGATTTGGCGGGAACATGTCATTTTGCGTTTTTTAACCAAAATTGTGATTTCATAGTTTTGGCAGAAAAATGTAATTCTGAGATTTTATGATTTTGGCGGGAAAATATAATTTTTAAGATTTTACGATTTTGGCGGAAAAATGACATTTCATGTTTTTACCCAAAATTGTGATTTCACTGATTTGGCGGAAAAATGTACTTTTCGAGATTTTACGGTTTTGGCAGAAAAACGCTATTTTGTGTTTTTTATACCAAAATTGTGATTTCACCGTTTTGACGGAAAAATATAATTCGGAGATTTCACGGTTTGGCGGAAAATATATAATTCTGAGATTTTTGCGATTATGGAGGAAAAATGTAATTCCGAGATTTTTGCGAAATTTGGATTTTAATTTATAAGTTTATCTAAATTTACGTGAGCAAAATTAATTTATAAATATCAAAAATAAGAATTTCAAAATTATATTAGTTTTAAGTATATTTTGAATTAAGAATTAAAATTAATATGGTTAAAATAAAATTAAAAATATGATTAGATTAAACTATGGGCATTTTAGTCATTTTTTGTTAAAAATCATCTGGATGGAGATGGAGATGTAGGCACTGTTCGTTTTACCATTCAGATGAATCATCGAAATGAATAACCAAAAGTAGAAACGAACAACATTCAGATGAATCATCTAGATGAGATATCTAGATGAATCATTTGAAAGGAGATGATGGATGAGCAAACAAACAGGCCCTTCATATCTTGTTCCGGTTTAAAATGATTGAAATGAAAACAGAAAGAAGCATTTTCTTGCATAGAAATTACTTTGAAATTGGTAAAAGTCTAATAAAATACCTTTTTGCCTCGAGTTAGAGAGAGTCTTATATGTGTATTATCAAACATCCCATTTGTTATGAGAGTTCTGAAGATGGCTTCTTTTATCTGCGCATTTTTCAGTTGTGATATCGTCATTCAAAACCCAAAACTCAAAACTATGACAATGATTTTATCTTCATCAAATGCTTACCTCCTCTCGGGTAGGGACATTGTTGAAAGCCAGAGCCTTTGCTGAATCACACAACCTAAATCAAATACTTCAACATATTGATAAGAATGATTCGAAGAAGTTGCTTCTTATGGGTCTATATGCTCTTAGTTGCTTCTTACCGGTCTAAATGCTCTTCAAGCTTGAATACTTTCCCTTCATATATTCGAAGACCTTCCCATACAGAATCACCGCCTTGCACGACCGAATCAAAAACAGAAACCTTGAACAAGAATTAAGAAATATAACATCAGCTTTTTAAAGCAGATGTCTCTTGTTTGAAGCAGCAAATCAAGAAGAGAGTTTCATGTATGGTTCAAGCACCTTTGCCATCTCACGTGGCACAATCTCATCACCAACCCAAGCAAGAAGCTTAGCATTTTCAGGAACCGGGAGACTGGGAGGAGGAGTTATAGTGCTGGTCAAGAGAGATGACTTGTGTTTCACGTGGCGCCTAAGAATGTTGTATAGTGGTAAACATTGCTCCAGCAAATCGTAATACTTCAAAGGGAAAGTCTGAAAGCAAAAAAAAGACTCATTGTCGTTTGAATGATGTCTGAGTTTTAGAATCTTGAATTGCAGTAAAACTTACATGAGGGTACTTGTTCGGAGAGGAGAAACCCGTTGATTTGTGAAGAGTCTTGTACCACCATGGAGCCCATAGTCCATCTTCTGCGATAGGACCAGCCTCCCATCTTTAAGAAAACACAAATGATTTTAATACGGTCATTCTTTTGCCAGTAACCCATCAAATCCAAGAGAAGACTAGAGTATAGAGAGAGTCTACTTAAGCATAGAGGCTTGGAACGGGATCTCTAAATCATCGCAAAGACTGCGTAGTGTAGCCTGAAAATAGATGAATGACACAGAACATAAGCATCTTCTTAAATAAGAGAACTGAGTTCATAATTTAGCAAGGAAACCTCAGGATCTCGCTGGAGCTCATCTGCATCGATGATTGCAGGTGGCATTCCCATCTGACAAAGATCGCTGTATATAGAAACTAACTCTCCTAACCCCAATTCAAGAAATGATGGAGGGTGTATTTTCTCAAAAGAAGGCTACAAAAAAAAAAAAAAGACAAACAAACAATAACAATGAGAAGAAACATCTCAACCCTGAAAGAATCAGAAGCATAACGTCAAAGACAAAACCAATTCCGAAGAATCTCCAAGAAAACCAGAAGTGAGTTTGAGAAGCTTACCAATATGTTAAGGGGATTGCGTATCAATATAAAGTGTTTTCCTTTACTCATTAGCTCACTTGGCAAACCAAGAAGTCGCTGTTTCGATATATGCTGTGCAGAGAATGGCCAGAAAAAACAATTAGAATCACAAAATTATCCCAAACACAGCGCGATTTAGAAAGAAATTGAAGTCTCTAAATCAGAAAGAGAAGAGACTATAACCTTACAAAACCTATATTTCTTCATTCCTGGACCATAAATGACATCTTTCACCACCTTTTCTCCATCACACTCCTATTAAAAATGTGAGGATTAATTAATTTTCTAGTCAAAGAACAGACTAAGCATTGCCCTTTAAATACCTCAGAACCTAAATCGATTACTATGAGTTGACATACCACTTTAGAGAGAAGCTCATCACTGTATGGCCTATCAACACCCGTAGTCTTGAGAAACGCAGCGTATAATGGCTCGTCGAGCACTTCAATGTCATCTCTCTGAGCAATTTAACCCATATCATCTTTTGCAAGTCACAACTCACACCAAACATAGTTTCACAGTGATGCAAATGTTATAACTTTTTTATTCAGATTTGTTCTGAAGCCAAAAAAGTTATGATCTTTTTTCTTCTCAATTCTTCTATCAATCCACAGAGAACTGTTTCTCAACTGCCCAGAAGATGAGACTCGAACAAAATTTGGATTTTCATTGAATTATGATCATAGCACAGCAATCGAAATTGGAGTTACCTTTTTCCATTTTCCCAGAAAATCTCTGAAGAATGGAAGAACAAAAGTACCTGAGCAAAGGAGTACAAGAGAGTTGTGCTGAGTGATCTTGGAGCAGACCATGCGTGAATCACCTCCATTAAAGACGATCGCTTTGAAACTAAACAGACACTTCGCTCTCTGATCACTTGGCTCAACTTCAGTTAGACGTTAAAAAAGATAAATTTTTTCTCTTTAGGAAAAAAATTAGAAATTTCCCAGAAAAAAAATGGATGATTATAAGTTTCAGATGTTTTTGATTAGTTTAATCTTCACAAACATATCTTATCTTATCTCTAGCCACATCGATCTTGTGAGTGATAATGTAATAAAATAAGCCCTTCTAAAATCGAGATTCTACAGTTTATGTAAAACCCATAAATCAAATAATTTTATATCAGACAATGAGATTCGATCACTGTCACATAACAGGACCAAGAGTACACAATAATGTAGAAGATCACAAGGATGATAATTATCATCTTTTGGGAAAAATTAACGGTCCAAGAATCTTTAATTTCAATTGTGCAAAAAACTAAACTGCTTTGGAAAGAAACACATTATCTGGAGGATATGGAAAATAGACGGACGCTTGAGCGGTCATACGAATGCATATAAGGTAAGAGCTCGAAGCAAGGCCTAAGTTTTGTGGTCACGTCTATAATGGAAAGGTCCATTTGATCCACAAGTGTCAAGAACGCATTGAAAGTGTCTTCATTGCGGATCACAGATGCGATATAAGCCACCGTGGGGCTGTGTCCTTGTTGTCTCATGTCTCTATCTTCAGCCTCGAGAGAGCCATCGTTTCTTTGGGACGGTTTCCTTAAAAGGGCTACTAGAACCCGAAGTAAATGAGGTAGACATGACGGATCATAGATTATATCTGCGCCAAGACTGATAAGAACAGAAAAGATTAGTGACACAAGCAACATCTTCTACCAAAGAATTCTTGGTTTACTCACACAATATCTGGACGATATTCACTCAGTTCACTTTGCGATGCAGTTTCCCACGGAAGATGAATGCATTTAACTTGCTGTTAGAAGAAAGACAAATCGATCTATCATATATACTCGGAATCAGAAAGCACAAAGACACTATTTACTACTCACTGTACTCTGAGGTTCTCCAGGTAGCTCCAGCAACTCTTCATCATGGTTTAACTGGTTTCTCTCCAAATTAAGCTTCATGTTAGCCAGAGTTAAAAGATCTCCGTCTGTTAGTATCACCTGCACAAGAAAATTTTGTGACTGACTCAACATAGCTTTGTACTTATGATGAGAACTTGGGTAATAAGCAATTAAGGGATACCTTTTTGGCCTTTACATGTGCAAGGCAAATTCCGACCATGCCAACTCCAGAACCAACCTAAACAGGGCTCAATCGAATCATGAAGTGAACATATTAGATCAAAACGTAAACCTCATCATGATGTCACCAAACTAACCTCGAAACAGGATTTATTGATGAATAACTCTGGAAATGACAGAACAAACTCTGACAGAAACATACTTGATGGCCAGATGCAACAACTGCTCAAAAACCCAGGATCCAAGGTGAGCAATGTGGAAGGAGACACATGCATTGAAATGAATCTCTAGCAGTCAAATGATCATATGAAAAAACTCATACCCGGTATCTCCTTCAAGCATGTTCAACGAACACTGCAACGGAATAACTAATTTCCTTGACATTGGACAACTCGGGTGATTGTATGAACCTAATTCACCATTGAATCAGCAAAACACATCTCAATAGGAAAGATTTCAATGAACAAAAACACACAGCAAAGACATAACTTTTACCTTCTGGGAAAAGAAAAGAGATGAATTTGGTGATCCTTCTGTTTTCTTTCACCAATGTATCTTCCTAAACCACCCAACTAAAACTTAGTTTTGTTTGACAAAAACAAAGAAACTTCAATGACAAAGAAAAAATAACACCTTAGAAGTTGACATGTAAAGAGCATACTCTTCATACACTTCATCCAATACTTCACCATTCTCCAACTCAACTTCATTTATCAGTTTCTTCAATAACTTTTTCGCATATGATCCGTTACCATTCTTAGCCTACACCAATGAAATAGTTTTACAGTAAATTTACATACATTACCACTACTCAAGATTCAAATTCCACCATAAAGCTTCCAAATTTCTCTAGTTTTCTGTGTTTCCAGTACATTTCCGAGCAGAGCAGAAGAGTAGAAACTACTTACAGCTTTAACGCAAGTTTCCCAGAAAAATCTCTGGGCACTATCAGTAACAGATCCTCCAGTACATCCTCTACAAAAAAAAAAAAAAAAGGAAATACAGAATCAAAATCAATCACCGGAAAAAAAAAATGAAACGAAGAAGCTCGCGGCGGCGACGGCGGAAATGACGGTGGTTTACCTCGCGAGAGAGATGACGGAGTCCACCGGTTCTATGGCGAGGAAAGCTGAGAGTACATGAAGGTACTGTGATTCTGCCTCCGTCTCCGCCGCCATGACTTCGCCGTGTCAAAGCTCGGAGGAGGATCACTAGCCATATCAATTGTAAAACTTTGGGCTTAATGGGCCCGAAATAATTTGGCCCATTGATCTCAAAATGACTAAATGACCCTTCAGAAAACAACGAAACTCCTAAAATACCCTCACCTTGCCACCATCCTTTTGTCTTCCCAATTACCTTGAGCGAGAATCTCCGGACTTCTTATCCATTAGAAGCAATGAAGTCTTCTTCTTCTATCTTCTTCCTCTCCTTATGGCCATTCTACTTCACTCTCTCTCTCTTCATCCACCAAACCGTAAACCCATAAACCCTAATAGACCCAAAATCTTCTCACCTTCTGCAACCTTTAGGAGAGATGTGGTGTTTAGAACAGCATCATTCTGCTTCGTCTCCTTCATCTTTCAAAACCCACTTCCAGAGTCTTTAGCCGATCCTTTGAAGTCTCCCAAACCGTTAAGGCTCAGCATTGCTAATACTAAGTCTTGGTTCCAGTTCTATGGTGATGGGTTTGCCATTAGGGTTCCTCCAGAGTTTGAAGACGTCAATGAGCCTGAGGTGTGTACCCTGTGTCACCAGTTCTCTTATGAATGAGAACCAATGAGTGTAGTAGTTTCGTTTAGTCTCTTACTCAATCTGAAATTAGATGATCAAATTATGCAAAAGACTACTCATTTCGTCAAAGTCGTAGACTTTCGTGGTTTATGGCTGAATTAGACTTCACAAGGACATGTGAAGTAAGAGTCTAAATCAATGGTTGTTCTAGCCAATTTGAAATTGGGGATTGTAGAGTTACTGTTACATAGTGTTCTGTGTTTCATTTCCTAGCTGTTAGCTGAAACATTTGTTGTATCAAGCCTGACTTCAAAAACTGGTTCTACTTCTTTTTGTCATTTGGATGAAATGAAATGATGATCATTGTTCTTGACAGCTTGTGTTTTTTTACCTCATGCTTTAGGATTACTCTGCGGGATTGTCTCTCTATGGGGACAAGGCAAAGACGAAGACTTTCGCCGCCCGGTTTCAATCTCCTGATGGGTATTGTTTGTCCCTCTTCCCTTGTTATCCTTTGTGTTCCATTAGGAAAAGTTGTGTGACAAATCATGTGTGGATGCAGATCAGAAGTTGTGAGTGTAGTCATTCGTCCTTCAAATCAACTTAAGCTCACTTTCTTAGAGGTTTGTAACAACAAAAAAAAAACATTTCCTTTACAAGTTTTTTATATATTTTTTGCAATCAAGGTTTTATTTGTTCAGTATGCTCATCAAATACTCTTTGATTCAAATAGGCTAGAGATATATCCGAATTGGGATCATTGAAGGAAGCTGCAAGACTCTTTGTTCCAGGTTCTCTACATCATATGCATATTCCTTTGAAATCCTTTTTATTCTTCTGGTCTTTTTGGTGATGGTCATTGTTAAATTCTTAACCCATGAGCAGGTGTGGCAACGATTTACTCTGCTCGTACAATCAAGGTAAAAGAAGACGAAGGCTTCAGGCAAGTCGCATCGAACTATAACTCCCATCGGTTTGGGAATGTTATGTTCTTCTTGGTTCGAGAAATTTCCATAGGAATCTCTGTTTATGAATTCGATTTTCTTGTTATTTTTTTTTCTCTGCAGAAATTACTACTTCTACGAGTTTGGTAGAGATGAAGAACGCATAGCTCTAGTAGCCTCTGTGAACAGAGGAAAGGTTTATATCGCTGGAGCAGCTGCACCGGAATCCAAATGGAAAGACGATGAGCTGAAGCTTCGATCTGCCGCCATTTCTCTCACGGTCCTATAACCGAAAACCATCTTCTTCTTCTAACAGAAAAAACGCGCGAAACGCTCTTAGTCCATCCAGAAATGCGGAACCAAGAACAAATAGGCCAAACGTGATAACTGGACATTGTCTTGAAACACATTTGTCATTCATTTTCGTTATCTGTTTATTTTCGTTTTGGCCTTTGGTGATGTAATGTTCGTTATTGTACTGTATACTGAAAACATAGAAGAAATCAAGATTCTTATGAAACGCGAAATTTCTAGCTTTTCTGTACAGCAGCGTCTATAAACGCGTTTTTGCTACTTGGTCTCATTATTGTCGTTTCCTTTTGTGTTCTTGGTCTCCCCATAGTTGCGGGTGAGGTCGTTAAAATTTGTTGCGAAACGCTAGAAACGTCTGCGTTTTTGGCAAAAAGTTTCTAGCTTCAGTCAAAAGATAGAACATTGGAGATACGGTACTCCGCAAAGCAGTGAATAAAATCTGCCTTAAACCCTGCCGATTGAAGTCGAAGTCGAAGTCGAACTGGAACAGACAGAGAGATCCTTTGATGGGATTTTGAGATCAATGAAAGTTAGGGTTTTTCTTTGAGATTACTTCACACTGATCAAAAATGGCGCTCGTGAGGAGATTTCAAACGGTTCGTTCTTTGTTGCGAACAGCTGGATCAAGAGAATCTTCTTCCTTCCCGTAAGCAATTTCCTAACTTGATAATTCTTCCTTTGGATTGCGTTTTTTTTTTAAGGAAAATGCGTGAAATTGAACTCTGAATCGTTTCTGCTACCACAAAGATTCAATTTTGAGCTTATTTCACCTTTGCTTTTCCAGTATTCGGAATGGAAATGAGTTCTCTCGGATTCAAATTGGAGATGATTTCAGATTTGGGTGTTGGAGAAGCTATCATTCTTCTCTTTGTCAAAGTAGTTTTCTCATTTCTCCATTGGATTGACTTTTAAAAAATTGATGCTTTTGGAGTAATTTAGTAATGTAATTGACATTTCCAGTTCCTGAAGCTCATGGAAAAAGCGTTTATTCACGCTTATATGAGAGCCACAACGCCACCACACATTTGCTTCGATCTACAATGGTAAAATCATCAGATTCATCATTGGGGGTGTTGTATCAAAAGTCTGGTCATAAGCATGTGTTTGTTTTCTCAGTCTGCAGAGTCTTTGCCGTTTATGAATGACAAAAGGTCTGCTACAACACAAGTAAAAGCTCCACCTCAGCTACAGAAAACGGTATGTTAAGTGTCTCAGCTTCATCTGCTTTATTTTAACAGTTTTTGGTATTTCAAATGTCACTAATATAAACATATTGCTTTTTATGAGTGCAGGGTGCTGTTAGAGTGTCTATGGTAAGTCCTGGATTTGTATATGAACCCTATGCACTCCAGGAGAAGATCTCGATTTTGCGGAGGTAAATTGGAAGATACTGTTTCTAATGCGATAAATTTTCCTTTTTCTGCTTGTTTTCACTGTTAATGGTTATAGGAAGTTCCAAGTATAATCTACAATCTAGTTGTTCTACTATAATTAAGTTTGTAACTACTGTTTATAAATTCTCTCAGCTGTTTTCTTGTCTATTGTTTTCAGATGTTTTACAAGAAGTGGTTGGCGAAGAACAAAAGAGGATTTTATACGAGAGGTTGAAACATCTTCATGCATTATCTAGACTGTTATATATGTAAAGCTGGTGTATTAATAATACATGTCAAAATTCTAAATCTCAGCTGAGAAGTGCCTACGCTATTGCAAAGTTAAGAAAGACTGGATATTCAAAGAATACGTTCTACATAGAAGCACTGGAGTTATACAAACAGGTATTTAGTTATACACCTTTTGGTTGTTTTTCTTTTTGGTCTCACAGCAAATCTTTTTACAAATCATCTTGACTTAGCTACCCTGGCTTTCTTCAGATTAACATTCTGATGGCAAATGGTGACAAGAAGACGATAAGGAAAAACGTAACTGAAAGAATGTATTCTGTAAGGTTTCCACTGAATTGAATATTAGTTCTTTGTATTAAAGTTGTAGATGATATGAAAGTCTTCTGTATCGTTCAATTTTGGTTTCTTTTCTCTATTAGGCACTGAAGAATGAAATTAAACAAAGAGAAGCCATCTGGGATGGTGTTTACTGGGAAATGATTGAGCCGGTCATCAAGATCCGAACTTTACAAGCTCGACTGGCAAGTTCTTTAAAAAGCTTGAATTTATTGTTGATATTGAGCATTTTGTGATCTTAAGCAATGATTCATAATTCTCTGTGCTAGTGGATTTTCAAACTCACCATATCTTTTTCATCCTTTTGACAACTTCTCAGATCGGCATTGATCGGACGGACCTTAAGAAAGCATTCATACAACTAACACTCGAGTTTCTGACAAAGCAGGTCAGTGTTATCTTAAGCCATCAGTTACTTTCTCGTGCAATGGAAACTGGAATGAGTTCTTGAGATCTTTTCTATCTACAGAAATTTGAAGCATACGATGCAAAAGGCAATGTAATAGCTGGAGACAGGAACAAAGAGGTAAAGTAATCTTTAATCATTGCTTTTCGATGATTCTTTCTAGACTGCAACCAAGTAAGTTAGTGAGAAATTTGATTCAAAGTATTAGTAATAGATGGAAACTCCAAGAAGTTTTCTTACCTACAAGTAAATTACACCGTTTGTTGCTGTTGCAGGTACTTGTACGTGACATCTGGGTCTTTGAGAAGTCTCTTTTCCATACAGGAGCTTACTGGCGGCTCTGTGGCCGGATTAAATTGTGAAGTTTTTGCAACATTTTGGACAAAGAGTCATCAATTTCGGGCAAAGAATAAATCCAACCTACCCTCTGATTTTTTGCTGAGTCAGTATTCTCCTTTGCAATTGACTTTCTATAGTTTTCTCTTGCAATTTAAGCCTGAATGTTATCTGATTAGGTCCCTAGAGAAACCTACTTTGCTATTTTGCGAGGTAAATCATCGATAAGAGCAAAGATCAGAAAAATATTTGCTGGGTAGTCACTTTTTGTAAACCTCATTGAAACTAGTTTTTCTGTTTGTTGTAGTTCATTAACAGAGACTGGTTTTATTGCTTCTGTCACTACTTTAAAATTATCGCTGGATTCTTAAAGATTCAGGTAAACTAGTGAGAATTATATAGAGTCTAAGGAGTTAAAAGCTGGGACCTTTTAGAGGATAGAGCTGTGTTGGGTTGGAGGACAAAAAGAGAGATCCAAAATTCCTCATTTACTTAGAAATTCTCAGTTTATCTATATTCCCAAACTCAATTTGTACACAACAAGGTCCTCCAGGATAAGAAGACAAGTTTCAACTACTAGCCAGTCTCACCTACCTCACACCATTTCAGAAAGGAAAAAAAGATGTTTTAAATGTTGCCAAAACAATAGTTCTTTAATAGACGTTGGAGAACAAAAAACTTGAATTTTCTTTGAGTTTATAATTTAAATGGACACTATTCAAAGAGCATCTCTTCTTTATTTTTTTGTCAGCAGAGGGCATCTCTTACATGATTAACTTGTTTTTTTTTTTAACACCTAACTTTTTATTTTATTAAACACTTTTTACTAAAGTCATCTCATTTGGTTCATTTGTTTTAAGCTTTTATTTGGATAGAAATTTTTTTATTCTTTTTTAACATCTTAATAAAACTATATCAAAATATTTGTGCATTTTTTTCTTAAAAGTGTTACTTTTTATTTTCTTATATACTAATACTAATTTAAACTAAAATCAAATAATTTTCCTCGAGAAAAAAAAAAACAAAAAGTCGTAGCGATCTTTGTTTGACGGATGCCATAATGTGATATGATCCTCCAAAAAGCTTAAGGTTACAAATGGGCAGTGGCTGCTCCTCTCTCTCTTACTCTTCTTCCACTTTCATTGTCACTCCTTTCTCTATTTCTTCTTCTTCTTCTTCCTCTTCGCTTAAATTCAATCCAAGCACCTTCCTTTCCCATACCCCTAGAAATCAGTCGACCCAATTGAGAAATCAGACACCTTTAAGGTGTGGGAGATCCCTGGAGATGGAATCACAAAAACCCATCATGTTCGATGTTGAAAAGTTCGATGATGAGTTTGTTCAGAAGTTGGTTTATGATGCTCTCGTTTGGTCCTCCCTTCACGGTCTTGTCGTCGGTGACAAAACTTATCAGGTTTAGTTACGCCACTAAAGTTCCTGTCTTTTTGAATCTTGTGTTCCTATAAGATTGGAGTAATTTACAAATTGATCATCTGTATGAATCGTGTTTAGCTGAACTGTGTTAATGTTAATCACCATTTCAAAATTCTATCTTCTATTA
This sequence comes from Barbarea vulgaris, assembly GCA_963667165.1. NCBI lineage: Eukaryota > Viridiplantae > Streptophyta > Magnoliopsida > Brassicales > Brassicaceae > Barbarea > Barbarea vulgaris. The sequence continues at coordinate 17,002,668 of OY763891.1, read as the reverse complement.
TCTATCCTGATCATACAAATCAAGCTTATGTCAGTTCTTATGGATGGAAATGAGAAGAAGAAATTATGAACTATAGAATTGAGAAGATGAAATTTGGTTTCTTTTGAATGGTTTTGATGAGAATTTTTGATTGCAGAAATCAGGAAAAGTTCCAGGAGTTGGAATGATGCACGCTCCTATTGCATTGCTACCGACTCCATTCCCAGAAACTTACTGGAAGCAAGCTTGTGATGTTGCTCCCATTTTCAATGAATTGGTTGATCGTGTGAGCTTGGATGGGAAATTCATACAGGATAGTCTCTCCAGGTTCGTTTCTCTAAAGTCTCTGCCTTTTGATATTTATTCGAAGTCATCTGCTTTGCATTATCTCATCTAATATCAGTTATGCTCTTTGATTGATTATCTATGTTCTAGAACGAAGAAAGTTGACATCTTTACATCTAGACTTCTCGACATTCACTCCAAGATGCTAGAAAGCAACAAGAAAGAGGTCTTTTATGTTATCTCTGGTTCCATGTTAATCTCATTCTTTGGTGATAATGTTCTGGATCTCATTCATTTGGCTTGTGTTTCTGTTGCAGGACATTCGTTTGGGTTTACACCGGTCAGATTATATGCTTGATGAAGAAACAAAATCACTTCTTCAGATAGAAATGAACACTATCTCTTCTTCTTTTTCAGGCCTTGGTCGTCTTGTTAGCGAGCTTCACCAGTATGCACAGCCATTAGACTATCTTCCGCATAATCTGTTTTATTTTATTTTTTTTTAAATTCAAGTTAAAAGGTTTCATTTTTATCGTATTTCCCTTGTTTGCAGGTCATTGCTTCGATCTTATGGGGATCATCTTGGGCTAGACTCTGAACGTGTACCCAAAAATGCATCCACATTCCAATTTGCTGATGCAATGGCTAAAGCTTGGTTGGAGTACAATAATCCAAGGTTAGCCTTAGCCTAAGAACGCATTCTTGATTGTGATAAGAGATACTTGAAATCAATAAGCAATGACGTAATTGAAGGTTTTTTTTGTTTAAAGCTAGAGTTTTTTCTTGGTTTCAGAGCGGTAATCATGGTAGTTGTACAGCCAGAAGAACGCAACATGTATGATCAACATTGGCAGAGCAGTGTATTGAGAGAAAAATATCCTTTTTAGCTTCTTTCTTTGGTTTCTAAGGGTCGATTTCGACTTTTTGTTTAATATTTTGTACCACAAAAAAAGGTGTTCTTCTTCCTTAGCTTCGAAACACGCACAATATAGTAACCATCAGGAAGACTCTAGCAGAAGTTGAAAATGAAGGGCGTGTACAAGAGGATGGAACCCTTACTGTGTAAGCAGTCGCTTGCATTGCGGTTTTTAAGCATATACACAATGTTCTTGAAAGCTATGTTAAGATTTTCCATTGTTGCAGTGGCGGCCAAGAAGTTGCGTTGGTTTATTTCAGATCTGGCTATTCTCCCACTGATTATCCGTCTGAATCAGTAAGTAACCGTCTTCTTTCCAGTAGACCAGTATTATGGCTCGATTCTTTGAGAATATCTGACTCATATCGTTTGTTCATTCTTTCCGATTTTGAAGGAATGGAATGCTAGGCTGCTTATAGAGCAGTCTTCAGCGGTCAAATGCCCGTCTATAGCTTATCATTTAACCGGCACCAAGAAAATCCAGCAAGAACTGGCAAAACCAGGTGTGCTCGAGAGGTAAATGGATCACCATTTATCTTGCAGAGATGCTGAAACTGAAGAGCGGTTTCCAAATATCTCAAAAGGCAATAACTTTTGTAACTTTAAAACATGAGAAACAGGTTTCTAGACAACAAAGAGGACATTGCTAAGCTGAGGAAATGCTTTGCTGGGCTATGGAGCTTGGACGATCCAGAAATCGTCAAGAAAGCAATCGAGAAACCCGAGTTGTTCGTTATGAAGCCTCAGAGAGAAGGCGGAGGTTAGAACCCAATTAAGTCTCCCTGACTCTTCAAATTTTCCTGTCATATTGTAAACTCATCTTCTTGGATTCTTCCAGGAAACAACATCTATGGAGATGATGTGAGGGAAAATCTTCTGAGATTGCAGAAAGGTGGAGAGGAAGAAAACGCTGCATATATCCTAATGCAAAGGATATTCCCAAAGGTCTCAAACATGTTCTTGGTTCGAGAAGGCGTTTACCATAAAGATCAAGCTATATCAGAACTCGGTGTCTATGGTACTTACCTCAGGTACAGAGCAGAAAGAATAAACCTTTGGTATGCTTTGTTTCATTCTCTACTTCATTTCTGGCATAATCTTTGTTTAAAAATGAAATGTGTAGGAACAAAGAGAGAGTTATAGTAAACGAACAGAGCGGTTATCTGATGCGCACGAAGGTCTCATCGTCAAATGAAGGTGGTGTTGCAGCTGGTTTTGCAGTCTTGGACAGCATTTATTTGAATTGATATGGTGGATCACATTTCACAATCATCTTTGATTAATGTTTCTGCTGGGTTTTACTACTTCTTAATTCTTCTTGCTTGTTAAAGATTTGTGTATTGATTCATGAAGATCTATAATACTAGACACAGAGCTCTTTACAATTCTTTCACAAAGCTTATATGCTTTTTTTTTTCAATTCTAACTAGGCTGTGTGAGTTGATCACTATGTTGAGATCATGTGAAAGAGTTTCATGAAACATAAATCTTAAGATTCTGATAGTTACACTTGTAATCAGGGGCGGAGGTAGTAAGGTGGAACTGGGGTCAGCTGATCCCACTAACTAAAAAATTATATATCAAGTCTTTAAGGTAACAAAATTTTGACCCATATGAATACTATATATTATTCATAATTTGGTTAACATAAAATTCTTTTTGTTTTAAAAACACACAAAATTAATAATTAAAATTTTATAAGCTATTGCAACCGAAAGATGTTTTTTGTTCGGGATGAGTTTTTAAGTGATTTTTTAGTTTATTTTATCAAAAAAAATTATTTTAGAATAAAAAATATGAAGTAATAATAGAAAATCAAGCTAGGATGGACGTATGATACAATTGTAAGTTTTTAAAGCAGTTTATAGACTTTTTTTTTAGTATGGTTGTTTGACCCCAATAAAATAAAATCCGGTCTCCGCCACGGCTTGTAATCGTCCATAAAACATTAAACTTGTAATCGTCCATTTTAACTAAAGTAGAACGAACTTTAAATAAGATGAAATACTTGATCGACTGGCCGTTGTAAAGTTATAATTGTCACACTTAATAGAGTTTTATTACATGTATTTACGTGATTTTTAGTATATAGTATCAACATAACCAACACTATATATCCCCCACCATAACCGCAAATTAAACACCTAATCAAACTACATACCAAATTACCACCTCGATCATCGTCTTCCTCCGATAGCAAACACCTCCACAAGTCCAAACTCTCCACGGCTAACAAAACACACAAATATTTAGTAAATGTAAACCCGAATTACTATTTATCAAATATGGAATAATTGTGTCAATTCATCCCTCGAGTGTAAGTTGTAGTCATCATATATATATATATATATATATTTACGTGAAAACTTGCCATCGAATCATCGATCACATATCAAACATAAAAAAAATTAGTGAGCAATAATTACGATTGTCCGTAAATCCGATGCCTCTACGTTTTGTTGGAAAGATAGCAAAGAAGAAGCTAGCTAGTGTCGCCACCATAACAGCAAAATACTTGATCATAATTACGAAATTACCACCCCAAGTGTCGCCGTCGTCCCCGGAGAACAAACACTTCCGAAAATCCAAACTCTCTATGGCCAACGCCAAGAACACGACCACCGACACGAAAGCATGCACGAAATCTACAAAACTCAGCTTGTATCTCCGTTTCTTGTCGCCCGCCGTTAAGCCAGCTTCGGGATCATAACCATCGTCTTGATCGTCGTTGAGGATGTAGAGACCGTTCACGGTGGCAATTCCGTAATAAATGCGGCCGTCTTCGCCTATAAAGGAGTCGGTGAAAGAGGAGAAGAAGCAAGCGGCGGCGCAAAAGGAGATAAGGGAGATAGTGAAGAGTTTATTGGCGGGTTTATTGGTGCACTCGCCGCCGTTGGAGAAAGAAGGGATTAGGGTTTCAAACACGAGGGCAGTTCCGGTCGGCAAGAGGTTGGCGAAGTTTCCGGCGGCCGGTAGAGATCTAGTGAACGCCGCCGCCTCCATTTCGTACTTTGGTCGGGAGAGGGAAAAGTTTGTATATATTAAAAGGAGAAAGAGTGTTGTATATACCTTTGTCTGTCCTTTCTTTACGTAATGCATGCATGCGTGGTTTGATGCGTCTTATATATACATTTCTTAAAGAATCATATATCAAGTTTTATTTGGTATCGATCCCAAAATGTTATGTACATACACACATTTTGTTAAATAAATTATATATATTATGTACATGTTGCAAAAAAAAAAAAAAAAAAGGAAAAAAAAACTATATATACATACAAATGTGAAAACCACAGTTAGCTTTGATCTATATATTGCAATATAGTTTGTGCTTTATAACTTATACTCTCTTCGTTTCATATTCATTTGTTTTACGTATTGAGTTTTTTTTTTTTTGATTAATATTTATTTAGTTTTATTTTATTGATCAAAACATTAAAATATTAAGGACAAAATTAAAAATTATACTAAACATATGCATTGAAAACATAAACGATAAATAATATGAAATGAATTTTAATTTCTAACACGACGACTAATATAAAACAGAGAGAATATAGTTCAATAAAATTGTGGTTCATCATTATGGTGCAATCAATATATTGAATGGTGATTAATTAAGATGCATGGTAAGTATAATAAAATAACTAATATACAGTGGTTTTTGGTTTTTAGATTCTAAACAATTAAAAATTTATGGATCCAGAAGACATTCCAATTATTAGAGGTATGTCCATAAGTCAATCTTACAAAGAGGATATGCTAATTTGGCATTATACAAAATCTGGGAGATGCACGGTTAAATCAGGTTACCAAAGACTGGCATATTATACCAATTCTACAAGAATTCATGGATCCATAAGACATTCCAATTATTAGAGATATGTCCACAAGTCAATCTTATAGAGAGGATAGGCTACAAAATCTGAGAGATACACGGTTAAATCAGGTTATTGGCTAGCACAAACTCTGTCAGAGGAGGTAGAGTGGGGGCCAAATTGTAAAGTCCTAAAAGCACAGGCATGGAAAGTTAAAGCTCCTCCAAAAATAAAACATCTTATTTGGCAAATTGTGTCAAGAGCACTTGCAGTTACTTCAGAATTAAATCATCGACATATGAGGTGTGACAATAGTTGTCAACGTTGTGGGACATCGGAGGAAACCATTAATCATGTCTCTTTTGAATGTCCTTTCTCTTTGCAAACTTGGATGTTATCAAAGATTCCGATGACACAAAATTATTGTTTCCTTATGAATTCGGTCTTTACGAATATGGATTTTCTATATTGGAGAATATCTATTCACATAAAAGAGAAAGGTATATATGATTGTTTTCCTTGGATTTTATGGTTCTTGTGGAAAGCTAGGAATAATAAGGTATTTTAAGGAATACAAACTGAATCCACATATATTTTAAATCGTGCCAAAAGTGAATCCTTGTCTTGGGTGGAAGCTCAATCAAGTCCCATTGAGGATATTGATAACATGGTATTATTGGATACTCAGTCTCAATCGCTTAGATATCGCATTGATGGTTCGTGGAAAGCATCTGATCCTACAACGGGTTTAGGATGGGTGTGTTTTCGGGGTGATGATCAGTACCCTCACCTCTACACACAGAGATGGAAGCTTTATTATGCGCTATGAAGACAATTCTTTCTAAAAGTATAGATTGTCAGGTGTTTGAAACTGATTGTGCAGAGCTTGTTTCAATGGTTCAGTCTCCTATTGGCATGCCTTATCCAATCAATTAGAGGAACTTGATTCGCTTCGCGCATCCTTACTTTTTCTTTCGATTATCAAGATTTCTCGTTCTTGTAATAGGAAAACCAATTGTTCAGTACGGACTTCTATAGTTTTATTTTCTGAATTTTTTTATGTAAACATTTTTCTTCCAAATTGCGCTATCAATTGTGGAGTGATATTCTAATTAATGTGTGGTTGGAAAAAAAAAAGTTAAAAAATTTTTGTGACAAACAAAAACTTTTCTGAAAGTGATTTTTTAAAAATAAAATCAAATTCTTTTATTTCATTTTAGGTATTTTAATGAAAATAACTCTCCAAGTATTCATTTTAAATTTCTCAACTAAATTATTGATGAAAATATCTCTTCAATATCTGTTGATTCATTTTAAACTTCTCAGGAAAATTGGTAATGAAAAACATTCTGAAGTAAACACCCGCTAACAAAAAAACTCATTTGTTAATAATACTGTCAAAATTCTAAACGGATCATTAAATTAATACTCTGCATGTTTGCTAGAAAATAACGTGTATATTTTTCTTAGACATAAGAAAATGTGGTATTTATTTGACAACAACATCATAAACATGATGCGATTGAAAATCTGGAAAAAAAAAATCAATCAATATAACTAAAATATCACCATACTATTTAAAATGATGAAAGTTGACAACTCTATATAGAAGTTCAGAAATTAAACGTATTTGTGATGTAAAAAGAAAGATGCCCGTGGACGAATTATGGCTTACACTTTACAAGATTTTGAGATTTTGATCTTAAATGAGTTAATTTGGAGTATGGGTCATATATTTGAAATTAATTAGGAAAATGGGTCATATACTATTTATAATTAGAAGAATAGGTCAAGCGTCACTATTCACAGTTGAGGGGTTACAAGCGTGTCCTTACTAATTTCTTGTAATTACGAAATCTGCCACTCCATGGAAAAAAGTGATTGGGCCTGAGTGGAGGCCTCAATAAATAAGCCAGTAAAGAGTACGAAACATTTTTATGTACACCTATATTTATTACAATTAAGTGTACAATAATTGGAATAACAATGTGTACTTCAATCAGTCCTTAAATGAAAATTAAAAATAAAATATAATTAACACCAAATAATACCCACAACAATGAAATTTAAATAACAATATTCCTATAAAATTAGATCAGAGTATTAAAAATTCTAACTAAATGTTTGAAAAGTTGCCATCATATGCTTTCCATTACGCCGAATTTATTATTTTAAGCACATATCCCGACTAAGAAAATGTTTGTTATTCTACCTGGCAAGCCAACTTTTTAAATATTTAGTTATATTTTTATATTTCGTGATCCCATTTTTTCTCTCATATTTTATATGAATATTTGTTTTTTTAAATTTCATTGATGTGGATATAATGAAATAATTATAAGATAGGGACATTACGATAACTGCCATTGAACAATTTTAAAATAACCTTTGTGAGTTTAGAGTTATTACGCGCGTGCCACTCAAAGCTTGAATGTTTAGAAAGGATAATTACAAGCGTTAATGGGCCGTTATTTGCATCCAAAATAAAACATTATGGTCGTTCATTTAAGAGTTAATTTGTAGAATATGTCATATATTTGAAAGATATTAGGAGATTGGACCATGGATTATTCATAATTGGAGGAATAGGTTTTGGGTTACTATTCACGGAAGGAGAGCTTACAAGTGCGTCCTCACTGATAAGTTGAAATTACTAAAATGCCAATGGTGAAAAATAAGCTCTTGGGCCGGGAAATTCGATTTGGGGTTTGAGGCCTCAATGAGATTTATAACTGTACAGTCATAAGTGTACATCTTTAACGTACACCTCGAATATAAATGAGATGTACGTACAACTCATATACATATAGATGTACAGTAATGACACAAATATGGTGCTCTACAGTCTTAGGTGTACATCTTTAACGTACACCTCATATATGTATGAGGTGTACGTACATCTCATATATGTATATGTGTGTTATGAACACCTTTGTACGTACATCTCATCTTCGTATAATATTTAACGTACACCTAGTTAGGTGTAAGCTACATTATCATACACAATGTCATACAAATCCATAAAACACTGATATACTTCCAAACACTGATATAGTGACAAATACAGTCATATGATAATTGTACAATCATAAATCTACATTTATAACTGTAGAGACATAAGTGTACCATATATATACTCAAATATTGTTGTACACTAAGAATTATGGTACATTTTTATTATCGTATACTAATACTTTCAAGTACAAATATTAATGTACACCCAGAAGTGTACAACAATTATCGTACACCATGCACATATGGAACTGTACAGTCATATGATGACTGTATCATATGAATGTACAGTTATAAGTATACATTTATAACTGTACAGTCATAAGTGTACATCTTTAATGTACGCCTCAAATATAAATGAGGTTTGAGGTGTACATCTAATATATGTATAACTAACGTTTGTTTAATTGACTCAATAACTTAATGAAATTTAGGCCCAAAAATAATGACACATAAATAATAAGCATAAGATAATAAACGAAGCCCAAATAAAAGTACATAGCCAAAGCCCATCAATAGGAAGCAAAAAATCACAGTGTATGGAGAAATACCCCTACGAGTCTTTTAGGCAAAGGAGAGATGAATCTATTAGATAGAGAAAGTGTATTAGAGAAATTGTGGACCAGCCTTGAATAGCAAATAATAAATAGTAACAGGCCTCTTTAGCCAATATCTTTTTAAATATAACCCATGTTCCCAATTATTTATTTTTAAATCGACATTAGTGATTTTTTTTTTATATGTTTTTTAACAACCACATGTGGTTTATAAACAATGTACATGTTGTTTTTATGTGTAAAGAAAATACATACATGTTATGTTTAATAAGCAAAAATGTAAATTATCATGCATGTAGACAACATATGCTTAGTGCTTAGGCAGAATTATTATAAGTGGATGGGTTTTTTAATTAACTAATTTTTTTATTTGATGAGTTTTTCCATTAATAATTTTTTGAGAGGTTTAAAGTAGTAGATCAGACGATATTTGAGGGGTATTTCATTAAAAAAAAATTATATCTGAAGAGGTATTTCCTTAATAAATAATTGAAGGATTTATAGTGGATTTGCCAAGTTAGACTTTTTCATTAAAATCCTTTGATTCTGCAATTTTATTTCATGTGGCTGAATATAATATATACCATAGTATAAAAAAAAACTAAAGATATATCATAGAGTATGTAGTGGGCAGCCATTTTAAACTAAAGATATATCATATGCTATGAATGGTGATAATTAAAGAGATTCAATGCATTTCGGATGCATGGTCCCGTGCACATTGATATCTCATCTACAAGAAATTATCCAAAAATGGGTGTCGGTTCCAATTTGTATCGTGCACAGAAAAATTGATATATATTAACAATTAATATGTTTAGAATAGCTAATATTGGAATTGAAATAAATTGTGATATTGGCGTATGTACTTTCGTTGGGATTGTGAAAGAAACAAACGTTGGACAAGATATCTCATGTTACGTCACACACATATGTATAGAGGCCTGTTTTAATAAGCATAGATCGTCACAAAAGAAATGTTCGCATGTTTTGATCAATCAATCTACCAGAAAATAAAATAAAATAAAATCTTAGTAAGAAAATTAAAACATTTATAATTGGAGAATGCGCACGTTCTATGAAATTGAGTCCATTAAGCTATATCTTGCACGGTTGTACCTAACTCATTTCGCTGACTCGGTCTTAAAAATCATGTCACATATTATATAATATAGATATTTGTACGTGAATCTAAAACTGAAAGTAATTAATTATATATACAAGATTGAGAAAATACGGCACACATTATTTTCCCATGATTACAATCCCCTAAAAACAATTAATAATAACATAATGTTCTTTTATTGCAGAAAATTGGATAATGAAGTCTGAATTTCTTCAAGGGTTCGACCTTTTGTCTCTGGCACCAACGCCCACACAAAAAGAACAGCCACCGCCGTTACTACCGCGAAAATAAAAAAAGTCCCTATAAAGAAGAAAAAATAAATCAAATTTCAAAAAAAAAAAAAAAATCTTATCAAATCTATTTTCAATTGTTGTTCCAACTTATAGATAAAACACACCTGCGGTATTCCATTCGAGAAGAAAATTAAAAGTATATGCGATGACCCAACCGAAAAACCAATTAGTGAAAGTCACAAGACTACCGGCTGAAACTTTTAAATTTATCGGCAATATCTGCAAAAATTTTACAAAGATAATTATTTAATTACTAGTGATTAACACTAAACCTTTCATTGTAAATGTCAATATTTAGCTTGACCTGGTTTGCCAAATTTACAAAATACATGTAATATAGGTATGTAACGTCTTATTATCCATCATTTGAAAGATAAACATAGTATTATATATTAGTTATATATATGTTTAAATGAAGATATGCATGAAAAATGTAAGTTGTTACTTACTTCAGACATAATGATCCATGGTAAGGCACCTAGGCCTATTGCAAACATAACGATGGTACCCTGGTTTTTGGAGAAATTCGAAAATTACAAAATTTATTAGAAAATTTTGTACGTAAAATGGAAATGTTTATATGGGTGAAGGTGGACAATACCAATACGCCGATGAATGTGAATATGGGAGTAAGATCTTCCAAAAGGTGACATTTCTGATTAAGTTAAATAAAACGTGAAACTTGATGTCTTGTTCAGTAAAAATCAGTAAAAGTAAAAAATTAGCTGTCGATGATGCCTCCTTACCTGCATGGTGAAGGAGAAGCTGAGTAGTAGGGAAAATAAGCAAAGTGAAACAGCCGAGAACTGCAAGAAGAACATTAAATTAACCGGTTTGTGGTTAAATAAACCGGTTTGCCACTTTGAAACAAAAGGCTTTTGTAATTTTCTAGGTTTTAACTTACTATTAGGAGCGGACGGCGTCCTAACTTGTCAACCAATATCAAACCCATCAGAGATTTTGGTACCTACAAAAAAAAAAAAAAAATGTAACCGGTTCAATTTTTTTATCAATAAATCAGCCAAAAGGTTTATCAAAACTAAAGTTAAAACAAAAAAAATGGGTATGTTTTACCTACCATAACGAGGGCTAGGACTGTTGTCCCGATACTACTTGGAAAACCTAAAGCATAGCTCAAATAAAATGGTTACATACCGGTTTAGATTGGTTTGTGAATGAGAAACAAAATTCACCCGGTTTACTAACCGCCTCTTTCAAATACGGAACTAGCATAATATGTGATTCCCGTGCTCCCCGATAATTGTTGTAGTAGCATTAAACCGACCCCAATCTGGAACCAAAAAAAAAAAATACAAAAATCATTTTGGAAGCTCAAACTAATTATGGAACATGTTTAGTTCGAGCATTAAGAGCTTACAGTAACAGCCGGAGCGTATCTTCTCTGAAACAAGTCTAGAGTTCGGCTTTTCGGGCCTTGCTCCGATGCTTCTATCACTTCCTAAAACCGGTTCAATGTATCAGATATTGGTTAAGACTCGGTACGAAGATAACCGAGTAGAAAATGTTTGTACCTTTATGGATTTTGCCTCATTGGAGATATCGGATCCTTGTCCTCTAAATTGTTGTAAAGCTGATTTAAACTCTTGTTCTGCCCCACTCTTTGCCTGAGTTTAGTTTTGATTGGTTAAAATGGAAAATTCAAATTTAGATAAGCATACCACATGTCTCTCGAACCGAACTTACCAGCCATCTAGGCGACTCGGGGATGAAAAATAGTCCAATGACTTGCAAAACACAAGGCACCAAACCTACTCATTTCGTATCATGTTAGTTTTGTAGTTTATCCTAATTTTTGGTTTTTTTCTCCCTCTTATATATATTTATAATAGCTGAAAATATATATTTCTGAAAACTAAACGGCAGAAAATATTACAAAAAGAGATATCCCTGGAAACTTGCATTAATATTTAGTTTAGTTTGACATTTGATAATAAGTACTCATTCAGTTCCAAATTTATAAATGTTTTGCTTAAAAGCACATGTATTAAAAAACCTAATTTTCTTTACAAAATTATCATTTAATGTGTTATTTAAAATTTATTTAATTAATCAAAATTTAAAATTTGCAAAAAAAATTAGTAAAACTTATAATAAAATGAAACAAAAAAATGTCCAAAACTTTTATTAATTTAGAACAGAGGGAGTATAAAATATCTTACATAGCATCGCCAATTTACGCCAGTGGATAAGATTTCCACACAAATAAGCAAACGAAATTCCACAATTTTGTAGCAGCTGAAAAAGTTAAGAAAACAAAAAAAAAAGTTATAAATCCACGTGTATATTCTGCAAAGGATGTCACCATATAAAATATTAAGTGAATACTAGTATAATACAATTTGGTGTTCAGTACCTGGTTGGAAAATACAAATGCTCCTCTTACATGCTTTGGTGTTATCTCTGCGAGGTAGACCGGTATCTTTTTCCACACGAGACATTAAACAAAATACTATGAAAATGTTTCGTTTTCAGTGTTTTTTTTTATTATAGGATAAATACATATTGTCTTATTTTTTGAAATTAATAAATACATATTGTCGGTTTGATATGAGCTGTATGCGTAATTGTATATATATCGTATATCAATTCCGACATTAGATATCTATGACTGGACTTACCACGTAACTAAAAATACCGATTCCAATTCCCAAGGAAAGTCTTCCAGCATCTAGCCACCAGTAATGCTGTAAGAAAAGATTAAAAACAAAAAAATACATTAAACATAGGTATATCACGAGATTCACGACCTGTAATTATCCAATTACATTAGAATAATCATAGTGTTAATCAGGTTCTATTACGACCCTTGTTTTGATAATACTCCTTTCATTTTGAATTAATTATATTAGTAAGATTTGCATAAATATTAAAAAATTTGTTAAAATAACAATTTTAACTTTATATTTATTAAAAAATTATTTTTGATAAAAATATAAATTAATTAAATAAAAGGCATGATAAAAATATATATGGAAAACAGAAAAATAATTTTTAAAAAAATATTTAAAAAAAAGAAAAGAAAATATAATCAATTAAAAATGGAAGAAGTATTATTTAATATTCGATTAATTTATAACCACACTTTCTTTTTCAGATTATACTTTCCAAAAATGTTTTGGTAACCCAAAAATATGATCATAAATTACACATGAAATTCATCGATCGTCTCAACTGATTTAGTCTAAAGTCTAAACAAATATTACGACCTTACTATATTATTCATGACGACAAAGAAAAAAACACTTTATTATTCATGACATATCTACTAATTAACGTTGAATTGGTTGATTATTTTAATATAAGGATATATTAAATTAGTATTTTTTTTTTTTAAAAGCAAACCTTGGCAAAGGCAATTGATGTCCAACCAGTGACACAAAATATCTCGGAGAACCACATTGCCTAGTAAATAATACAACCACAACAATCGAGTATTAATAGACAAATTATACCAATATAACAAAAAGAAACAAAAAAAAAACAAATATCTGAGTAGTAAAATACAAAAAAAAAAAGCTAAATTACCTTTTTCCGACCGAGACGATCAGACAGTTTGCCACTAAAGACTGCCCCAATAATCCCACCGAATGTCATAATAGACCCAAACAGCGAATACTTTACCACCAAACGGATATTGATTAGTTTAAATATAATAAAAAATATTTATAGAGATATATACATGATCAACTTTTATTTGTTTTTTTGTTAATTCCTACACTTGGTTTTCTCATTTTTTTTATATTTTTTTAATGTATCGCACACTCAGTATCCAGAGCATTCTTTTGGTAGATGATTTTTTTCCATTTTTTTTTTTAGATGATAGTTTTGGTGGATGATTTGTTTAACCATTTCTATAGTTTGGATTCCAAGAACTGTTTGAAAAAAAAAAAAAAAAAAAAAAAAAAGAATAGATAAGAGATGTGGTTACGTCAGCAATGGAGAGGTTGAAGTCCTTCATGATCCCAGATTGAGAAGCTGAAGAAAACCCTACCTGTTAACATATATTTAATATAATCTCACTCAGCTAAAAACTCTTCAATAAAAGCTACGGATTAAAGAGTTTATAAACTAGTAACAAAATGAACAATCATTAACAAAGCATATGGAAATATAAAAAGTGACTTTTAACAAAAAAATAAATATAAAGTGACTAATTGAGAAAGTTAATCTTTACCGAGCAACCGAAGGAGAAGGAGGCGAGAACGGAGACCACTGTGCTGAATACAACGACGCCGGTGATACGATACTCTCCGTCGTCGTTTTGGTTCCTTTTTGTCTCTAACAGAGGCTTCTCCGCAAACCCTTGTTCCATTTTCACTTCTTTTTCTCTCACAATCTCTGTCTCTTTTTTTTTCTCTTTCTTTGTCTCTCCCTTTGTTCAGCACTCTTTATATATTTCTTTCTCTTTTTTCTTCTCCTTCTTGTTTATTTTTACCTTTCTCCATTCAATTAAATGGCACGAGGATTGTGCTTTTTTAAATTAGTCAATTGTCGTGTTCATTGTTTATACTTTATTTGATCCATATTTGATTATTTTTTTATTTATTTTTTTTGTTTTTGTTTTTTAATTATTATTTCATTCTTACCGCTCGAACTTTAAAAAAAGCACATACTAGTCCAAAATTATCAAATTAAATGCATATTTAAAAAATTGTTAGACGTTCAATAGGGATATAACACCTAGAACGTATAGTCAGAATCTAGTCATTAAGTCATTATTAAATTGGTTATTTGTTTTCAAATAAATATTCAAACTTTTAGTAGTAATATATACATTTTTCAATATAAAAAAAATATATTCAAATATTTATTAGTAATATATATGTTTCTACTTTTTTCTATTATTTTTTTTTATTTTACCCAAACAATATTATATTATAAGAGAACAAATTATAATAAATAACTATACATTAAACAAGCCGATTTGGCCAAAAATTTTGATTTTAAACACCTAAACCGTATTACCGATTTGTTAAAATTGGGAAACCCAAATATATATGACCAGACACGTCTAGGTGCCGACTAGGCCGAAGTTTTGAACCATGATTTTCACTGATAGTTTTAATTTTTATTTTTAAACATGTTGACTGTTTTTGTTAGATTAGTTCTCGTTGGACTAAATTAGCTAAGTATTACTTTTAAACCTAAAATTGGGTTTTGAGTGGGCTTTTCAGTTGGACTTTTCATTTGGGTTGTTTTAACAATATAGACAGGCGACATATTTTTAGAGTTGATTAAAAAAAATATCAGAGATATCCATCGGCCTCCTCCTTGCCTCCTTGGGACCCATATCTCTGGAAAAGTTCCGGGTTCAATATCCATTGTTTCCGTGGTCCACAAGTTATTATCTAGGCGAGTAGCCGGAGTTGACTTGGTTCGAAAGTAACCTGCTTTTCTGTCTGGTGTTTCTAGGGTTTTTATTGATTTTGTGTGTGTGTTAGCCATAGGGTAAATCGGGGATGCGAGGTGCATCGGTCGATTAGAGTTATAAGAAAGACAGTACGAATACGTAATGTTATAGAGAATATTGTGGTTTTTATTGCAATCCTTTTAATATGAGTCGCCAAACAATGGCATTGAGTCTTTGTCTGAAACTTCTTTTTCGTATGAAAGATCTTTTTAAACTTGCATGATTTATTGATTTTACTAATATAACTTCTAAACATATTAATCTGATCATATTTTAGGGAAAACGATGACGTTATCTCAGAGCCGTGCTTACGGACTTATGGTAACGGTGGCCCGGATATAAAAACATATACTCATCACAAAAAAAAAAAAAAAAAAAAAAAAAAAAAAAAAAAAAAAAAAAAAAAAAAACTACAAATGTGAATTAAAATATCTTAAACTCAAAGATCCTACCAGATTGTTACGCAAGGAAATGAGAGAAAGGCTAGAAAAAGGCTTTTACTGAAACTTACAGCTTTCTCCATTCCTCTCGTATAAACAACAAAATCTTCAAACGAAAATTTAGTTCATTCTGGTATATTTTATTTTATTTTATATATAATTTCCACAAAAAGTGGAACACTTTCATGGATCTCACGTGTTTAGTCCGTATTTAAACATATTTTCAACAAAAAAAAAATAACACGATCATGGATTTTACTCTCTTTTTTTTTTTTTTTTTTTTTTTTTCTCAAACAATAATTATCAAAGTATCACGATCATGGAAATCACAAGGGGTATTCGTAAACTAAACAATCTCCAAGATTACTCTTCAAGATTCTTTTGCAACTTTTAAAAGGAATATGTTATTGCATCTTCTTTAAGCGTTCTTTTGTTATAACCGCCAACCTCAACAAGAAGATTCTTGATTGTGTGAAAATAATGCAATTGTAAACTTGTTAAGTTTTTTTTTTTTGTTAGAGAGATTTTTTTTTCTTTTTAAAAATTAATATTGTTTGACTCAATTACCCTTAAGCACTCATTAATAATTTTTAGAATAAATCAGTATTTTAAAATGAAATCAATTAATTTTTTTGTAAATAAAAAAATATTTTATTTCTGTTTAGAAAAATTTGGAGACTGATTTTATTTGAAAAAATCTCTAAAATATATCTCAAAAATCGGATGAAAAGAAAAAAAAAAGAAAAAAAATCTCTAAAAATATATTTAGTATAAGTTGTGTGTAGGAAGAAGAAAATAATTTAGAAAATAATAAAACATGTTTATGTCAAAAAAAAATTAAATTATAATAATAATTGTAATTATTTAGAAGATTTGTTTTTTACTTATATATAAACTTTTAAAAGTTAGATTTTTAGAGATATTTTAGAGATTTTCCTAAATATTTTTTTAAATAAAATCTGTCTCGAGATTTATTCTCTACAAAAAAAAAGTTATTTTATCTACAAAACTAAATAATTAATTTTATTTTTAAAAAAATAAATTTATTTTACAAATTATTAATCAGTGTTTAAGGGTATTTTAGTCAAATAACATTAGATTTAAAAAATAAAAAATTGAGAAGGTATTTTTCAAATTTAAAAACATAAATAGGGTATTTTTCCAAATTTTTTCAAAATAATAACCATGGATATGTCGATTGTTTAAAGAAATTAATTAGGAGTAAAAGCTTGGAGCAGCATTGATTTCAATTATCCGAAAACAATAAGAAAACAATCTGAGTTTCACACAAATTTTGAAAATCTAGCGGAACATCTGCTTGTGACACAAAATATAAAAATTTGGTAAGCAATAAAGAGAAACAAAAAATACAAAAAAAAAAAAAGAGACATCAATCGTCCGTAGCCTTCGGTTCTGTATCACATAATAAGCATAGTGTGCTGATTAAGGCGTAAACCATTTCTTCACTGAAGAAATTTTTGTAACCAAGTGAGCTATCACCATTACTTAAATTAATATTGGAAGGTATTTGGGTTTTTACAATACCTTTTTTTTTTTTTGTTAAAGTGGTTTTTAACAAAAGTTAAATATGTTATATGTTGGTCGAACGAACAACATCTAGTGCATGTTGGTTTTTTACAGTCTGATGTTGCATTGTAAAAACAAACACCCCAAAATTAAACGTTAGATTAAAATGCTTTTTAACCTAAACTATATTATAAAGGTTAGATTGAATTGTTTTTAAAGCCTAAACTATATTCGAAGATCTTTACTTACTGTACATGCAAAGCCGAGTTAACATCGGATTCGGCAGCCCAATTCGGGTTTGTACTTTTGGAAGCCCAATTATCAGTGAAGAAGATATCTCACAAGTCCTTCAAAGGCTCAAGCCCATCAATATTCCATTTCAGTTACTCGGTCAAAGATTTGCTTTTAGTTTTAGTGATCTTTTTTTTGCTTTCTTCGGTTTAGTTTTATTTGTGAGTATCAATCGGGCACTTCATCAAATAATTAACTGAATGTCGGGTGGGATTTATCTTCTTTTTTTTTCTTTTTTTTTTTTAACAAGCCCAAAACTAGCTCAATCAATGCAAAAGTACCACTGTAATTGGGTGACGAAATTTATATGTATTCGGTTTGTTTAGTGCTTTTTTGTCCTTTGAGAACCCATTTATTCAGTGACAAACTTCTAAGCTAATTAATTTGAAACTGATTATAAATAGACAAGAACACATTAATTCGTGTTTAGTTTCGCTTGAGCATTTATACACAAGAACACATCATTGGCGTCGGTAGCTCTACCGATCCACATTTAGAGCCTTCGAGGATAAACATGACCAAGTCTAACATCAACGCTAAAGAAACTAATTATATTATCTTGTTTGGTCAAGGACTCGTAACTTTTATGTTACATAAAAAAACAAACACATGAATTCTATGTAAACCCATCAGCTCTTTTGTGTTTAATTCCCGCCCAAAACCAAGTTGATATTGTTTGGCCATATGAAGATGAGGCCATGTTTTAGGCTTCATTAGAAAATTCGGATCTGAATTAGCCGTCGGTACTGTCCTCTATGTTTAGTTGTCCCAGATATACCCCGGTTATAAAAAAAAAGTTCTATCTAGACAATAAAAACTAAATCTGATTCTGTATAAAAAGAAAAAAACACGTTAGGATTTAACCAAAGTATCATTGTTGAGTAAAAAATATTATTTTGAGTATCGTTCGGCTTGGCCTAAGTTCAAAGGCTAAACAACGTATGTATGTATTTATTTTTTATTCTAGTTCTAAATAGTCTCTTAAAAGAACTATAATTTTACTAAGTTAATTCTCAATAATGACCAAATTATTAGTAGAGCTAATTGTGAAAAGTCAGCTTTTTTGAAAAAAACGGGTAGTCTTGGTCCCTAGTTTGATTCTTGGTTTAAAGGGATTTGTCTGCTCTGACAGAGAGACCAGAGACGCATAAGTTTTGGTGTCAAATTCTTCGGTCATATTCCATGGTTTTAGTTTATTTTCTCACAGTGGACACGACACGGTACCAAGAAGGCAAGAAGACAACATTTTTTTTGTTTTGTCAAAACAAAGAAAACAACATGATATATAATAGATACACAATGCATCTTTTCAACAAACGTGGTTCCTTTTTTTTTTTTTTTTTTTTTTTGACAAAGAACAAATGTGGTCCCTAATCCATGCAATCTCGAGCAATCCTGATCGTAAATGTACATCTCATGTTTGTCAACAATTATATTATTTCTATCATTTATATATTTCGTCATGTGCACGAAATAAGTTGAGCCAATTAAATTTATGGAAAGTGGGATAATTTAGAATCTTGTAGAATCAATTTTTAACTATTGGGCATTCAGCGTTTGTGAAAGTGATGTTGTATGATGATTGATTTTTGCGTCGTTACAAAAACGATAAATAAATCGATAATTGTTTTTTTGTAAACTGCATTTAACTACTTTTCTATACAACAAACAAATGTTATATAAAAAAAAAAACTTTGTATACAACAACAAAAACAAAAATGAAGACTCTCGATGATAGATAAGATCGAAGCGGTTCCATCAATTAGGTTTTGATCGGTGACGCGTTGTGAAAGTGACCAACTCACACTATTCACCATTAATTTTTATTCCATTACTATGTTGTGCCAGACACAGTGCCATATACGTTTTATGTTTCTGATATTTCATATATATATATGCTAGTTTAACCGATTGATATATTCATGTGAAAAGCATCGTTTCAGTCAAGCTACAATCATTTTAGTCACAACGAATGCTAATAAATTTTTTCAAAGTGGATGATGATTATATATAATATTCCACTGTTTAAGGCTTCGAATAGTTGTTGTTTCTCAAATTACAAAAAAACTATTTGAAAAACCACAAACATTCTTTAACAAAAAGAACAAATACACTACAAACATTCATTGCCTGAATTTTGGTTTTCTGCTTTCATTTATTTAATTGTAACTTTTAGAATGGCAAAACAAAATAATATAACTTTATCAAAAAAAAAAAAATGATACATTTAGATGGTTCGAATTATCCGCAATTAATATTTATAATAGAAAAGTAAGATCAAGCATGTATGGTTCCAATTATTCTTCCAAATTATTTATAATATTTCCCCCAATAATGGTTTTCTACTGTATGTGGCTCCCATTGGTTTAATTTCTTGACTCATATATATATATATATATATGAGTATATATATATATATATATATTATGTATATGATCCTCCTACCTTATTAGAAAATTATGTATATGACATATATATATATATATATATTATGTATATGATCCTCCTACCTTAATAGAAAAGAAAGTGAACCATTTAAAATCTGCCATATGTTAGGAGCATTTCTCAATTTTTTTTGAAAGTCTCTAGTAGGAAAAATTCATATCATTCTCTCTCATCTATTTTTATTATTTTTCATTATTTATATGTTAAGAGACTCGGTTAATGAGAGTGCTCTAACTAATTTATTCTCATAAAATCAGAGTAATTGTTAAAAACAGTATCCAGTCTAAATCAACCAAAAGTTGAGAGATTCATTAGATATTTTTTAGTAAAGTTTCTTGATTGGTAACTTTTGAGCAGAGCTGATATTAGGTATTTTTAGTAAATGCAAATAAAGTTATCAATCAAGAAGCTCTGCTATTCTGTTATGACTATTTTGTTTTTGCTAAATTCTACCCTTATCATTTAGATTCATAACAAATAATTAAATATATTGGAGAATATATAGATGCTAGTAATATAAGTATTTTATGTATATTTTGTTCTCTTGAATGTTAGCGAGAAAACTTTTCGAATAATCATGATTTACAGTCCTTGTGTGTGTTACACGTGATTATTTAAAGAAGTAGTTACTGTCATTATGCCTGGCCAACAATATTATATGCGAGGACTGCTCAACCAGGTACATAAATGTTACTTCCTTTATTATTGTGTTATGAGAAAGTTATTCATTTTTACATGTAAATTACATTCTCCGTTTTTCAAAGGGAATTGATAAACTTTAATAATCGTTTAGACAGATATTACTTTTTAATGAAAATTTGTTGGTAACAATACATATAACTTACAGACCCGTGCTATCTACACAAAAAATGAACTTTGGCCTATGGCCTTTAATTTTTAGGTTTTAGTATTATACAGTAGGGCCAAATGTTGAAATGTAATGTTTTTTTAATTTAATAGAACCGCAAAGATTTCATGGTAGAAAAATAAAGAAACAAACTAAAAAAACAAAAATAAAGTAATCATTCTTCTTCTCATATCAAACTTAAGCTTTTACATTATTCGAAATCCCATATCGCAAATAACTTTTTAAAATATTATTATAGTTTTGTTATTTATATATTATATGCTTTAGACCTAATATTTTGATATTGACTATAGTATTTGGTTTTTCTAAGATGATGATGATTATTATTTTAAAGTTTTTGGTTTGCTCATAAATCATAATTATATATACATAACTTTTGGAGTGTCTTTTATCAAACACTACTGGAATGTGGCGGAAAATGGATAACTCTAGTCGGCAAAAAATGAGTAATTTCCCCCGCTGTTTATGTATTGCAATTTGGATTATTTGTATTGGCAAGAGAAAGACTATAGGGCGAATGAGGATGATATGTGTATCTTTCCATTAATCGTATGGTACATTTGGAAGGGAAATAATTGTAAGATTTTTTGAGAACTTAAGCAAACATCCACATGATACTCTAGGACTGGCTACTCAAAGACGAAACTGCATGGAGGAGGGCAAACACGAAAGAAGACATATCAGACGAGATGCATATAGCCAAGTTACGGAAGATGCCATTCTGCAAAATATCCCGATTTGCTACACATATAGGTCTTGGCATGCGGGGGAAGCTAGGAGTGGTAAGGAATGGATAGTAGTGTTTGGAGACGAGACACTACATCTAGGTTGAGAGGATCACGATGGTGCCTATCTGATATAAGATTGGAATCCACCAAACTTATGACCACAAGATAATCAAGAGTTTACAAGTTTTGTTGCGGAAGTGGGCGTGAAGTCGAGATGGAAGGTGGTGACTTTGATTGACTCTCTCAATCGAAGGGGTTGATTGACTCTCTCAATCTGTGAACGAAATAGATTATTTGAATCACACAAACAAGCTAAGTCGCAGTCTCTAAAGATTTAAGTGAATCACACACTTAAAACCTAAAGAAAAAAACAATTCTTCAAGAAAACACACTTGAAAGAAAAGAACAAAATACTTTGATTAATTCTGGATTGAAAGGTGATTTACAATGAGGAATGAGCTGAGCTTTTATAGGCTCAGAGTACAACGGTCCTAAGGTCTAAAACAAGAAACAAATCGCAGAAATTAAAAGAAAATAGCCGTTTGAAGGCTTGATGACAAAATCGGCCAAATAAGGAAATAGCCGTTAGCTTGAGTCTTGAAAGCTTGGGTGCGAAGTTGTGATGTCTGGGGACGTCCAGGTTCTTTGGAGGAGGCTTCAGAATGCACAAAAGTGATAAGGGAAAGAGCCGTTGCTGATTGATCTCCTTTAGCTCCAAATATGGTAAGTAATGACTCCACATGTTCTTGTATGGTAAGGTGTACCAAGCCTCTGGTGGTAAAGCTTCTTCTTGGTCTAGAGTATCTCTTGGGTTAAAAGGGAACCCTCTGATGCTCTTAGAAGGTCTCCAATTCGTGGCTTCAGCTGATGGTAAGTTGGATGCAAGACTTTCCTTATTTACACCCGGTTTTGATCCTCCTTGGTTAGCTCTTAAACCAACTCGTATCTGGGCTGATTTAACTTGATAAATCATCTTAAAATAGATGATTTCCTGATGAAATTCAAATCCCAGAACATTTGCTCCAGTAGATTTCTCATAGGTCAACTTCTCCCTTGGATTCTTGTCTTCAAGTAAGGATTCTTGGACATCTCCTAATTGAGCTCGGTTGGGGCATGATTTTATTCGGCAAAAACTCTTATCTTGGATGGTTTCCTGGTGAATAATGACTCTGAGGCAAAAATCACGAGTGGATTCTTCTAGTGGCAGCTTCCTTGGCTTGGTGACGGCTTCGGTGAGGTGTTCGTGTGCTAACTCCAAATATGATCGATCAAGTTGAGTTTTGGCTCGATCATTCTTTTCAAAATATGTGGTTTCCAAATGAATATTCAAGTAGAACTCCAGTGCTCGAGTGTTTTGTCTTTTGGTACATGCTTGACTTCGTTTCTCGTCTCCGGGTAGGCATGCTTCGTCTTCAGGTAGCTTGGCTCGAGTTTTCATGATTCCTCCTGAATCATTGGTCTTCTTAGGACTGAATGGCTGATATAAAATCAATCCTAGGCCTGGTGCTTGATTATAACTCCATTTCGCTAAGGGTTCTCCATGATGCTCCGTGTGGACCGTTTTGGCGTGTGTAGTGGTTGGTTTGACATGCTGCAGGATTGATCTGGTTCCGATGTCCACATCATACCCTCCCCCTTGAAATAGTTTCATCCTCGAAACTGTACAATCTGCACCAAGAGAAAGCAAGTTAGCTTTCATCCTTCTTTGGGAGTTTAGAGTCTTACCTTCGCGTGTTGGCGGTTTGTTGGTGCATGGTGCATCTGGTGGCTCTTCTTTGATCAGCATGTTGTTGATGACTTCTTTTCTTTTGTCAAGGTCTAGAAAACACATCATGAGCTCTGGAGGCATGTGATTATACGTTTCTGGTTCCCCCACTTGATTGGAAGTTAAACTCCCTTTGGATGTGGTTTCTCTTTGGCCTTTGCATACTTCTAGGGTACCTGTCCTTTCATTGACACTTAAAGGAAAAATCAAGTGCATTATATCTGTAATATAGGTACTCAAAACTGTATATTTCAGGCTACTAGGGAGCATAAGAGTTGTCCAATAGTTGATAAACTCGGAAGTGGTACTTACTTGAACTAGGGATGTTGTGTCTGGATGTTGATTCTCAAGTTCTAAAATTGTTACAACTCCTCTAGCTTCATGCTCCACGTTCAGACCTGTAATATCAACCTTTGGCATAGACAAGAGCATTATACTAGAACTGGAAATTTCAAAACCAGATTGTGCTAAACAAACACTTGAGTTAGATGAATTCGGTTTTGGTTCAAGTGTTGTAACATTAACTACTCGTCTTTCAGGACATACTGCAGCAAAGTGACCCCTCTTATGGCATCTATAACATATTACTTCTCTTGACTTAGAATGCTTAGAAGACTTACCTTGAATTCCTTTGTCTTGTTGTTCACGCAATGGCTTTGCACTCGGGCCTTTAGCTGTGGCTTGGGGATTGGACTTTGGCTTCTTATCCTTTTCTTGAGTTGTTGACTTAGACTCAGTCTTCACCTTTAGAGTAGGTGTGGGCATTTTATTTGGCTTGGGTCTGTAAGCATCCTTAGATGTAGTCCTTTGGTTTGAGCTTGTTACTAGAATTCGTCTTCTTGGCTCGGGATTGGTGTAGATTCGTAAATTGTGTTGGCGCATGTTGCTAGCATCCTCCACGAATTCTTTATACAAGAGTTGCTTCATCTCTTCCCAAGAAGATTTTGGTTCCTCATACTCAAGACGAATGTATGCATCTTGTTCCCAATGCCTAAAGGCATCTTCAATTAACGTATCCTCCGCATAACGTGTCTTTTCATCCTCCAAAATTTGGTTAGATGAAAACCATTCCTCCATTTCTTGTTCCCAACGCAAATAGGCTTCTGGTCCTTGGTGATGCCCTGCAAAGTTAATGTAGTGGGATTCATCTCTTCCAGCCTCACTTACGTCTTCATCCTCTTCGGCGTATTCTTTTCCGAAATCATCTCTTCCAGCCTCACTTTTTTCTACGTTCTTCTCATCAAACTCTTCTTTGCTCTCCTGCTCATATTCTTCTTCGTACTCTGGTTCCTCACCAAAGTTAACTTCTGAATTTGCTTCATAGGATTGATTGGTGTATCTTAAACTGATTTGAGAATTAGTCTCACCGAAATCTTCTTCATCAATCGGATCAGTTTCACCCAAACTGATTTGAGAGTCAGTTTCTTCACACCACTGTCTATCTTCATGGTAAGACTCCACGAAGTTGTCTGGTTCTCCTTCGTAACTGAAGCCCTCAAGGTCATTTTGCTCTTCCTCATGCCATGACTCATCTCCGTTACTGATTTGGGAATCATTATCTCCATTCCGTGAATCAGTTTCCTCCTCACACCAACTCTGGTGGATGGAATCATCTCGCCTACAATCTGGTGGCTCCAGTTCAGGTTCTTCTTTATAAGGTTCATCACCATAGTCAGAGCCTGAGTAGTCTTCGTGAGGCCATGGGGGTGTCTCATAACCAGTTTCTTCATCGGACCATCCATGGTTTGACTCTTCTTGCTCGGAGTCATAGGGTCTTGAATCGTAAGAACCTTCTTCTTCTTCTGAATAATCTCCCATGGCTGCTTTCCTTGGACTTTCTCTTGCACAAAACAAAGGATACAGAGGTTTAAAGCGTAGCAAGTTAAGATAACTCAAAAAGGAAAGAGCAAATCAATTGTATAGAAATATGGGAAATTTTCTCACTTTTGTTTTTTTTTTTACTTTTTTAAAGAAAATAAAATTAAGACATGACAATATTAATTCAGCAAAAATAAAATTAACTTTTTTTTATATAGTTTTAATCCAAATAAAAATCGAAATAAACAAATAACTAAAATAAATTAAAACAAAAACGATTTTTTATGGGTTTTCTTTGATAAATTCAAAACAAATAGCAAACTGAAGCAATACTCGTTTTTTTTTTTAATAAAGTAAGTATTCAGAAATAAAGACAAAGCAATTTTTGTGGATTCTTTTTTTTTTTTTTTTTGAGTTTATAAAATTCAAATAAACAGAAACAAAGAAAACAACTTTTATGGGTTTTTGATTTGATGAATGAAACAAAAAAACTGGATAGAAATAACAAAAACAAAAGATAAAGAACAAAAGCACCTTGATAGGAACTTGTGCTCTGATACCAGATGATATAAGATTGGAATCCACCAAACTTATGACCACAAGATAATCAAGAGTTTACAAGTTTTGTTGCGGAAGTGGGCGTGAAGTCGAGATGGAAGGTGGTGACTTTGATTGACTCTCTCAATCGAAGGGGTTGATTGACTCTCTCAATCTGTGAACGAAATAGATTATTTGAATCACACAAACAAGCTAAGTCGCAGTCTCTAAAGATTTAAGTGAATCACACACTTAAAGCCTAAAGAAAGAAACAATTCTTCAAGAAAACACATTTGAAAGAAAAGAACAAAATACTTTGATTAATTCTGGATTGAAAGGTGATTTACAATGAGGAATGAGCTGAGCTTTTATAGGCTCAGAGTACAACGGTCCTAAGGTCTAAAACAAGAAACAAATCGCAGAAATTAAAAGAAAAGAGCCGTTTGAAGGCTTGATGACAAAATCGGTCAAATAAGGAAATAGCCGTTAGCTTGAGTCTTGAAAGCTTGGGTGCGAAGTTGTGATGTCTGGGGACGTCCAGGTTCTTTGGAGGAGGCTTCAGAATGCACAAAAGTGATAAGGGAAAGAGCCATTGCTGATTGATCTACTTTAGCTCCAAATATGGTAAGTAATGACTCCACATGTTCTTGTATGGTAAGGTGTACCAAGCCTCTGGTGGTAAAGCTTCTTCTTGGTCTAGAGTATCTCTTGGGTTAAAAGGGAACCCTCTGATTCTCTTAGAAGGTCTCCAATTCGTGGCTTCATCTGATGGTAAGTTGGATGCAAGACTTTCCTTATTTACACCCGGTTTTGATCCTCCTTGGTTAGCTCTTAAACCAACTAGTATCTGGGCTGATTTAACTTGATAAATCATCTTAAAATAGATGATTTCCTGATGAAATTCAAATCCCAGAACATTTGCTCGAGTAGATTTCTCATAGGTCAACTTCTCCCTTGGATTCTTGTCTTCAAGTAAGGATTCTTGGACATCTCCTAATTGAGCTCGGTTGGGGCATGATTTTATTCGGCAAAAACTCTTATCTTGGATGGTTTCCTGGTGAATAATGACTCTGAGGCAAAAATCACGAGTGGATTCTTCTAGTGGCAGCTTCCTTGGCTTGGTGACGTCTTCGGTGAGGTGTTCGTGTGCTAACTCCAAATATGATCGATCAAGTTGAGTTTTGGCTCGATCATTCTCTTCAAAATATGTGGTTTCCAAATGAATATTCAAGTAGAACTCCAGTGCTCGAGTGTTTTGTCTTTTGGTACATGCTTGACTTCGTTTCTCGTCTCCGGGTAGGCATGCTTCGTCTTCAGGTGGCTTGGCTCGAGTTTTCATGATTCCTCCTGAATCATTGGTCTTCTTAGGACTGAATGGCTGATATAAAATCA
This sequence comes from Barbarea vulgaris, assembly GCA_963667165.1. NCBI lineage: Eukaryota > Viridiplantae > Streptophyta > Magnoliopsida > Brassicales > Brassicaceae > Barbarea > Barbarea vulgaris. The sequence goes on along the minus strand of OY763891.1, from coordinate 16,975,440 downwards.
ATCCTAGGCCTGGTGCTTGATTATAACTCCATTTCGCTAAGGGTTCTCCATGATGCTCCGTGTGGACCGTTTTGGCGTGTGTAGTGGTTGGTTTGACATGCTGCATGATTGATCTGGGTCCGATGTCCACATCACTATCTCCCATTTATTCTAAAATGGAGGCGCTACTATGGACAATGCAGAGCCTAGTGTCTTTCTCGTTGACGGATGTTTTTTTACGACGGATTGCTCTGACTTTATCGCTATGATATATAATCCCAAAGACTAGAGTTAATTTTCTTCGAAATTTAGAGATTTCTTATATTTTAGAGACTCTTTTATATCTTTTAAAATTATATTTTTTCTCAGCGAGTAGCGAAAATATCCGTGCAGATCATCTTGACTACTTAATATAATGGTTCCGATTTGCTCTCCTTAGAAGAAAATCATTGAACACAAACTTAATATACGAAGTATTGACTACTAAAAAAAATGTGTAACTTCCCTTTCACTGTTTTCATTTTTTGGGGTACATTTTGAAAATGTATCTTTAGAATTAAAATTTTATATTATATATCCATCGTTTAAAATATAAATTTATTGTCTTTTTCTGTTAAATATTTTTTTTTTTTTGTGTTTGATCATGATTGTAGAGATATGCTTTGCGTTAATGTTCGGCTCTCCGTTGTTGCTTTAAAGGATTACAACATTCAAATTAGAATTTTTTTTTCTTGTTTATAACGTTTAAGTTACCTTTTTTATCTACTTTTTCAGATTATGTCCCAAAATAATAGAAGCAGAAAACGAATTACAATCGAATTTATCTGGTTTCTAAGAGAAATATAAATATACACTGGCATGGTCTTCAACCAAAAAAAAAAGAAAAAAAAAGGACGTGTCTCATGGTAGTTTTCTTTTGAAAATATTTTACGTAATTAGTTATTTATTTATTACTTACATATCAAGCATCTTTTTATCACTCGAATGTTCTAATATAACACTAGTCAAACCACCGACTAATGTGCAACTTGCCATGCCACCACACCGTCAAAAACCTAGAAAAAGGAGTTTAGACTAATCTGAATCTATAATTGGGTTCCAATTATTATTACATATTGTGTACTAACCTTAACTAAGCCAAATTGCATCCAAGAGTTCGTCTTGTTAAGAATTTTTTTGAGATAATTACAAAAAAGGTATTAAAATCTTAAAGCCTTCGGAAATAGGCACTTTCCTGTAGCTGTTTCGAAATGAAGCACTTATGCATATTAAAAAGACGAATTTGCCCTTTAAAGAATGACATCACTTACAAATTTTCAATTAAAATTATTTTCTGGGTTTGCGACAATTCTAAAAATTTCTTCATCGATGTTCGTCAACCATCACCCTTTGAGCTCTTCGACGTTTTCAATTCAATCTGTGATCTAAATTGCCGAAACTGATTTTGGGGTTTGCTAGATAGGATCTTTGGAAATTGCTTCCTATATACTTGTTTGGATCAGAAAGATTATAGCTTAGGTATTTCATCCAAACCCTTGCTCATCTATTAAATATTACTTCTTTCTTCTCAATTCAAAGACTTTACAAGTGATTTCGAGGTTTGATTAACTAGCGACTCTCTAAATTCACGTAATTTGTATTATTCAGGAAAGTAATTTCAATTCTTAGTCTCAGGTCTGCTCTGATATGATTGGTTTGTTGCAATGGCCATCTGTTCCAAAACAAAAACAGCAACAGAGTCCAGTTTGCATATTCAACTAAAGTCCTTTGCAATGTTGGCCAATCAGACCTTTGTCGCGATGATTCAGCTGCGTTTCTACTTAAAATTTATAGCCATTGCTTCGATTCTCTTAGCTGGAGCTGCAGCTGTAGCTAAACCACTAGATCATCATATCAGGCTCTACAGGTCGTTGTCATGGTTAGCGATTATTCTTTTTGGTTATGCACTTGTTATGTCAACAAGATGTATGTATGATTATTTACATATTGGTGTTACAGGTCTTACTCTCCTGCACCAAGATGAAGAGGAGCAAACTATGCAGCATCTCCAAGGTGAAGACAAGAGGAACGTCCACCATGATCATCACCAAGAGGTCCTCCTCGTGGAAAAGAAGATGGAAAATATAGTCACATGTTCCCTTGGTTATGTAGGTGATGCTGCTGCAGACCGGGTTAGAAATGGAGACAAAAATATTAGAGAGTAAGTGAATCATTGTGTGATACTAGCTATGGGGTTTGTTCACCTGTTAGCAGGTGGCACAGAAGCTTTGAACAACCCATGCTTACCAGATTTTCCTTGATTCTTTGCGATTGTTGCTGCTTCAATCACTCTGTTTGTGGATTTCATGGGGACTCATTACTACTAATGGAAGCAAGAGACGGAAGCTAGTGAGTTTGTTGAACCGCCTGGCTGTGAACAATCACCGAGGATTGTTGTTCCTGTGGTTGCAGAAGGAGCAAATGATGAGAAAGTGTTTGATGAACTATTGATCGTGAATTTATCCACTATTTTTTTTGGTTAGATGTCAACTATGCTTATCCATGTTTTTTCCGTAGAAAAAATATATGTTTGTCCACGAGAATTATGAGTTGTTAGTTTATAAGTGTATACCATAATTATGTAATTCAAAACTATGTATATGTATCTCATTTTTAAAACGTTTAGTGTTCTTTCTTTATAATGTTATTATTTTGAAAGTTAGTTACGACATTGTGTTTGAGTTCCTATTTATAATTTACGGTTTATTTATTTATTTTTTTTTTTAATATCTTTAATAAATGACCGATCGACCATCTATCAGTTTGAGTTCACTAAGATTTGACATTTTCTCGTTTAAATTGTAAAATATATATGTGTTTGTAGTTTTGTGTGGAAGAAAGCAAAATCTTTTTGTGTTATAAGTGAACTTTTGTGGATAAAATAAAACTGTATATGTTATTTTATCGAGTTTTATTCGTGGACAAAATATCAAAAACAATTTGTGTATACCATAAATATGTTTTGTTGTCAAATAATTAAAGTAATGAATTAATTTTAAAATATATTATTTTAAGGTTTGATTTAGTTTTTTTTTTATTACGAGTTTATATATTTTCTAGTTTAGATGTTTAATATAGATGGTTTATTGTACATTAAACGGTTTGGGTTTGTCAGTCTTTCACTAGGGCTTAGAATTTTCTCATTGACACTATTGTCATCTCGTTATATTGCTAAGGCATTGTGTTTGGGTTTAAGCCATTGTGTTTGGGTTCTCCATTTACGATTTAGGGTTTAGTTTTTCTTTCTCATATTTTTTTTTATGAATGGCCGACTATCCGTAATTTTGATTAGGGTTTAACGTTCTTTTGTTTTAACTATTGTTGTCTCATAAAGACACAAAACATTGTGTCTGAAAACATGTGTAATTTATAAAATACTTTATGGAAGAAATGTTGATTGTGAATTCATCCACTGCTTTTTTTGTTAAGATGTCAATCATGCATTTTATTTATGATTTACCATAGATAAATTTTTTGTTAAAATTTTTAAAGTGAAATATGTGGTTGATAGTTATGTGTTTATAACATGATTGTGTATATGTATTAAACTAATTATTGTTTACAATAATTTCTATTTTATTTTTTTTCAATACAAAATTTTAGAAACACTTCATAATAAAAGTGAGAAGAGAATTGTGTACACCAATACACCATGTACCAACACTACAAGAAAACTGGCCGAAAACTGACGGTATTTCCGACGGCCATAAAATCCGTTGGAAATTACCGACGGAGTTCCGACTACAATCCGACAGAATTTAATAATTACAATCCGTCGGAATTCCGTCGGATTAAAGTCCGTCGGAAATTTCCGACGGATTACCGACGTCTTTCCGAGTAAATGTTAACGTTAATATAGCCGTTTTATGACCGTTAGTGTACTGTTTAAATTCCGACGGATTTCCGACGGAAAAAAATAATTCCGTCGGAACGTATGACCGTTATATAGCCGTTGAATAGAGCCGTTATAAACCGACGGAATTCCGACGGATTTCCGACGGATACGAGGTTATAAATATGTTTTCACACCCCTCTACCTCATTACACCACAATCCAATTCCATTACATTCTCTCTATCATTTCTTGTTAATATACGATTTCTATAACAAAAAAAGTGAAAAATATGTCTAGATATTTTCGATCATGGATGGACGAACCAATGATGAATCCGGAGTCGAACACCTTGAACGAGGATTATGCACGAGGCATAGTAGAGTTTATGCAAGTGGCCGGAAATCAACCGCGTGTGCAAAAATCAGGTAAGTTAATATGTCCATGTTCAATTTGCCAGAATTCTCGTAATGTTAGGGCAGAGATGGTTTGGCATCACTTGTATAGCAATGGATTTACGCCTGGATATAAGATTTGGTATCTACATGGAGAAAGAAATTACGATTATGGTAGTACTAGTGAACCAACTGTCTCGGATAGTTTAGGAGATAGAACGGAAGTAGATGTAGGTGTAGGCACAGTTGAGATGGTGAATGATGCGTTTAGAGAGAATGTGCAGTACTATGGGGGTGAAGAGAGTGTTGAACCTAATTTAGAAGCACGAAGATTTTTTGATATGCTAAACGCAGCAAAGCAACCACTATATAAAGGGTGTAAAGAAGGTCAATCGCCTTTATCATCTGCAAGTAGATTGATGACGATTAAGACGGACTTCAATTTGGCGGAGGAGTGTGTTGATGCAATAACAGATTGGGCGAAAGATATGTTGCCTGAAGACAATCTTTTACCCGCATCATACTACGAGATACAAAAACTTGTATCTGGTCTTGGTTTGCCGTGTAAGGTGATAGATGTGTGCATCGACAACTGTATGTTATATTGGAGAGAAAATGAAAACCGCACAAGTTGTCAATTTTGTGGTAAACCGCGTTATCAGGAAAGTAGTGGAAGAGTTCCAATTCTGTATAAGCGTATGTGGTATTTACCAATAACAGAGAGGTTGAAGAGGTTATATTCATCTCAGCGCACGGCAGAGCCAATGAGATGGCATGCAGAGCATCGCCAAGACGGTGATATTACACATCCATCAGACGCAAAAGCGTGGAAACATTTTCAATCATTGTATCCAGATTTTACGTATGAGAGAAGGAATGTTTACCTCGGGTTATGTATGGATGGTTTCAACCCATTTGGGATGCATGGAAGGAAGTATTCGTTGTGGCCCGTAATTGTAACTCCTTACAATTTACCTCCATCACTGTGCATGCGTAGAGAGTTTTTGTTTCTCTCTATTCTTGTTCCCGGCCCAGAGCATCCGAAGAGGTCACTCGATATATTCCTCCAGCCATTGATATATGAGTTACAAATGTTATGGGAGCATGGTGTCGAAGCGTACGATGTTTCATGTCAGCAGAATTTTATGATGCGGGCAGTTATTATGTGGACCATAAGCGATTTTCCAGCATATGGTATGTTATCTGGATGGTCAACTCATGGGAGATTAGCGTGCCCGTATTGCCAAGACGTGACTGATGCATTCCAACTTAGGAACGGAAGAAAGAGTTGTTGGTTTGATTGTCATCGAAGGTTTCTACCGAGTCGTCATCCGTATCGTCGGTCTAGAACATTGTTTACGAAAAACAAGAAAGTGTTTGATGCTCCACCTCCTGAAATTGACGGAAGTGCTATATTGGAGCAATTAAGAGATTTTGGTGCTGAAATGACTGCTTATTGTGGGGATAATGGACATGAACCTGTTTACGGTGCCGGCGAAGTTCATAACTGGCACAAGAAGAGTATTTTTTGGGATTTGCCTTACTGGAAGGACCATTTATTGCGGCACAATTTAGATGTGATGCACGTTGAGAAGAACTTCTTTGAGAACATCATGAACACTGTCTTAAACGTCCAAGGGAAGACGAAAGACAATATGAAATCTAGATTGGACTTGGCTGATATTTGCAGTGGTCGTGAGAACATGGAAGTTTCAGAGGATGGTAGATGTCCTTTTCCTCCATGGAGGTTGGATGCAGCTAAGAAAGAAGAATTTTTTGGTTGGATTCGCGAGGATGTCAAATTCACAGATGGATACGCATCAAATCTGCGTAACTGCATCGATTATAGAGAAGGAAAGTTTACTGGAATGAAGAGTCATGATTGTCATGTTGTGATGCAGCGGCTTCTTCCTTTTGCTTTTGAATATCTTCTTGAAGGAGATGTCCACAAAGCAATTGCAGGAGTTGGTTCTTTCTTTCGAGATTTATGCACAAGAACATTGACTGTTGAGGGAATCGACAATTTAAAGGCTAATATCCCGGTGATCCTTTGTGATCTGGAGAAGATATTTCCGCCGTCTTTCTTTGATGTGATGGAACATCTTCCAATCCAGCTGCCACGAGAAGCTGAACTAGGAGGCCCTGTTCAATACCGTTGGATGTATCCTTTTGAACGGTACATGTTCCATCTGAAGAAAAAAGTTAAAAATTTAAGCAAAGTCGAGGGATCTATTGTCGCACAGCGCCTCAATGAAGAAGCGTCACAATTTGCTGAATATTACTTCCCATCGGAAGTTCGTACGAAGAGTAGACGTCCTGGTCGCCACGATGATCGTAATGAGAGAGCGATTTACCCCGTCGTTGTTCCCGAGTTATTTTCCCAAGTTGGTCGAGTTAGTGGTAAAGGAAAGAAACGCAAATTATCGCAGCAGGAGTTATCACACTTACATACATATATCCTAACAAATTGTGAAGATATTGTGGAATATGAAAGGTACAAAACTTTACTTATGTGAATACAAAAATATATTTTAATTTTTCTTAGATATGTAAATTTAACTAATCATGATTTTTTGTTATTTTACAGCATTCACATGTCATCTATGCGTGCGTTCTATCGAGACAAGTCAGAAGAAGAGCTTCAAGCGATTAAGGAGGAGGATTTTATGCCTTGGTTGAAAATTTACGTAAGTGTGTTAATAGTTTACTACTTTGTTATATTTAAAACTTATATTTTAATTATATTAATTAATTTTGTGTGAATCATTTTTATAGGTTGCTAAAGGAATAAGAAGCGGACAAACATTTCCAACATGGTTAACAGAATTTGTTAATGGTCCAACCTACATTGCAACGTCTTATCCTAGGTATTGCAGTCGTGGATATGCCTTTAGGATTCATGACGAACGAAGTACAAGACCAACTGCAGATTATGGAATATCTGTGAAGTCTGGTGATGATGTTTACTACGGCATTCTTAAGGAGATTTTGGAAGTGCGATACCCAGGAATGTTAGACTTGAGGTGCATTGTTTTTAAGTGCGATTGGTATGATCCAGTACTTGGGCGTGGTGTTATGGTTAATAAATTCGGTGTTACGTCAGTTAATACAAGTCGGAGCCTTCAATATTATGACCCATTCATTCTAGCGTCACAAGCAGAGCAGGTATGATATATCCAAATACCAATTGTTTTATTACTAATTAGTATCTTAAAATATGTTTAACTAATTGAATGTGTGGTTTTTTTTTTAATAGGTGTGTTATATTCGTTACCCTCGAGTAACCCGGCGGTCAGATCCTTGGGTCACAGTTACTGCTATTACCCCTAGAGGAAGAATTTATGGAGTTGCTGCACACGATCCGTTACAACCCACCATAAATATTCCAATGGATCCAGTTGAGCCTACTTGTGATCTCGCACTTGTCGTTGATTTCACACAATTCGGTGTAGTTCATTCAGAGTCAGAGGAAGAAGAAGGAGAATTTTTTGAGGATTCAGACGCAAATATTCCATCTGAAGGATCTTCATCATCAGAACCAGAGAACGACAATATGTAATTTTGTTTTTTCATGTTTTTAATTTTAAGACATTACGTAATTGTGTTTTGTAATTTTATTTAAATTTACGGCGATAAGCTCCTTTGCAGCTCTTTATATTTTAGCAATTATTAATAAAATACCGCAGTTTCTAACATTTTGATGATGATGATGATGATGATGATGATGATGATGATGATGATGATGATGATGATGATGATGATGATGATGATGATGATGAGGATGATGATGATGAGGATGATGATGATGATGATGATGATGATGATGATGATGAGGATGATGATGATGATGATGATGAGGATGATGATGATGAGGATGATGATGATGATGATGATGATGATGATGATGATGATGATGATGATGATGATGATGATGATGATGATGATGATGATGATGATGATGATGATGATGATGATGAGGATGATGATGATGATGATGATGAGGATGATGATGATGAGGATGATGATGATGATGATGATGATGATGATGATGATGATGATGATGATGATGATGATGATGATGATGATGATGATGATGATGATGATGAGGATGATGATGATGAGGATGATGATGATGATGTTGATGAGGATGATCATGATGATGATGATGATGATGATGATGATGATGATGATGATGATGATGATGATAATTAAAATTAATAAAAAAACAATATTATATTTATTAAAATTAATAATCATATTTATTAAATTTTTAAAAATTATTTAATTTAATTATTTTAAAAGAATAAAAATATCACAAAACCCTTAAAACCACAAATACAAACCCTTAAAACCACCAACTACCCCAATAAGCACAAACCTTAAAAATCTATCAAATCCGTCGGAAATCTTCCCGACGAGTTCCGATCTTCTGCTTCTTCCCGCTATTCAGTAGATGAAGATCTACGGGCCGAACTCGCACAGAGGACTTCGGAGATGGACGAAATGCGCACCAAGATTCTTACATTGGAAGAAAACAACCGCGAGATGGAAACACGGATGGCAACGAAGGTGCAAGAAGAAGTCCAAGCCCAGATCGCGTCTCAGATGGCCGCGTATTTTGCTCGGATGACGCAGACGCCATCGTCATCGTCACCACCCCCGCCACCGCAACCGTAGATTTTTTAAATTTTTCGTTTTAATGTTTTTTTTTTTAAAACAACAAAACTTAATTTTTTTTTATTTTGGATATTATTAATTTTAATTTCATTTTTAATTTTCAATATATATATTTTTAATTATTTAATAAATTTTAATATATTTTCTAATTATATAAATTCATTAAATGTTTTAATTTACAAAATTAATAACCGTCGGAAATCCGTCGTAATTCCGTCGGAATTATCGTAATTATATCCGTCGGAAATCCGTCGTAATTATATCCGTCGGAAACCCGTCGTAATTGTGCTGTCGGAAATTCGTCGGAAGTCCGTCGGAATTATATTCATCGGAATTCTGTCGATAATCCGTCGGTTCCGTGTCCATCGGACTTCCATCGGAAAACCGTCGGTTATATGATTCCGACGGATTTCCGACGAAGTTGCCGTTAACGGCAAATTCCGTCGGAAATCCGTCGGAATTATTTTCGTCACCTTTCCGTCGGAAATCCGTCGGAACACGCGACGGCTTTCCGACGGATTTTCAAATTCCGACGAGATAGGCCCGACGGCCAAATCCGTCGGAATAGGCCAATTCCGACGGATTTCCGATGGATTTGGCCGTCAGTTTTCGGCCAGTTTTCTTGTAGTGCAAATAAAGTGGAGAAGTCAAAAACAAGTTTTGTAAACCAAATCGATAATATGAAAACAGTCAAAATAAAGAAAAAATCAGGGATGCCACGTCATTTTTTTCTTGGAGACGATGAACACGTACTTCTGCAGTCTTCACCGGCGATCAAAAATAAAGATCTGATGCACATGATTCTGCAAGATCTGAACTAAAATAAGATATAATACAAAATAAACCCTAATGCCGATTGATTGTGCAACAACATCCGATGAAATCTTTGGTTTACTGATTTTTGAAATAGCTAGAATTGAAGACGAAGATGTCGAGCATCCTTCATGTAATACACAGCGTTCGGGTAAGAAGAGAATTCCTCTGTCCTCTGACGTCATCTCCAAAAATCCTTAAGCTTAACCACCAATTCCCGCTCAAATGCATAGGGGCAAAAAAGTCATGAACAGTTCATTTTCGATGAACAGAAACGGCCATAATTCTATAATGCCTGATTTCGAAGTTTACTTATTCAAAATGCATGTTTCCGTAATAGTCTCAATTTTTTTTTACTAAAGCCAACATGTGTTGTAGTTTTTTTTTTTCTAGAAATCTTTGTGGTTACTATGAACAGCTTTTAAAAGAAAAAATGGTCGAATCAAAGTTATCGGACTACACCCAAGACCGGCTCAAGATCGTAGGGAGAAATGTCCTTTTGGCCTTTTATTTTAATGTTTTTTTTTTGGTTAAATTAAAAATTATAATGTTTTTTTGTCTGAAATTTTTTGTTGGCTTTGGTTATGAAAAGGAATTATTACAGAATTGGGCACATTTCAAGCCAAATCTTATAGAAGTCGTAATATGTTTCATGGCAGTCCACAAATGTTAACGCGTTAAAATCAAAATAATGCGATATTACGTTTACTAAGAATTTAGTTACTGAAGAAAAAAAAATTAGTGATTGTATCTCCTACATGTTTAATACTACTAATTAACGTTATAGGCAATACAAGGTTCGACACCCAGAAACCTCAAATTCTTTATTAAGAAATATATATTATACAACAATATTGTGAGGATTAACAGCCTTTTCTTAGATTAATTATTCGCATATATAATTGTGTTACATATTATACCCTAGTTACCCAATACTCGGTATCAATTCTTCTTAATTTTGTTTCCTACGTAAACAATACTGAAAAGATACATTTTACATTTGCAATCCTAGGGATACATACAAATGAACATAATTACAAACCCTGCGTTTTACATAAACAAAAAAAAAAAGAATACTAATAAAGGGATAAATATTAGGAAAACTGAAATAGAAACTACATAATAAGAAGAGTAGCAAAATCTTCGCATAATGTTATAAATTAAATGTATAATATATATAATTATAAATTTCAATTTAAGTTTGCTATATTCCATAGGGCTAATGAATAAGCGAAGCTTGTATTTCTTCAAGTGATAATCCTTTTGTTTCCGGAACGAGCAACCAAATAAATAGCAGCGCTGCTCCTCCGAAGGCCCCAAATATGTAAAATGTTCCTATTACATTGATAAAAATTAAATAAGAGAACTCTATATTAAACTCACCTTATAATTATGAGAAAATTATACATTATATGTATAACCATTAACTTATAATTATCTTTTTTTTTCCCTACAATTATATATAAGTTATCGAACAAGATCTAACTAGTTATTTTCATAAAAAAAAGAAAGAAAGAAAATAAAATACCTTGAGTGCTCCACTCGAACAGAAAGTTGAAAGCGTAAGTGACGATGGAACTACTTGACCATGCGGTTAACGTAACTATACTCCCTGCTGTTACTTTTATATTTATTGGAAATATCTGCACACACCCAAAAACCATTACTTCATTTACAAAACATTAATTTCCGCACTGAAAATAAAACTTAAATCTAATTTATGTATACCTCAGACATAATTACCCAAGGGAGGCCCTCCCAACCCTATTGCATAAGTTCCAATATACAGCTGTCAATTAAAAAGATCAATAGTACTTTATATTACATAGAGATAATTAAACAAAAATATAATTTGTTAAAAGGATCGTGTCAAAGTTGATAAAATGTTTTACCGTCAGGCATATAAACGTGAATATTGGAGTTAGTTCCGAAAGCAAATGCATTTTCTGCTCATACCAAGTATACAAACACATTGTTAAATAAATAAAATAGGTTAAGAATAAAATACATAAGAACAAAAATGTAACCTGTAATGTGAAGGCGACCCCAAGAAGCAGGGAAGTTATGCACATCCCAGATGCCGAAGCCTATAATGTCCCAATAGTAATCAAAGCAGTATTAACTATTAAACAACATATATATAAAAATAAATTATATATATATAAATAAATTATTAATGAATATTGCTTACCAACAAGAGAGGCCGTCTGTCCCATTTATCGACAAGAATAACTCCAATCATGGCTTTTGGTATCTGCGAATAGCCAAGAATACCATTCAATGCTAACAATAGTACTAAATGGAAGTTCCTATTATATACTTTTTCTGTTTCACATGTAGACATAAAAAAAAACTTAAAACTTTGGAGTTCTCAACTATTCACCATTGCTAGGGTTAAAAAAAAAAAACAAGTATGCATCCCGATTCCCGTGCAGTATCCGTATAATCAAACAAAATTTTGACAAAAAAATGTATATACTTTGTAAACAAAATAAATGGAGAAAAATGTATATACTTACCATGAAGAGGCCTAGCATCGTCGATCCAATGGCCACTGAAAAACCTGTTTCAACCCAAAACAAATTACTAAAGCAAGTATTTGACAAGGTAATGACATCAGTATGTAAAATACTGTAAATAACAAATTGATTGGTAGAAGAAAGTAATAATTATTTCCTAAAAAAGTCTTATAAAACCTGGGAATTCTATTGCATATTTGCGCAAATAGACTCTTGTACACTTGTATGTTAGTACTTAGTAGTATGTGTGTTTAAGTATTTACTGTTTTTTTTTTCAATGTATATATAACTATTGTTATTGCTGACATTTATTATATATAAAAAGTAATAACACTTAATCTTACCAGTTTTTCTAAAAATGGTACTTGCATAAGAGAGTACAGCAGAACTGCCTGAGAATTGTTGTATCAACATTAGCCCGATTCCTACCTGAGAAATTAATTAAAAACAAGTTGAATGCTTAGTCTGGAAATTAATAAATGTAATCATTTAAAAAAATATATTTCTCTGTACCACGAGAGTGTGTATCTATACTTTCTCTGGAACAAATCACGAAAACCTGACTTCGAATCATTTAATTTTCCACCATTTTGGTCATCATCTGAAGATAAAACAAAAATCATTCAAACCTTACATTTTTGATTTTTCTTTTTCAAGTGATGAATGTACATAAAAAATAATTTATAATTGATACTATTATATTATATATACAGTAAGCCTCACTTGAATTTCGGAGGCTTCACGTGAAATATCAGCATCTCTCCCTCTAAACCGAAGCAGTGAATTTTCAAGTTCTTTATGCGTACCAACTTTTGCCTGCAAATTTTTTTAAAAATTAGTTTCAGTTTGTTTAATCTCATGGTTAATATATTAATATGTAATGGATTTTCTCAAAAAAGAAAAGAAATTGACCAACCATCCATCTTGGGGACTCTGCAGGTATGAAGAATAAACCGATTACTTGAATGAAGCAGGGTAGAGCACCTAAACCGGGAAATATTGTAACCATTAGTCTACCGTAATTTACCAAAAATATATATATATATATAACTGTATCTAAACATTTTTATGGAATAATAGTTTATTTACCTAATAAAGCCAATGTCCTCCAGTTGATGAAATTGCCAGAAAAATAAACCATGGCGAGTCCAGAGTTTTGAAGAAGCTAATAATCAATCACTTTAACCACTACAAGGTGGGCTAGTTGTAGGACGGATCTCAGGGTTGAGGGGGTAATCCCAATACACCTGAGTTCGATTCCCCTTTGCTACATATTAGTGGCCACCCGGGCTAACGTTAAATTGCAAGAATACGTGGACTACCGTGGGCCTCGTGAGATTAGTCGGTTGACCTCGGTCGCCAGATCCCCACGGTTAACAAAAAAAAAAAAAAATAATCAATCACACGAGAATTGAAAAAGGTTCAATACTCACGAGAAAGCAAACACGTATAAGTTTAATTTTCTTTTAAGTTCCGGATAATAATATTAATTTTAAATGAAATTTCTTTAAAATTTATTTAACTTGTTAATCTATTATGAGGCCAAATAAGTTGCTAAAAAAATTTTTATTGAATAACAAAAAGGATAGTTTTTTTTTTTTTTTTGGTCTAAACAAAAAGGATAGTTAAGAACGTTTTCTTTAGTATGTATGAGGGCGTTAATCTCAATTGCCCTATTCTGCAGATTCCTTTTCTCATCTATCCCATACCAATCTTATACACCTAACAATTTAAGAATACCTTCAGAATGATGTGTTTTGACCATTTTGCCATTCAATAAACACAAAAGAAATTTTAAAAATAAAACAAAAATAAAAACAAAACAAAAATAATGGACCAATCAGAGCTAAGAGATTTGTGGCATTGATTCTTCTCTCTCCTACCATTGACGATGGCGACGAGAATTTTTGGCCATTAAAGCTCGAGTTTGGAGCTTCAAAATTCAGGTAAATGCTTACAATTTCTTATGTATTTCATCTATTTAGACGTGTCTGTATGTATATTTGCTGTTAAAACAAAGTTATAAGTTGTAAATTGAGATTTTTATTTTCAATTAAGATTTAAACATTTTGGTTTAAAATTATGCATATTCATATGCACATTGGGTTAGAAAACTTGTATTGCGAGTTGATTAGGACATTGGGTTGGTAACTGGTTGATTATGGTGTTTGATTTACAATGAATCACTTCTAGATTAATAGATTTGGTCCAAACCCAATTTCGCGATTTTGTACAACTGGTGCAAACTGGTATAACTGAATAGTACTACAGATCCAGTTTCGCGAATTAGTACAACTGGTGAAAACTGGTATAACTGAAAAGTACTAATGTTATTTTTATTCTTTGCAGAGACAATTATGAACAGCACTTTTCGCACAACTCTACATTTTGATTATGGGAGATACTATTCAAAGATTGAAGATTGTGGTGAATATGAATGGATAGCAAAAGATCATGACCAAACTTATGGTTTATTATTTAAGAGAAAAAGAGAGGAAGGAACAAAAAAAAGAGGTTACCATCGGTTGAACGTTCAAATCCCTAAGTGATAGAATTAACCATGAATATGCATTTCAAATACCTAAGTGAGAGGGTTAAACAAGTTAACAAAGGATTCAAATCATGGTTTAAGTTTCATATTCATAAAAGTATAACTTGGTATTACTATATTTCATAAAGTATAACTAAGCTTAATTCCTTTTAATAAAAACACAAAACAAAATTTTAATATATATAGACAACTCAAAACATCTTTCAAAGCTTCATATAATATAGCTTAAACCAATACTTAAACCTTATTAGTGACAAAAAAAAATATATTTCATAATAGTTGGATCATCTTCTTATTTACACATCATATACCTTGTATGTTTATGATCACTTTACATATAATGATGCTAATCAAACGAAAAATGTGTTTTAATTTATACAATTGCTTAAAAACACTAGAAAAGTACTTTAACAACTTATAGTAATAAGTATTACTAATTAAAATTAATATGAAATAATTTAATCCATGGTATAACTAATAAAACCTAAAAACCCATAAAAATACAACTATGTGCAATGGTGTACAACTTGAAAATTAGGTACAACTGTTTAGTATTTTTTCAAAGTCAAACTTAAAATGGCTGCGCCACGTGTGCAAATGTTATTTTTGGCGCCGCCATGTGTGCATATATTAATAAAAACGTGGATTTATCTTAATTTTTAAAATTATTTCCTTTTATTATTTCTTTCTTATTTATATTTGTTTCATTTTTCATTCTTTTCTTTCTTTTTTCCTTTGTACTTTAGTCTTCTTCGTCTCGTTTATCACGTCGAGCTTCGCAAGCTAGAAATCTTCAAATCCTGGGTCTGCCATATATGTAGTTTATTAAAAGCGTTTGCTTATTAAAAACATGGGTTTTCTATTTTAAGTTAGTTTTTGTATTCTCCTTTTTTTCTTCAATTTTTTTTTTCCAAGCATCTTCTTCTTTTTTGTTTCTCTCACTACACCAGCTCAAATAAGAAGATATTTGAAGCTGATTCTCCTTTTGAACCTTCGATTTTCTTATTGGGTCAATTTCTGGAATTTTTTGAATCGCAATTAGGATTTTTAGGGTTTAAAGTAAGTTTAAAATTATAGGAATTGAGATTGGCAAGAACAAACTAGATTTCAATTATACAAATTGAGATTCAAAATACATAAATTTATATTGACAAAAACGAATTGGGTTTCAATTGCACAAATTAGATTCAAATTACACGAATTGAGATTGACAAGAACAAATTGGATTTCAATTGCATAAATTAGGTTTGATAAGAACGAATTGAGTTTCAATTGCTGTTTCATGTTTATCCAACTGTTAGAAGTTATTGTATGTAATCTCTTATAGAAACTTGATAATTGATAATTGGAATTGAGATTGAGAAGACCAAATTGTTTCAATTGCACCAATTGGGATTCAAATTATACGAATTGAGATTGACAAGAACGAATTAGGTTAGTTTCCATGGTTGTTTCATGTTTACACAATTTTTGAAACTTAATAAAATGTGTATTTATACAATTTTCTCTATTTTTGTTTTGATTTTCGTGTTTATGTTCTCTTAGTTATACCTAAGTTGTGAGTTATACAAAAAATTAAACCTGCATAAGATAGTTGTACCAAGTACAACTAATTGTCCCTAAACAAAACATTAGTATGTTATTCTTCTTCGATGCTATTTTTTTCTCATCTTTTTTTTTTTATGTTTCGTCCACAAAACACTGGTTTATTTTTTATTTATTTTGTCGCTTCTCTTTTTCTTTCTTCTTCTTCTTCCCTCTCCTCCTCTTCTTCGTCTTCGTTGTCTTCTTCTTCTTCTTCTTCCTTTTATTCTTCTTCTTCTTCTTCCTCTTTTACATGAGTTTGATCCTCTCTCTACAACTTGTACCAATTTGATTTCGTTTTTCTTTTAAGTTTTCTGATCTGGGTTTTAATTTTAAGATTGCAATTTCAGATTTTTAAGTCAACCATTCTAATTTCAGATCTATTGACTCAAATTAATTTTAGAATATGATTTATGGATTTGACCCAATTATTGTGGGTGGGTGGATATTTTGCTGGTTGGGTCTGTTATTTTATAAAAATGTTATGGGTTGAAAGGTAATCATCTTAATTTTCGATTTAAATTAAATCTAAAAAAAATTCTTCAAATAAAAAGTGGTAGATGAGGTTACTTTTTGACAAATAAGGTTATTTGAGAATTTCTTTCTATGTATGAAGACAGATATGTGACAATGAACTTTAAAATTTTCATATGCAAGGGAGAAATATTGTTTATACAATTTTTAGGTGAAAAATACGTATATATGACCAATTTTGACTTATGTAGACACATATATAGGTCCCCACAATTGGTTCTTCTTTGTTTCGTTCTAGCATAATTTTGGTCATATGGGTGAGAAATTCTTCTATCCACTTAAAGCCAAATTTAAATAAATTTAGTTCGGATCTCTGGTTTGTCTGATTTAGTTTGTTAAAGCTCTTATTTTAATATTTTTTTTCCGGCGCTCATCCAGTCATCCTTATATAATTTCTAGAATTATGTTGCACAAAAATAAAAATAAAAATTACCTGGTTTGAAAAGGTAAATGTACCACGAACATGTTTTGGGCCAATTTCTGCTATATAGACAGGAACCTATTCGGTAAATAGTGAAAAATTTAATAAATGAATAAATAGATGAAAATAAATAAATAAAACTTCTTAAGAAGATGTTAAATATTAAATATAATTATTAATTGTTGATGATAAGTTAATTACCACATAACTAATTAAGCCGAGTCCCATCCCTGAGGAGATTCTTCCGAAATTCAGCCAGATAAACATCCTTTAGTGATCCAGAGATAATATAAATGATTATTTAATTGTTGGTTATTTATTTTCTAAGAAATAATATTTTTACCACACAAAAAAATCAATTTTTGGCTAGACATATTTTAATACCTTGGCGAAAGCGATGCAGAGCCAACCAGTGATGCAGAGGAAATCGGAGACCCACATTGTCTTTAAAATCATGAAAAGCAAAATTGTCATTACTAACAAATATATACATATATATATATATATAATTTTAGTCAGAGAAGAAAAAGAATAAATTTAGATTATCAAATCATATATGTAAGAATATAAAAGGATGAAAAGGCAAACTAATTACTCCTTTTCTGCCGAAGATGATCGCCATTTTACCACTAAACAGTGCACCAATGGCAGCTCCCAATGTAGAAAGTGAACCAAACGCTGAAAACTGTTAAAACAAATATGTTGGTTTAAAAATAAATTACAAAAATTTGATTATATTTTTTTATTGGGATATTAGTTACTAAAATTCTAAAAACTTATGCATATTCATTATTCTGTAATCTATCTGTTATTATATTAATAAAAATGTAAGAAAATACAGGAAACTAAAATAGATGACTGACTAATATAGTAAAACAAAACGAAATGATTGAAATGTATTTTACTAATATTTTGCGTGAATTTTAATTTTCACATGTATAATATTTTTGTTAAAATATTTTCAGAACTTCTATTATTGTAGATGAGCGAGTTTGGCCGGACATTGATTCTGCCATCTTTAATGTATACTATTTATTTGGATGACTTCGACATATATAAGAATAAAAATCATATAAAATATTTAAATACTATTTCTTTTGACATTGATATATGCATATATATTGGGCGCTGAAAATGCAGGTAAACCACAACAAGTAACCAGCCAACTAATTAGTATAATCACACTTTATTTTGATAACGACGATACTTAGTTTTCTTGATTATAATATATGATAATTTATTTCAACTCAAATGAATTAGAAACAACTACTACAGAGATATAATAGATGTGAAGTTTTAATACTGATCTAATTGGACAAAACTGATCACCTCCAAATGTTTCATTTCGCTCTCTACTTTAACCTTTTTAAAAAAAAAGTTTTAAGGTGAAGAGCATCAATCATTTGAGAGTACAATAATTTAATATATGTTTTTTTTTTTTGGTAAACTAATTTTTTTGTTTAATATATGTTTGAGAGAAAAAGAATAAACAAAGGACATACTTGCCCGACGGAAAGATCCAAGTCCTTCATAAGTCCTATCTCAGCACCTGAAGTATAACCAGTCTGCAAAAATTAAAATAATAGATTAAATCCGAGAAGAGAAAGAGATCGAGAATGCTTTTGTTTGTCAAAGTGGGCTTGGTTTAGAATTAGATATTATTCTTTTACTAAGTCTTTTTTTTTTTTTTTTTTTTTTTGACAAAATTTCTTTTACTAAGTCAATATTACTTTTTTCCTCCTAATCTTTAGGCGATTGGAATGGTGACACTTGTAGTTTACCAAAAAAAATTGGTTATCTATTTTGATTTGGGTTTTTGGTTTAATTGGAACTCTTATAGAGGATGATGGATTGGAAATTGGAATGCTTACGTGGATTTCAGAGTTCAGAAAAAAATTAAGAAAAATTTATGTCAGATTTTATTAAATCACGTTTTAAAGCTAATTTGCTATATATACAGCAATTTATAAGAGAAATTCCCTCAAATAGCACCAAATGATGTTTTTGTTGCATAATTACCACACATTTTTATTTAAGACAAAAATAGCATTTTATAAAGTTCATAATTTAATATTTTTTATTTGGGTTAATTATATTAGTATTTAGGGTATAGTTTTTAGGGGGTAGGGGGTAAGATTTAGGGTTTAGGGTTTAGGATTTAGGGTTTTCTAAACCCTAAATCCTAAATCATAAACCTTAAAAATAAGAGGTTAGGATTATCTTTTAATAAAAATGCTATTTATGTCATAAATGAAAATATGTGCTAATTATGGAACAAAAACTAGATTTTGTGCTATTTTTGAGAATTGCCCGGTAAAATATCTTTCACTAATTACATTTTGCACAAGACATTCTAACCCTCATAATCATCATGTATTCACATGATATGCCACCACCATATTTAAACCACACATTCTAAAGGATTAAAATGGTAATATTTCAAAAAGATTCAGATAGATTTTTAATACTTTTGTCGGCACAATTTGCTATCTACAAATATTGTGTCACATTTAGTTTAAGACAACAAATCAGCAAAATAATATTTAATCATTATGTTTAAATTAAAATAAAGTTATTAATAAAATGTTTAGTAAAAATTTTGTGACATAAAAATTTGTAAGGCTCCAAATTGTAATATTTCATCTAGCTTTTTAATAATTTTGCCGGCACCATTTACTATCTAAAAAATTTCGATGACATTTAGGGATGTATCGCATAGAAATTAAGAGTGATTTGAGTTTTAATGAGTTTTGAAATGATTTGGTTGAATTTTGATAAATTTAAAATTTTGTTATTAAATTATCAAAAATTTCAGTTAAAACTTTGAGATTTTGATCTTTGTATTTTTAACCAAAAAATCTCTTCAAATTTCAGCTGAAACTTTTAAATTCAATTATTAATTTTTTTTAATAACAATGGGTGTGATTATATATTTTAAAATCATTAATTTAATAACACTATATTTAGAAGAATATTTTAAAATTGATATTTCAATAACATATAATTTATCATTTTAACTCAAATATCTCTAAATGGACAGTTCAATGCACCCGAGTTAGATTCAACAAAATATATTTCCCCAGATTTAACAAAATTCAGCTAGATTTAACAACTCTTCTAACACTAACTACTCTATAAATATGTTTATTTCAGATAAAATATCAAATAATATCAGATATATGAGTCGGATAAGGAAAATTTGGATACCAGAAACAAAAACTACACCTTAAAATTGGGTCAGATAATATGGAATTATGGATAATGTATAGATAACTACCAAAAAAGGTAAAAATCATATTCGTAAATCTTTTTTGGATCATTTATAAAAAATATTGGTATAAGAAACTTGATACAGTAGTTTTTAATTTTTTTTTATAACTTAAAATACTTTAAGATAACTCAGGTAGTTTTATTAATTTTAGAATATAAGTCATACTATTTAGGTATTTTGATTCTAGGTTTTAAAAAACTAATTTGGTTCGATTTAATATTTTTTGTAAATTAAAAAGAAAAGACAATTAAGTTTTATAACAATAAAGGTTAATGATTAATTTTATAGTGACGTCAAAAAATTAATTTTATATTTTATACTATATAATAATTATGTTTGATAAAAAGTCATTTGATAATTAGTTATATTTGATAAAAAAAATGCTGTCAAAAATAAACCAAAGCCACGAACTCGAGAACAGTATCCTATAATACTGTCGGCCATAATCAATCCCACATCGTAGAATCTAATCAATGATCTAATCAAGGATCTAATCAAGTACATAAGATGCCTGAGTTATGCAGTTAATCAAAAATTGTTGAATAAGTAATTTAAATATTAAAAAAAATCGTCATGGCCATCAGTTCTAATGGGAACAGATATATAAAAGGACATCATGGATTATAACTCACACACAATTTTATTTTTATTATATATATAAAAGATAGATTTTATATTATGTATTTATATATATACCATCAAATTGCTATAAGCCTATAGCTGTACATACTAATATGTCTATACATAATAAATTTTCAAAGTTAAAATTGTAGTAAGAATCTATTGTGGTTTCATATCAAAATTATATCAAACTATGAGATTATTAGTCAGAATCTATAGTAATTTCATATCAAGAATTTTATCCACACTAAAATTAAACCCTTTTTTTTCATCAACAAACAACAATAGTAATTTTTTTTCTAAAATTACACCTACAACCAAAATATTAATTTTTGTAGAGATACAGACAAACTATATAGGAAAACCAAGATATTAGCAATTTAGCATTGCCATTTTTTGTATATATAATATTTAATACAAAAGTCTCATCTATACTATTAAAAGAAAATGACATTTGGATATAAGCCTTTGTTTTGTAAAAGTTACATGTAATGTCATTGCAATAAAGAACAAAAAAAATTATTCATTAATGGCAAAAATGTCTTTGTATATAAATCTAATCTAAGTAGTTAAACACAGTTAAAAGATTTTTTTAAATATTCATTAACAAATAAAAGATTTAGATAATAAAAAAATCTCTAACAAGATCTTTTATTAGAAGATTTATGTGCACATTAATATAAAAAATATATTATTTAAAATAAACTTTTTAGTTGTAAATAATTATAGAATTAAACTAAAAATCGTAAATTATATTTAAAATAATTATTAGTTTTCAAAAACTTAAACTCATTTTTTTCTCTTATTAATTATGGACGAAATTTTAATTATTTTTTAAAAAGAATTTAACCAATCAAAATTGAAAAATTAAGATTTGATATCTACTATTTATACCATATTATTTATTTTAATTTATTTCATTTTGAAGATTTTGTTACGATTTAAAATTATGATTCTTCTACCATCTTTCTTTGATCTATATTCAAATTATTTTGAACTAATCATATAATATATACAGTTAACAAAAATGTAGATTTTTCTGCATATGTTATGAATCAAATTTTTAGAAACGGAGATATATTAATCAATCGATTAAAAAAAATATGCATCAATGTCCCACATCGGTTAAAAACGAATAAAAAGATAAAAAAAAAAAAAAAAATTAACGAATTTCTGGGTCTATATAATATTTAAATCTGATTTTCATATCAATTTGAACTTGTTTCCTTATCAAAACTAATAATCATAGAATCAAGAGATTTACGATTTTTCTATTAAAAAATTATGGAAATATTGATTTAGTATAAAATTAAAATTACGAGATTTTTATAACATGATGATTTGAATTTTTAAAAACAAACAAAAATTACATAATCGATAAAGTTTGACCATTCCATATCGGTAAAATCTTTTTAGATACGGTTCAATACATATCATAAATAGAACAAAAATGAATCCAAATTTGAATAGTCATGAATCTTTGTGATTTATTTTTAAAAATTATACAAGTTTTTAAGTAATTCATTTTAGTAACTATATAGACTTTCAAAAATGATAATTAAATTTTAATTACTCTAATATCGTTATTCAACGAAATCAATCTGCTATTTTAAAGGCCAATCTATTTTTGGTATTGAAACTAAAATAATGGGTATGAGACTGGAACATATACTTTGGATAACAAAAACCATTAGTCGGACAATTTTTGATAAAAACGGGATAAAAATTTTGGATAACTGTACGGAATCAGAAAATATGTGTAGGTAAATTTAATTTTCAAGTTATCATTAATTTTGGTAAGAGTTTAATATGAGACGGGTAAGAATCCACATCGAGACGGATATTTTAGGAATTTTGGATAACTTTTGAAAATATTTAAAGAAATTTTGAAAAAATCGAGTAATTTTTTAAAGGTCAGTCTATTTTTGGTATTGGAATTTAAAATAGTAGATATGAGAAGAGAACGGATAATTTGGTTAACAAAAAAATTTCTCGAACGATTTTTGATAAAATCGGGATAAGAATTTTGGATAACGGTACGGAATTGGAAAATTTGTGTAGGTAAATTCAATTCTCAAATTATCACTAATTTTGGTAAGAGTTGACTATGATACGGGTAAGAATCCACATCAAGACAAGTATTTTAGGAATTTTGGGTAACTTTTAAAAATATTTAAAGAATTTTTGAAAACATCGAGTAATCTTTTAAAAGTCAGTTTGTTTTTGGTATTGGAACTGAAAATAGTGGGTATGAGACGGAAACGGATAATTTGGGTAACAAAAAAAATTACTCGAACGATTTTTGATTAAAAAAAAAGGGATAAAAATTTTGGATAACGGTACGGGATTAAAAAATTTGTGTAGGTAAATTCAACTCTCAAATTATCACTAATTTTGGTAAGAGTTGACTATGAGACGGGTAAGAATCCGCATCGAGTCAAGTATTTTAGGAATTTTGGGTAACTTTTGAAAATATTTAAAGAACTTTTGAATACATAGAGTAATTTTTAAAAGGTCCGTTTGTTTTTGGTATTGGAACTGAAAATAGTGGGTATGAGGCGGGAACGGATAATTTGGATAACAAAAACATTACTCTAATGATTTTTGATAAAAAAAAAAAAAGGATAAAAATTTTGGATAACGGTACAAAATTGGAAAATTTATGTAGGTAAATTCAATTCTCAAATTATTACTAATTTTGGTAAGAGATAACTATGAGACGGATAAGAATCCACATCGAGACGGATATTTTAGGAATTTTTTAGAATTATAATTTTTTTGGATGATTTCCATTAATTTTATAAAAATTAAATATTCAAACGAAAATACATGTGTCTTATTTTAAAACCCTATCCAATTTTTTATAACAAACATGCCGAACGGGAAACTTATTTTTTGTTAAAATTTAACAAGCGGATAATTATTTAAAAGGAAACGGTTATGGGACGAAAGATTTTTTACATATACTAACCAAGACAGTTTTCCGTTCTAAAATTAATATAACTAAGTTATATAGTAAAATAACGCAAAACTAAAACCGAATCCAAATCCGATTTAAACACCTCTAATCAAACTATAATACATGTAAATGTAGATGTTTTTATAAGTTTAAGAAATATACATGTAATATAACTTAACATTTACAACTAAATGATATCTTAAATTTAAATGATCAAATAAGTTTTTTTCATAAATATAATATCGCACGTACGTGCGGGTTCGATTCTAGTATATACCAAAAGATAAGATTTTAGTATTGGTTAAAGAAAACTACCTACTTTCTCAATTAGGATTTAACTATAGAGCTTTGCAAGTGTTTTTTGGTGGCAGTGTGGTTTGAAAACTTTTCTGCTAAATCTTGCATGCATTGCTCGGTTTTGTAACTAGAATTCGTTTAGTATTTTACCCTCCTTACATGTCAGTTACTTCTCAAGAGAGCTGGCCCTGAGGCCAAACGGAGAAAATAATTGCTTGCGGCCCTTGTAAAATATTATCTATTTGTTCGGTTACTATTTTAACGAAAATTTTTCCTCGTACTTTAACTGAAGGTCCATTTAGGGCTTGATTGATTCTCCCGCAACTACCCGCAAATGCAGCGTTTGTAAGCGCTTGCGGTTATTAGTGTTTTAAAAAGTTCATAGGAATCGCTTTATATCGCTTTGTACCGCTCAAAATCCCTCAATTTCAAAAACTCCTTTCCGCAAGCGTTTGCGGTTGCGGACAGTTACGGCTAGTAAAATTTTTTATTTTATTTTTAATCATTCAATTTCTATATAAATTTATGACTTTATCCTAATCATTTTTTTTCTTTTAACAACTACGTTACCCTAATCATTATTTAACCTAATTTTGTTTTTTTTTCATCGACATCATGACTTTATTATATATATATTTTTAATTATACATGATGAACAATTTATATTCTATAATAATAATATGTTTTAGTGTTTTATAGATTTTTTATTAATATATACTGCATTTATTTTGATGTTTTTTTGTTTAACCGCTATTTTACCCGCTGGTTAACCAGTCACAACTTTTCCGTAAACCCTCCAGTTTTTAATCGCTATACCAGTCGTTCAAACCATTTAGTAACGCTTAAAACCGCAACCGCGCGGTTCCGCAAACTCCCACATCTATAACCGCAACCGTTGCGTTTAAACCAGTCGAGCCCTTAGTTGCTGGGCTTGTGGCCTTCATAATGTCAGGCCAGCCCCTGCTTCTCAAGGTCATTTAAGACTTTCGACGCACCTTGAAGACATAGATGCCTCCAATTCCAACTATGTTTTGCCGCTAGCTTTATCGATTCTAGATGTTCAGGTCCATCATTACTCATGCCAAATTTTTTCCCATGCCTTTTGCAACAACATATATTCGTTACCCTAAGTCGGACCATATGATAGTGTTATGCTGACTGGTTTAAGAAGCCGGTACAGAAGAACTTACACTTATGTTGAAGTAGAATGTTGATGCAGATGCTGCGACAGAGTGTTGACACATATGCTGAAACAGAGAGTTGATGAAGATCCTGAGAGAGCATGTTGATGCAGATGTTGAGAAAGAGATGGATGAAGGTTTTGTTATAGTTTATCGACACAGAACAGAAGGTTGTTGTGGCGATAAAGATGATGCAGATTTAGATATTATATTTTGATGCACATTGATATATCTTGAAGTATATTCAAGTGGCATCATCATATGTTGGAAATTTCTTCCTCAAGAAAAAATAAAGGAAGAAAGGTAGCGTTGGCCAAAACTCAAGGTAAAAGTCCAATTACTTGTAGATACTTGAAGGGTGATTTAATTCATATAAGGTTTTTGGCTCTTGAATATAAATACCGTGAGACGGGTCATAAAGACTCACGACGTCTAGGGTATTTTTGGAGAGCTACACATGTAGGTGTGGCATCGTCCCACCAAACAGAATAGATGGTAGATCTGTAAGCTATGTTGGTGGTTTCTCTATGGAGACCATAGTCGTCGGAGAGGACGTCGATCATGGGATCCATGTTGATAAGAGAACTTGATCAAAACGGTAGGGTTTGATATCGTTTGATTAAATTCATGTAGAAAAGAATGGTAGACACGGTTGTGTTTTGAATACCATATGCATATGTAATTTTGTTCTTGTTCTAGTGGATTTGATTATGGACTAGGTCCCTATTGGTACTGGATCCCGCACACTGGATCAATCTGGAGCATCAGATCCCCATCGACGTACAAAGCCCAAGAAGGTCTACATTGCACAAAGGAGGTGGTCAAATATTGACATTAAGTAGGGATTTAATCCATGAATTAATTGTCATGGTCAATGGAATAAAGTTGTCATTCAAGTTTATGAATTAATTACCATGGAAGTTATTTCGTGAGTTAATTTTGGGGTTAATGGCCAAGTAATGACACATGTTGCTGTTGGATTCCACACCAGAGAACCATGCTCATAGAAGACGGACACCTGGCCACCACGACAGAAGAAGAATGTAGAGGACATCAAGTTAGGTGAACTCTTTGAGAGCCCGGGAGCGCGAAAAAGAGGTTTATGGAGCTCGGGAGTGCGAAGCGAAAGTTTATGGAGTTCGAAGACTATGACCGAACCCGAAGAGGAGAAATTCATAAATGCTCAATCAAGACGTTATAGCATTAAAGGCAGAATCAAAACAGACGCTTTTAAAAGAAACCATAGATTTAATTAGCACATTTAATCTTTTTGATGTATAAATACAAGACCCAATAACATTGTGAAGGGGGATGAATGTTCAACATTTTTTACTACCATTTTAGAGGAAAAAAAATGTTATTTTCTTCTTCTTTTTCAATTATTTTTGGCTATATATTTTACACATATTTATATAAAAAGATAAAAACAATACAATATATTTCACAATCTTTACTCATATTTTAGGTGTGAATCATATATCCAAAGTCCCATGTAAGAAAATCAAATCTCGTTAACAAATCTGTGTGTCTCATTTACTGTGTATGCACGCGTCATACTTAGTATTCTCTCATCACATAATAGTAGATCTATCCGTATGCTTTTACACCTTAGTGTTCAAGTATCAAAGAACTGATCAGATTAATTGTAGGCTTCTCGAGTGTAGATGAGTGATTAAGTTTAGACTATGTTAACATGATACGGAGTTTGTTTTATTCCTTACTATGAATATTTGTTTATCTCTTGTACGAGATTAGTTGTCTTCTATAAGTTTCATATATGTCTTAAGTGGGATAGTTGTACCCATTTTGATTTTGATTTTTCTAATATAATACAAATAATTGAAAAATCTGGTTTGTAATGATAGTAGAATTACATCTTATGATTTACGTGTAGATAAAGACATGTAACCTAATGGTTTGTATTTGTGTTGGTGCTATGTCACTATCTAAATGTAAATCCACATAATGCATATTGTTAACAAAAACACCTTACATATACAAAACTTTTAATGATTAGAAGTTTTAGGGGGGGTGTATTGGACTGAGTATTTGGTGAGATTTGAGTTAAAATGACAAATCATGTGTTATTGAAACATGAATTTCAAAATATCTTTTAAATTCCAGTGTTATTGGATTAATGATTTTAAAATATACAATCAAATCCACTGTTATTGAAAACGTTATTAGGATTTCATTTAAAAGTTTCAGCTGAGATTTGAAGGGAATTCTTAGTTAAAAATACAAAGACTCAATTCCCATGGTTTTAGCTGAGATTTCAGAGAATTTAATAACAAAATTCCTTATTCACCAAAATTTAACCAAATCTTCTCAGAATTCATTAAAACTCAAATCTCTCTAAATATTCAGTCCAATAAACCCCCCTTAATGTTGTACGATGTGAGATTTAGATATTATATAGTGTTTCACAGTTTAGTAATTTAACTAATCTCAAATCACATGTAAATAAAGTTTTTTTTTTTTTTTTTAACAACACATGTAAATAAAGTTAACATAATTTCTTGTTTATGCAGTTGGATGATTAAATATTGAGAGGTAGAAACTTCTGCAACAAACATATTATTCAAGTTTATAATTTAACATGTGTGTTTTAATGTGGCAAAAGAGAGACATATCACCTCAAACTCACACATCAAAGTAACCTATATGTTAAGAGATAAAGTACAATTAGAGTTATGGAGACACAAGGAAGATGTGATAGTATGATTTGAATGTATCTGCATTAAACTCTACATGGCAAATAATCTCACCAAGATTTTTGTTTGTCGCTGGTACATCTGCATTAATGCGCCTTCACTTATTCAGCCAGTTTTACTATTACTCAACTGGATTTGTAACATTGAACTACTTGTCAAAATTGGGTCTGATACCATATAAACGGGGTCTGAAATGCCATATAAACGGGACACTACTCAAATCCATTTGTTAGATTATTTAAGTATATCACATTTAATTTTCTTATTTAATTTTCTTATAAATATATATATTGAATAGAATTTTATATTGGAAATGTTTAGATTGAAAATAGAATAACAATATTATATATGAAATTCCTATGTTATGCCTATACGTTGACATCACTCAATATAACAATTTTTTTTTTATATATATAAAAGATATATTAAACTATCCCGCGTCATGCTACGCGTGAAATCAACATTATTTTTTTGCAGGAAGATCTACTCTCCTACATACTATAAGTTTGGAATAGCTTGCCTTTGTTCACCAACTTCGTTCTTCCCACCACTTAAAATATCCATGTCCTACTAGGATCTGCAAGTTAATAGCTCATTCATCGTAATTGAAGCCATTTAGTGGCAGATTGTGATGGGGTTGTCCTCGGTGGTTAGGTCGTAAGGAAAGTATATATTCTTGTATTTGGAATCATTACTGTATGCGTTACTAAAGTGCTTTGGTATCAAGTGAAGAGATGAATAAATTTAGCTTTCTGTATGAAGAGATGAATAATACCCCGATCGAATGACTTGTCTTATTGCTTAACCTAATTTTTTTTTTTTCTCTAAAGTTCTATAATAATACAAGATGGAATCGTACACATGAATTACAATATCTAACCAAAGAAAATACTGTATAAGTAAAACCACACACACATATATATATATATGTATATATTTTTTTCTTTACTTGGATATAGTTATATCCTTTAAAAAACTTATATATAGTAATTACAGAATGAAGAGAAATGTATAATTTTCTTTGTAGATGAACTAACATTATAAACTGAATATAATAATTTATACAGTATATTAAAAGAAAAATCAAACATTTCAATCTAAGTTTGATGAACAAATGAAGCTTGTATTTCTTCAAGTGATAATCCTTTCGTTTCCGGAACGAGCAACCAAATAAAAAGCAGCGCTGCCCCACTGACAGCTCCGAATATGTAAAATGTTCCTATTACATTGATACAAGTTTTTTAGACTTAATCTGGTTTTAGATTTCAAATTCTTTTAACTGGATAAATTATATATGACCTAACAGAAAATAATAAAATTGGACCAAAAAAAGGATAAAGTAAAAAAGAAACATACCTTGAGCGCTCCATTCGAAGAGAAAGTTGAAAGCGTAAGTGACGATTGAATTACTTGAAAATGAGGCTAACGTAACTAGACTCCCTGCTGTTACTTTTATATTAATTGGAAATATCTGCAAACACCGAAAACCATGCATATATTTAGTTCATTGACAATAAACAAATAAAACAAAACAAAAAGGTTATAACTTCAATGGTACATTAAAGTTTGAAATTAACTGATTAATATACCTCAGACATAATTACCCAAGGGAGACCTCCCACGCCTATTGCATAGGTTGCAATATACATCTGCAAATATAAATATCAATATTTTATAATACGGTTTTGTTTTTGGTAAACAATTTATATTTACGTTTAACTTGTAAAAGAAACGTAAACGTAAATATTTATCAAAAAGATAGTGTGAAATTAAAGTAGATAAAATGTTTTACCATAATGCATATAAACGTGAGTATTGGAGTTAGTTCCGGAAGCAATTGATGTTTCTGCTCAAACGAAATAAACAGAAAATAATGTTAAATAAATCTTTATTGGATAAATAAATGAAATAAGTTAGGTTAAGAATAGAATAACTAACAATAAAATAACCTGTAATGTGAAGGCGATCCCAAGAAGCACGCAAGTTATGCTCATCCCAAATGCTGATGTCTATATGTCCGAATAGTAATCAAGATATCAAACCGCGCGTTTTAATTTCTTTTGTGATCAGTAATTGTGTAACTAAAAAAACAATAAGAACCCATTAACAAAAAAAATTAAATACAATAAGAAAAACGTGCTCACCAACAAGAGGGGTCGTCTGCCCCATTTATCGACAAGAATCACACCAACCATGGTTTTTGGTATCTGCGAATAGCCATAAATATATCATTTAGTGTAAACAAGATCGAGTTTAAACAAAAAAAATAGAGAAATTCTTAGCTAGTTTAAGAGTTCATTAAAGTAAAGTTTTAACAAAACAAGTAAACTTTTTTTTTTTTGAGAACACGACTGTCTTTTTTACACGAGTGTCTTTTTACTCAAAAAAGAAAAAGAAAAAAAAAGAAGTAAATTTACTAGAGTGTCTTTTTTTCTTTATTGAGTTCATGGTATTTTTTTTTCATTTAGTATATGAAATTTTTTTTCACAAATTTTCATAGTAATTTTCTATTTAGATATTATGTTGTAATCATTTATCAAAAAGTTTAACAAAAAAAATGTCTATTAAGACGCCAATATCCAATTGTTTAGGAGATGAACAACAAATGATATTAAATATATAGTTTGATTTCATAAATGTTGCATTCATATAGTCAAACAATAATATGAAAAAAAAAAAATGTATATACACTTACCACGAAGAGGCCTAGCATTGTCGTTCCAATGGCAACCGAAAAACCTGTTTAACCCAAAAGAAATTCTTAAAGCAAATAAAATGTAAAGACAACTCATGGTAATGTTTTATTAAAAGGTTTTTCGTTTGTTAGTGTCTGTGTATATCTATTTATTTTTATTTTCGTCACGGTATATATATTTATTGTTATTGTAGCATTTTTATATATTTATTTTTACTGTAGGATTTTTATATTTGCAATTCATGGCAATAGGAAACATGGTTTTCAAAAAGAAACAAGATGTTTTCTAGCGTAAAAAGAGAATTTCAACCATTGTAGATTATTTTATCTTTTTTTTTTTTTACTTAAACTGTTTTTTTTTGTGGATAAAATTTGGTACTTTAACTGTTATGAGACGAGTGATTTATTTAGCGAGTTAAAAATTGATATATCTATATACCAAAAGTACTAAATAAATATGTTTTTTTTTAATGAGCATTTAAAAATTTAATTCATTTTTGTCTGAATTTTTACCGATCTCTTTTTGCTATTTTCTAATAGCAGCTCTAGCAATTGTCACTAATCTTGATAAATATTCATTATTTGCCATTTATCAAATTCACTCTAAAATTCAATCTTACCGGCTTTTCTAAAAATGATACTTGCATATGAAATTACTGCATTACTTCCTGAGAATTGTTGTATAAACATTAGCCCGACTCCTACCTGAGAAATTTATAAACAAAAAGAAAAGGAAAAAAACAAGTTAATTGCTTGTGCAGATAAATACGAAAAATAAATGGTCTCGAAATTAATATGTGCATGTGTACTTATTTAAATAAGTTATTTTCCTAACTATATTTCACTGTACCACAAGAGTGTATCTATACTGTGTCTGGAACAAATCACAAAAGCTTGACTTTGAATCGTTTTCGACCAATTTGGTCATAACCTGAAAACAAAACAAAAAAATATTCACTCTTTACTTTTGTTTGGTAAGGGAATGAATATACATTAAAATAGTATAACTGATATTATATTATATAGTAATTAAAACTCACTTGAATTTCTGAGGCTTCGCCTGAAATATCAACATCTTTCCCTCTAAGCCGATGCAGTGAATTTTCTAGTTCTTTTTCCGCACCAACTTTTGCCTTCGAAATTACAAAAGTTTAAGTTCAATTTGTTTCTTCTCATATTAGTAAATTATGTAATGGGTTTTCTTAAAAATAAAATAGACGAACCAGCCATCTTGGGGACTCTGGTACGAAGAATAAAACGATTGCTTGAATGACACATGGTAAAGCACCTATATCAGGAAAATGTTATATTGTATCCTCTTATAATATATAACAACTGAAAATATTCCAATTTTTCCTACTATTTAATCATTTTCTATTCTCTTATACGTTGAATATAAAATAATAGTTTTTACCTAGTAAAGCCAATACCCTCCAGTTGATGAAATTTCCACAAAAAAAAACCATGGCGACTCCAGAATTTTGAAGAAGCTAATAATCAATCACACGAGAATAAAACGGGTCAGTATACTCACGAGAAAGCTAACACAAAACAAATTAATATGAGTTTCGGTTGAAAATTTCCGGTTTATCTTTTTGGGTTAGAATCGAGCTCCGACTGGATTTGATAATATATATATATATATATATTGTTTTTATTTGGTTTAGATAAACTTTTCTTGTAATTGTATATGCATGTAATTGGGGCTATGGGTGATCATAGCCATGAGGGCTCGCTTCAACTCTGGTTTCTGAACCAGGCAATGATTCTCTGTTTTTGTAACATAATTTTTGATAGATTCTCTGTTTGTTTTATTTTCCATCTTTTTGAGTTTGACAATTCTTATACGTTTTCTAGAACTATAATATTAATTACCTGGTTTGAAAAAGTAAATGTACCACGAACATGTTTTGGCGTAATTTCTGCTATGTAGACAGGTACCTGTTCGGTAAATAGCGTAAAGTTTTATAAAATAAGTGTACATGTAGATAAATAAATAAATAAAAACAAAAGTTGTTAAAATAACATTAAATATATTATTAGTTGCAGTTAATAAGTTAATTACCACATAGCTAATCATGCCGAATCCTACCCCTGACGAGATTCTCCCGATGTTCAGCCACATCACATCCTTTTGTGTTCAAGACAAAATATGAATAACTATTTAATTTAGTTGTTGGGTTTATTATAACAATTAATTAAATTAAATGCTTCGTTTATTGTCTAAGAAAGTAATATTTTATGATAAGAGAATTTGGTTCTGGTTAAAATAATTAATTTTGACGAAAATAGAAAATTTTATATATATACACATTTAATACCTTAGCGAAAGCGATGGAGAGCCAACCAGTGATGCATAGGATATCGGAGACCCACATTGTCTTTAAATCATGAAAAGCAAAATTTACATTGATATATGTATGTATATATATATATGTAATATTTGAAAACTTTAGTTAGAAAAGAAAAAAGAGGTAAAATTTGATTACTAATTAACACTTAAAAATATGAAGAGATAAAAAGGTAAATTAATTACTCCTTTTCTGCCGATGATGATGGCCATTTTACCGCTAAAGAGAGCTCCAATTGCAGCTCCCAACGTTGCTAATGAACCAAACGCTGAAAACTGAAAGCAAAATTGATTTAAAATTATCAAATGAAAGGTCAATTAGTCGAATATATTTGTTTTTTTTTTAATAATCTAAAACTTTATTGATATGAATAAGAGTTGAAAAAGTCTAATATATATGTTTAATTGGGATTTTTATACCTAAATTTTGAAAAACTAATACATATTAACTTATTAAGTCATCTATCTATTTTAGAATTACAGAAACAAATTGAACAATATAAAAATAAATAATTTAATGTATAATAAAACCAAAATACTGATTGAAAAGTTTTACAAATATATTTTCGTGAATTATATATATATATATAATATATGTATAACAGAAACCTGTAAATATTATTTTATTTTCAAAACTTATATTGTTGACTATTTTCATATATAACAAAAAAAAAAAAAAACTATTGCAGTCTTTGTAGATGAGGGAGAATGGTGAAAGACAAAATTCTGGCACTATTCTATACTATTTCTTTGGATCATTTCGAGGAATACTATTACATATTATTATTTATAATAATATATATCGTTATCGTATAGTTATGATATTTTATGACAAGAATTTCAGGAAAAAAGGGTAAAAATGGAGGTGAACCACACCAGCCAACCAATTATAATTAACTTTTCAAAATTTATAGTAATCAACTTCATTGGCATAACGACGTACGACGTATATTTTCTTCGATAGAATTGATTATAATTTATTGAAATTTTTGAATGAATAAAGAAAAAAAAACAAATACCGAGTTGTTGAAATAGATGTGAAGTTTTAAAACTGATATAATATAGTATTTGTTTGCATATGTCAATGCTGCTTACAAATAATCTTTTTCTTTACTTTTAAAGGTTAATAACTTAATAATATTTTGTGAGTACGTTTTTGTTTTTGTTTTTTTTTTTTTTTTTTTTTTTGTGAGTAAGTTAATATATGTTTTATGAAGTAGATAAGGAAGAAAGGAGAGAGACATACTTGGGCGATAGAAAGATCTAACTCCTCCATCATTCCTGTCTCAGCACCTGAAGTATAACCAGTCTGCAACAAAATAAAAACTTAAGCCTTTATCATAAAAAATAAAAAATAAAAAAAAGTATAAATATGTATATTAAATTGAATAAATAGGTAGGACATAATTCAGAAAACAGAAAATTGTATACATTTTGTAAAAATAAAAAAAAGAAGGATGATTAGGAAAAGAGAAAACTCACAGCAACACCAAAGGAGAAAGAGCCACAGACGGCGACGAAAGTGCTGAGGATAACACAGGCAGTAATACGACTGCTTGAATCGTCGTTTCGATTCTTGAGCTGCAAAAGCCCTTCCTCTATGCTTCTTTCGTCCTCCTCACCCAACATGATTAACACAAAGTAGTACTGATACGACGAGACAAGTTCTTACAAAAACAATTGAGAGAAACAGGAAAAAAGAATGAGTGAAAAAAAAAAAAAAGGAGATAAAGGAGAGAGAAGAAAATGCTCTGTTTGTGAAAGTGGATTTCGTATAAAAGGAAACTGGGTCACGACTCACAAATATATATTATATATTCCTTTTCACTCAAAATCATATAAGTAATTAATTTGGTTTTATACACTATGGGCTAAATGGAGATGCTACGTGGTTGTTGTGAGAGATTATCAAAGACAAATGAAAAAAAAAATTCAAGTCATATTTTATCCAATTAAGTTTTAATTTTTTTGTTCCTTTTTAATCAAGAGGTACAAGCCCGAGATCTATAAATTTTTATGGTCCGGAGAAGACCACGTAAATACCTCTGAACAAATAAAAATACTTAATGTTTTTACGTTCGAGGAAAATCGATTCCTGATCTACACCAACAAAACGATTTTTAAGTTTTAATTGTTTTTTCGACAAGAAATTGTTTTAATATATTAGAATCGAGCTACTTTGTTGTTATTGTTATTATTCTTATATATATATGATCAGTCGTCATGCATGGTAATCAGAAAGATTTTGACATATTAATTACAACATGCCGATTAACCGTAAATTATCGTATGAGCTTAATTATGGGTGTGATTGAGCATGTGTTATCATTGTATTAAAAGTTTATATGAGAAATATATACAGTTGTTTTGGATTAAAAATTTTCTACACATATAATCTCTAGATTATTTTAAAAATGCTTAGGTGTGGAACATATGAAAATACGCCCTTTTATTTTATTGTACTAATATTCTAGTATTATTTAGTGTTTTAATAATTTAAGTTTATTTAGTGTTGTCCCCTGACTCCTGTTGTTATTATTATGTTAGGGTCTATATAGTATATACTAATGTATTGATTAATACAATTACAATGATTTACATTTTCGATGATTGAATATTTTTTTCCAATAGACTTAACACATGTAAATAGTACAATTATTGGATTAACACATGTAAGAATCAAATAGTGCCACAAAAAAACTGCAATCTGAAACTGAAAGGTAACAAATATTATTCATTTACTACATAAATATTATTTTCACTCAATTTAATTTCAAGAAAGGTTTGTTACAAAAGATGAAACTTGAAAGGTTGAAAAAATAGCATAGTACATAAGGAATAATGTAGATTGTGGATATTATATATTTCTAGAAAGTTATATCCTGTATAGAACTATATGATATTTAATTTATTAAAACTTAATGGGTTAAATATCTGTCTCTGATGTTTTTAGTTTATTAAAAACAATTTATATATTAAGAGAAACTTATATAGAAACAGATATTTGAAAGTGACATCAGTTGACAAGTGAATTTATACTAACTCTTTGAATCAGATTTGTGTTACGATAAGGTTTAGACTTTATATTTAACGTGTGTTCATAAACGAAGCCAAAACTATTTACGTAATGTTGTTAAGTTACTTATAATTTATAAACAACCAAGGCAAAAATAAGTCAATTTTAAAGCGTCGTCAAGCTAAAGTCATTAGTCCTGTTTCTGTTGTAGTGGTACACGTTATGTTACCAGCTATGAATGGGACCAATCGTTTGGCATTTTTAACTATTATAGAATTCCCAAGGCTCAACGATATAATTCGTATTTCGTACGGTTGAGAACAATTAATTAAATGCATTTTGTCAACATAATATATCAAATATAAGCATATTCTTTTCAACTAGTGGCATAGCTGTCCAGCTAACCCATACGTAAGGAGAAATAATTAATTTGATTATATCCAAACTAACAATACTAATTAAGATATTGTCCATATAATACAAAATTAAGTTTTTCTATAAACAAAATTAATCCATCATCTGACTGATAGCAACTAGTTAAGAATCCAACATGTTATCTGACAATAATTCCAGGACCATGCGTATATAAAAATAGTTGCTTAAAACTTAAACCTACTAACTACATAATTTAAATCATGATTAAAACAAATATAAATAGATTGGACTTATAGACCATTAAAATAGGGATAATTATAAAAAGTAGTACGAGCGGAAACCAAAATTATTTCTCTCACCAATTTTCTCACTCTTGCTACTGTTCATTGACTGTTACGAATAGAAATTTCCATTATAACCCTATACAAATTAACGGTTAAGTATTCGGTTACCTGACAAAAATATTTACATTGTTATCAGTAATAACTGTAACGGTAATTATTTTATTAACATGATAAAAAATATTATATCATCTAAGTTATTGTTTATCGTGATCTAAAATATATTCTAAACATATTGATGTATTAATCCGATGAATGATAAATACAAGTTTTATCGATAATTTATTTGTTAACATGATAACTATGTTT
The DNA here is from genome assembly GCA_963667165.1 of Barbarea vulgaris. Classification (NCBI taxonomy): domain Eukaryota; kingdom Viridiplantae; phylum Streptophyta; class Magnoliopsida; order Brassicales; family Brassicaceae; genus Barbarea; species Barbarea vulgaris. Next base: position 16,937,968 of record OY763891.1, on the reverse strand, counting down.
ATCAGTATATCATAATATATATCATGGTAACATATATATTACCAATAAATCTTTATTCATCATTCATCGAATAAATACATTACTATTTTCATAACATATTTTTTTATCACGATAAATAATAACTTAGATGTTAATTTATATATGTTAGATGATATAATTTTTTTTATCATGTTAACAAAATAATTACCGTTATAATTATTACCGATAACAATCTAAATATTTTTGATAGGTAAATAAATATTTATCCGTTAACACTGCGGTAAAGATATTTTCGTCTGAAAATTACTTTTAATATGAGAGAACTAATTAAAAGATAACTAATGCTAACAAATGAATTTTTTGGTCTTCTGATGATATAAATTTCATTGACCCTTAAAATAGAGCTACAACTTGTCTTAGGCTTAAGATAACCTTGAAGATCTAATCCATTTTATCCCCAATAATTGTTGAAACTGCCAATTTTAGTTTGACTTTTGGAAATTGACAGTTTGTTTATGCAGTTGAAATAGCGTTTCATTATATTATATATGATATATATCTAGTTTGGTGGATAAGCAAATTAATTAGTGGTGTGGCCTTGGGGATCCATATATTTTTATTTGTAATTATTAGATTTACCCACACATATGAGATTTAGTGTGTTGTAAGTTAAAGACACTTACAAATCTGTCAAAATCAACTGTTAAACAAAATTCTTATTCAAATCGAATGGAAATTAATAATTAAACTAACATCCGTCCCAAAATAGGTTCATTCTCGATATGCACGCAAATTAAGAAACAAAACCAATATTCTGTTTTACCTCTAGTTAAATTATTTACCACACTATGTGTTAAGGCTACGTCTACATGTAAATATGATTGCGTATAATATTGGAACTGGATTGTCCATAATACAATATTTATAACTCTAATATTAGACACGTATTAGAGTTATACGTATCTTGGTAGAAACGGAAGTTTCCATTTAGTTAATATTCTAGACTTGGGGGCTACTCTTTGATGTAAGTATATAAGAATGTCATTGTATCGTGAATAACACACAAGAACTTCTAAACCTAAACTGCTTTACATGGTATCAGAGCCTCTCTTTCTTTGAGGACAAGAAAATTGTGTGAGATTTTATCTTTGAGATATGAGTGACGAAGAAACAAGTACAGGAAAGAAGATGCAGTTGGAGTCCGATACTAAGAAGACGATATCGGTGGTGTCTGCAGATCCGTATTACCTACACCCTTCCGACAACCCTGGATCTGTGATCTCAGCGGTGCAACTGAACGGTGAAAACTATTCGGAATGGGCGACTGACCTGGAGAACGCCATTCGAGCCAAGAGGAAGATAGGGTTTATCAACGGTACTTTGTCAAAACCAGTTGATAATCCTGAAGAACTCGAAGCTTGGATGACAGTAAACTCTATGATAGTTGGGTGGATTAGGACGTCAATCTCGCCTAAAATTCGCTCAACTGTGACCTTTACCTCCGACGCTCACAAGTTATGGCTGAATCTTCAAAAGCGGTATTCGATTGGTAATGCTGTCCGTGTGTATCAGCTTAAGGCTGAACTTGCTGCGTGTAGACAAGAAGGGCTTACCGTAATGGATTACTTTGGCAAGCTCTCAGCAAAGTGGGAAGAATTGTTGAATTACAAACCTTTGCCGATGTGTGTGTGTAAAGCATCGGAGCAGTATGCGAAAGAAGCAGAGGATGAACGTATTCATCAATTTCTCATGGGGCTAGAAGAGTCTCGCTTTGGGAATGTGTGCACAAATATCATCGGCATGGAACCGATGCCTGAGTTAGCTGAAGTGTATCAGCGAGTGGTTCGTGAAGAACGGCGTTTGAACGCAGCTCGTGTTGAGCCAAAACAAGAAGCTGTGGGATTTGTTTCTCGATCTGATCCTGGTGTAGCCTTGACTCCCATCGCGGCAGTTGCAAGGAAGGACAGGTCTAACGCATGCTTTCATTGTGGGAGAACAGGTCATGAGAAGAAAGACTGTTGGCAGTTAGTTGGATTTCCGGAGTGGTGGTCGGAAAAATCTCAAGGATCCTTTCAAGGGGGTCGCGGACGAGGAGCTGGTGGGAGAGGTTCGTACTCGAATCGTGGCAGAGGACAAGGAGTTCGGTCCAACATGGCTCAAACGGCTAACGTGAGCTCACCATTGCCGGGTTTCACGGAAGAACAATGGGCGTCTCTTAGTCAGATGATGGAGCAGCAAAAATCATCGACTCCCCACCAGATTCCGGAACGCTTGAGTGGTAAGAAGCAGACATGTGATGTTATCTTAGACACTGGTGCCTCGCACCATATGACTGGTGATGAGACACTTCTTGAAAATTTGCGGAGTATTGTGTCGTGTCCTATCAGTTTTACGGATGGTAGCAAAGTTTTTGCTACATGTAGTGGGACATTGCCATTATCAAAGCATATCACTCTTGAGAACGTGCTTTTGGTTCCGAATCTTAACTGCACACTTATCTCCGTTTCTAAACTTCTTAAGCAAACTCGTTGTTTTGCCGTGTTCACTGATACATTGTGTGTTTTACAGGACCGTTTTTCGAGGACTCTGATTGGAGCCGGTGAAGAACGGGATGGGGTTTATGTTTATCGGGATGTGACACCTGCTCGAGTTCATAAGGTTCAAGCGGTTGACGATTTGGCTTTGTGGCATCGACGGTTGGGACATCCGTCTTCTCAAGTTTTATCATTTTTACCTATGATTTCTGATGTTAAACGTAGTTGTGAACGGTTTGATGGTTGTGAGATTTGCTTTAAGTCGAAACAAACACGTGAAGTTTTCTATGATAGTTCTAATAAAGCTTTGGATTGTTTCTCCCTTATTCATGTTGATGTGTGGGGTCCTTACCGAATTCCCTCTTCTTGTGGTGCGGTTTATTTTCTTACTATTGTCGACGATAAATCCCGCGCCGTATGGACTTACTTGTTGTTAGAAAAGAGTGAAGTTAAAACAATTCTACCGAATTTTTGTCACATGGTAGAACGCCAATTCGGAAAATTGGTGAAGACGGTGCGGAGCGACAACGGCACGGAATTTATGTGCTTATCGAAGTTTTTTTTGGAGAAGGGAATTTTACACCAAACTTCTTGTGTTGGCACACCACAACAAAATGGTCGTGTCGAACGTAAGCATCGCCACATTCTCAACGTCGCACGAGCATTCTTATTTCAGTCGCGTATGCCCAAGAAGTTTTGGGGAGAATGCATATTGGCGGCCGCTCATGTGATTAATCGTACACCTTCCGCTGTTTTACAAGGTAAGTCACCTTACGAAATACTTTATGGAGCAGCTCCTTTATATGCTGATTTGAGGATCATTGGGTGCTTGTGTTTTGCTCATAAGAATGCTCGTGATAAAGATAAGTTCGGCGAGAGAAGTAGAAAATGCATTTTTGTTGGATACCCTTTTGGAAAAAAGGGTTGGCGGTTATATGACATTGAGAGTAATGAGTTTTTCGTTTCACGAGATGTTATTTTTCATGAGGAGGTCTTCCCATATCATACCCAGGCACTTGATGAAATTGAGGAAATGTTTGTTCCATCAGCCGTGGAAATTGTCATGGATAGTGATGATCCGTTTGAGTCGAGTATACGTGATAGGGGGAGTTCTTCATCGCCCAGTGAGGTTCCAGTTGTTCTTGCGTCTCCAGTTGTGTCTGAAAATTTGGTTGTGCCTCCTCCCGTAGAAGACACTGTTGTTGAAAATGTTGTTGAAGATGTTGTCGTCCCGGCACCAGCACCGCCTCCTCTTCGTCGTACTACTCGACAACATCAGCCGTCTGTCTTGTTAAAAGACTATGTTACATATAATGCTACATGTCTTCCCGATAAACAAACACCACCACTTCTTCCCGACACCACATCAGATGCTCTCGACTCGGTCCAAGGTAAAACTCTGTATCCTATTAGTGATTTTGTTTCTACTGACATATTTTCGGAGGAACATCAAGTGTTTTTAGCAGCAGTGAGTGCTGGAGTGGAGCCCGTTTATTTTAAAGATGCGGTTCTGATCAAAGAATGGAATGATGCTATGGGACATGAAATAGTGGCTCTCGAAGATAATGGGACTTGGACTTTGGAGGATTTACCAAAAGGGAAGAAAGCATTGGGCAGCAAATGGGTTTATAAGTTAAAATACAATGCAGATGGTACCATTGAACGTCATAAAGCTCGGCTAGTTGTGTTCGGAAATCATCAAGTCGAGGGGGAGGATTTTACGGACACATTCGCACCGGTAGTCAAGATGACTACAGTCCGAGCTCTATTAGATGTAGCAGCCAAGAAAGGTTGGCATGTGCACCAAATGGACGTCCACAACGCATTTCTACACGGTGACCTCACCGAGGAAGTCTACATGAAGCTTCCTCCGGGTTTTAAAACCTCTGATCCTTCCAAAGTTTGCCGTCTCCGTAAGTCGTTATACGGACTCCGCCAAGCCCCACGATGTTGGTTCGAGAAGCTTCGCCAAGCCTTGCTTAATTTTGGTTTTGTTCAGTCTTATGAAGACTACTCTTTGTTTACCTTATTGAAGGGAGAAGATAGCTTACGTGTGCTCGTTTACGTCGATGACCTAGTGGTGTGTGGAAGTAATCTGGAGAAATTGGAGAAATTCAAGGCGTATTTAAGTGAATGTTTCAAGATGAAAGATTTGGGAAAGCTAAAATATTTTCTCGGGTTAGAAGTATCACGAAGTGAAGAAGGTTTCTTCTTGTCCCAACGCAAATACGCTTTAGACATCATCACCGAAGCCGCATTAGTTGATTGTAAACCAGTCTCCATTCCCATGGAACAAAATCATGGCCTGTTGGCGGATACAAGTCCAAAGTTTGAAGAACCGGAACAATATCGACGGTTAGTTGGTCGTTTAGTTTATTTGACTATTACACGGCCTGAGTTATGTTATGCAGTTCATGTACTGTCTCAAGTGATGCATGATCCACAACAAGCGCATTGGGAAGCAGGACTACGAGTAATTCGATACATCAAAGGAAGTCCTGGCCAAGGAATTCTATTGAAAGCTAAAGGTGATTTGTCAATACGAGCTTATTGTGATTCAGATTTTTCAGCCTGCCCTCGTACACGTCGTTCTTTGAGCGCTTTTGTGGTTCAACTTGGTGGGTCTCCCGTGTCATGGAAGACAAAGAAGCAAGAGACAGTCTCACATTCATCGGCCGAGGCCGAGTATCGAGCCATGGCATTTACCTTACGTGAGCTTAAATGGATGAAGCGCTTGCTGGCTGATCTGGGTGCTCCGCAAATAAGTTGTATGGAGCTATTTTGTGATAGTAAAGCTGCCATTCATATAGCCAAGAATCCGGTGTTCCACGAGAGAACTAAACACATAGAATCCGATTGCCATTCTGTTCGAGATGCAGTGCAAGATGGATTGATCAAGACGACACATGTGGGTACGAAAGAACAAGTTGCCGATTTGTTGACTAAAGCTCTTGGTTCCTCAAGTTTTAATTACTTATTTTTCAAGTTGGGCGTTTGTAATCTCCACGCACCAACTTGAGGGGGAGTATTAGACACGTATTAGAGTTATACGTATCTTGCTAGAAATGGAAGTTTCCATTTAGTTAATATTCTAGACTTGGGGGCTACTCTTTGATGTAAGTATATAAGGATGTCATTGTATCGTGAATAACACACAAGAACTTCTAAACCTAAACTGCTTTACATCTAATAAGCCTAAATTGACTAATTCGCGAACCTAAGCTTTTGGGCTATCGCAAGCAACCGATGTTCAGATTTTAAAATTAATTTAAATATTGACTTTAATGCATATGTTTGAACTTTGGAGGGAAAAATATTGTACATACTTAGACATCATGAGTTTGCCTCTTTTACTTCAGATTTTTCCCTTCTTCATATTTTTAAGTTAGTTTTAAAGTTGTTAATAAAAGGTACTACTACTGCTTTGGGTGGCCGCATGGTCTCTGCGTCAAGCAAACTCTAGGGTTAAGGGGAAGGTTTAATAATTCACAACATTTTTTTAAAAGTAATACGTTTCGTTAAAGGTTAAAATGTTAAATAAAGTGTTTATAAATAAAAATTAAATTAAATTAAAAAATAAATAACTCAAATTCTTGTTTTTTTTTAAACATAAAATTACTTCTACAATGACATTTGCTTTGGAACGGGGATATATTTAGAAATCCGATAAATATATAATTTTTAGAAATATTTTTTTAAAACTTTCCAAATTAATTAAAACATTGCTTTTATAGGTGTTTAAGGAATAGCGTTTGGGGAACAAAAAAAATATCTAATACTTATAAACTTTATTTGTTATCAAACGCTTAATTTCGATTGATAAAAAGTTGTGGTAACAGAAAAACACATGCATTAAAATGAAAGAAAATTTCTTGAAAAACTTATTTATTTATTTATTAACAACCTATATACTAGGTGTATGGTGACACAGTAATAATATTACCAGAAACCACTAGACTAGGTGTTTTGGTCTCTAGAAAAAATGTAGTTTTGCTTATATAAAATTTATATTTTACCTATAAGAAATCTAAGAAAGTTAAACAAAATATAAAATGATGTAAAACTATTTACATATACTTGTAACATATATAACAGAACTACCTGTATGTATATTAGCCTAACTGACCTATTATATAATCAATCTACTATACTATATCATTCGTGGAAAAGTCTACGAACACTACGTAAATTCTGCCGAAACTATATTTTTTTTTAATAGTAATATATTAAATCTTTTCAAACCGGATATTAACATGGTTTACAAAATTGAAGAAGATTACGAAAAGCGGGATAAACCAAAATTAAACTTTAAGCAAGAAAACAAAAATTCCGGCAACGGAGACGTTCGCGATCTCCCTAACTAACCGAGGACTAATATTTGATTACTAAACTAAAATTGGTTACTAAAGATTTTTATATTTTATGTAACATTTATGGATTCAATTTTCCATTACAAAAGTGTGTAAATTCAAAGTTGAATATTTTAACTTGTTATCATGAATGAAAAAGGTATTTGCGTAGAAAATTTAATTTTTTTTGCGTATGGGCAAATAATTAAATCGCATAGGGCTTTGTGGCCTTGTGGGATTAGTAATAGTAGCTTGCCACTACGCCTTGTGTTTTTAGTCCTTTGGGATATGAGTTGACTCTCATATTTTAGTCGCGGGACTAAAATGTATATAGATATAGATTTTTGTTTTTGTTTTTTGTTTTGACATAGATATAGAATATTTATTGTAATAACCCACTATGAGAAAAATGATAGATGTGGAGTCACGTAACCAAAGATCTGAGGCTATAGCTCTCTCCGACCCACGTTTTGGTCCCCACACTAATCATTACATTTCTTCGCTATAGGAATATTTTTTTGTTGATTTCTCTATGCATAATTATAGATCGTAGTAAACTTTAGACTATTTAGTGGAAAACAAGAAGACGTTTTAAGACTAATTAGGAAAAAAAATTCAACTATACTAACCCGTGATTAGCCCTGTCAATTAAGTCATCAATCCGCGGGTCCCGCCCCGTTAGACCAGCGGCGGGGCGGGTGCGGGTCGATCAAAACTTAAATATCAAACAAGCGGGGCGGGTGCGGGTCGAAGATTATTAACACGGGGCGGGTGCGGGTCATAGTATTTGAAGACGCGGGTATGCGGGTACCCGCATATATGTGAAACTATATGTCGTTTTAATGTTTTTGATTAAAACTGTGTGTTGTTTTTGATTAAAACTGTGTGTTGTTTTGAAAATAAAAGAGAAAACCCTAATTTTAACTTTGTATCTCTCTTCTTCGATCCCTTTCTATCTTTCACCAGAGTCGCCTCTCTGTCTCTGGCTCTCTCTTTGTCTCCCTCTCATCTTCGATCGCGCAATTTGATATCTCTGTCTCCCTCTCATCTTCCATCGATCCAAGTCTCTCTTTCACTAGGTTGAATCTTCTGTTAGCTCTATCTCTCTCAATTTTATCTTCTCATTTTTTTTCTCTCCTCTTTTTATATCATCAATCTGCTTATTTTATATGTTTCCTTGTTTTTAACAGATTGTGGAAATGGAATCTGAAGAACAAGTTCGAACTAATGGTGGGAATATGCCAAGAAATCCGACCGCTACTAGCGAAGGATCAAGTTTACCAGCAACTGAATCTCTGACAAGTAATCCGACCGCTACTAATTTTAATGCCTTATTGGACAGAATCAGAGGCTGCTAAATTCCATGAGGAAGATGATGACTTGCCTCCATTTGAGTCGTTTGCTTCAACTTCATAAGTAATACTTACAACTTCATGCTTTTTTTCTATAAATGCTTAGTGCTTGTATTGAAATTAGTTAATTAATACCTTTGCTTATTTAACAACTACATTTACAGGTGAAGAAACTCCACCAAACGACAACAAAAAGAAGAAAGGAGGAAAACAAAAGAATCATTTTCACCTCTTTGTAATTTGTATTTCGTTAAGTTTCAATTATGTTTGAGCTATAAAACAACTTATGTTTTTTTCGTAAAGACAAGATAATTTTTTTTAAAACATGTTTGATTTTTTTTTAAGCGGGTTACCCGCCAACCCGCTTAACTAATGCGGGACGGATGCGGGTATTTAATTTACAACCCGCGGATCAAGCGGGTTCTCATTTTGTGTATAAATATAACCTGCACCCGCGGCGGGGCGGGTCAGGCGGGGCGGATCCGACCCACATGACAGGGCTACCCGTGATAGTACACTACTGGGTTTCTTTTTTTTTTTTTTTGATAAAAGGCTTACACTAGCGGCGGTTTGTATTCGTTCGAAAAGTCGCTTTATAGATCAAAACCTATGATTAATTTTTCTCGGAATTTAGAATCGTTTGACCATTTTTATTTGGTCAGTTCAAATGTTGTCATGTTTTAAATCCATTAATTCTTTTTGGGAAGTAAACTATTTGATGACTATACTAATCCTAATATAATTAGTCGGGTGGTGACTACACTCATCCTAATTACATTAACCAGGTGATAAAATTCGGATTACTAATGTAGTTTATAAAAGAAATGGAATAGAGCTTTTCAACTATAATATGCTTTTTGTAGTGATGTGCACCCACTAAAAATAAAGACTTATTAGTCAACTAATTGAAGGGTCGAAAACACTAGATAAGTTGCTTATATTTTATGTTTTATAACGCTTTAAAACGTAGCCATATGTTTTATAGCTATAAAACATAGCCATATAAAACATGTGGGTATTTGATTCAATAAAGTTAACTACTCATGTACATGGAATAGTTAGGGATTTAGTTAAAGCATAGGATTTAAACAAATTAAAGCACCGGATTTAAACAACTACAATAAATAAGATATATTTTTAATTATTTTCCATATAAAAGTTGAAGCTATACTGTTTCTAACGCTTCCACATAGGATTTAAAAAACCCGATGCTATTGGTCCACATCAATGTTTAACATAAATTCTCAAAGTAACTTAACAAAATCTAAAAAAAGAAAAAATTCATATCTGTCAAAAACTTAAAAAGAAAAAACATGGTCAAAATAGGAAACAAAATAATAGAAATTACTCAAAATATTAAATTTAGTATATAAGACAAATTATGCCTTAATTTCTTATTAAGCAACATAATAAAAAAAAACTACTCAAAATAATGAGTTTCTTTAATTTTTTATTAGTAAATAATTAAAAATAATATTTTTTTCATAACTTTATAATCTCCTGATAATTAATAAAGAAGTTATTTAATATGAAAATACTAAAAAAAGAAAAATAATTATGTGCCTTTAAAATAAAGACAATTGGTCGTATAATAGTTTTGAATCCTTATTTAATTTTATATAGTATATTAAACCCTAGAGAATATCTCAGAAAAAATGAAGAAGAAGAAGAATGATAGAAACTCCAATGACAAAAAAGAAAAAAAACTATATGACAAATCCAAAAACGTTTAAGAAAAAAAGATCTATTCTATATAAAAGTTGAAGGTATAGTGTTTCTAACGCTTCCACATAGGATTTAAAAAACCCGATGCTATTGGTCCACATCAATGTTTAACATAAATTCTCAAAGTAACTTAACAAAATCTAAAAAAAAAAAAATCCATATCTGCCAAAAACTTAAAAAGAAAAAACATGGTCAAAATAGGAAACAAAATAATAGAAATTACTCAAAATATTAAATTTAGTATATAAGACAAATTATGAGTTAATTTCTTATTAAGCAACTTAATAAAAAAACACTACTCAACATAATGAGTTTTCTTAATTTTTTATTAGTAAATAATTAAAAATAATATTTTTTTTCATAACTTTATAATTTCCTGATAATTAATAAAGAAGTTATTTAATATGAAAATACTAAAAAAGAAAAATAATTATGTGCCTTTAAAATAAAGACAATTGGTCGTATAATAGTTCTGAATCCTTATTTAATTTTATATAGTATATTATATATAGATAAAGAAAAAAAAAGAAGAGAATAAACCCTAGAGAAAATCTCAGAAAAAATGAAGAAGAAGAAGAATGATAGAAACTCCAATGAAAAAAAAGAAAAAAAACTATATGACAAATCCAAAAACGTTTAAGAAAAAAAGAGATAATAAAAGTGTTAGAGGAATAACTCATGTTTAAGAAAAATATCAATACCGGCAAAAAAAAGTAATAAAATATATTATGTACATGTCTATTTGTAGTTGAAACTTGAAAATGAAAAACAAAAGTAGTTATATTTTCAAACAGTTATGCTTCAATATAAACAGTTATGTACATGTCTATTTGTAGTTGAAAATGGAAAAAAAAAAAATTTATAGAAAATTTTCAAAATAAATAAAAATTAAAAGAAACATATTTTTTTTTTAATTATATTTGATATTGTAAATTTTAAGAACCAAGCTAACGATATATATAAATGAAGAGAAAATCTCGCATATGTAAATAGTTTGAATTGGAAAATAAAAGGGAAACTAAATACAAATATGAAACAAAAATTATATGTGAATAAGTTTAGAATTTAAAAGAACAGAAAAAAATAAGTTTAGAATTTAAAAGAACAGAAAAAAGGAAAGTAAAGTCAAAAGATGGCAAAAAAAAATCTACAAAATAGAAAACAAGAAGAAAAACAAAATATTGCATGATAAATATATTGAATACAAAAAATATCATATTCATACTTCATATGATAAAATTAAGGAAAGAGATTTGGTAAAGAAATATGAAAAAATTGTCAAAAAATGCACAATATATATGCTCAAAATCATGTTTATAATTGGAAAAAGATCTTACTATATATATAATCTTACAAAAATAATTTATTCCCTTAAAACTTACATATTAAAAATCTATAATAAATTATCAAAAAATTAAAAACATACTATTATACCAAATTTTAATAATTGACTATTATAATCAGTTTATTTTTAAGATATACATTACTATAGTTTTCCAAATTATGCAATTTTAACTACAATATTAGATTTAATTATATTTTGAAAATTTAGGGATTAAAGTCACTAAAATTTGTTTTCAAAAAATTAATATATATTATTATCATCTCCTATATAAAAATTAATATATATTATTATCATCTCCTATATCTATAATATTTATAAAAATATTATAGATCACATATGATTTCTTCGAAAAATATATTAAAATATCCATGCGTAGCGTGGATCCAAGACCTAGTAACATAAATAATTCAGTTGACAATATAAAAATTTCTAAAACATATAGTATAGTGATACATAGGAAATATGTTGGGTCAATAAATTTTATGGTAACAAATAGTCTGACAATTAGTTTTATGGTGTTAGTTCTTTTTAATTAGTTTTCTTTTTTTGCTAACAATTAGTTTTAATTATTATGTGGTAGAAACATAATAATATATTTATCGACAACTATTGGATAAAGTTTCTAGTGATAATTTATTTGCTATAACTGTAACAATATTTATCATCTTAATAAAAAATAACCCATAAAAAAGTTTATCCTTTAACCGTCAGATAGATAAATTTTATCATATTCACAATATATTTTATAATATATTAATTAATAACGTAGATGTAAATCTATATATATCACACATGATATAATGTTATTTACTAGGTTAATAAAATAGTTACCGTTTAAATTAAAACTGATCTCCCTTACATATTATAATTGTTAATAAAAACTTATCCTGTTAAAATTATGATAAAATTTTTTTTATCCAAATTTAAAAACAAAACCAAACTACAATAAAATATGAGAGAAAAAGATAAAGAGAAGTTAAATTATAAATTTATCTATTATCCTCCATTAACATAATCCAAATATGTTTGTAGCAATAAAATAAGTATATTATCTTCTCTTACTTATCCACTTTTGACGTATGGCCAACTCTAAAGCTTAGTTATTGTTACTCACCAGCAAATTCATTGAATCTAGACAGAAATAGATGCGAAAATGATTGGTAAAAACAATAATACTAAAATACTCATATTTAGAAGGATTGATAATTAATCTGGATTTTGATACTCAAATGCCCAAAGTTACACAAATTTGACTATCAATATGGGCATAACTAGCTATAATATAATATTCACTTTGAATGTAGTTTTAGATTAATGGCTTTAATGTTTCAAAATAAATATTGTTTTAAATTTTTATTTTAAATTTTTGGCACAAAATATATAACTTAAATTTCAAAATCAATGAAATATAAAGAATATAAAATAATATTAAGAATAAATTTTGTATATAAATAATATAATGTTTATTATGTTTCTCAATATTCTAAAAAGTATCAAAACAATACACACGACAAAGATAGAGGGATATAAATTTTATTTATATTTAATTAATACATAAATTTATGTAAAATTTATATATTCTTAATTTATTTTTATTGACTAATTACTATTTTGAAATAATATTTCTTTTATGTATCAATCAATTTTAATTGAATAACTTTTATTTAGAGAATTTGTTTCTTGTCAAGTGAATTATCTTAAACACATGAATTTTTATTAAAAACCTTGGAGATTTATTAAAATACTTGATTTCTGATGTAATAAGTAATAACAATAAATACAAATGAATATCATAATAAAATTGTAATGTTGTGACCCCTATGGTTCTTTCGTTTGTGAATCCATACATTTTTTTGCGTTTTGGACTCCACTCTGGTTCAATGGCCATGTGTTATTCTATGAGATTTGAAAATTTTGTTGATATCTTTAAAATTCACCACAAGATCTTTGTCTATATATGTTCTCCTCACTAGTACGGTATTATTTTCGAGTTGGTTATCCATCATTCAATTACTCCACCTTGATCATGTTTAAACTTAAAGTTTTATTAGGACAATTGCTAAAGAAAATAAGTACACTTTAATAACATAGGTAATCAAATCAATTATCTTAAAACTTTTTTCATGCATATATACAAAAAAATCGGGATGTTACAATTTTTTTTTGAAATTAAGTTTGTATCAAAATAAAATGTTAACGTAACTAAGATTTCAGTAACTGCATTAGTGTATTTGAAGTACTTTAATTTGTATGGTAAATAGTAAATGGTCTCTCTTGCATTTAATCAGTTTTTTAATATCTAGAATTTGAATAATCGAAATCGTGCATTTTTAAAAAGTTTTTGGTGTGTATAAATTGATATTGTTGAAATAGACATATACATTGAATCTAGACAGAAAAATGTTCTTGCAGGTACCCTATGTTAGGTCGAAAGGTAAAAGCCGTAAAACAGAGATGCATTAAATTGTCTGTTCTTGAAAACGTTGTGGAGCTAATAGAAAGTGATTATGCAAGTACGCTTGCTCCAGCACCGACATGACCTAAGCAGGAACTGGGTGGTCATATAATAAACCAGGTAAAATGATAAAGGCTTTTTCTTTTTTTTCCCCTCATAAAATGTTGATATTGAATATTGAATATCAATTTTAAATTTTGTGACAGAAATTACAAAGACAATCAGAAGATGAAAAAATCGAAAACAAAACAAACAATTGAAAAATAATTCAAAACAAAACAAGACAGACCAAAGGGAACTACACAACTCCAAACAGCAAAAGTTTATCCTGCTCTCGGCAATGAACCTTAGTCGAAGACTAGATCACAAAACTGTAGCTGAGACCTACGAACTACCGCAGCCACACACACCTCACCATGACCGCCGGAAACTACAACCTCAATTGTCGAGAACAACCCCACAAAATAAGCCCTAGCCAAAGACTAAACCACAGTGCTTAATTAAGCCAACTTTATAGTAAAATGATAAAGTTGGTAGTTAGTTATTATTAGAATTAATATAATAGTTTGCAAAATAAACATTATTTGCACCTCCCCCCTAAATCTGTGTCTAAACTTTCTTATGATCCATCAATTCATATGTATTTCAATATAATGTACTAGGATTTTTTTTTTTTTTTGAATAAAAAGTTAAAGTAAGTTATAATTCTGCCATTGCCGACATGTACACATACATATAGTGCCCCTATATCTAAGTATAGATTGACATTAAAAAATATACTCCTAACCACAAAAAACCTGTATTTCCGAGGGAAAAAACGAGGCTTGAATTTGAAATTAATAAATGTCTCTCACTACTCACTAGTCACTATTAAACAAGATTTTATGAGAAACAACAAATTTTCCCACATGTAACTTTGTCTCTTTGTCTTTGTCTTTTTTTTTTTTTTTTTTTTAAATAACAAATTTTCATACATATAAAAAGTTTTCACTAGTCTCTTAGTCTTTTCTTTTTGGGTTCCGAATTCTTTTTAAGAACTAATAATGTAACTTTTAAGTTTTGGAAATTGAAAGTAAATAAAAGTAATTGAAAATTAGGTAAGCATACTAGTAGAAGTAGTAAGTTATAGATAAAAGTATTTTCCGTAAAATATAAAATATATTCATATATTATTTAGAGTATATAATGGTCGAGTATTTAAACATATAATAACATGAATAGTGAGAGCAGAGGAGTAGAGTTGGGTCATTTTCTGTGTGTTCTGTTGTAGTCAATTATTGATGTTCAATTTTTTGGCATGCCAAACGGACAAAGTGCCAAGCATTTTAAATTTCTCCTTTGTTTCTTGGCCACTTCATATATATATTTTTTTTTGTCGCCACTTCATATTTTATTTACAGTACTTTGTTATTTTCTGTTTTCTTTGCATGTAATGGCCTAATGGGTCACACCTTTTGTTTTGGGCTTCTTCAGCTAAAGAGTCCGTTTAGATTTTATTTAGTTATCTGTGAAAAAAAAATACGTATGTTACTAGCAAAATTCAAGATTTTGTCATTCACTAATAAAAAGCTTAATAATGATATTGAGTTTATTACATCTACTATAATTTATTTACACTTGTCAAAATTTAATTTGTTAATTATATGTCATTATTTGATCAATTATTAATGTGTCCAGAATTGATTAATTGTAATTATGTTGTATAATGAAGTTTAAGTGCTAATATCTAATTTTAGTTAATAATAATAATTTATTTTTATATTAAAAATTAGAAATTGTAGCTATAAGCAGTTTAAGTTATAAAATAAAATTTATAAATATATATAATTTTTTTATGATTAGGAGATTTTGGACCAACTCTTCTCCAATACACCCACCCCCCTTAGTATCCTCAAATATTAGGATGGAAAACTCATCAAGTTAAATTTAGTCAATTTTTAATAATGATATTTACTTTATTATATGTCCATATATAGTATAATATATTGACACATAAAATATAATTTTTTAACCATATATGTCAAAATATAATCAGTTACTGATTCGTGATATACTGATATGTATCCAAATTTGACTAATTGCAATTATGTCATATACTGGAGTTTAGTGAAACAAATCTAATTTAGTCAATGATACTGTGTAACTTGATACCATATATTAATTTATTAACATCTGTCAAAAGTTATAGAATGTCAATATCTAACCAATTACTAATATATGTCAAAATTTAGCTAATTGTAATAATGAAAATTGTCAAATTTTAGTTCATGCAATAAAAAGAAAAAAGTAACGTCATTGGTCCACCCACCTCAAGATGACTCAGCTCACTCATTTGGGCTCCGTCGTCGGTTATATAAGAAATCCAATAATGCCTTAAAACAGATTCAAAAAATTCAAAAACACTCATAGAAAAAAAATTCGAAATTGGGCCCCAACATTTGAATTTTGTTCAAATTACCCCCAAAACTTCGTCTCTAGTTTTGTCTTGTTTCTCGCTTCGCCGTTAAAAGCCGTAGCAAAACCCTGAGATTTGTAAAATCACCAAACCCCCCAAAACCCTAAAATTCTCAGCCGCCACTTTGTTCATTTTGCAGAGAAGATGGCGAAGAAGAAGGTTTCTCGTGTCTCTAACGGAGCTTCCAATGAGCAACAACAAATGCAGAATCAGAAATCGGCGAAGCTGAGTCGAGAATCTTCAATGGAGGACCATGACTCATCGGAGGAGAAGTTTCAGAATTTGAAGTCACTCAACGCGATTCTCCTCAAGCAAACTATGGAGAAGAGACAACAGATCGAATCTCTCGTCCAGGCGAAAGATTCGTTGGAAGCTGAGTTGGCTTGTTCTGGGTCTGAGAAGACTTGGTTACGGGATGAGTTGTGTGGTTCGAGTGATGAGAATTTCATGTTGAAGATTGAAATGGATCTGTTTCTGGGTTTTGTTGAGAGTATAGTTAAGGAAATGGGGTTTAAAGTTGATGTCTTGGTTAAGGAGAAGAGTGATGGAGAGTGTGAGATTAGGGATTTGAAAAGAGAAGCTAATGACTTGATGTGTAAGTTGGAGAGTGAGAGGAAAGAGTTGAGGAGGGTTTGTGGTGAGAAGGATTTGATTAAGAGTGAGTTTGATGTGAAGTTTGAGGAGGTGAATGTATTGAAGGAGAGTTTGTTTCAGATGGAGCTGAAAGGAGTGAGTTTTGGTGAAGAAGTTGGGAGATTGAGATTTGAAAACGAGAGGATGGCGGAGGAGAAGAGGAAGAGAGAGGAGTTGATTGAGAAGGTTAACAAGGAGAGGAGTAAATTGGAGAAGAACCTTGAGGAGAGGACTGGGGAGATTGATGAGCTGAAGAGAGAGATGAAAGGGGTTTTGAGAGAAAAGATGGAGGTGGAGATGGTTGAACGTGAGCAAAAGGAGAAAATCGTGGAGTTGGAGAACAAGTTGGAGAATTTGAATGGGATTGTGAGGAGTTTGACTGAGGAATTGAAGGGTCTGCGTGATCAGGTGATTGGGTTAGGGAAGAATCTTGATGAGGTTATGGAGAAAGCAAAAGAAATGGGGGAGCTCATGGATACACTGGTGAAAGAGAAATCTATCAAGGAATCTGAGCTTGAGGGTTTACTGGTGGAGAACAATTCTATAAAGGAGCAGATGGAGATGGCACTCGTGCAATCGTTTGAGAAGGATAAACTGGTTGAGCAGTTGTTGCGTGAGAAGAATGAGCTTGTCGAGCGTTTTGTTTACCAGGAGGCTATGTTTGTTGAGCTGAGTAAACAAGCGGATGAGGAAAAGCATGTTGCAGCGCAGCTGCGAAAGGATTATAATGACCAAACCAAGACTAGTGAGAAGCTTAGCTGTGATGTTAACCAGCTTAAGAATGCCCTGGCGCTGGTTGAGGCCGAGAGAGACAATGCTGGGAAGGCTCTTGCTGAAGAGAAGAAAAACCGGGTGGCTCTCAAGGAAAAGGTTGCAGAATTAGAGAAAAGGATCGAAGCCACTGGTAAAGAGCTTGAGAAGATTAAGGCTGAGCGAGGTAGATTGGTTAAAGAGAAGAAAGAAATGGAGAATCGATCCGAGTCACTGAGAAAAGAAAAGGTTATCCTTCAGAAGGATATTGTAGAGCTAAAAAAAGCTATGGGTGTTTTGAAGACAGAACTAGAATCTGCTAACACCAATGCAAAACGTGGTGTAACAATGTTGAAGAGTGTCTCCTCTTTAGTATGTGGATCAGAGAACAAAAAAGGCGAGCAGAAGCGAGAAAAGGGAATGGATTCATACTCGGTGGAGCTAGAAGCGATCAAGAAAGCGTTCAAAAGCAAAGAAAGCATGGTTGAGGAAATGAAGAAGGAAGTAGAGAAAATGAAACACTCTGTGGAAGATGCACACAAGCAGAAGAGCATTTGGACCATTGTGTCATCTGTTACTTCGCTCTTAATGGCTGCTTCTGTTGCTTATGCTGCTTCCATTAAGTGAACACCTGAAGATGGTACTACCCTTTAACTCTAAGGACAACTTTACCGCATTCTGAGTTTTTCATTTTTTTTGGCTATTTAACTTCTAAAAACCATTTTGAACATCTTATGTGCTTTTTACTCATAACTCCTCTTATGTAGTTGGTTCAATAAATATGATGTAAGCTCTATGTCTGTGTTTCTGCTACTTTTCTCTTGGAAGAACATGTAGTTGATTCTCAGAAAGTCTAATAAACTTATTTGTTTCATATTTTCATAAATTAAGCTATATATATATATATATATATTGGCATCTTTTGGTATCCAGTTGAGAATATTCTACCATTATGTGTAATTTAATATACATCTCTAGTCTATTATTTAAGCAATGTTAAAAGCAAGTTATGTGTTATATTACGAAATATGTCATTACAAAATAAATATTTACTTAGCAAATGTTAATATATCATTAGGGTAAATTAGTCAAAAAAAAAAAAAGATAGACTGAAACAAAAAAACACGCGGATCCTTTTAAGATCCATCGGGTCAATATTTTTTGATCCGTTGCATAAATTCTTTTAAACATCTTCGATTGCTCTGACTAGAAACCCTGAACATCGCTTTATGAAAATGCTGAAACTGAAGAAAACCTGTAATGAAGGTGATGCCGATCGAAAGATTACAAGAGTATTCACAATGGCATGGGTCTCAATCTTTACTACAACTTGGTTTCACTCTCTTTCTTCAGTTTATTTTTCTTTTGTTTGCGATTATTTTTCTTATCTTTGTTTTTTTTTTTTTTTTTTTTTTTGTATAAGATTATTGCAGAATTTGGAGAATTAATTGGAATTTTGAAACAGCTTTATGCCGTTGTTTTTAAAAGTTGAATATAATGGTTCAATCGAAATTGATCTTTAGTAATTGATCATTGATCTTTGTATTGGATTAGAATTTTAATTTTTTTTTCTGGAAAATCAAGTGAAATTCAGTGGTTGTATTAGTCACAGAGTGAATTACAGAATTTGGAGATGTGATAGGAATTTTGGAACTGTTTTAAGCCATTGTTATTAAAACCTGAACTTCTTAGAGTTTTGATTTGTGGACTTGCATGTTGAAATTTGTCAACGCTTGAGAAAGAGAGGAAATGAGATTATGTTGGGAAGACTCTTCAGGTAATTAGGAAACAAGTTTGATATACGCACACCATGTGTTTGATGAAATTCCCCTGAGCGAGAGATGGAGATTGTAGATTGTGAAATCATACTACTGATGCTATTATTGAAAGACTTTGCTGTTATTTTATTAGGACAAAGAAAGTTAACACCATCAGAATGTAGATTTGATCCTACGGAGAGCATCACGCTTGACAGAGATTCTACATGTAAGCATAATTGGTGTTTGATTGAATCTATCCTAATACATCCTTTTTTGAATCAGGAACATGCTTTGAATCTTTAAAGCACTGGTGATGTAAGCTTACCAATAACATGAGGGTCGTTTAAGGGATGATATATATTTTATATAGAAATTTTTCCTTTTAAGGAGTTTCAAAGGTCAGCTGCAAATTTTGCATCGGTTCATCAGATTGAGGAAGGTGGTTTTCGAACTGTTTAATGGAAAGCTTGAATGCTTGATGGTGGAACTGTTGGTGCTATCAAGCGTGCAAGAAAGGTAGTAATTATATTCCTTTTTCTTGGAAATATGTGAATGAGAGATTGAAATTCCTTAAGAATGGTTCGGAGAAAAAATGATCTATAACTTAAAGTTATGTGGAGAACGTCTATGACATGTGAAATTGCTTTGACTGGAAATTTGGAACCGCGAAAAGCCACTGGTATTAAAAACTCAAGCTTCTTATGCTTTGATTTTGTAGTAATTAAAACCTTATGAGTTAAGAGAGGCCATAAGCATTATTGATGTTCAGCTTAGAGGCTACAAGTATTCAAAAGCCAATGTTATTAAAAACTACAGCTATATATTTTGCTCACTTGTCGTACCATGATTATTTTTTCCGTGATTAGGAAAACGTAGCAAATTTCATAGAGACTACACGTATTAAAGAGCTTCAAGATGAGAACTTCACTGTTCAAGTATGTATTTGTAAAACCAATCTATATGATTTTCATTTTTTGATTGCAATTAATCTATTCGCAGCCAACTGAGGATTGTGTTGTGCAGACATTGAAGAGGCTACAAGACAAGATTCATGGACCTGTGAGTACCTATTTCTGTTAGACCTTCTGGTTCTTAATTAGGTGTGGCGTATGTTTAAGTCCTTGATGTCTCACACCCTTCTCTCAGGTACTAAACCAATTATTATGCCTACTGAAAACCACCGAGAAGACTATACATATACGAATTGCTATAACTCTTGCATATCTTTGTGACCCTAAAGATGGAAAATTAATTATCATCGATAACATTGGTAATCTTATCTTATTTTGTCGGTTTACATTTCCTGGTCAATATATGTATTAACATTGCAGGAGTATAGCTTTTTGTTTGAGCATCTCTATTTCTCATTCTCATGTATCAAGCAGCAGAGATATAGTTCAAGCACTTTATACGAATTGGCTAAAAAAGCTACATCTTTGCACCAGAGGATTCAGCTCTTTCCTCACTCACCCAACATGTAAATAATCTTCATTTCTTCTTTTCAAGTACCAAATCATGAGAATGAAAGTATTTTGTTTAAAGGAGACTAACATGTGAATATTTGTGATGCAGAGTGCTACTAATGATATCAAGGGAAAGAACATAGCGAGTAAGATCATGAGAACCAAATCCGCTTTCGATGAGAAAGAGAAGTATCAGTTTGAGGAGACCTTAGGGCATCATCTCAATTAGAGGTTATTGTGATAAGATCTTTACATGTAAATGTCAAGATTGAGTGACTATTTGTCCTTAAAAGAATTTTCAGGCTCTGGAAACTGTTGCTTGATCAATGTCAGTCTTGTGCCTCTGTTGAATGCTGTTGGTGAAAAGGCAAGTTTCTTGAGTCTTTTGATATTTCTTGCCCGTATATCACAAAGCTGCAACCCAAGCTGATTCATCTCCAATATATGTTCCCTTGACACTTCGTTGTCCTTCTCTTCTCCACCACGAGCATACAT
This sequence comes from Barbarea vulgaris, assembly GCA_963667165.1. Taxonomy (NCBI): domain Eukaryota; kingdom Viridiplantae; phylum Streptophyta; class Magnoliopsida; order Brassicales; family Brassicaceae; genus Barbarea; species Barbarea vulgaris. The sequence goes on along the minus strand of OY763891.1, from coordinate 16,916,673 downwards.
CAATGAGATTTCTGGAAACAAGGGTTTAAGCTATTTAACTGGCATAAGAATTAGCATAACCACATAAAAATTCATGTCACTGTGAAAAGAAGAGCAATTTGATAATGGTGAAAAACATGCAGAGAGAAATCCCGAATCAAGATAAAAGAGTGCAATTTTTACTATTATTTTTTATGGAAACTCCTCTAAGTTTCATGTATAAAGTGTGATTTTTGTGATCCACGGTTTTGACTAAAAATGTATAAGCAAAGCAATACTCAAGATCAAAGGATTTCAAAAATATTTAGGACCAAATAAGTAAAATTTTTAAAACTTTGACTTTTTCAAATTTGTTTTCCACAGGAGTAAACCATTAATCTCTCTTTTCCTATTATAAATGAAAGCATATGATGAGATTTCAATTGTTATTAATTTTTTTGTGTTTAAAATTTGAAATAAAAATAAAAGCGAACCAATTAAACGGTGAGAAAAATTAAGGTTTTTTTTTGGGTACAAAATCCATATTTCTCATTTACACAAGAATTTAAATCTACAATTCTTGAAGTACAATAGATAGTTAAACTGAACGCGCAAATTACTCACAACCCATATATACTAATAATAAATAAAATGCTAAAATCATAAAATAAATATAATCTAAAACACTAATAATAATCTACGATTATATATAAATTAATGAAAGATGAAACATACATTTCTCCGCTCTGTGCAGCACGGATTGTTATCTAGTATGTGAATATAATAATTAGAAGTAGGTAATGACATGTTTGATAGATATTATTTATCAAAGCCAAACTAGAACACATTCTTCATAATGTTTTGTTTTTAAAACAAGATTGAAGCCTCTCACCAAACCAACTTGTCTTTTTTTTTTTTGTTTGGTTGCAATTTCTCCACATATAGTCTTATTTTTTAGTGGACTCCATATGTATTTGGATATTACTACAAAACTAGCTTATTTATATATTTTTCTTTTTTTCCTTTTTTGGGTTCCACAAGCTTTATATTAACTATTATCTCTCATCATTACGCAAACGATACATCTCACAAAATAACAAAACCCTTTTATGTCTTTTTCCATAAGAAAAATAGCAATATTGCATATTCTTGGAGGAGTCAATTTTTCTCTTTTTGGTTTCCATCTTGTGGTGGTCCAAATGCAAATGCAATGCACCTTCTTCCTCCATGAGACACTTTGGTTCACATTTAAAAAAAGACTTATACATCAAATCTTCCTTTTTTTTACATTTGTTAGAATGTTTTTACTTTAGTTTCTTTTACGCTTAATCACTCCAACTATTTCTTCATTCTTGTGATGAGACGTACAAAAAAAGCTATTATGATTTTCTCAGATGAATGCTTAGATATTTTCTTATCTAACACATTAAGAGATTAAAATCACTTACAGGTTAAGCAAACACAACATCACATTGCTCAAGTGACAACAACTTACAAAATTATTACTAAAAAACCAAAAAAAAAAAAACACTTATAATTATACATATTGTTGATATATGCATATTGACATTTACCGAAAATATCATAACATAACCGGAATTACACCGCAAGCTTAAAAAACACAGCTCTAGTTAAAGTTAAAACGCTAAACGCTAAAAGCCAAACGTTACCGGCTTCACTGATCTTCTTCCTGCTTTGCTTTCAGAATCCAGCTTTGCTCGGTTCACAAACGCAGACGCAGCCACTGCGGCCATGGTAGTAGTTAAAACGCCATACTTTTGACTCACTACAAAAGAACCATCTAAAACGAGAATCTCGGGCTTTCACCTTCCGCGGTGGATTTCACCCGTTTGTTAGAGATTACGATGAGAAATAAGAGCGTTTTCATTGGCATTCTGCGTTTACAAACGCAGCTATCTCACTCATAACGGTATGGAAGTGATTGTTATTAGGCAATAAGTAGAATCCAATAGTTGCTTGCTCCAAGTAAAGAAGCTTCACTTCTTGACCGGCTTTCTTGAGCCCTTCCGCGTACTTCAATTGCCAATCTTGAATCAAATCTAAACCCGCTACAACGACTAGACTCTTGGGAAAACTCAACCCTTCTAAACTCTTGCTTCTCGAGCCAAACGGGCTACAAGCAGGATGCTCTCTGTCTTCTCCCTCAGGAAGAAACGCTCTCCAATACCAATCGCGGTCTCTAACCGTCACAAAGTATTTCCCATCCAAACGTTTCTCAGATTCCGTCCTCTCAGTCCCTCCAAACATAGGGTTAAGCAAAACATTCCCCAAAACATCGATACCCGACTCAACAGCTCTTACCGCGACATTATGAGCTATATTACCACCAGAGCTATCACCAGCCAAGAAAATATGAACCTTTGAGTCTTTCTTGCTTTTAAGCCAAGATCTAGAGTTAACCCAATTCAAAGCAGCCCAACCATCATCATAAGCACAAGGGTATCGATTCTCAGGAGCACGGCGATAATTCACAGAGACAACAACAGAACCACACAAACCAACAAGCCTACGACAAAGAGTATCATAAATAGCACTGTTTGCAGAAGAATGAGCAAAGCTTCCACCATGGAAGAAGACAATCACAGGCACTATCTCACCACCATCAACAGGATTCTGAAGATCAGTAACACTTGGTGGGTTTGCATAAGCTGGTCTATAAACTCTGCTAAGGAGATTGGTTTGGCGATCAATGATAACATCAAATGAGAAGACTCCATTAACAGGGTTGGCATTTGCAGGGACTTTACGGTCTAGAAACTCTGCGAGATGACGGTTAAAGGTACCGTCAGGGCGACGAAGGAGATTGTAAGCTAGCTTAAAGTTTGATATAAGAACCCATGTATTGAGAGGAACTACAGTCTGCAGCCAAAACACACACACACACACAAAACAGAGCAAGAAAGGTTATGACTTTCTTATAAGTGCCAACACAAAGACACTAAGGAGATAGCAAAAAGACGAGATTTTGGAAAAAGCTTCTTCAAATTCAGTAAAAAGCTTTAAAAGAGTCAATTACAAATTTGGAAATCAATTGATTGCATATGAAAATTTTCGTTTAACAAACTACAAAAAATCTGTTTTTTCTTTTTTTTTTTTAATATCCAGAATCAAAATCAGTCACAAGGGTCAGAGGAAAAAAAAAACTAAAGGCAAATAAAGCCAAGAAAGTTCCGATATTAGCAAAGACCCATCAAGGAACCGACACGTTTCATCACCCCAAACGATAAAAGCTCTAAGCTTTGATTATATATTACTACCAAAAAAAAAAAAAAGAACATATGAATCCTAAATCCAACCAAACACCACAAAAACTAAGAACAATCAATGAACACAGTTAATACACAAAATTCGTAAAAGACATGGATTGAAATCAAAATCACAACATCAAAGGTCAAATGGATCCAAAAATAAACCATAAAACAAGAATTAGCAAAAAAAAAAAAAAAAGGTCTCACCTTGCTCTCAATAAGATTAACTTCATCACTCCCAGCCATGGAAAAATTTTAAAAGTAAAAATCCTCTTTTTTTTTATTACTAATCAAACAGAGCACAGAAACACGAAAGCCCAGATCGAAATTTTTTTTCTTTCTCAAGAATTCGATTAAGAAAAAAGAAAAATTGAGGCGAGAAGGGAAATATCGGATTACTAAACGAGTCAGGGATGAGTAAAGTTTTATATCTGGAAATAGAAAGATACCTGCTTTTAAACTTTTATATCAAATGGTTTAATACAGAGTATTATTATAATAAGCACAAAAGGATTTAATTAAATGGGAGCTAAAGAGGTGTGGTGGATAAGAATATCGGCGTAGTTTAGCATGAGTGTGACTACGGAATATAATCTGCGCATGCAAGTCCAACGCGTCGGATAGGGAAGGAGTAGTGTGTGACGACTGTTGGGTGGACCTCAAGTAAATAAAATAATAGTAATAAACTGTCAATGTTAACTGATACACTCTAATTACAGTTTAAATGGTGACCTATTAGATTAGGATTGAAATTTCATTCATATCAGTAAAAAAATAGAAAAAGAGTTCGAATGGTAACCGCGTATTTAATAATGTAAAAAATATGGATTAAAAATACTGTACAGTTCAACAGTGATTTATGCGTTTTTTATTGAACCGCTAAATATTATTTATAGTACGTTTTTAAGGTAAGGTTTTTTATCCAGCAGACATAAACATATATAAATCAAAATTAGTAAATTTTTTTTTTAAAACCACAAACTTTTAAAAAAAAATTTTGATTGATGTTTATAGTGCAGTTTTGAAAAACCATTTCAAATTCTGCTTTTTTATTTTTACCATTCTGCTTTATTTTTATCCGTCTATAAGAGAAATTTGTCTTATAGACGGATTTTGGTATTAGGCTACTTTTTATAGCGGTTTTGGATGGGTTTGGATAGCAGTAGATGGAGAACAATGACGTATAAATGCATGAAAGCAACTTATGAAGTTATCGTCGAGTTCTATACCAATGCGAAGTCTCCTCCGGTACACATCACACCAATGCTGGGATGTGATCAGGATGATAGAAAGATCGAATGATTGATCTATTTTCTCCACGGAACTTGAAGAAGTCTTCTTCCCCTTTCCTAGTTTTGCTTTAGTTTTTCTTTTTATATTTTACGTATATCGAACTATCAAGCAAAACCATTTGCCTCACTTTGCTTAATCGTCTATTAAAGTAGTTTATTTTGTAGGTTAAATGTTTTATTCTAATGTGACTTGCCACACCATTTCAAAATTGAGTACGAAATATCATAGCCGTTTATCGGAAAAAAAAAAAACCTTACCTCTTTTTATTAAATGGATAGAAAGTTAGAATCAAATTAAATATAAAATATTTTATTAATAAATCAAGTATGTTGAGTCAAACTATCTGAGTCATTGTTCATTCGGACATCCCATACCATAAGAGGGGATGAATCTTGAATTATATACTACTAAACAAATTCCATCAATATATGATATATCACAACTCCTATATATATTATTGTTATTGTTATACATATATATTTTTCGGAATATGGAAATACGATGCTGTATGTAATAAAAAAACCTATCTTTTTTTTTTTTGACGTCAATAAAAAACCATCTATGCTTATTGATATTGCTTTTTTTTTTTTTTTTTTTTTCTTTTTTTGTCTAAATAGCATATTTCACTTGGACCAAGGCTATTTTCCTACCGGGCTTCTATACTTATTATGACCCAATTAAATTGGATTTTTCTAATACGAGGTCGTTTCACACTGAAGCAGCTAACGAACAACTTAACTGTATGAGAACAGCTGTCTCCTTCATCTTCATCCTTTTTTTTTCCCTCGATTTTCCGATTTATAAGTGTAATATTTTCAAAGCAATGGCTAAGGATCATATACATTTGATGAAATGAGGTATTTGACTTTGAATTTTTTTCTTTTCTTTTGTGTGTTAGTTATGTTGGTTACGAAATTTTTCATTAAAATAAAATTTTTATAACCAAAATTACTTATCCATAACCAATGGTTGATATTCCCCACAGCTAAAATAAACTCCAATTTATTCCCATTTGGTGAATTCTTGATTCTAATTCATTATTAGTGTTACAAAACCCTTACTGGGTCAGCTTTAGTTTCACCAAAAAAAAAAAAAAATAGTTGTTGCTGAATGGTTATGTTGTTACATAGTGTGGGACTATCTCCATGTTCAAACCCACAAAAATATTTGGTCTTCCATAGTTATTACAGATGCATAGTTTGTTCATCTGAAACAGGTTTGTTAAGAAGAAGACAAGTGTTGGAGCAAGTTGATTTGAAGTTGTCTAGTGGAGATGAGAGAGCTGCATTGTCCCTTGTCAAAGATCTCCAAGGAAAACCTGATGGCCTTCGATGTTTTGGAGCCGCAAGGCAGGTCTGTGTTCTGAGATTGAATTGTCATAATGTCAATGTGAATCTCATTCTCTGATTGAACTTATTGATTGAACTTATTAAGAGGAGTTTAGCTTAGATCTTGGTCCCTTGGAATGTATTCTAATGTTAATGTGAATCTCCTTTATGTTTGTAGTCATCAAGATTTGATGGTTGGATAGGTTTAGATTTGAGTTTGGTCCTTTTGGAATTTTATCATTTAGTTTTATGAAGCTTTTGCTAAAATTGTAATCTGTAAATAATGATCTCATTTCTTGTTTTTTTTTTCTTTCTTTCTTTGGATGTGCTTTTTTCTAGGTGCCTCAGAGACTATACACATTGGAAGAACTGAAACTGAATGGTATTAACGCAGCTTCACTTCTCTCGCCAACCGATGCAACTCTTGGCTCCATTGAAAGAAACCTTCAGATCGCTGCTATCTCAGGGGGAATAGTTTCTTGGAAAGCCTTTGACTTAAGTTCTCAACAGCTTTTTTTTCTTACTCTTGGAGTTTTGTTCTTGTGGACATTGGATTTGGTAAACTCAAAGCTCTGATCACTTCATACGGAAACACACACATTTATAGTCTCTTCATATGTCCATAATGATGCAACAACCCTTTCGTTATAGGTCTCGTTTAATGGCGGAATTGGGAGTTTGGTTCTTGATACAATTGGTCATACGTTCAGCCAAAGATACCATAACAGAGTTGTTCAGGTAAGACCTATACCTCGTCACTCACACTATACGAATCTTACAGCAAACTAAGATCTTCTATAATGCTGCAGCACGAAGCAGGTCATTTCTTGGTGGCCTACTTAGTCGGGATTCTACCACGCGGATACACACTCTCAAGCCTTGAAGCTTTACAGAAAGAAGGATCTCTCAACATACAAGCTGGCTCAGCTTTTGTAGACTATGAATTCCTTGAAGAAGTACATAACCTCTCTTTCTTCTTTGTCTTCCATTGAAGAAGCAGAAACTCATTTTAATACTTTGTTTCTCAACCTGAAAATGCAGGTTAATTCTGGAAAAGTCTCAGCTACTGTATGTTTTTTCTTGTGCCTCTGATCAAAACCTTTTTAAAAATCCTCAGCCTAACCAAAAAATGTGTGTGTTTACTATGCCAAAACCAGATGCTGAACAGATTCTCATGCATTGCTTTAGCTGGTGTAGCAACAGAGTATCTCCTCTATGGTTATGCTGAAGGTGGCCTTGACGATATCAGCAAGGTCTCTTTTTTTCTTCACCCTCTTAAAAATTTTCTGATTCTGAAAATCTCACATTTAGATGTGTTTGATGAAAACAGTTAGATGGTTTAGTGAAGAGTTTGGGGTTCACACAGAAGAAAGCAGACTCACAGGTGAGGTGGTCAGTACTCAACACTATACTACTACTACGTCGCCATGAGATAGCTCGATCCAAGCTTGCTCAAGCCATGTCCAAGGGAGAATCTGTTGGATCTTGTATTCAAGTCATTGAAGATTCTATTGACCCTTCTGATATCTAGAAATCTAATAATGTCTTCTCTTTTTGTATTTGCTCCATTTGTATAAAAAGAAGCATTTTTTATAACACTTATAAAAAGGCAACATTTTTCATTATGATGATTCTATTCGATTTCTACAAAATGGAAAATAAAAATCATTTTTTTTCTCCATAACTCAAAATCCCTAAAAATATTAGGAATCTTTAATATTACTTGGAGATTCCCTTAACCCAAACCAAAGAACTCAACTTTTTCTTGAACAAAAGAAAAGAAAAAATCAAAACTTTCTGTTTGGAATCCTCAAATCCGTCAAAACCCAGAATCGGGAAATGGAATGGTTTCTGGTATGTCATGGGTTGGTGACGTTAACGGTGGTTGTCTCTTTCCTCTGTGGTCAATGGCCTATCTTCAATGGCACTCCTATTCAATGGATTCATCACTTTCTCACTTTCGCTGCTTACGACTACTTCTTGTAACTCTCTTACATCTCTTTGTATTGTGCATCGATTCAATTAGGGGTTTTTTTGGTGATCGTGCTTTTGTTGTTATATCTTGCAGACGTTTTGTTGCGTTTGTGTTTGGCTCAAAGGGTACAGACTTGATCCTATCAATTGAGTATTTCTTCTGTTACCGACCTAACCCTTTACTCCAAGTCAGTTCTTCTTCTTCTTCTTCTTCTTCTTCTTGCTTTGATCTTTAAAGAAAGAAAGTTTCCTTTTTTATTAGAGGGTTTGTGTAGTTGCATGTGATTAGTAGATGAGTTGAAGAAGCTAAATCCATTGGTAAAGATTTGATTTTGATTTGTAATCCAAAGAACTTCAAGTGAAATGTTTTGAGTTCCTAGTCTTTTAAGCAATGGGGAAAGCAAGTTTTCAGATTTGAGATTGGAAACATAGCTAAATTTTGAATCTTTATTGGTTATAGTTATTGTGTTTGAAATGTTGCTTCATAATCTTGCAGATCATATATCTTGCTATTATAGGATCAACGTACTTCTTAACTGCAAAATCTTGCTTTACTTACATACCTGGATATTATATTGGCGAAGTTCACAAGTAAGACATGGTTCTCCTTTTTTTTCATCTTCTTTAATTTCCTAAGTTTTCATGATTAGCAGTTCAGAGCATTCTGGTTTAATTTGTAGGTATACGAGCTTCGTGGCTGTTATTGTTGGAGTCTTGCTTTTTCTATTGACAAGCTTCGGTGATCCGGGGACCGTGAACGCTAAGAATGTTTCCCAGTACATTTCTGCTTACCCTTATGATGATATCATATACTCAGAGAAAGAATGTTCAACGTGTAAAATTCCAAAGTGAGTACATCAAGATTCAAAACCCTGTGGTACATTATCAGAGGACGATCCTCGCTTTTGACTTGTTCGATTTGTGGTGTCTCTTAATAGTTCTTTTGTTTCTCATTCAGACCAGCTAGATCCAAGCATTGCAGCATCTGCAACTGTTGTGTGGCTCGGTTTGATCATCATTGTGGTTGGGTGGTTTGTACACAGCACAAAAGCTCTTTATTAACTCTCTTGCTGTACTTGTCGATAATTTGATTTACACCAAGCTTCATGTATTGGTTGCAGAATAATTGTATCGGCGAAAAGAATACCAAATATTTCATGGCCTTTCTTTTATGGTAAAATTTCATTCTAAGAACACACTTAACCAATGTTTTAACGTTTTTGTAATCTTGAAGTTTGGATGCCTTCATGGGAATTGATATTCTGAGGAACTAAGAACAGAAGTAATCGTTTTACATGTCTTCTCGTCCTTTATCTTGATCTTAATTGTTTTTTTTTAGTGTTTTGTAGGCATTTCCTTCTTTGTCTATACGGAACAATAGCCATTGGATTTATTCTGGCCGGGCGAGTAAAAGAACTTCGCATTGTACATGTTTTAACCAGTAAGTATCATCATACCATCCCCTTGTCCTCAAATGGTATCTTAAAGCATTTTATATCTGAAGCTAATTTGTCAAATCTGGATTCTTTTCTCTACAGTGTATTACGGGATAGAGAACTCTTTCCGCGGCTTAGCTCCACGTGTTTTACAGGTACTTGATCTCCATCTTCCATCACTTGTGTGTTGCATACATACAGAGTAATCTAATGATGGCTTGTGTTGTTGTGTTTTGAAACAGTGGCTAGTTGCTACATACAATACTCAGATACTCTTAATGGTCTTTCTTGCTCTTATTTCTCTTCTCCTCGCTGGCTTTTTTGCTTACCACCTCAATCTCTGTTTAACCAACACAACAACGAATGAGGTAAAAAAACTTTGTGACCTTAGAAACTTTATAAAATGGCTCTGCAAATCGCGCTTCAGTAACGGTTTTGTTTTTTTTGTTTACAGAAATTTAAGTGGAGAGAGTATGTGAGTTTGCAGACGAAGATAAGCGAAGCAAAGGAAAGTGCTGCAGCTCTCAAGGCAGGCATGACCAACACCGAGCTGGAACGTTCAGTAGAGAGCAAATGGAGAGGACTTTGGAGAAGATCTGAGGCCAAAGCTAAAGACATCATTGCCAACCGGAATCTATACGATAAAGGAAAGTTCGAAAATGTTTCCGAGATTGTTTTTCCGTTATCTTCAAGACAATCTTTCTGTCAAACAAATCATAAATCAGAATAGTTTTCTAGTCTTGATGTAGTGGAACAGGTCTTGGTTCAAAATTCTTTATTTCTTACATAGCTTGAAACATCTGCTTAATTTCAAGGAAAAGGGTGTTTCTTGAAACTCTTAAACTCTTGTTCTTTACCAACAGCTTTATACACACTCTGAAACTTCAACTCATTCAGGAAACAGATTTACACATTTCATTTTGCATATTATCAAAATGCAAACTTAAAATCCCTCTTAACTCCTAACCCCTAGAACAAAAAGCCACTATATGTTCACAAAAATGTCTCTATATAGTTTATCTACTCCCAAATTATTAACCTGAAGCTAATTAATCATATCAACTGGCTTTCTAAACCAGACTTTGAACCATAACAAAATTTAAAAATGGTAAGTTTTATTACCATAAAGCATAAGCCAAACCTCATATGAAACTAAACTCCCATGTACTGAATATCAATAGATTTCTCTAGATGAAAAGTGAAAACACTATCCAATTGCTCCAATACAGTGTTTGACACTTATCATTAAAGAGGTAAGATTCCAAATCGGAATAACAAAGTTGCAGCCTCAGGATCCAATTCCAAATCAACCCTCCCCGAGAAATTCAGAACATATAGCTACATAACCAATTTATTTTCAAAGGTTATCAAATTGTTATTCATGCTAAGATGGTGGTGTATATACAGATACATGACACATAGATAATCACATGATTTTGTACAAAGAGTATTATTATTATTAATATAACTTAGTCCAAACCTCTCTTTACGAAGGGAAGTGGTCTTTACTGTCACCAGCATTATCATCATCATTACCACCATCATCATCATCAAAGAGATTAAACCCGGTAACATCCCACTTAGCATCACTGTAGTTGAAGCTCGAGCCCACATAATACTTAACCTCATGAAACAAGTTGAGATTATCCACCAGCTTATGAAACACATTGCATCCACAACACTGCGTTTTACCAAAATCAAAACAATGGCTATATATTTATTTATCCTCATGAACTAAATTATGATTTATTTTTTTTATTTTTTATTTTACCTGCACGAAGACGGTGCCATCAGTATAAGCATGAGCGTTAATGGCTCTTGTGGTTCTTTGGCCACAGACGTTGCAAGTGAAGGCAACACGCATACGTCGACGAGGTGATTTAGTGAATAGTGACCATGGAAATGTTGAAACCGTCTCTGTATCGGTTTTAGCCGGAAGAGATGGTCCTTCCATACCGGAACCGGTTGTCCAGCCTTTAACCGAGGCTGCGCTTAACACTAATCCCATTGCGTCATCCTACAAATCACGAATTGTTTAACCTAATTAAACAATTTCGAATTCAACAAAATTGAAATCGAACAAGAATCGAGAGAAGGAGAAATTTTACGTTTGAGAGAGTTCGATTTCGGAATAGAGGAACGAGGCTTGATGAGTTCGATTCGGATTGTGGATGATCGTAATCTTTGTCTTCTTCCTCTGGATCAAAAATTCAAAACGAAGCTGAGATATAAAACATGATCTCGAGATTGATCGGAAGAAATGAAACTAGCAACAAGTTCAGAGTATTGAGATTTTACTCTTTGAAAGCCGGACGATTCTTGACGAAGACGATGATGAGTCTGTTCTCTTCTTCGGAGAGAAGATTGAGAACGGTGAAGATGAGGAGGAGATGATTGTTGCCGCAGAGCTTAAGGCCGTAGCTTCCATGGTTGTTGATCTCAGAGCTAACACAGAGAAAGACAATTTTGTTTTCTTTCATATCTTTGGTTGATTTTTGTCGTTTCTGAGAAAACGGGCTTATACCCAATATAATGGGCCTGGCCCATAACTTTGTTTATTTAAACTCTTGTTCGTTACCAACAGCTTTATACAGATCTTTAACTACACTGCTAACAAATCTGTCATCTTCCACAGAGCTTCTTATCATTTTTTCATAGAACAATACTCCTCTCTCGGCGTCACCACAGCTAATGTATCCTTTTAGGATCGTGCGTTTGCAAGAACTGTCTGGACTTATACCGGCTTCAGACATCTTGCAGTAGATCCTTTCGGCCTCGTCCATCATCCCGGCTTTGGAAAAAGCAGAGAGCAAGGAACTAAAATGGCTGTGAGATAGCGGGATGCCTCTCTCTTGCATGAGAGTTATCGTCTTCTCTGCTTCTGCGTACTGTGAACTCTCGGCATAGGCTTGAACTAAGGAGAGGTATGTGGATGATGATGATGATGATGAGTCGGTACAGTGACTGTTTCTCTCCATTGCTTGCAGAAGTTCTTCAACCTCGCGATGGAGTCTATTGGTTGCACATATTTTGATCATCATGTTGTAACTTGGCTGCAATATATCCCCAGTATTACAATATCCATTGTTAGATTTAAGAAATATATCATAATGTTATGACACTGGATAAAACTTACCGTTCCAGGTTTAATCCCTTTCTTCTGCATTTCACTAAACAACGCCAATGCTTCATTCATTTTTCCTGGAACAGCAACAGAAAGTTTCATTTGGTCAATGTTACAAAGCATTTCATTTCTGTGACAAGTTGTGCTTCATATCATAGATGAGAAACATAAGTATAAATTTCTCGATTAAATACATACCAGCTTTGCCATAATGCATGATCATATTTGTGTATATTTTCTCGTCCAGATACAATCCTGATCTGCGAGCGTTACTAAATATCTCAATTGCTTTGTCCAGCTGCAGACCTCGCCCGTATACACTGCATCAACCCACCAAGATGGCTGGAATGTTACACGACGACCAACTTTCATGAGTCTTAAACATAAAGAAGCCACATCTAATGCCTTTACCTGATCATTGTGTTGTAGGTCTGAATCGAACAAGGAACACCTGAATTACGCATCCTCTCATAAATTTCAGATGCACACTGGAGTTTACCTGTGACAACAGAAGTTTGAGTGTTGGTTCCACGCACCATAAACTTCAACTGGAAGTAGTAAACGATCTATTGTACCTGCTTCTAGCATTGCCTTAATAAGAGTATTATAGCCCACAGTGTCAAGCTCCATGTTTTTTTCAAGGCAGGTCCGTGATATATCTTCTGCTTCTCGGTGTTTCCCTGTTATTAGGATAATATAGTTTTCTTAAAAAAATTTTAACAATGTCATTAATAGGAATATAGAATAGAACATTTATTAAAACTGAAGTCTGCAAGTACATAGTTGGTTAAAATGTAACAATTATAATTAATTCCCAAAATACAAAGTCATTCGAAAAGCTTAAGCTCAGATTCCCTATCATGTGGTATAATAAGATTAGATTATTCACAGTTGGGGCCCTGAATCTGTGTCAATGAAGGAGATGCGATTTTCCGTTTGACATACCTCGATTTGTTAAGGCATTCACAAGTATGCTGATGGTAACAGCACCTGAGTCACAGCCCTTTTCTGCTGATTCCATGAAGAGTCCATATGCATCTTCAAGCCAGCCACATCTGATGTAAGCATCAATCATTGAGCTGATAACAGATTTCCCCAGAGTTTTAGATTCTCTTGCTGCAAGGTAAAGTCGTTTAGCCTCTTTAAGCTTCTGTTGCCTCCCATATACAGCAATCAAAGTCGCGATTGTTTCCTCCTCTATGCTGAGTCCTAGTTTGATAATCAATTCAGCAAGAAGTTCTGCTTTAGATATATCACCTGCATTCAATTTCAAATAATGAAATCAATCTCCAACTAACATATCCATAGTTTGTTAACAAACACCGACATCTTAAGGAACAGAAAACCATAATAAATTGTCATACCTTCTCTCACAAAGCTACTTATGACTCGATTTACTGCTGATGAACCAAGATCAGTCTTGAACATTAAATTCAAGATTGCTTCAGTCTCATTCAAATTTCTCTCTTTTAGTTGCAAATTAAGTAACATTCCAAGAGCTGTGACATCAAGTCGACTAACGTTTAGAACTGCTTCATGTGTATCCTGTTTGTTTCTTTCGATATGCATAACCTCTACAAGTGTTTGTACAAATCTGTTATCCCTAACCACAGCCTCTCTACCCATTTTCTCCACCAGCTCTTGAGTTTCTGCTACCATTCCCTCCTTGCAATACACTCTCATAACCGTCTTGTAAAGCTCTATATCAAAATGCACTTGATCAGCCATTATCTGCTTGATGAAACCCTTAGCTTTCTCTCCTAAATTGAGTCTGGTATACAAATTGAGCATGTCATTGCAAGAACTGGCATCAGGAAGTCCAGTCTTTGATAAAGCTCGAAATGCTTCCTCAGCACAGTCTATATTCTGTATCTTAGCATAACACTGTAACATGACAATATAGGCAAATCTTGAAAGAGGGATATCTCTGGTTTTCATCATTTCAATTACTTCTAATGCCTTGACAACATTTCCCGAATTTAAATGAACTTGAGACATAGCCAAATATGTTTTCTCATCAGCCAGTAGATTCAGCCGTTTAGTCTCTTCAAATATACTCTGTGCATCATGGAAAAGTCCGAGCTTCCCATATATTCTGATGATCAACCCACGGATAACCTCATCAGCTGGAATTTTATTTCTTTCCATGTCTGCAAAGAGAGAAAGCGCTTTCGGGTAATTCTCAGTTTTGTAATATAAACTCAACATAGAAGCACAAGTATAGTTACTCGGAACGATTCCTTGAAATCTCATATCTTCGTACAATCGAACAGCTTGGTCCCAATCACCAGCTTTCGCACATAAACCAATAACTGAGCTGTAAGTTACTTCCTCTGGGACATACCCTAAGCTCTTCATCTCACCAAAAGCCTTCAACGCCTCCTCATTAAAACCTTGTTTAGCATATGAGCTCACAACTAAAGTATACGTGAACTCAGTCGGTGGCACACCTTCCTCCACCATTTCTAACCATAGATCAATCACTTTCTCATGCAATGATTTCTTCTGAAGAGACGAGAGCATGAAATTGTAAACAGAAGTAGACACAATTATCCGCCTTTCTCGAACAGCTTTATAAAACGTCAACATAGCGTTATGACGTCCCCATCTAGCATACGTACACAACATTGTACCACAAGCTACTGCATCTGGTTCACATCCAACTTCAAGCATTTCCAAAAACGTTTCCTCAGCTAGCTTTATCTTCCCAACTTGTCCATACAAACGAAGAACAATCGTATACACAACCACACTTGGACGATAGCTTAACTGTTTAACACCAAAACTTCATTAATCTATAGCTAAGATTCTCAAAACCAAAAGATCAAAAAAATCAAAAACTGGAACCTGCAATTTCATCCAGGAGAAGAAATCTCTAACTTGTCTCCAACCTCTTTGCTCTTTCAAAACAACACACATATCTCTAAAACTAAGCTTCGCTACAAAGCTACTCATCACAATCCTCATATCATCAGCATCACTACCTTCTCTTCTCTGTGACAATCCTCTCACCGTCTTAATCGCAGCCACCACATGTTTCCCGTACATCTGACCGTTCCGATCATCTTCCAAATACTGAATCATCTGCTCAGGTGTTCGTTTAATCCATTTGGGAGTCATAGCTTGTGAGCCTTGGTTTCTTCTCAACGTGCTTAGGTACTGTGCTTTCTTCTTTATGATTCTCCTCGCGTCGTCGTCGGATAACGGATGTTTCGGCCTCTCGTATCTCGGCTTTGGTTTCTCCGGGTTACCGTCGCTGAGAGACCACGGGTCGGGTCGGACTCCGGGTGAAGAAGAGGACGTTATTGATATTCTAGACTTTCTAGAGGGTATTTTGGGAAGAAATATAGAAGGATTGAGGTGAGTAGTGGAAGTGAGGAAGTCACACTTCATTGCTTCTTCTTCTTCTTACTCAATTTCTCCGAAGAGATTTGCCGGTAACAACCTCCGCCGTATCTATTAATTTAGTAGACCTTGAATGATCCGGTTTAATGTGGTTTGGTTTGTCTCTAACCATAATTATTAATTAGCTTTGTTTCCGGTTTATGGTTATCTGCACTTTTCCAATATGGCTCTGCTTGTGATGTTCAACTTCTTGGTCACAAGAGGAAGAACCTTGTTGGGATTCTCATTCTCTACTAAGTCACAGTCGTCTCGTGTGGGTTTCTTGGAACAGACTGAGATTTTTCCAAAGCACGCCTCTTGGAGTACTTTGCAAGCGTGTTAGCAGGGACTTGGCTGCAAAATCGACTTTGGTTGCAAGAGTTGACGCTACTAGAGGAGATCCATTGGGAGAAATTGGGAAATCTTTCAAACAAGATTCAGAAATGGCAAGAACCTTCTCTTGCAAGTCAACCTAAGTCACTTCCTGTTCCTTATTCTCAGCCTAAGAAAAATGAGAAGAGGTGGTCGTCGTCTAAGAAAAATGAAAGAACTGAGTAAGTTAGCCAACATGATGGCGTTTGGTGTACCCGAAGACACTTTCTCTTGGTCAGGCTAGGAGTAGCATTAGGCTGCGGGTTTCGCTAAAAAAGCTCAAAGAAAGACAGTATACAAGTCTGGCTTTCACACTAGAGTTGTGCAATCCTCAGGCTAATTTAGGATTAGGCAGTGGACTGGGACTCAAAGCACTTACTTCTCAGAATAGGACATTTTCTTTAACACCAATGTGCCATATTTTGTATATATATCGACCAAAAAATGCTAACAAAAGAGTGTTATTGTTTGCTTTCTTTCATTTTGCTATTAGTTTTCTATCTGCTTTATACCATCATCATATGTCGCTAGCTGCAGGAAAATTTTATAAGTAAAAATATAGTTGAAATTCAATCATGGTTAATTCTCAGTAACTACAAAGTTCTGACTTCTGAGATTAATGTGCAGAAAAAGCAAAGTTTCCTAATGGCTCCACACGCACAAAAACAAAGTCGACCAAATAAAAATCTCTCTCAGCTGGTTACTACATAATCACAAGTTATGTGACAACTAAACAGATATGTGCGATTAACAACATAAAGAGACTTATGGGTTCTTTGAGTTGAGACCCCAAACTGCTTTAGGGTCAAGCTCCCAGCATTCGCCATCTCCATACCGAGTCGCTCTTCCCTCGCGTCTGAACACAGGAATCTGATGCGAGAATCTACGCACTTCAGTCTTCGGAATGTCTACAAAACCTTCCTTTGACTTTCGACTCCTTCCGTAGAGAGGCTTGTTAAACCCTTTAGCAATCAAAGGCACCACTTGCGTGCTCTGCTCGTCGATTTCCACTACTTCTACAATCTCAAATTCTTCAGTCTCAGCACAATCTGTGGTCTTCCAGTTCCTGTACAGAGCCCAGATCTCACCCTTTCCTGGGTATACTTCGAACCTGTTCTTTTTACCCTTCACGGCTTTCACCTGATGTGAGAAGCTGCTAGGTACAAGCACTTCTGCTTTACCGGTTTGTAACTTGAAGCGCCCACAGCACACAGGATGTGTACTGAGTTCTGGAGGGCGATACAGCTGTAGAGGTGCTACATGTAACTTGAATTCAGGAGTTGTATCGATTTTCTTGATCTGAGCATAGTTTCTGGGAATCCCTTTGTCATTGCTATAAATAGCCCATATTTGATCAACCTGGAACTTGTCCCAAGATCTCTGGTTCTCGAAATTCAAAGTCTTTTCTTTCCCCGTTTTGCAACTGGATGGCACATGAGTCTCTGTGCATTTTATACTGCCATTTGACCGATTCAACAAACCATTACCCTTGGGCTGAGAAAATGACTCATCATTTCTCCCACGTTTCTTCGAGTTCCCTGTTGGTTTGTGTATATCCGGAGATGTTTCGCTGCTACTTAAGGAACCCATTGTGTTAATATTCTCAGATATATTTGGGGTAGTCATCTTCTCACCAGCTGAAGAAAACCCACCTGGCTGTCCACAGGATTCACCATTGTTAGCACTCTTCTTCTCAGCTGTTTGTTGGCCTGACCCTGAAGTTGCTTGTTTGTTTGTTTCACTCAAACGACGAGGAGATTTTCTCAGTTTCAAGTCATCTACTGTTTTGACACTCCTTTTGGACTTCCTCACTGAGTTCATTTCTTGATTAGTGCGTCTACCGTCAGATGCTTTGGAGAATGATCCATGATTGTCATGGACTTTTTGACGTTTCTTTGGAAGTGGACTGCTCTCTCGAGTAGTATTTGCCTGCGCTTCAACCTTGGAAGCTTGAGATAACGGATCACCAGTTTTACCATTCCGCCTTTCTCTATCCAACCCAACATCAACTTTAGTATTATCAACCTCAAACAAATCACTTGGTAAAGCAGCAGTATCTAATTCGAAGCACCCAGGAGGAACACCTTTTCTCTCCTTTCCAGTCATTTTGAATGATGGGATCTTATGCGAAAACCTAAGCATCTCACTTGGTGGAATTTGAACTTGGAGAACTCCATGCTGTGCATCTTGGCGAAAGAGAGAAACAAATCCTTCCACTTTTCCCAGATAGGCCACTCCAAGGCCATACTCATCTTTAAAATTAGACAGAACTTCAACATAGTCATATTCATAAGGCCGTTTATGATTTTTTGAGCTAGCACTCCAACTAATATCCCAGCCTCTGAAAACTGCCCAAATTTCACCCTTTCGTGGATATATGACAATGTTATTGTTGTGAGTTAAGGGAAGCATCTGACAAGAAAATATAAAGTGGTCGTCTACTTCATTTGAATCCCCATCTCGAAAGATTCCACAAGCAATGGGAATAGAGTTATGCTTATTATCCTGTAGCGGGTCAATCCACGTAATCAAGAGCTTGAACTCAGAATCCAACACTTTTTCTATCCGAGCATAGAATCGAGGCATACCGTCAGACGGATCATACACAGACCACACTTGGTTGACAGCAAAACAGCTTGTTGTCAGTTCAAAATTACTGAAGTCTGGATCAGGCAAAATAATCTTCTCATTAGCTTTGTGATTATTATTAATCTTTCCTGCCATAACCACCCTTTCTCCACTTGCTTCACATCCTTCACTCTCTTTGTCTTTGGTTGATGAGAATTCTTGATGTCCAGAATCCACATTTTTCTTAGCTTCCTTTTTAAACACACATGAAGGGGTAGAAGAACCATCAGAATCAAGATGTTTAGATGACCCAACACCTGAAAAGACCTTTGTTTTAGGTCCCCCAGATTTTAATCCAACACTTGATTTTGGCCTTTTTGTCGGAGGGCCTAGAGAATCATCACTTCTTCCTTCCACTGCGCAAGAAATCTTCTGAGTTCTCCTTGGTGATTTCCTCTTATTGTTATCTTTCAAATCTGATTTATCCTCGACAATATCAGAACCATCAACATTAATAATCTCAATAGGCTCCTCAACAAATTTTCTCTTCTTGTTTTTTTCCTTGCTCATAGAGGATGCTTGATCATTCCTTGAAACTGAATCATCAGGTACAGATTTTGATGCACATTTTCCGGATTCTGTAACCTCAGGTTGTGGCTTGTGAAGTTCAGCAGTATTCTTGATATTTTCTTCACCTTTCTCCGGTTTACTTGATGCATCATAACTCTTCACCGAGCCATCCTCTACTTTGGGTTTTTTTACTTCAGGATTTTTCTTCTCAGCTCCTCCACTCTGCTTGTTGAATTTCTCTTTAAAAGTTCCATTCTTATCCACCTCAGCTGCTACACTCCCTGGTTGAGTACTAGTAGACACCCCATTTTTATTCACAGATGTGTTACACGGCCCCTGATTTCGGACTTCTTTTTTACCAGTGGTTGATTTAGGAGGCACTCCGTTTAATCCAGTGTCGTAGGCCATGTAGGATCTTTGACAACGGGAACATTTCATAAGAGTGTTCACATACCTTCTCAAGGATTTATATCTATAGCCACAATGTTCACAGCATGTCCAAAATGCAACTTTGTTAATAATACTGTCACTGGCATTGTTTGCAGCTGAACACTGTTGACCGGAGTTTGCATTCAACTGTTCGGTAGCAATACGTAAATTGATTCTGCGCTTGATATCATACGAAGACCGTTTTTCCTTGTCAGCGAGCAATACGCTTGCTTCCCAAACCAACTTGAAAGCAGTCTCTGCACCGGGGAACTGGTTTTTGTCAGGATGGAGAAGCAAGACAAGCTTCCTGACCTGCTTCTTGATTGTAGCATCATCATCAAAATGCATAACCTGAAGAATACCGTACCAGTTCTCAAGACCATTGATTTTCTTCTCAGCAGAAGAATGGACATCACACACAGCTAACATTAGTGGCAAGCTCTCAAGACCTGAGAAGAGACTCTGAGCCTTCATTAAAAGCTTCCGAGCCTCAACAAAATCACCTTTTTGCATCTTCTCCTCTGCTAATGCTTTTACCCTAGAGGCCTCTTCCTTATTGCAATCCATTTACAACCAACAAAACTTCCTAATCAGCTAAAGTTTCAGAGATAAAAACAATAAAGAGGCCAATGAAACAATCTCATATCTGCAAAACACACAAAGTCCATTGCATATCCATTATTAGCTAATAATATATATGTTCCCAAATATTAGCTACTGTGAAAACAAAACTCAACTTAGCATAAAAAGACAAGAAATTTCGATATCTATAAACAAACCACTACACACAGAACACATAGACCTGCAAAACAAAATTTAAGAAAATATAAAGAAGAAATCTTAAGTCATGACTCAATTGCAAATGCTGAGATCTTTAAATAAAGTTTAAATTTTTACAGCAGAAACCACTCAAGAATAGCCGAATTTTTATGGAGTAATGATTCTCGCATTGAAATCAAATTAAACGGAGAAGATATCAAAATGCAATTAAAGATAACATATTGAAAACAATTGCACAAACAAAGAGAAGAGGAACCAATGTATATTCAATTGCGATCATGACTAGTAATGAAACCCTAGACGACGGAGAAAGCAAGAGAAAAGGCGCAAGAGCATACCAAGAAGCTTGAATTCCGAAAGGCGGGAAGCTGAGGAGACGATCAGAAGAATCTCAAAACCCCTAAATTTTCGAGTGGAGAGGGAACTGAATCTTTTCCGACTCTTCTCTGGTTTATGAATATCTCTGGGACTGGCCAGACATGTTTTTCTTTTATTTTCTCTGTTGACAAATTTTTGAAATTTTTTTTTTTGTCTTGACGTCAAAATTTGAAAAAATTATCGCACTCGTACATTTACGATAGTAAATTACTAAATTTGATTTCTTTTTTTTTTGTCAACTAGTAAATTTGATTATTCGACGAAACTTAATATATATATATATATAGTCTATCTGATTATTATCATTTTCTATAAGAGTTAAAAAAGTTACTTAAGTATCATTCATATACATACTGTATACTTATTATAATCAATGAAGTTTAGGAACGATACAACATCAAAAATCAAATTTACACGATGCTATCTTTTCAGAATTCTCATAGTCGATATCATATAATCAAATATGTAATTTTTTTTTCCTAAGTTCAAATTCAAGCTATTACGGATTTAGACTATTATCAGTTTATACAAGTTTGACCCTAAAGTCAAGCTGGGCAAACTATTGCTTGCGGCCCTCTTTGTAAAAGTAGTTTGAGTAATAGATTGTTGGTGGTAAGCCAACTTTGATAACTTGTTTGCAACTTTGTTGCATTCTCATGGTACCACTGTACACGAAATGTTAGTATCACAATATGTCCAAATACGAATATCTACGAGAAGATTCTCCATACAAATATCTTTTGTTTTATCATGGAGGAGGCATTCAAAGCTGTGCCATCATTTTTGAGGAAGTTGAAGAAGAAACATCCTTCCAAAGTTGATGTCGCTTTGGGTCATTTGTACTATCTTGACTGAGGAGGAAGATGGCGGGGATCTCATTGACGATCGTGGGGTCGGTATACTCCAACACAAGAAGCATGCAGTGTATCCTCACCTCGAAATATATGGGATCATGGGGCTCACTAACAACAATCATCTTGCCATAAACATGAACTTGATGCAAAATGGCAAATTGGATCGATGGAGGAGGTGATGGTTACACTAGTTGTTGTGGTGGAATCAGTAATGAGAGTGTTGTTGTGAAGCGGTACCAACATCTGCAAGAGATTAATTATGTTGTAGTGGTTCATGAGAAAAGTGGTTTTCTTAACAATTAGGAAATCTAGATTTTCATAGTTTTTTTTTTCAATTTTAAAAGAAAATCTAAAATTTATGTTTCACTAGTTGTGTTGTAATAGCTTGAGTTATTTTTTTTTTTAATCTTTCATTTTTTTTAAATACAAAATCTGAAAACTATAATTCATAATGTGAAATTCAAAAACCAAAAACTATAATCCAAAAACCACTTAAAAATTTGTAAACATTCATGGCTTTAATCTCATCAAATTTTAATCTATACATAATTGTATTTTTTTCACTACCATGAGTTTCATCTACTAAGCTCACTGTATCTTTCAAACAACGCTAGCACATAATCTACAAACAAATACAAAATTCGATTTAATTTACGTTAAAGAATAAACTCAAGATTGACAAAGTTTTTAATTTTAAGAATAAAGATGTCGTTATTTAATTATTTCGAGAATACATCTTTATGTGGATGGTAATTACGTATTCATATATATATATATATAATTCTAAAATAAGTATATTTTAGAACTCTTTAAATTATAAAGAAAAAATTTCAAAATTACGTAAAATGTATATTCTGCATTAGAAGATGAATTCTAAAACATGTACATATAATATACATTTTGGATAACGTAGCTAAAAAATAAATTATGAACTACGTAGAACTTTTAAAATACCTTAAACATCTCTTTGCCATAAAAAGACTATTTAATCCACAAAATCCAACAACACTGTGACAAAATACAACACAAAATATAATACCGATGAAATCAAATATAGCAGCAATCCTGCAAAAACTAAAACTCTTAAGAAACTTTGATATTCCAAGCACCCTAAAAAGGAAGCAGCGGCTAGTGATTCTTGAAGAAAGGCTCGAGATGTTGATAAAATGGGGTCGGGGTCCCTCTGGTTGTCTCAACTGGTTATGATTGTAGTTTTGGTTCGGAGTTACGCTGAAAGCTCTGTCGCAGACTCGCAGTTGTTCACCGGGCGAGTTTGTCTTTGATTCTGGGAATAGTCATGCCTGGGAATGTAATTGCTTGTGAGCAAAGCAACGTGTTCTGAGCTCTGTATGTTCCTGACAGGCTACGTTTTATCCCTCTCCTGTTCATCATTGTCCAAGACGTTTTTCTCGCGGAGGAGGATGCAGCTGCCATTGAAGGTTCCACAGGTTTCTTGCTAGTGACAGCTGAACCAACCTTTGCTACATTTGGTTGTTTTGCCGTCTTGGTTTGTTGTATTGTCGAATCGGGTTTAGATCCAGAACCACAACCATCAGATGGGATTCCTCTAATCTTCAAAAGCGAGTTGAGTCGTTCCTGGAGGTCAACAACTTGGAAATCTGATTCGAGTTTGGAAACCTGCAAAAGGCTTTATTAATTTGTGTTACAACAAAGTCTCTTTGAGTTTTCTTGTGATAAGAATTTAACAACAAAGAAAGGATGGACTATTTTACATGCGCTGCATATTCGTTCTTGGCTTCTCTAAACAGCTTCTCTGCAGATTCTCTTATAATCTTTAAGAAATCTTTTAAATTTTCGGAAACAGGTTGGAACTTATCGACTAAATCAAGTGAGTATATGTAGTTGATTGCCTTGAGACGATGTCCAGTTCTTATGAGATTTTGAATGAAAACTGTAAATACAATGGCATATGAACAAAGCAGTCTTCAGTATAATGACATAGGCTAAAACCAATTAGACCTAGCTAGTGTTACCAACCTGGAATGGCGTTTTCCAACCCGAGAAACTGGCAAAGATCAGGAGATACAGTTCGCCAATAAGAAATGTTCAGTAGATCTAGAAGGTCATCAGCCTTGAACTCTGAGACAATTTCGAAGATTCCAAGAAACTGTAGGAAACAATTTGACTTCTAATTTGTTCCGTTTGATCTTTGAAACCTTATCTTTCCAGTAAACGGCAAGTTTTTTGGCATCTTCTTTCACATCATTTCCAATTTGAGGCATGAGCTTCTTCAGCTGATTTAACAGTAAGAAGCATCTAGATGAAGTAATCAGTAGCTTCAACTCGTAACTCCCTTCAGGGTTTGAAGGACACAGAGCCAAGGATGTGTCTAGAACAAGCTTTTCT
The DNA here is from genome assembly GCA_963667165.1 of Barbarea vulgaris. Lineage (NCBI taxonomy): Eukaryota > Viridiplantae > Streptophyta > Magnoliopsida > Brassicales > Brassicaceae > Barbarea > Barbarea vulgaris. Next base: position 16,892,589 of record OY763891.1, on the reverse strand, counting down.
GGATCCTGTGTGCATTTGAGAGCATTGGAGAGATCCTCACTCTCCCCTAGAGGTTGCTTTTCTACTAGCTCCCTTAGCATGCCCGCGTTAATGGAACCAGAGAAAGTGTTATGGTTGGTTTCAGTACTTGATAGATGAGTTGCTATGGCGTCTGGTTGATGCTTTACAAGATCTTGGCTGCTATTTTCATGAATTTGTTTACTTGAAGAGCTTTCGCTTCTGAGGTCTAATGGTCCTGCCTGATTTGCTATGGTGTTTGGCTGATTCACTGGATGATTTAGAGGCATAAGAAAAATGTAAATTTAAGGAACTCATATAGAGAGGTAAGTTCTCTGGTGCATTTAATGAAGCAAACCCTAACTAGGCCACAAGAAACAGAAACTTGAAGTGTTAACATAAGTGTAAGTCACATGAATCAACATACCTATTGAATCCGGAAGAGGAGTTTCTGGTTTGGTTAATCTTTGACGTTTCGCTTCAGTCTCTTGTTCATAAGGAATAATGGATTTAGCTTCAGATTTCTCAACAGCTTCGGCCATTGCTGCTCTCTGGTCTGATTCGTCCTTCAGTAAAATCAGCTTTAAAAGAGTTTTACGAGGAAATATCGACTCTGATTTCGTCTCTCTGATGAACTCAAGAGCCATGAGTGCATCAGCTTTCTTCTTCTCCTTCCTTGCTTTCTACAACAAGTCAACAAGCTGGTTAATCAACTTATAAGCCAGATCACTACATGAAAATAATTATATATGTTAGCTTAATTAATTACCTGAGCCTTAAGTGAGTTTCCAGTTCCAGCAATAACTTGAACAGCTTTTTCCGATGAATCCAAAAACTCGAGCAAAAAATCTCTTGGTCGTCGACCTCTTGGACAAAGATGGTATAACTTGAATTCACATATGTACCGGAGTGTTCCAAGGTACTCTTTTTTTTCTTTAGAGTTTCAACCGCATCTGTAGAGCAATAAACATAAAAACGTTTCAGACTTAAAAGCAACAACTAACAAATGTTTAATCAGTCCAAAAAAAAAAAAAAAAAAACAAGAACCATGACTTACCAGAAATCTTATTGTATAACCCTAAAGGCTGAAACAGTTTTGGGGCGAGATCATCTAAAAGAAACGGCTCTAAAAGGTTAAAGAGCACATCACCAGTAGTCACAGAGGCTAAACCATAAGCAGCCAGAAACATTAAGCAACCTCAAACCAGTGAGTGATTGTTCGGGTTGGTTTTAGCTTTACTTATCCAGTTAAACCCTAGTTGAGTTGCTTCTTGTTTCACCTTCATTGTAATTGTCGGATTCATTTTTATCAACGTATCTAAGAGAACAATGCAACTATTAGCTACACTATCTATCATCAGACTCTCCTAAATCTTTATCTAAATATTCCTTAAAAGACACCTCTACAGCATCCAAAACAAACTTGGCTGGATCCAAATACGAAACCATTCTTGCCAAGTTTGAGTTTTTCTTAACCAAATCATCAGCAAAATCTGGTAAAGATGAAGACTTTGTAGGGATTGTTGTCACATTTGAGCCCATGTTCTTAGCCAACAATGAAACCAGTGGCTCAAATTCACCACTCGTTACTTTCTCCTTCAAGCTATCCATTAGATGAATAACACAACAACCCTAATTATAATAAAGTCACAATAAAGAGAAATCAAAATTATGAAATTTTTTGCAAAAGGAAACGTTCTTTGAGTTTGAGTTTGAGGTAGCAGAAAGAAGCGAAAAGTTTTATATAATGATAGTAATTCAGGTTTATTCATTTACGGTTATTTTTTTTTTTTTTTTTTGTCTTTTTAGTTAAAATGATTTAATTCGGAAAAATATCTATATATGTGGGAAAAACACATCACCTTCCTCACCCATGGAAAAACTTAGAAGGAAAATTATATTATTCTATATATTATTGTCAACATATTCTTGTTATTCAAATTTTTAACAGTTGTTCTTTGAACTAGTAATTAATGCAGTTACTACCAGTAAGAGAGCACCATTTTGGTTATATTGTCAAGGGTGTCTTAAAAATAAATTAGTATTAAAATTTAAAGATACTCTATTTTTAAGGATCTAAAATGTCTTCTTCTAGACACAATACTAAGAGCATCTCCAATGTATTACTCCATTTTTTACTTCAAAATGGAGCAACTCCAAAATGGAGTTGGATTCTACTCCAACCCTACTCCAAAATGGAGTTGAAAATGGAGTGATGAGTAAAAAAATGGAGTAATGAATAGAGTTACTCCATATTTAGAGTAATCCCATTTTTTACTCCATTTTGGAGTTAAAAATAGGGTAGGATTGAAGCAAAATCTATCCAAAATGGAGTTTAGAGTGAAAAATGGAGTAGGGTTGGAGATGGTCAAAGTATTCATACATTTAAATACACCCTTATTTTTTTTTATTTTATTATTGTTATATCTAAAGACACTGTGATAGTATTACCAATGAGAATGGTCTAACGCACTTACTAAAATGATTTTGCTTTAAAATAAATAAATAGATTTTGCTTTGTGGATACTGTATTTGAATTTTACTTTCAAATAACCTTATCCAATTCTACAACAAACAAGATTTTTTTTTTTTTTTTTACATTAGACTTTAGGGAGAGAAATATTAACTATAAACCAATCTTGACCAAAAGACAAAAACTATTTTTTGTTCTTTCTTTGTTTTTTTTTGTCAGACAACAAAAAAAAAAAAAAAAAAAAAAAACTATTTTCTTTTTGATTACTTCCCTCCGAAAACTTATGAAACTTTAGACTTTAGAATCTACCATGTCCTGATGGAACGAAGCATGCAAGGTCTAGCCTTTAGGATTCCAGTGTCCCAAGCAAGGTCTAGCCTGGTGTGAATATTCACCTTGAAGCATGGTTGAACCACCAGTTTGATATGTTTCAACGAACTGTTATTTTGGTGATGCACTAAGGCTTGTTGGAAGGTTCGGGTTTGAGCCATGAGTGGCGATGAATGACTGTCTGTGAAGCCAGCATATGAACCTGCGGAGGTTGAACTGACACAGATTCTGAGACAACACGTTGATTCTGAGGTGGAACCAAACCATGACTTCATGAAGTCATCGATGATTTCGATTATGTCTCTCAGTTTCGCTGCATTTTTGTCTTCAGCCTAGCTACAAAGCCAACATAAATTACACATATAACCATCAATGGCATTGGAATGTAGATATAGTTTGGCAAGAGATGGATCGGAGCAAGCTTTAACCATGTGGATCAAATCTTATTTTTAGTAATTTATTTTTTAGTAATTTATATACAAAGATGTAAGCTGATCCTTTTGCAGCATTGATAAGTTCATCGGCCAGAAAACTTTACAATGGTTTTAACTTTTAATGTTCCTAAAAACTTATTTCTAGAGCACTTTCCCGTGAACAAGTAAATGGCTTGGTTCACACGTTCAAGAAGAGATATATCCATGGCTTGACGCCTTATAACATAGCATATATACTGATGATATACACACAAAGTTACTCATAATTAATCACGTGGCATCTTCAGGAGAACATAAAACTATACTAGCCTTACAACAAGTATGTTTTTGTACTATGTAAGGTAGAAGATTTTTTTTTTTAAATTACGTAGAACATATATTCTGCATCGTGTAAAGTAGAAGACGAATTTTAAACTATATATGTAAAATGTATATTCTAGATTGCATAAGCTATAAAACGACTTCTAAACTATTGTACATAGAATTTTAAAAGTACCCTAAAAACAGTTATTCTCCACTAAAAAGACTCATTAATCTACAAAATTACAACAATAGTATAACAAAATACATAATACAACACAAAATATATGGATGAAGAAAATTCTAAACTTATAAGTATATATAGAGACGACAAATTCTAAAATAAGTACTGTATATTTTGTACTATATAAGGTACGTTAGAAGAAAATTTCTAAAATTATGTACAATTATTCTATTTTATGGAGGGAGGACAACTGACAAGGATGAAAGAAGATTATTCTATTTTTTTTTTTTTTTTTTTTTGATAACTCAGGTGTCCTGATACTTCGACAGGGACCGCCGACTCCGACCGGTGGGACCCGCGCATCATCCTTCCGTAGGAAGGACCGCAGGTTCCGACACCGAGGGTCGACGCATCATCCCTGGGGGCTCAGACTAGCCACGTGGGCGGCCAACCGGCTCTCCATGTGTTGGCTCCTGGGACGCTGCAGCCCGTATATGAATTCCGCAGTGGCCAGGACTCGATCCCCCGAGGCGGAACTTACAGCTGCAAGCCCATTACCCCTGGACCACGAGGCCCCGGTTAAGATTATTCTATTTTGCTGTTTAAGAAATATCTTAAACAATTATACTCATTATAATCAGCAAAATAACAACATTACTGTAACAATTAAAAATATACAATTACAACATAAAACATCAACAAATGAAGAAAATTATGGAGATGACAAATTTTAAAGTAAGTATACTTTTTACTACGTAAGGTAGAATTTTTTTTTTTTTTTTTATATAATTGCATAGAACGTAAATTCAGCATTATTTAAAGTAGAGGATGAACTTTAAAACTAAAATGTATATTAAGGATTGCTTACACCTCTTTTTGAGTTTTATTTTATTTTCTATTAATTTAAATAGAAAAAAATTACAAAAAAATGGGAAATTCCTTATTAATAATAATTTTTTTTTAAAAACAATACCGGTTAAGTCGCATACTTCCGGTTTGGTGTTTTGGTTCGGACCGATCTCCTCTGCTTTGGTTCGTCTTCTATTTCATCAGTGACGGGGCTTTCAGTGGTAGGCGCCTCAGATTCCTTCTCCCTCTTTTCAAGTTCACTTAGTTTCAATGAAAGCTCTTTGTCCTTAGTATCTAGTTCTAAAGCTCTGATCTTCAGAGACTTTTCCAATTCTTCTAGCTCTTTCGCTTTTCTCTCGAGAAGATTTTTCATGGAGTCGTGTAATATGCTTCCATCTCGTCCCACTTAATCGTAAGTTGAAGGACCGAATTCGTATTGTTTTGAATTGAGTCTAATGTTTTACGGACATTGAGCTTTCCTGAATCGATAAGCTCTAGACCGTCCTTAACCTCTTCACTAAAATTTTCCATTAAATTAAATAACTAACAAAGCATAGTCCTAACAAAATCACCACAAAACAAAAACAAACAAAAAACTCAAAATTTTGAAACTTAGTTTTGCAAAATGCTACGAAATTTGAGTCTCTCCACTCTTTGCTTTATTATATAGGGAGAATTACTAGAATAATACTAATTTTTGCTTTAATTGCTAACTTAACATACAAAAAATTAGTGTTAAATGAGTTATTTTGATTACCAAAATACCCTTAAGACCATGAGTAAAAAAAAAAAGGCTTTACGAAAATGCCATTAGGAATTAATTCCACATCAGCATTTTTTTCGCTGAGATAAAAATCTACAGCATAAATCTACGATTCGACGTTGTCGCAGATTTTTTAAAATGGTAGATTTAAATTTTACAGCAGATTTACTTTGTAGATTTATTTTATTCCGTAGATTTGTTTCGAAGATTTAATTTGTACCGTAGATTTATATGCCTTAGTTGTAGTAGATTTTTGAATTCATCGTAGATATTTTAGCCTCCGTAGATTTATTTTCTGAAACTCATAAAGAGGCAGTAGATTTTCCTATTTTCCAAAGTTGTTAGAATTTATACGGCAGATTTATTTTTTACTGTAGATTTATTTTGCAGACTTTTATTTTCATCGTAGATTTTAAAATTTAGTTATAGCAGATATTTGTTTCACATACTAGTGCCCGCAGATTTTATGACCAAAGTTTAATTGCTAGATTAACCTTTTAGTTACCGCAGATTTTTTTTGCGTTATCGCAGAGTTATTGTTCCTGAAAACGTCAAAGATTAGACGCAATTCCCTTTACCGCAGATATTATTATTACTAGAATAGTATATTTAGTGACTGCAGAGTTATTGTGGTAGACTTATTGCAGCAATGTTACCGCAGAGTTTTAACCGTAGATTTGTTTTACTGACATCGCAGATTTTCATATTTTACTAATGACGAAAATTAGAAAAAATTTCTAAAAAACGCATACCCACGAAATAATTAGGGTTTTTACAGCCTCCTTCTTCTTCCTCAATCATTCTTTCAGTTTTCAACCGTAATCTCCAAGTTATTCATTTCCATGATATTTCATCTTATTCTTTCTCTATTTGCTTCTCATCTATCTCATCCCTTCTTGTGTTTCTCTCCTTCAAAAGGGGAATCGAAAATCAGGGAAGGCGAAGAGGCTGTAGTGGTTCTAGGGCACGGCGGCGTCGCCGACCGGAGAAGAAAGAGAGTGCCGGCGTCGGTGACCGGAGAAGGAAAGAGAGACGGCTGAGAAGAGTCATGGCGAGGGAGTGGTTTTCTGAATCTAAGGGTTAGGGTTTCAAAGAAGAATGGATTTGTGTTTTTTTTGGGGGAAATCGGGTTAGTAGTTTAATTTCATCTGATTTATTTTTTATTTTTTTATTTTATTTTAGTTTTAATTTTTCTGTAATTATAAATCATAATGGCATTTACGTTAATAGTTTAATTATCCTTGGTTTAATTGTAATTTTGACAAAAGATTAGTATTAGTCTAGTAAAAGAAATTCTGGAGTGTTAGTCTAGTAATTAATGTTAAAAGTAGTATCATTCTAGGCAAATTTAAGTATTATATATATATATATATATACTCTGCTGTCTTTTTCAGTTAGGTGACATCATTTGGAATATATACATATTTGGGAACCCTGGAAATAAACTTAGAAAAGAATCAGACAAAAAAAACTTAGAAAAAAGAATATTATATGATGGACAACATTGTTTTTTCTTTGAAAATCAAGAACAAATTAGCACAAAAGGGAAAAAAAAAAGGGACTCTTACTCAGATGGGATACAAATTATGTGATATGACGAGAACCATACAAAACCTTTTTTTATTACTGTCATATTTCGTCCGTTTTTTTCATACCCAGCGTGCCCCTGTTACATGTTATTGAAATCTGTCTGAGTTATGGGACAGCGACTGACTTATGAGAATAACCCAGACGTATGTTATGGCTGATTTATATCCCGATGGTTGAGTTGTCAACATTTCGCTGAGTCATTTTCTGATTACGGTTGAGTTAACGTTCGCCGGTTGGCTGAGTTTTCTCTTCCTGACGGCTGACTTACGTTTTTAATGAAAACTCGGCCCAATTACGGCTGACTTATTAGTGGAAGATTAATTACTACCATAGTATGCTTTGACGGCTGACTTCTTAACGTTACGGCTGAGTTATATATTTTCGGTCTGAGTTACGACATTAAAAGGCTGAATTTGGCAGCCGATTTTTCCTTTATTAATTACTGAAATAGCATTCATGTTACGGCTGACTTAAAATTTGTTTGATGGTTGGTTTAAGACAATTTATTTACTTGTTCGTTTGGTGGCTGACTTGCACACGACATCAGTGACGTGGATGCATATTTCCACGTCATCATCATAAAGAGAAATACGAAACGTCGTCTTCTAACAATCTCATATCCGTTGTTCCTTCACTCTGTTCTTTACATCAACAGAGATCCAATTCGTCTTCCTCTTTCTTCTTGATTTTCGTTCACCTTTTTTCCGATATATGATGGATTCGGCGGCTTCGATAATGGTAGTCTCGGGTAATTGGGTAAAGAAACACAAATTTGTATTTAACCCCGACCATCGAGGGTGTAGATTTGTGCATCTACATGAAACAACAAAGCTAGGCGATCTTGAAAATTTGGTTCTCGATGACTACGGATTCAATGAGTTGAGCCATAAGGTGAAGCTGAGCTACATGTTGTCGAACAAGACTATGAAACATATGTCTCCTGGTACTCCACCAGTTTATTTATCCAACCATCGACAGCTGAAATCTTTTATAAGCCTAGTCCAATTCAACAGTCTACAACTCTGTGCGGAGTTTACGGATCTGTGCGAAATTAGTCGGACGGACGGATCGAGAGGGAAGATGAAACGACAAATCAGTGCTGACTCAACATTCGACTCAAGATTGCATGGTGTATGCTACAAAAATGACGAAGAAACTATCGAAGTAGCAGATGAAGCTGCCGAAAAATAGAATGTATCTGACGGAGAAGCAGACGACGAAGAAGATGATGAATTTTCAAGCCGATTTGATGTTTTCGACGATTCCGATGGTGAGTCATCGGATGACGAAAATTTCACTATATTCGGCAAGCCTCCGGAAAAAAACGAAGATTCACCAAATCTGCCTCCAAAGAAGAGTCCTCACAAGAATCAGACGAGCGGATCAAAAGAGAATTCGGCAGCTGTAACGACCGGATCAATAGAGAATTCGGCAGCTGTAACGACCGGAGCAAAAGGGAATTCGGAAGCTTTAAGTTTGGAGATGTCTTCCCTACACCTAGCTGTAGGACAACGATACAGGAGCAAAGACGCGTTGGTGCTTGTAATAAAACTTCTTGCAGTAAGGGATGGATTTGATTTTAGGGTACCAACATCAAATAAGAATCTAGTGGTTATTAAGTGCTGGTTGGATGATTGTCTTTGGAAAGTTCGTGCATCTACAACGGAGGTGGATGAGCCAGATTTTTATGTTCGTATATACGAATCGGAACACACATGTTCTGTGACGGAACGTTCTCATCGATCGCGACAATCAACATATAAAATTCTGGGAGATCTTTACAGAGACTATCTTGGTGACGTTGGTCCGTCCGTTAAACCTAATAGCGTCGGAGTACTCATAAATAAGATATTTGGTATAAAGGTAAGAGATTGTATGCGGCCGACTTATATAGTGTTTTATGGTTGACTTATTGCTGTAATATAGTTACTTTATGGCGGATTTATTATATATACATATGGCTGACTTATAGTTACTTTATGGCGGAGTTAGGTATATATTTCGGCTGATTTATTACTATGTTGGTTTCAACAGATGGATTACTGGAAGTCATATAGGACGCTAAGGCACGCAAGGCTGCTCGATCAGGGGACTCCTGAGCGTAGTTTTGAAGAATTGCCTTCTTATCTATACATGATAAGACAGGCAAATCCGGGTACAGTCGCAAAACTCCAAATTGATGAGAATGCAAGATTCAAATATGTGTTCCTTTCTTTTGGTGCGAGTGTTGATGGGTTTGAATTCATGCGCAAAGTTATTGTTGTCGACGGTACGTTTCTACATGGTAGTTACAAAGGGACGCTCCTAACAGCACTAGCTCAGGATGGTAATTTTCAGATTTTCCCGATAGCTTTCGGTGTTGTTGACACTGAAAATGATGAGTCTTGGCGGTGGTTTTTTACGCAACTCAAAGTTGTTATTCCTGACGATCCGGATCTTGCTATAATATCGGACAGACATAAGTCAATAGGAAAAGCAATTGGCGAGGTGTATCCGTCGGCTTCTCGTGGGATTTGCACTTACCATCTGTATAAGAATATTTTGGTGAAATTCAAAAGAAAACAGATGTTCCGTCTGGTGAAAAATGCGGCAAGGTGTTTTAGACTGTCTGATTTCAATGCTGCGTTCAATGAAATTGCAGAGGTTCATCCTGAACTGCATGGATACCTCCAAAGAGCTAATGTCAAACTGTGGGCGCGTGTTCATTTCCCGGGTAACAGATACAATTTAATGACTTCGAATATAGCGGAATCAATGAACAATGCACTGTCAGGTGCTAGAAGTCTTCCCATAGTTCGACTGTTAGAAGCGATTCGGCTTATGATGACTAGATGGTTTGCTGAACGGAGAGAGGATGCAAACTCACAGCACACAACGCTCTCACGCGGTGTTGAAAAACTTTTACAGGTAACTCAGCTGTAATCGTTTACATAAGTCAGACATTATTTTCATAAATCAGCCTTTACGTTATTTGTTTATTTTCTCTCATTTTCTCTCTACTAGGGCCGTGTCTCCGCAGCAAGACTTTTGGATGTACAACCGATTGATCCTTCACGTGTACAGGTCTCACATGGAAATAATACTTCGCTGCATGTTGTAAATGTGCCTGCAAAAACTTGCACTTGCCGTCGTTTCAACCTCGAAAAAATACCTTGCGTCCATGCAATCGCAGCTGCAGCGCATAAGGGTGTGTCTCGTATAGGGCTGTGCAGTCTTCACTACACGACCGGCCATTTGGTTAGAGCATACGCTGATTCAATCATGCCTTCAGATACGGCGATACCTGTTCCTCAACATATAATTAACCAACCGTGCCTACCTCCGATTGTTGTAAACCCGCCAGGAAGGCCCAAGAAAATTAGGATTAAATCATCGTTGGAAGTTGCTATTGGAAATAAACGCCCTAGGAAGGAACACGCATGTTCTCGATGTAAACAAGTTGGTCATAATGTATCGACTTGTCCAGCGTAGTACTGTTGGGATGTTCATGTTCATTCGTGACATATCATGTCAAAATGTTTCGCTATGTTTACTTGTGTTACAAATCAGTCTTCCATAAATCAGCCACGACGTGTGTTATAACTAATTTGGAAAATATAATAATCAGTTTATTTGGTTGAGTTATTATAACGAACTGGCCGACTTAACATATTTGTAGTTTTACATTATGGCTGATATATTTCTATAATAATTAGTTTATTTGGCTGAGTTAATTATCGAGTTGGCTGAGTTAACGCATAATCAAAATACAGAATTCACCACCGGCTGAGTTATTTGTTAAATTACAGCCACGATACCATTGCAAAAGTAATCACAAATAACTTAGGAAGGAAGGAACCAGAATACAACATCCATCAAAATACATAAACTACTAGGAATTAAAATACATTAATCTACGTAATAGCGTTCTTCATTAATCATCTGAGCTCGTATCCTCCGAGGGTCCTACCCCAAATTTATCCCGCTCGAACTCTGTCACCTTCCATGCTTGCTTCGCCACATCCGCTATATGTAACTCCTCATCCACCTTACGGATCTCTTCGTCGATGTTAAACTCAGGCTTCTTAACTCTATCTAACAGATTTCGTTCCGCTAGCTTCTGGATGAATGTTTTATCCAACTCGTGTGCTTCTTCTCTCTCTCTAATTATTGCTTTTATGATATAGAATACCTTTTTCATCACCTTCGCATGATGAGCATCTGCAACAGACTTGTTCTTCTTTGAACCAGAACCGGAACCGGATGCGTCCATTTATCACAGTTAATGTATTGCCTGAAACGAAAATGGTTTTGAAAATATTGTAAGATGGTTTAGTGCACGGAAGAGAAAATCAGAAATAATAATTTCGTTTCTATCGACTATTAATTATATAGAGATTGACTAAGACGCTTCCAGAACGATGCGACGTTTCGGATGCATCGCTTGGGAAAAGAAAAAAATTAATAACTTTAACCGCCTATATTTCCTTTTCGTATATCGTGTTTCCAATTTCGTCAATATTCTCATTATTAGTTTCTGTAATAATCAATTTTTATTTAATCGGTTTATTATTTTGACAATAATGAAGTTTTACAAATATATCTTTTTAATATTATTTTAATTTTCTCATATACATTATCGTCAAATGAATTAGTCATATTCTATTCAGTAAATCAGCCGTAAAAGAATATAACTCAGTCGCAATACTTCAATAAATCAGTCACAATGGGTATAATAAGTCAGACGGCAATATCATAACTCAAGGACATTACGTAAATAAAACAGCCGTCAAGGTGTTATAACTCAGCCGAGCGAATTATAACTCATCCGTAATGTATACTCAGCCGAGCGAATTATAACTCATCCGTAATATATACTTTTGACATAAAATAGTCCATAAACCTTCAATATACGAACAAGTAACATAGGAAGCAAAATAGCTGATAGAAATCCATTGGTGTTTTTTTGGTTAAAAAAAAAATTGATTCATAAGAGATATGGTTAACACTGTGATATGAAAGGTTGTCTGCGACTTATTTATTTACCACGAAAAGGTGTATATGGTTACAGATATATGTAATTTCCATCATGAGTCTATAAGTCTATTCGCTATAGTTACTGTCTACTCGCTATAATTACTGAAGATTTGCATCGCTTTGGGAAAAGATAAAATCAAGAAGCAGGTGGAGTAATTATCACGTTTTATACAATATTTTAATTCATAATAATGCAAACACCCGAAAATTAAAAAAAAAAAAAAATTAACAATGTCGTATTTAGCGGTATAAACATACGTTATGACTGCGTTATATTCTAGTTACGGCTGAGTTGTTAGTAATAATATTATAAATAAATTTGTATATTAACTTAAGTATTACATATCAGATTATTTATATATCAGTTAAATCAGCCGTAAAATCATAGTAACTCAGCCGTAATATGTAGTTTTGACTTCAAACATTATAGAACTTTAATGTAAGAATAAATAACTTAGGAACGAACCAGAATACAACATCATAATAAAAATGTGTCATTGTCCTTGACAAAATACATAAACTACTAGCAATTTAAAAACAGTAAACCACGTAATCGCGTTTTTTCATTTGTCATCTGAGTTCGTCTCATCCGATTCTTAAAGAGTGATGCGACGCTTTGGAAAAGAGAAAATCATTTTTTATTTAATCGGGTTATTATTTTGTCAATAATAACTCAGATGGATAATTAAATCTAAGTAACAATACTAAAATAAATCAGCCACATTACGCCATTAAATCAGCCGTCATAGTGTTATAACGCAGCCGAACGAATTATAACTCAGCCGTAATATATAATTTTGCCATAAAATATTATATATTTTCAATATACGTTTCAATATACGAACACACAATATGAATAACACAACAAAAAAATTAAAAGGATTTAGTAATTTTAAACAAACAAATCATAAAATAAGTAAATAATTATTCAAACATACACGCATAGCAATAATAATAGTCATTCGTTCTAAGATGTAGAAATTTAAGACATAGCAAGTTTATAAATTATCAAGCTTCGTCCATGAGCCGATCTCTGTCCTCTCCAACCTATAACAAAACAATGCGTACAAATTGTTACGATATTTTCATAAAATAATGTTTTTTTTTAATATATTTGATTATGCTGGTTTGACTTACATTTCACGAACTGCAATGGTCTCTGGGATGGTTTGATTGATACACACCTTAGAAATTGGTCCATGTGTGCATATCTTGACATTCGTAGGTCCATCCCAAAAACGATCGATTTTCCACCATCGTAAAACAACGACAATCACACCACCACCATGCGTTCGGTAATTACGATCAAAGTCTACAGCTTCTTTCTTAACAGCAGTACATGCTAAGACACGTTCACTGATAATTGAAGATTGAAAATAAAAACCATCAAAACAATATCAATCAGATGTTAAGATTTAAAGGAATCAGTTGCATACTTACTTGCTATCTTTTATCTTAAAATCAAGTTCGAATCCATCAATGTCGTTTCTGGTTTGGGCATTGTTGTTTCTAAGAGTCCCAACATCAAAAATTGCACCAACCAAATCTTCCAAATAAAGTAAATAAGTTAAATCATTGAAAACCTAATATATAAGACATAATATATATTTACGTATGAACGACTTACCAATTAAGTAAGAATCATCGATAGTATCATCGATGATATCCTGAAACTTTGCAAAATGATTAGGGATGTTTGCAGCGATTCTTGGTGTTGGTTTGACCACTGTACCTTTAAGAAAGAACATCTTGAAGTGATGTCTAGTGGCCCTAAACTCATCCTCCAGGTTGTTATACAGCCCAAATTTGGTAATAGTGAACCATTTTCCTTCTTCTATGAAATCGTCATAATAATTAGCCATAGTACGGTCCACAGTACATTCAATTTTCACACCCTGACAACAAAACATATGATATGGAACTATTATTGCAGAGAAATTTTTTAATATTTATATGTGACATGTATATGAAGAAACTTACTTGTTCGTTTGAGAAAACAAAACCAAGCCTTTTGAATGGAGGATCGAGTAAGACACGGAAAGCTCTCAAGACCTTAACTCGAACATGCCAGCCGGTGATAGGAGGAACAACATCACCAAGGTCGTGATAGAATTCCATTATTTTTTTTATGTTTCAAGGAAAAAAAAAAAATTTGAAGAGCTTCAGAGATGTGGATGAGCAATGTGATATGAAAGGTTGTCTGCGACTTATTTATTTACAGATACATATAAATATTCGTAATAATTACTTACGACTTGCATCGCTTGGGAAAAGAGAAAGTCAAGAGCGTAAACCGCCTATATGACCTTTCGTAAACCGCCTATATGACCTTTCGTAAATATGAACTAGTGTAAATATCATAAATTAGACACGATATTTCTTTAAATCAGCCGTCAAAGTGTAATATCTCAGCCGAACGAATTATAAATCAGCCGTAATATAAAAATTTGACATAAAACATTATATAACATAAAACATTATAAATTTCCATTTGTATTTTTAATTTTTTTTTTTAAAAATGGAAGTAATAGATGTGGTTAATCAAGGTGATATGAAAGGTTGTCTGCGACTTATTAACACCTATTTATCCTGAAAAGGTGTTTACAAATATATGTATGTACCTACCAATTATGATTTTTTACTGCCACCACCATAAAATGTAAAACTAAAAAAAGCAATAATTCCGCCACGACGTTTTAATAACTCAACCAACTCGAGGACTGTAAACGTCGCATCATCTGGAAGCATCTGGAAGCATCTGTTCGTACTCTATATATATACTATATACTAATACTCCATAGAAACAAAGCAATCATCTTTCATATCTTCTATCTTCCGGACATTAAAACCCTTTTATCAACCTAGTCTCGTTTCCTTCAACACATCAATCGGCATCAATGGACTTACCCGGTTCCGGTTCTGTTTCAAAGAAGAGGAAGCATGTTGCAGATGATGGGAGTGCGAAAATAAGAGAACAACAAGCGAAGTTCAAAGCGGTAATCAATATCGTCAAAACAACAATGAAAGAGACAGAAAATGCACATCTGTTGGAAATCGCATACTGTGAGAAGAAAGCGGAACGTGATCTGTTAGAAAGAATGAAAAAGTATGATTTTAACATCGATGAAGAGATCCGTCTGGTGGATGAGGAGTTAAAGTTGGCGGATGTGGAGAAGGAAGCCGTGAAGGTGACGACGATCGATTGGGATAAATTGGGGTTTGGATCCGCGTAGTTTACTGCTTTTTACTGCTTTTTAATTCCTATTTGTTTAATTATTGACTATTAGTATTTCAATGTTTGTTAAACTTTGTAAAATGAGTTGCAGTTTATGTTTATGTAGTTTCTTTTGAATTGGTATCGTTATAATCAACCGTATAATCAACTCAGCCGTAAAACAGAGTAATCAACCGTAAAACAGAGTAACTCAGCAACCGTAAAACAGAGCAGAGTAAACCAGCCAAACCACAAAATGATTATGCGCTAACTCAGCCTTTCGTTATAATAACTCAGCCATTACATAAATGAATTTCCGTAATATCAGCCATCATAGAAATCAATCAGCCATAATGCGTTAAGTGAGCCATATCGTTATAATACAAATGAATTATAACGCATAAAAATATAGGCAGTTTAAGACACGTATTGGTTTTTCTCTCTTCCCAAGAGTTGCAACTCTTCAGTAATTATTACTAATAGAATTAGACTCTTAAGAAAACCTACTTTTTATGGTGGTGTCAGTAAAATATTTATTACTAATAGACTTAAACTCTTCAGTTTCTAATAGTTTCGTATATTTGAATTATTCTGAATAAAATCTTTATTTATTTTCAAAAAACGTGATGATTACTGGATTTATTATGCGTGTAGATACGTATTGTTGGGTTGCGTTTCCCCATAAACACGTAATAATATTGTTGGAGTACCTTAATTTATAATGATATTGTACATATAACTCAGCCGTATACAGGAACGTAACCATGCTGTAACGGTTAATGTGTCGCAGACAACCTTTCATATCACCTTGATTAGCCACATCTATTACTTCCATTTTTTTTATATGTTTAGCTTAGTTATCACGTCATATTAAATGCATCGCTTGGGAAAAGATAAAATAAAGGGTTAACATTTATTTTCCGTTAATTAGGCCAGTCGAAAATTATAACTCCGTAACATTATTTCCGTAAATCAGCCATCATGTGTGTACTAAGTCAGATGACAATATCATATCTCAGCCGTTTTGTATAATTTACGAACAAATATCTTAGCAATCAAAATAGAACATCGTCTTACTACTTGTGTGGTACCAAAATTAAAAATCATTAAAAACTCGATCTGCGTTCTTCAGTAGTCATCCGTAGATCCATACCCTAATTTATCCCAATTGATCGGGTGCACCTTGAAAGCGCCCTTCTTCACAGTCGCCTCCTTCAACTCCTTATCCACCATACGGATCTCTTCCTTGAGGTTAAAGCCAGGCTCCTCCATTTTTGCTAACAGATCACGTTCCGCTTGTTTCTCACGGTACGTGATATCCAACCAGTGTGCTTGGTCTGTCTCCCAAATTGATTTTTTCACGAAATAGATTATCGCTTTGAACTTTTTTTCCTGTTCCCACCACATCTTCACACTCGCGTCATCATCTGGAACATACTTTCTCTTCTTCGAATCAGAACCAGAACCGGAACCGGATGCGGCCATTGATATAACTAGATGAATTGAATGAAACGGAAATAGGTTGAAAGGGTTTTAATTTATTGGCAGATTGACGATATGAGATATACTAGGTTTGTTTCTACTGATTATATAAGAGCCTGTGCAGCGGTTAGAGACTCACCCAGTCTCTTATTTATAATATTTTAATGATGTTAATATAATTTAAATACTTATTTTAATTTTAATTAACAAAAAAAAATTAAAACCAATTAAAAGTTGACAAGTGGCAGAACAGTATCTCAAGAGGTTCTTAGAGCATCTCCAACGGTGGGTTCTTAAAGGGTTTCTCAGAATAAAAAAATAATAAAATAATTGTTCGAAGATGTAATATAAAAGGAAAAAATTTAAGAAACTGTGCCAATAATTTCTCAATATGAGAAACGGTATCTAGAATATTTCTCATATATGTCTTACTGTTATTGGTTCAATTTTTATACTAAAATAGAAAAAAAATACTATCACTAGTGCAATGGCTGAGTTATTATAACGACATGTTGAGTTACATCATAATAATTTGGTGTTTGGCTGATTTACTCTGCTTCTTTTTTACGGTTGCTTAGTTACTCTGTTTTCACGGTTGAGTACTCTGTTTTACGGCCGAGTTATTTTATTAAATTACAAGCCCTTTAATAAGAAACAACATAAACATAAACATAAACTGCAACCCATTTAAACAAGTTTAACAAACATTGAAACACTAATAGCCAAGAAACAACATTGAATTTGTTTCCTTTGCTTTACCAGCTAGTAGGTAAGCAATGACAATCGTCAGAAAACAAAGCCAGACAAAACACACTTTCAACCACAATTTGCACTTGCCGATTTCAAGTTTACTCAACTTTACATCATATCGCAGTTCTTGTAAAGCAGTGCTTACCTCTGACTTAACGTTTGTGATATCATTTACCAAAATTTCCAGTTTTGGTAATGCATCTTCAACCTCTTCATACACCGCATCCTCCACCCACTTAAATAAGTGACCCTATTTCATAACAAATAAACGAGATTGAATAAAGCAACAATAACATACATAAACATCAAGAAAACCAAAATAATCTGCTTACATCTTTTTTATTTGTCCACTCCTTTGCATCTTTCTTACTTTCGCAACGGAAGAACGGTCTGCCAGGATTGTCTTGAGTTTTCGCTGTAAAAATCGTAACACCTAATCCACACACACATTTCGACGGCAATCCACGGTCACTGAGTACGACTGATGACTCGGAACAAAAACTCATTTTTTAGTTGACGAATATAGAAATCGAATGAATTAATCGACGAAATTGAGAGTATTTTTTCTTAGGGTTTGGAATTGGGATTTTTTTTTTTTAAGTGGATAGTGAAGATTTTGTTTGGGGATGAGTC
The DNA here is from genome assembly GCA_963667165.1 of Barbarea vulgaris. Lineage (NCBI taxonomy): Eukaryota > Viridiplantae > Streptophyta > Magnoliopsida > Brassicales > Brassicaceae > Barbarea > Barbarea vulgaris. Next base: position 16,874,574 of record OY763891.1, on the reverse strand, counting down.
GAATTATTTTTGTCGTTTCTTTGCAGAAAAGCGTGTTTATTGGGAAACGCAACCCAGCCTTACGTGTCTACATGCATAGTAAATTCAGTCATTATCACGTTTGCACAGTAGTTAAATAAAGTTTAATTCCAAAAAAATACAAAAAATTCAAAATTCCGAATTTTGCGGTATAAACATACGTTACGACTGAGATATGTTCTCGTCCCGACTGAGTTGTTAGATAAAACCATTATAAAGAAAAAAAAACTGTTTTTACATATATTTAAAAATGATTATTACATATATTTATTTTCAGATTATTGACAATAAATTCACATCCCCATTCACTAAAAAAAAAAAAAAAAAAAAAAAAAAAAAAAAAAAAAAAAATTAACTCTGTCTAAGTAAAGCTTATAGGGTATGACAATTGTATGGTTTAGGATTTAGGCTTTGTGTTATATCGTTCTGCAGGATAAGTTTGAAAATGCACAAAAATGTTGTAATTTCATGATCTTAACTAGGTAAAGTTCATCTAAACTCGTTGTTTACATGAAAAGTACAAAAATATTCACATTTACTGCATTCGAGGTTTAGCTGAGTTATCATAAAGAAACCGCTGACTTATCATAAATCCAATAAATTGATATAACGGATATAGGAATTGACAAACATACGTTATATTGAGAGAAAGTGTTGGTCGAAATTGTTAGGCGAACAAAAGCTTTGCCTTCGGGATTTGTGAAACATACGTTTTTTTATTTTATTTGAATTATTCTATTATTTGCAGTAAAATCGTGTATATGGGGAAACGCAACCCACCATTACGTGTCTATCCGCGTAGTAAATTCAGTCATTATCACGTTTGTATAGCAGTTAAATAGTAAAGTTTAATTAAAAAATAAATTCAAAAAAAAACAAAAATTCAAGGTTTCGAATGCATACACATACGTTACGACTGAGTTATGTTCTCGTCACGGTTGAGTTGTTAGATAAAATTATCATAAAGAAAATAAACTTTTTAATATATATTTATAAATGATTATTACATATATTTATTTGCAGATTATTAACAATAAATTCACATCCTATTCGCTAAAAAAAAAAACAAATGTTAACTCTGTCTAAGTAAAGCTTATATGGTATGACAATGGTTTAGGGTTTAGGGTTTAGGGTTTAGGGTTTGTGTTATATCGTTTTGCAGGATAAGTTTGAAAATGCACAAACATGTTGTAATTTCATGATCTTCACGGCTAAGGTTCATCTAAATGTTAATTATAACTCGTTGTTTATATGAAAAGTAAAAAAATATTCACATTTACTGCATTCGAGGTTTAGCTGAGTTATCATAATGACACGGTTGAGTTATATAAATCCAAAAAATTGAGATAACTAACGAATATAGGAATCGACAAACATACGTTAGACTGATAGATAGTGTTGGTCGAAATTGTTAAGCGAACAAAAGCTTTGCCTTCGGTATTTGTGAAGCAGATCGAGTTTTTTGTTTGGGGAAGCGGCGTTTTTTTTTTTTTATTATTCTTTTCTTTGCATGAAAAAGCGTGTATGTATATTGGGAAACGCAACCCAGCTTTACGTGTCTACACGCATAGTAAATTCAGTAATTATGACGTTTGTACAGTACTTAAATAAAGTTTAATTCAAAAAATTTTAATTCAAAAAAATTCAAAATTTTAAATTCAGTGGCATACACATACGTTACGACTGAGTTATGTTCTCGTCACGGTTGAGTTGTTAGATAAAATTATCATAAAGAAAATAAACTTTTTAATATATATTTATAAATGATTATTACATATATTTATTTGCAGATTATTAACAATAAATTCACATCCTATTCGCTAAAAAAAAAAAACAAATGTTAACTCTGTCTAAGTAAAGCTTATATGGTATGACAATGGTTTAGGGTTTAGGGTTTAGTGTTTAGGGTTTAGGGTTTAGGGTTTAGGGTTTGTGTTATATCGTTTTGCAGGATAAGTTTGAAAATGCACAAACATGTTGTAATTTCATGATCTTCACCGGCTAAGGTTCATCTAAATGTTAATTATAACTCGTTGTTTATATGAAAAGTAAAAAAATATTCACATTTACTGCATTCGAGTTTTAGCTGAGTTATCATAATGACACGGTTGACTTATCATAAATCCAAAAAATTGAGATAACTAACGAATATAGGAATCGACAAACATACGTTAGACTGATAGATAGTGTTGGTCAAAATTGTTAAGCGAACAAAAGCTTTGCATTCGGTATTTGTGAAGCAGATCGAGTTTTTTGTTTGGGGAAGCGGCTTTTTTTTTTTTTTTTTTTTTTATTATTCTTTTCTTTGCAGGAAAAAGCGTGTATGTATATTGGGAAACGCAACCCAGCATTACGTGTCTACACGCATAGTAAATTCAGTAATTATGATGTTAGTACAGTACTTAAATAAAGTTTAATTCAAAAAAGTTTAATTCAAAAAAATTCAAAATTTTAATTTCAGTGGCATACACATAAGATACGACTGAGTTATGTTCTCGTCACGGTTGAGTTGTTAGATAAAATTATTATAAAGAAAATAAACTTTTTAATATATATTTATAAATTATTATTACATATATTTATTTTCAGATTATTGATAATAAAATCACATCCTATTCGCTACAAAAAAAAAATTAAAAAAAAAACAAATGTTAACTCTGTCTAAGTAAAGCTTATATGGTATGACAATGGTTTAGGGTTTAGGGTTTAGGGTTTAGGGTTTAGGGTTTAGGGTTTAGGGTTTGTGTTATATCGTTTTGCAGGATAAGTTTGAAAATGCACAAACATGTTGTAATTTCATGATCTTCACCGGCTAAGGTTCATCTAAATGTTAATTATAACTCGTTGTTTATATGAAAAGTAAAAAAATATTCACATTTACTGCATTCGAGTTTTAGCTGAGTTATCATAATGACACGGTTGACTTATCATAAATCCAAAAAATTGAGATAACTAACGAATATAGGAATCGACAAACATACGTTAGACTGATAGATAGTGTTGGTCAAAATTGTTAAGCGAACAAAAGCTTTGCCTTCGGTATTTGTGAAGCAGATCGAGTTTTTTGTTTGGGGAAGCGGCTTTTTTTTTTTTTTTTTTTATTATTCTTTTCTTTGCAGGAAAAAGCGTGTATATATATTGGAAAACGCAACCCAGCATTACGTGTCTACACGCATAGTAAATTCAGTAATTATGACGTTAGTACAGTACTTAAATAAAGTTTAATTCAAAAAAGTTTAATTCAAAAAAATTCAAAATTTTAATTTCAGTGGCATACACATAAGATACGACTGAGTTATGTTCTCGTCACGGTTGAGTTGTTAGATAAAATTATTATAAAGAAAATAAACTTTTTAATATATATTTATAAATTATTATTACATATATTTATTTTCAGATTATTGACAATAAATTCACATCCTATTCGCTACAAAAAAAAATTAAAAAAAAACAAATGTTAACTCTGTCTAAGTAAAGCTTATATGGTATGACAATGGTTTAGGGTTTAGGGTTTAGGGTTTAGGGTTTAGGGTTTGTGTTATATCGTTTTGCAGGATAAGTTTGAAAATGCACAAACATGTTGTAATTTCATGATCTTCACCGGCTAAGGTTCATCTAAATGTTAATTATAACTCGTTGTTTATATGAAAAGTAAAAAAATATTCACATTTACTGCATTCGAGGTTTAGCTGAGTTATCATAATGACACGGTTGAGTTATGTTCTCGTCCCGACTGAGTTGTTAGATAAAATGGTCTGACTTTCTCATAATCTTTTGTCAAAATACATGGATGAACTAAACTACTTAAACATATAGAATAATATTGCTAGGACAACAAAAACCGCAACAACCGCATTCTTCAACTCCGTAGCAATTCCATCCCTCTTTTTGTCAATCAGCGCCTTGAGCCTACCTAACTCATTCTCGTTTTCCAATTGGAGATCATATAGGTGAGCAATCGCGTCTCTATGGACAGTAAGAGTTTCACGCATTTGATTCATAGTAGGATACTCATGAATTTCTTGCCTTACCGTTACTAATTCCTCCATCATAGCTTCATCCCACCATTTCCGAATGTGACATCCCCCATCCTACACATACATATTAAAACCAAAATTCAACAATTTAATTCGTAAATTACCCATAATTCGAACTCAATATCAAAAATTCGACCAAAACATTGAACAACTTACATCTCTGTCTTGACATGTGTAGAAGAGTCTTCCAAAATTCGTACTTGTCATAGAAGATTCAAGAAGTGCCCTTCCACCACACAAACAATTACTAGGGATCCCAAAATTAGCATCATCAAATTCAATTGGATCTGTGTTGGGTAAAGAGTAAGAACTTTCTGGCATTGTAAAAGAAAAGAAATTGAGGATCAATGAGGCAACAAATATAATGAACCGTAATATAAATATACAACATAAATCCCTAACAGTAATTACGAATAGCATGTTTATGGGGAACCGCAAACCAACATTACGTGTCTACACGCATGATAAACTCATTGTAGTAATTATTAAATTGTTTTTGAAAAAATAAAAAAAGTTTAATTCAGAATAATTCAAAAAAATTCAAAATATACTGAATTCGTTATTTCGCTGAGTTATCATAACGTTACGGCTGAGTTAACATTAATCGAAGGAATTGAGATTACGGAGATACGAATCGACTAACATACGTTATATTGTGAGAACTAACACATGTTTATTTTCCGATATTGAAAATAAAATACAATAAGTTTTCACTGATAACCAAATTCATTAAACATGTCAGACAAATCTTTCCACACTATCATATTCATCCATTCTGGCTTATCGCCCAAACAACTCAATTTGTACTTGATATCACGCATCTGTCCTATGTATACTTGTCGAGCTGTCAATTTAAACTGCGTCCACACCGTTAAAGTATGTCTCGGATCCCACGTGTATTGACGCTACACAATAAAAATGAAAAAAAAATTGATTCATAAGAGTCAAAATAAGTTTTTTTGTTTGCTTAATATCAAGGGAAATATCGATGCTTACCGCGAGTGTGAAAAACCATTTTTTCTTATAATGAAATGGAATGAAGCGATAAGTCGGCCACGCATGCACCCAATTGTTTTTCAGGATCTCCGTGAAGGCGATAAATAGTTTGAAATCTAACTCTTTAAACGTGTCAGATGTTTTGTCAACATTGAAATTAAACCCACTACCAGGGTTTAAAACGGGAAGATTCTCACGACCAGCAGCGTTTAGGATCGCTTCAACCTCTATGTAAAACTGACTGTTGATGGAAGGAACAACGTCCATGTCGACAAGAAGATGTAACACAGATATAAATAGGGAAAATGAGATACAATATGAGATAGGGAGAATAAGATCGAATATGAGATGAAAAATTAGGGTTATCTAATATAAATAGAGAAAAAACGGAGCAGAAGGCGAAAGGTTACGTTTGTAACTTATGGTTACGAGGCAAATTTCTGTTTCACGGAAATCGATTAGGTTGCGTATATATGACATAGTCGCTGAATTACATTGTTAATTGATGTATCAATAATGCTTCATGGCTGATTTATTTATCTCATGGCAGATGAGTTATATTGTTAATTTTGTATATTAACTTAAGTCTATTATATATATAATTATTTTAAGATTATTGATAATAAAATACACTTAATTTTTGGACAATATTAAAATATACAAACATTGAAGTAATTTCATGATCATTATTATGTCTGATTTCTCATAATCATTTGTGAAAGTACATGGGTGAACTAACACATATGTTTATTTTCAGATCATTACAATAAAATTTCATTTTCAATAACCTAAATCCAAAAAAAGGTAAAAGAAATCTTTCCACACTTTCTTATCCATCCAGTCGGGCTTATCGACATAGGAGTAATTTCTACGCTTCCAAATGAGCCTTCTAATCTCTTTTTGGTATACTTCACGAGCCACCAAGTTAAACTGCGTCCACACCGTAAAAGTATGTCTCGGATCCCACGTGTATTGACGCTACACATCAAAAAATAAAAAATAAAAAAATAAATAAAAATATACTATTATTCATAAGAGTGAAAATAAGTTTTTAATTTGCTTAATATCAAGGGAAATATCGGTGCTTACCGCGAGTGTTAAAAACCATTGTTTCCTATAATGGAATGGAATGAAGCGATAAGTCGGCCACGCATGCACCCAATTGTCTCTCAGGATATTTGGGAAGGCGCAATATAGTTTGAAATCGAACTCTTTAAACGTGTCAGAGGTTTTGTCAAGATTGATACCAAAACCACTACCAGGGTTTAGAACGGGGAGATTCTCACGATCAGCAGCGTATAGGATCGCTTTAACATCTCCGTGAAACTGACTTCTGATTTGAGGAACAACTTCCATGTCGATAAGAAGATGTAACAGATATAAATAGACAAAATGAGATACAGTATGAGAAAGGGTGAATAAGATCGAGTATCAGATGAATATTAGGGTTATGTAATATAAATAGAGAAAAAAACAGAGAGGAATGCGAAAGGGGAGTTTGTTAACTTATGGTTTCGCGCCAAAGTTTGTTAACTAATGTTTTGGCGGCAAATTTTGGTTAATTGATGTATATATAATGCTTCATGGCTGATTTATTTATCTCATGGCAGCTGAGTTCTATCGTTAATTAATGTACTACTAATGCTTATGGCTTCTTTATAGATTCATTTTGGATGAGTTATAGTGTTCATTGAATAATGCTTCATGTCTGATTTATTATAGCGTAACGGCTGATTTATATTGTTAATTGAATTACTAATAATGCGTAACGGCTGAGTTATATCAAATGTCCACAAAATAAACATTCCTAGAAATAAAACATAAAATTACATATTGTCTGCCTGCTTAGTCAATTAAATCCCGAATAAAATTCAGGTTCCTCCGCCAGTATATCTGCTGCCATCTTAACCCGTAAACCCTGAATGTTCTTATCACAGAGGCCATCGAATGTTACCCCAAGCGCGAGACATTCAATGTATTTTAGCGCATATACACCGCAGTCTCCGGGATCCTCGTTTTGAGGCACATTCTTTGGACTCTTCCATCTGAAAGTAAACTGATCGTAGCTAGGAGATCGTTGGGATTTAGGAATTACATCGTTTAGCATGTATGGAATCATTACCCTTAACGGCTTACAAGATTCAAGAATTCGTAATTTCTTCTCCTCAGTCACTGTTCCCACAATGCTATCGTAGCAATCAATGTGCCCACGAGTCAGGTCCACGTCCAGCGCCAACCAATGATCACCTCCGGTTTGTACAACGAAATACACATGCCAAACATCTAGCGCCCATATCTTACCAGTTTGTTGATCATCCGGATGCAAACCTCTGACTACACCTTCATACGTGGTCCCATTAAACTTGAAGTTCTTAGGTTTCATTTTGAACTGATCATAATCACGGATCATCTGAGCGGTGAAGTACTGATCTACAAACGCAATGCCATTGGTATGATATGGGCAGGGTTCTGTAATCAACCTACGTCTGAGGACTCTCAGGTACGCACTGATATGCTGAAATAAAAAAGCATAACTCAGTCATAATGTATAATACGTCTATCTCAGCCGTAACGTATAAAAAATTATTACATAACCCAGCCGAAATAAAGAATAAGTCATTACAACTCAGCTGTAACCTTATATTACGTCAAAGCATAAATCAGTCATAATAATAAATAATAAGTCATAGAATAACTCAGCCGTTATGAATAATAAGTCATAGAATAACTCAGCCGTACAACTTACAGTTTCGTTCAGCCATCCAAACTGTTTGTCTGGCCACGACTTCCGTGGGGTAATGATGACCCTATAGAACTCACGCAGGTCTGTAGGATTTCCCAATTTGATGCCCCTGTTGACAGACAAACACAAGTCAATATGTTAAAACATTGTTAACAAGAAGCTGTAATTAACAAATTAATGAACAAGATCATACTTCAGTGATTTTAGGTTTTCCTGCAGTTTCTTATATCTAACCGGATCAACAGGTGACATAGGATCATATATTGCAGATGAAGGTTCACAGTTCTTCCTCATGCACGTCAGTCCGTCTTCTCGAATACGAGGAAAAATACTTGTTGGCTTATCTTTTAGTTTAATCATATCAGACCCAGTATTGGACAGCTTAACACTCTGATTCCTGATTTCACTTATAGATTGAAGCCTTAGCTGTTCATCATCATCATCCTCTGACTCAGATATCATATGCATGTCGTCCTTCATAACATCAAGTGTGGACTCTTCTACTTCTTCATCATTATTGTCTTTTCCATCATCATCACCAGCTTTTTCATCAAGTTTCTTATGCGCATCATCACCATCAGCTTTTCCATCAATTATCCCCTGCGCATCATCACCATCAGCTTTTCCATCAATTATATCCTGCGCATCATCATCAGCTTCTGTAGAAACTGCTTCATCAGTTAAATTCTGCGCATCATCAGCTTTTTTAGAAACTGCTTCAGCAGCTAAAATATCCAGCGCATTAGCAGCTGATGTAAACTCTTCTTCATTCCGCTCTGGATTGGCAATGAATTTCTCGACCTTTACATTCTTTCTAGGTCTTCCCCTACCCTTTTTTTCCTGTTTTTCCTCCAATGCTTGTTTATCCTTTAAAGCTTTATTGGCATCTGCTTTTGCTTTTTCTACCTGTGCTTTTGCTTTTTTTCCTGTGTTTTTGCTTTTTTGGACTCTAATTCTCTAGTCTTTCCTTCTTCTTTGTCCTTTGCTGTCTTCTTTCTCGTACATATAGGAGACCGCTGATTACCAACATGCTGCTTCTTAACATCATTTTTCGAAGCAACCACCTCAATGAGATCATCATCATAGTAGCTGGTGGACTTACCAGCCACTTCCATATTCGTAGTCAGGTTCTTCTGAACATTCTCAAGAATTTTGGCATCCTTCCCCTGTATAACATTACAAATAAAATAAGATAACTCAGTCATAATGGCTTTTTAATTCAGTCGAAATAATGATAAATCAGTCGTAGGTATGGCACTGTTAGCTTACCAGAGGATTACTACTTACAGATTTCGACGGGTCTTTTATAAGTAACGATGGTACGCTGGGATTTTTTACCAGAGTGGATGGGTCGTGGTATCCGGATGATTTACCAGCCAGATGCTGGATACGGAAACCGGTTGAATCTTTCAACTCTTTCAATTCACTCTCCACCTTCTCTAGCTGTGAAGACATGCCGTTCATGCTTGTATCAAGATGATCAAATCTTGAGTTGAAATTAGCCTCCATATCCATAATGAGTTTTCTAAGCGACACATAATCTGCCTTCTCATTACAACACTGCAACACATATACACAAAAAAAAACGCATAAGCAACCTAACCAAACATTAAATATCAACACAATATACAATATCAATTACCTTTGCTTCATCATTCTTATTCCCGACAGATTCATCAAAATCAACATCATTCTCCTTCAAGACTTTAGACTTCTTTGCGATATGTTGAGATTCATCCTTATCATCTGGTTTTTTCTTCTTCTTCCTCTTTTTCTCATTATCAGGCATCTTCTTGTCCCAGAAGCCTGGGACAAACCTCTTATCAGCTATGTCTTGTATCAAATTATCAAGTTCTTGGTCTTCTGGTTGATCAGGCCACTCAGGATATAGCACTATATCATTTCTAATAATCATATTCACCACACGCACCTACAACATCAGATATAATAAACAATAATCATCGTAAACAATAACTCAGCCATGAATAAAGCACAACTCAGTCACAATAATCCATAACTCAGTCACAGTTAACTATAACTCAGCTATCAATTAACACTAACTCAACCGTCAATGACTCATAATAATATATAACTCAGTCAAAACCTTACCTTTTTATTTGTTTCGATTTCTTCATCAATGATCGGAACCAAATCTTTTCGTGTGCGGTTTCCCTTCCATCGCAACAGAGGACTCATATCCCCGGTGGATGGGTTACCAAAAAGTTCTCCAAAGCATGTGATAGATTCATAAGCCCAAGCTTGTAACACGAACACCAGACCGTTGACGGTGTACGTCCTTCCGTTTGGACTCATGGTCTTGATAGACCCAACAAGAGACTGAAATGCTACCCGACCCCATGGATAATTATTCAAGGCTTCATCATCAAAAACTCTTTTAGCAGATTCCAACGGTATTCTAGAGTTGTGATGAAGTGCATGGATACCAATTGCTATTAGAAGCAACCGCCCCATCCATAAACGCCTAATGTCTTGTGGTACCCATGCCCGGCATTTATCCAATCCATCCATAAGCTCATATAAATTGGGACCTCCTTCTGCTCCATCAGGCACATTCAACTCTCTGAAAAATGCTCTGTAATCAGCCTCAGGTTCAAATGGCTCTGTAGGCAACGGATCTATGTTGAAACCCGTGACATACTCAAACTCATTCAACCCAAATCTGATAGGTTGACCACCAATGAGAAACCAAAGCTCATTCTTCCTTACTCTTAACTGTCTGCATAGAAGGTAGTGGACAGTTTTACCAGACCATATAATGTTCCTCTCAAAGATTTTGGCTGCTATTCCAGTTTGGTGCTCCTTAATTTGATTCCAAACAGTTTCACCTACTGATTCTCTAATTGTAACTAGATTTTTGGTTGCAATATTGTGGTTAATATCTTTATTATCCAGATTAGACTTCCCTTCCGCATAGAGTCTTGGAGGGTAATGCCTTGGTTCATCCATCTGATACGAACATTACATCAAACAGAGTATAGATACATCAAACAGAGTATAAATCACAACTCAGCCAAAACATAAATAATAACTCAGTCACAAATGCATTGGGATAGTATAACTCAACAGTATAGTAAATATTAACTCAGCCGAAACATAAACAAATTCAGCCACAGATGCATCGATAAAAATCAGGACATATAAAGAAACTCAGCGACATATACCAATATAAACCATAAATTAGCCCTAACACAACCCGTAACTCAGTCGTAATAAACCAGACACCAAATCCAGTAGATCTATCAAATCAACCACAATGACGGCGGAAATCAGCCGTAATAATCACCGATAAAAAGCTATATGTTTCAGATAACGGTTTAAACTCAACCAAATAGAGATATTCGAGAGTGATGAAAGCAGAGATTTTTACCGAGAGTGATGAAAGCAGAGATATTCAAACCCACTCGAGTTCCTTGAAACTGAGACGAAATGACAGAGAAACGGCCGGAAACCGACTTAGGGTTTAAGTTTCGAAATCAATCGCCGGAAAGAAAGAGAGAAATTTTTTTCTCCTCCGTCGAGTCGTGAACAGTTGCTATAAAGTGATGATGGACGCTTCAGTTTCTCTTTGATTAGTGACGTGGATTAGTGATGTGGATTAGTGACATTAAAACAAAAAAAATTTAATCAAGGGTGTTAATAGTAATTTTACAAGCACTCAAAACATATGAGTTATTTTCAAAAAATGTATCCCACGCTAGCAATAAACAGACTTTTCTAACTCATTTAAGTCAATCTTCCAAAAAAAATAGAAGTATTTTTTTATGCTAAAATAACAACAGAGGTAAGATTCGTTTTTCCTACTCTATTTTTTTAAATTTTCCTTTCTTCTCTTTTAATCTTTTCTTGCTGTTACCATTGTTGTTATTCAAATTTTAATAACTGTTCTTTGAACTAGTCAAACATTTTTACAACCGTTGTTTTTATTTATATACGAAAATGATTCTTTGAACATTGTCATGAATATTTGAATTTTACTTCTAAATGACTTTGTCCAATTCCGCCACAAAAAGATTCCCCCAAATATTCTTTTTCACATTACCTTTAAAGAGAGATATTAACCAATAACCAATAACCATAAACCAATCTACACCAGAAGATTTTTTTTTTGTTTTTTTATAGTCAAACGACAATAACTATTTTTGTTTTGTTTTTTTTTTTTTGTTTTTTTTTTTTGTCAAATAACAAAAACTATTTTTTCTTTTAATTACTTTCCTCCTAAAGACTAGCTTAGGAAAACTTAAGCATTTAACAACACTAGAATCTTCTGCCTTGTCTTGATGAGTTGTGACAAGGTCTAATTGGTGGTCTTGGATCCCGATGTTCCATTCTTCGGCGTTTAAAACCAGCCTGCTGTGAAGATTCACCTTGAAGCATGTTTGAACCACCAGCTTGATATGTTCCAAGGAGCTCTTGTTTTAGTGATGCACCAAGGCTTGTTGGAAGGTTAGGGTTTGAGCCATGAGTTGTGGTGATGCTTGAGCCTTGAATGACTGTGTTTGAAGCAGGCATATGAACCAGCAGAGGTTGAACTGACACAGATGATGAGACAAGGCACTGATTATGAGTTGGAAAGTCCCTTGGAACCATGAATTTGACAATCAGGTCCACAGGAAGATCAATCTCCAGCTTATAGTCTTCGATGAGGTCGATTATGTCTCTTAGTTTTGCTGCATCTTTGTATTCAGCCTAAAAAGCCAACATAGATAACAAAATATAAACCATCAATGACATAGGAATATAGATACAGTTTGGTAAGAGATGGATAGGATCAAAGCTTTTTAACCTGTTGATCAAATCTTGTCTGTACTTTGGCAGAGCTTCTAAGAATGATAATCTCTTTTTTCAAATATTCCAGGGGAGAACATTTGCCCAACAGCTTGAAAAAAATCATAAACCTGATTGCTGGAATACAATGGCGTTCTTTTAGGAGCTTGGTAATAAAATCTGCAAAGATCAAAAGAAGAAAAAAAAGAGTAAAACATACTTCATTAGAGTCTTCTATGTATCATAAATGTTAAGAAAGAAACTGTTGGAATAAAAACACAAAGACAATAATGTGTTGTAGAAGTACAAACTTACATGGGGCGGTTTTGGTGAGACCAAGAGATTCAAAGAGTTGTGGAGCCTGTTTGAAATGAGCAACACAGGAAGCAAATGAAACAGTTTTTTCGAGATTGGTTCGAAGCACCAATCCATATGCCACAACGAGTTGCAGAAAACCCCAAGCCTCAAGTGGTGAGATTTGAGAACTAGTTGCCATCATCGAGCTCCATCGATTTGCAACTTGTGATGCAAAGGGCAGTAGATGGTTGCTTGGTTTTACAACAAGTTGCAGCTCCTCCAAAAGCACAACCAAATTCTTAACAATAGGCTCAGATAACCCCAACTCCCCTCTCCGTTGAGCATTTATGAGTTCATCGTTGACAGCTTCTATAACATATAAAGCCGGATCTTTCATTACTCTAAGTCCAGAAAAGACCTCATTGGGTGTAAAAGCAGATGAGCCCCCAACGTCTGTAAGAGCATCCAATGATTGTACATTGTTGACTGGGCAAGAAAAAAAAAACACACTTCAATAAGAATCACAAGAACTATAATAGAACTTGGGTGACTGTTATTTCATAATCTATATGTTACTTCAGACACAATTGTTGTTCAAATACATTACTTGAAGAAGAGAAAGAGACAAGAAGGAAAAAGTAAATCTTAAAACTGAGAAAACTTACCAGGTGCTGGAGATGATACCCCAAGAACCTCGCACAGACTCGGAGCGTATTTGCGAAGAAATGCGACATCAAACAGATTTTTGATGTTTTCGGCATCAAAAGTGTATGCCATACTGAATGCAGCTAGAACGTGCAGACAACCTAATACCCCCACTGGGTTCTCTGCCTTAACCAGTGCTATCTTCTTCCATTCAGTGGCAGATTTTATAGCTTCTTCTTGTACTTCAGTGTTGGGTTTTGATGACATATCAATTAAGCATTCCAGTAAGCAGATGCTACTCCTCCTAACACTGTTTGGATCAAGATTTGTTTCTACCATCCTTTGATGAAGCCCTTGCATTGTGTGTAACACAAGCTTTTCCGGTTCAGAAGATGCTTTAAGAGCACTCGAAACATCGAGGTAAAGCTGCTGACATTTCTTCAGATGCACATGTAAGAGTAACTGCAAAGATTTCTCATCACATACCTTACCATCTGGTGCCAAGTCAACATGTTGATCCGGGTTGATTTGTTGACAAAGGCTAGCCAATTGCTTTGCTCTCTGCTCATAATTGTCAACAGATTTAGCCAAATCCTGTTCCTTGGATTTCAGTTTCTTCTCTTTTTCACCTAGCTCCTTCTCTTTCAGCTCAATCTTTTCTGCACGAGCATCAAATTGCTTCTTCTCCAGTACAAGTTCCATCAACGATGCTTTTACTTTGGCATGCTGTTCCTCTTTCTCTTGAATCTTTTTCTTGACAGAATAATGATCAGCAGTAAGGTCAGTGATTGAGCTTCGAACCTGATCAAGATGCTTCCTCTTAGAGTGCAATTCATCTGAGCTCTCCTTGACCGCCTTTTTGATCAAAGAAACCTCTCCTTGTTTCACCTGGAGTTGTCTGGTAAGTTCCTCATTGGAGTTATTCAGATGTTGCCTTCTCTTCTCTCCTTCCTTGACTTGTTCAATTCTCTTAGAGATGAGTAATTGCAACGACTTCAACTCCTTCTCTTTGATTTCCAGGTTTTCGAGGCACCCTCTCAATTTATCTTTCACACAGAGAAATTCCATTTCATCTGAGGATTCCATGATCACCTTGTTGATCAAAGAAATCTTTTCTTGTTTCACCTGGAGTTGTCTGATAAGTTCCTCGTTGGAGTTATCCAGATGTTGCTTTTTCTTCTCTCCTTCCTCGACTTGTTCCTTTCTCTCAGCGACAAGCAACTGTAACGACTTCAACTCACTCTCTTTGATCTCCAGGTTTCCGAGGCACTCCCGTAATTTATCTTCCACAGAGACAAGTTCCATTTTCTTTGAATCACAGTCTGCAGTGATACTTTCTAAAAGTATTTCAGCTGATTCCACTTTTTTCTGTTCCGAATGCTGTTTCTTAGTGAGCTGCTTGATGAAAGCGTTGGCTCTTTCCAGTGTCTTCTTTTTATGGAAAAGCTCAGAAGATAGCTTACGAATAGACTCCATTATCTCATTCTGTTTCTTCTCTCTTGAAGCAAGTTCTTCAGTGTGTTCCCCGAGCAACAACTTGATTGATTCACTGCGAGCACTTCTTTCGGTAATCAGCCTTTCAATCTCCTTTAACTCCTTAGCTTTTGATAACTCCACCAGTTGACAAACCGCTTTCATGTCTTCATACTCTTTTTTTTTACAAACAAGCTCCAAGGACCGGGTCTCAAGCAGCTTTTGCTGAGAATCTAGTTGCTTTTCCACCGACTCAAGCTGCTTCCTACATTCCGCAATTTCATCGAGAACCCATGTACGATCTTTCTTCTTTTGCTCAATTTCCTCTTCCAAGTCTCTACTCTTATCCAGAAGCTCCTTCTCTGCGCTGACCTCACCACGATGCCTCTCAAGATCAGTGCCCATCTGCTCTAATTGTTTTCCTCTCAACTCAACCTCAGCCTGAGTCTTCATTAGTTCCGAGGACCGTGTCTCAAACAGCTTCTCACATTCCGCAATCTTATCCAGAACCAATGAGTGTTCTTTCTTTTTTTTCTCTATTTCCTCTTCTAACTCTCTCCTGCCATTTTTAATCCTACCCAAATGCTCCTTCTCTGCGCTGACCTCACCACGATGCCTATCAAGATCAGAATTCATCTGCTCTAGTTGTTTCCCTTTCAACTCAACCTCAGCCTGAGTCTTCATTAGTTTCGATGACTGTGTCTCAAACAGCTTCTCACATGCCTCAATTCTACTCAGAACCAATGCAAGATCCTTCGTCTTTCTCTCCATCTCCACTTCCAACTCTCTCCTGCCAGTTTCAGTCCTAGCCAAATGCTCCTTCTCCGCGTTAACCTCAACGCGATAACTCTCAAGACCAGTCTCCATCTGCCTCAACTCTTCCGCCTTCAAATCAAGATCAACCTGAGTCTTCCTCAACAACTCCACCATCTCATTAAGTTGACCTCTCTTTGACATTTGCTCCACAGTACACTCTTCCAAAGACTTCTTAAGACCACCCAATTCCTCACTCTTTTCTTCAATTTCACTCCTAAAGCTATCAGCTTTAGTCTTGAAATCACCCAACTCAGCTTCCGCTGCTTCAACCACTTTAGCCCTTTCTTCAAAACCAAAAATTTTCTTCTCCAACTCCAACTCCTTGGACACTAGTTCCTTAAACCTCTTCTCTATCATATCTCCAGCTAATTTGAAATGATCCTCTAAATTACTCCACTGAAGACTAAAGATAAGTACATCATTAGCCGTAGACTTAACCTGCTCCCTTACTTTACGGAGATCCTCTCTCCTCGCATCAAAGAGCTTTATCTCATCTTCCAATGAGATTTCTTCCATTGCCAACAATTTCTTCAACTCCAAGGAAAAGATCCTATAAAAGGTAAAAAAACAAAAAACCCACCAAAGGAAGATCACTAACCACCCTTCAAAATCGATAAAGCTCACTACTTTACACAGATTTCAAAACCAGAGAGAAAAAAAAAGCAAAAACAGAGAAAGACACAAAGAAGTAACAAAAAAAACAAAAACCAGTAAAAAAAGATCGTACCTTTTAACGTCTCCGTTCAGAGCCAGCGACTAAACCAGTAGTAACAAAATTAGGGCTTGAAATGAACAGAGGTAAAGGAAGGATACTCAAAAACTCTTCAGAAATTGAAAAGAGTAACAGAGAACAAAGAATCAAAACAGTAACGCGAAAGAGAAAGAAGACAAGACAAGAGAAGTGAGGCTTAATAGTACGACGAGTGCAGCGACTGTGTGACTTCTTTCTTCCGCAGTTTAGTGAGAACGAGTCGTTTTTATAAAGCTAATTAACTAATTAATGCCTTCATATTTAATTAATGCCTCTGCTTAAATTTATTGTTTCGGTTGGGTGGAATTTACTTGAGAGTCTAAAATAACGCTTCTAATTACACACTTTGGTCTTTTCGCCTTAAGCAAAATTATAATTTACTTTCTGTATGACAGAACATGTGAGACAGACAACTTGTGGTCACTATTCATTGTCAAATCAGGAGATTAGTGTGTGGAAATCACATATATCCAAAATTTCTTCTTTCTCTTCTCTTTTGAAGTCGAATATATCCATACTTTCTATTTATTTATTTTTGTCAACATCTACAATTTTCGGTTTCTAAATTTTGTTAGTCGTGTGTCATGTGAAGATATCATTAGAAGACAATAAATTGGTCAAAACAAATGGAAAAAATTAAGCAAAAAGATAGAAGTATTTTTTTCATGCTAAAGAACTGCAGAAGTAAGATTCGTTTTTGTTACTCTATTTTCTTCGTTTTACTTTTCTTCTCTTTTATTTCTTTTTACTTTTAACCGTTTTTAAATTAAAAAAGAATGAGCTTCTGTAAAAATGAAAGAAACAAAATTTTTTTTTTTTTCTCCTGTTGTTTGTTTCATTTTTACTTCAAAAAAAAAAAAATGTTTCAAGTACATTCATTTTAATTTTTTAATTAAATGTTAACAAAATTTTAGTTCCCTTCAATCAAATCAATAAAGGTTTTTTCAATTGATTTAGGAAAAACCCACAACTTGTCCCATTTAAGAACATTTCTTGTATGAACAAGGGTTCCTCTGCTTAGCGTCAATTCTCCAAGTCTCCAGATTTCGAAGAAATTAGAGGGTTTCCAGTGAAAATTTTCAAATGAGCTGAGAATCCCTTCTTGATGGCTATTCATTTCCATCTCACTAAGATGTTCATGTGACAGGGAGAAAAAATCCTAACAATTTTTCTTTGTTAAAAATCATTACTATGATCGAATGACTCAAGTTCGGTTCCAGTTTGTTACATCTCCTTCATCTACAGCCATATACTTGAATTCTATGCCCTTACATATGTGACCAGGATAAAACACCACTTATATGAATAAGCTGGCGACCCACCAATTGTAAAAGTATGATCTTTTTAAATTTACAAATTATACTCATGCATATACTTTACTTCTAGCAATAGCAATGAGATAACGATTTTAAAAAAATAGAACATTTATTATATAAATAAAATTATATTCATAATATAAATAAGAAAAAAAGTTAGATGTTTATGAACAATAATATACATAATCTTACAACCACAATGCCAGTCATAACATAAATATGAAAACCAAAAATAATTTTTGAATCATGAAATTGTGTTCATCATATTGTCAAAATTTTAAAATTTATATATTGTAAATTTATCTAATGCCATAAGTTAGTCCTTAGGTTTTAAAATTATTTTTTACGTAGGTTGCATGGAAATTTAATTTGAAATTTTTTTCCTATTTTGGAAACATTACAGGATTAAAAGTTTTGAACATTACAAAATCTTAATTTGGAAACGTGATGAAATTGTTCGATTATGTTTTAATTGAAACTTAGTAAGTAAATAATTTTAAAAACGTAGGAATATATATATTGTATTTCGGTAACTTAAAGGTAAAACCTAATTATTTTAACCTAAAAAGCTAGAATCCTAAAATTCGAGAATAAGATTTGAAAATTGATGCCTTATGAAAAGTAAATTTCATCCAACTAAAGTAAATTTCAATATGTTATTTTGGAGTCAGTGATTCTTTTCTTTCTTCTTTTAGTTGGAGTTTACTTCTAGAACTTATATACATATTGAATTTATGTTGTTTCAAAAAATTTAAAATATATATTTTTGGTGCTTAAATTTATTATTATTATATATATATATATATATAATATTCAAGTTTCATAAACGTACTCATTCTTAAAAAAAAGGAATTTAAAATTGATGACGCGTTTTATCATGTTATGCTTCTACGTACTCATTTACATGCACCATGCACAATGCACCATAGGTTTTAGGTATCAAGAAACAAGAGTAAATCTATATATATTCTGGATGTAGGTTAACATATGAAAATTTCAGTAAACATATAATGGTTTAGATGAACGTAAAGAAGTTAATTTTTTTTGTCATCTATTAAATCATTATTATTAGAGATATCTGATTTAATTCTAACATAGTGATTATTAGTTGACTATCTACGGTACCTAGAAAACCGCATGTCGAAAAGAATTTGCGTCGTGGAATCATATTCTATTAATATATGCTGTTATTGCATTTAAATTTTAAAATTAATTTGGCTAAATAAAACATATAATTTTTTTTTTAGATATAAAATATAAATATGTTAAATTTGACTGGACATTTGTATTTAAAAAATCATCTTCAAAATATGAAGAAATGAATAGTATTTCTTCAAGTATAAATTCCAAAGGCTTTTGTGAAGAAATCAAAAGTGTTATGGCAAACTACTGGTGGAATAGTACAGAAAAAAAAGTCAATACATTGTTTAGGTTTCAAAGATATTGGAATGTTCAATGATGCTTTACTTGCAAAACAAGCTTGGAGAATTTTACAAAATCCTGGGTGTTTTTTGGCGAAAACCCTTAGAGATAGATATATATTTCTCGAGATCAAATATCTTAACTGCTTCTTGCGGTACACAACCTTCAATTCATATGCATGGCAATCTACTTAAAAAGGGGCTAATTGGTACATGGTTAGATATCCATCCCCCAAGACCACCCAGGATATATGAAAGACAATACTCAATGGATATATGTTTACCAACTGTATAGTATGTTGGAAGATATATATAGGGTCACTATAATCTTCAAATATCATATGAATAAAGAAATTTTTGCGGAAGAAAGCTCATTTGCCGTTATCGATCTTATGGGAAAAGCCGGAATTTACTTATCTTTCAACGGAAACAACAACATTGGCGGGAAGGGTTTTACGTGAAGGGATTCAAGACACAGAAGAATGGACTAATATTACTCAACAGTTGGATAGAAATCAGTCTCATCTCAGGCATAGAGCGTCTCATTCAACTGGGAAAGACCACCAATTGGATGGGTTCAGTGCAATTATGATCGAAGCTTTCGAGCTTCTAATAGTTTTTCCTCTGCTGGTTGGCTTATTAGAGAATGTCATGAGTGTGTTTTAAAGAAGCAGGCCATACAACAAGTCGATATATTAAGAATGCTTTAGAATCGGAATTTCAAAGCCATATGCAGAACGTATGGAGCAGAGGTTAATTATCGAAAGGTGATTTTCGAAGCTAGAAATAAAACATCATTAAAATTATTTATTTAAATCGAAAGAAAATATGAAATATGAAAGACCGTTAGATATAGAAAACTAAAAATGATAAAAGACAATGCAAATAAATGAGCTTGGTGGAATGTTACATGAAAAACTGATATTTCCAGGAAACACGTCATTTACAGGAAAAAAAGAAAACTAAATATTTTGACAATGAAAATTTGGTTTAGCAGAAAGTGCCAAATCATTTACATGTAAACTGATAAGTCCACGACACAAATAAGTTGGATGTCCATGTACTATTTGACTTGTTTGAGTTTGTTCGCCTTTATATTTGAAAGTCGTCAATTCTGCACTTTAGCCACATGCACTGTTTCTATTTAATAGTAATAATTTAAAAAAGAAAAACTGTTTCTTCTTAATTTAATTACTAGTTAAAGCCAATTCTCAACAAACATATAACTCAAAACACACATAAAACTTCATAGAGGACAATGCCGATATTGTTGTGAAAGGAAAAAGCAATCAAAGATGCATATCAAGTTCAACCAAGAGAAACCATTTTGATCGATGCCTTTGACGACTCGCAAATCATAAAACCTTCATCGTTAATTATCATTATATGATCAATACACATCTCTTTAATTAGTGCAATGCTAAAAGGGCTTAAATTCGTATATGCAATTCAACGATGGCTAACAACAATAGATCACTCTCAATCGAGCTCGTCTAATTAGGCGGATTGAGAAAGTTGATTAAAGAATAAATAATGATATATATATATATATATATATATATAAATAATTGGTTAAATCTGTTGGGTATCGTCTAATGGTACTTGACCGGGGTAAACTCATTCCTCTGGTTCGAGTATGGCCGGAAACAAAAATACATTTGTTGAGCCATTTGGTTATGGGTTTTTGCCCATATGTTTAATATTGTGTGTTTGTACCCAAAGACCTTGCACAATCCGTCATTAGTTGGATTATCATTTTTGGCTAACTCCAATATTTTTCCATAGACATGAAAGCTTTTCAACCATACATAAATTGGCATTTCAAACTTGTCAATTGTCATATCGGCCGTATTTCTTTTGTAATCTATTTTTAATTAACATTGTTTTTAATCTATAATAATACAAAATTTCAAAAAATAATTTGTAAAACATTAGAATGAAATAACACTATTTTTAATATTTGAAATAAATTTTTAAACTCAAGAAAAACTACATTAAAATACATATTTACTAATATACTAATAAAAATTTTAAAATTAGGAATCCTAAAATTTGTTTAATATTTTTGGAGCTTAAGGCAAATGTTTTTTAATCCCCTATGTAGGCATGCCTCTGGTCATATATACTAATTACTAAATTTACTTATTATCTTAAGATACATATTGTATTTTCATCATTCTTTGAAGGTAAATCAATTTACTAACTTGGTAACAAATATTTATAAAATTAATATGCTAAAATAATGTTTGGATTCAGATGTTTCTCTTATCCGATGTATGACTGATATTATTTTTCATAAGAAGGATAAACTATACAGATATTTTACTAAATCGAGAAACACAGTAAGTCATCAGGATATTGGTTAACAAATCTTAAGCTACTTAATTTAGTTGGATTAGGTATCTTGATTTTCTATATAATAAATTATCTTGACCATATAAAACGAAACCAATTAATGTTAAGAATCTTAAGGTACAGATTATAAAATGTCTAAAATATTTGATGAGATGGCATTTTGATCTTGTAAAAACCCTACCTAACTCATATAGATGTGGCTTTTTATTTATAAACTATAAAAACCCCATTTACCCACACAATCACTTGGCATCCAGAAGTAATAAACCTAATCTCTAAACCCTAAATTTTTATTTTCGTTTCAAAATTATGGCATCTCGTCTCGGCAATCTCCAGCTTTTCAAGTTTGATGCTCCTTTTCTCTCCAACGTCGGAGTTATAATAGTATCTCAACAAGGTGCACGATTGGGTTGTATACTTGATTTGACGGAATATACGGGACAACGACAAAGAGATTCAACGGCTGGCTTGTCTGAGGAATTTGAACACTTATTAAGTCGTTCCTTCTTTGGTGCCCAGCAAGATTCCAACCTAACTAATCAGATCTTTTCTTACTTGGTCTCAAACTTCTCTTTCAAGGATCTTCAGGTCGTACCTCCCGCCTGTCCTGTCCTTGTCTTTCATTTCCATATCAGAGAGCCATATCATCCAGCTGCTCCTCAGGCTAATATCAGTCGTGCTGTTATGTCTTTGTTGAACATTGACGACTGTTTTCTGGATGTAGACAATGCTGAATCAAGATTTGTGCCAATAGCTCCAACCGCGACACAGATCGTAGATTGTTACCAAGGTCAAGAGTTGTGCTCTCTTTGTGAAGAAGGGTATCCAAAAGAAGGTGAGATTGTTTGCAAAACAGTTTGTAATCACATCTTTCATGCTACTTGCATCTCAAGTCACTTGTTGGTTACTCCTCAATGTCCTGATTGCTTCAAAGATCTGCCTCCTGCTGACATTCGAACTCTCCTCTTCTAGACTTGTGTTTACAATATTAGACAATCTTTGATATTCACTGTTTGTCTACTAGTTATTGTCTTGTAAGAGCATATTCTGCTTATTTATTTGCTTTCAGCTTTGTCTTTTGTTAATTGTAGTTCTGACTACAAATTTGCTATTATGAAAAATTAATGAATTTGAGTTGTATGATGCGTTGATTATCTTTTATATTATTATTTGATGTGAAGAAGGTTCTGTAAGACTTCACAATCTAACTTCTGAGATTCTTTTTTTTTTTTTAATACTCTAAGAAAAAACCCTGTGAGTGCTCTTAGTTTTGAAGTCGCTGAGATCTCTAGATCAAGAACATCAGTAAAAAATTAAACTGGTCCATGGGCTTTGATTACGACTTTACATACAGTATGATGAGAAGGCCTAGATTTCACTAAATGTATACATATCTTTACTCTTATTTGTATTATGTAGTAGACGATATTTTAGGGTTTTATTCAATTCCATGCAGAGAAAAAAAAAATTCCTTATGTATTGGATAGAATAAGTTGTATTTGGGCAAAAAGATATATATAATTTTCACATTAAAACCAAAAAAAAAAGAAAAGAAAAACAGTATTCTCTGTCTTTTGGAAATAGTATTATATATTTTCGGCCAAAAAAAAGTTTTGTGGAATAAGGTATTATTAGATTCTAACTCAACGTGTCATAAGTCAAAACAAACCAGTTTGGAGACTATTCATATTGTAGTAAGATAGAGATACATGTATTTTCATCATACTTTGAAAGTAAATCAATTTGCTAACTCGGTAACAAATACTATGCTACAAAAATTTGTCGATTCAGGAGATATTTCTCGTATTTGATGCATGACCCTTATTAGATTTTATAAAGAAGATAAACTATACATATACTTTACTAAGTCGGGAAACACAGTAAGTCTGCTTAATTTAGGTGAATTTTGTAATTTGATTTTCTAAATAATAAATTATATTGACCATTTTAAACCAAACTAGTTAATGTTCAGATAAGGCTATAGATTTCTAAAATATTTGATGAGATTGCATTCTGATTTTGTAAAAACCTACCTAACTCATATTTCTTTTACTTTTTATTTATTTATTTATAAACTATAAAAGCCCATTTACCCACACAATCACTTGGCATCTCAGAAGTAACCTAATCACCAAACACAATTCAACGCAGTAACAAGCAAGTAAGCAAGAGATGTCTGGATTGAAAATAGATGCAGCAAGAGATGCTATGAGAAATTATGGGTTTGACGAGCTAGTCGTTGATGAAGCTATCAAAACATTGCTAAAGGTATTTGCATTACTTTTTAAGTATTATTTATTTTATCATTATTATATTTATATGGATGGTTTTATGTATTTTTTTTTTTTACTTTTCAAATAGGTCTATGGACAAGATGGATGGTTTTTTATTGAAGATAATGGATATGATTTGCTTCTTACGAAATGTTTGGAGCAGAAACAAATAAAAGAAAATGAAAATGCAGAGAAACTAAGGGCTGATCATGCCACCGTTTCTGCTCAAGGTATTAAACTGAGAAATTTATTGTGGTAATGATTTTATATTAGATGATTTTTCTTTAACTTAAGTATAATCATTATATAGGTATGCAGAATTCTCATGATGTATTCATCATCTTGACTGATGATGATGAGGCTGATCCAAATGAAGAGATTGATGATGATGAGGTTGATCCAAATGAAGAGATTGATGATGATGAGGCTGATCCAAATGAAGAGACTGGTGAGGTGATCAATGAGACTGATCCCAATGAAGAGACTGGTGATGTGATGTATGAGACTGATCCCAATGAAGAGACTGATGATGATGAGACTGATTCAGATGAAGAAAGTGATGATGATGAGATAATTAAGCTAACTCCTGAGCCTCTTTGTCAAGAACTTTTTGACCTACTTGCAGAAGTAGATGAACAGAAGAAAGGGAAAACTCTTTAGGGTTGGAAAACTACTCCAAATCCTAAATTGATTTACTGCTTATCCCCCCCCCAGTTATTATTGTTCTTGGTTTTTATTTTTTTTATGTTGTAATTGTCTTCAATAAAATTTAAGAAAATAATTTTTTTCATATATAAGAACTAAGAACTTCAAAAACTTATCATGTTTTTATTCAACTAGATAATGTTGATATTAATTCATTTGATTAACTTTATATAGTTTAATAAATTAATGTTGATTTTTTAAAAAAAATCATTAGCAAGATCTTGTCACTTTATAAGAGCATCTCCAATGGTAGAACCCCTTATGGGGTTCTATCCATTAAATTTAATATAAATTTTGTAAAATTTGAAAATGTGATACTCATCAAGGGTTCTAAGAAATGTGAAGCTCCAATGGTAGAACTCCAAGTGGGGTTCCAAAAAAAAAAAATTTTTTTTTTTATTTTAATGTATAAACATTTTCAAACTTAATAATTATTGCATTTCATAAAATCTTAAACATACATGACATAAAAGCATATAAAATAAAAGCATAAAACATATTAAAAATAAATCGAAAAAACTAATTATGAGTGCCAAATTTGTGCCATATATGCTCAACCAAATCAGCTTTTAATTGTTGATGTATTGTGCGATCACGAACTCGATTGCGAATGACCATCAAATTTCCGAGATTTGAAGGAATATCTGTAGAATATGTCATATCAACTTGTGAAGTTCTGGTTGCTTCTACTTGTGAGAATTCTGATACATTAAACTGAGTGTACCCATCTCGTTCGTCTTCTACTATCATATTGTGAAGTATTATACATGCTCGCATAATTTTTCCTATTTTTACCTTATCCCAAATAAGAGCAGGATTTTTTACAATTGCAAATCGAGCTTGCAAGACTCCAAAAGCACGCTCAACATCTTTACGAACAGCTTCTTGATGTGTAGCAAATAATGATGCTTTTGGACCTTGTGGAATTGGAATAGATTGGATAAATGTTGCCCATTTAGGATAAATTCCATCGGTGAGATAGTAAGCCAAATGATACTCGTGTCCGTTGACAAAGTAATTAACTTTTGGAGCTCGACCTTGTAATATATCATCAAAAACTGGTGAGCGATCAAGAATATTGATATCATTTAAAGTACCTGGAGGTCCAAAAAATGCATGCCATATCCAAAGATCTTGTGAAGCTACAGCCTCTAAAACAATTGTCGGTTTCCCAGATCCACGTGTATATTGGCCTTTCCAAGCGGTGGGGCAGTTCTTCCACTCCCAATGCATACAATCGATGCTTCCTATCATCCCGGGAAATCCGCGCATCTCTCCAATATCAAGTAGTCGTTGAAGATCTTCTGGTGTGGGTCTTCTTAGGTATTCATCTCCGAACAAATATATGATTCCTTCAACAAAATGTTCCAAGCATGACACTGCAGTGGTTTCACCAAGCCGGAGGTATTCATCAACCGCATCAGCCGCACAACCATATGCCATCATTCGAATTGCTGCTGTAGACTTTTGTAAGGCAGAGAGACCTAACCTTCCGGTAGCATCTGTTCTTTGTTGAAAGAATGGAACTTCATTGGAGAGTCGATCAACAATACGCATATATAATCCCTTGTTCATTCTAAAACGGCGTCGAAAAATTTGAGAAGGGTATGTTGCATCTTCTCGAAAATAATCGTTCCATAGGCGGTTGTGGCCTTCTTCACGATCTCTTTCAATATACGCTCTTTTTTTCTTCGTTGATTGTTGACGAGCAGCAAGATTATCGAAAAGATTTTCAAACCGTTGATCAAAATATTGGTCAAACATATCATCCATTGCATCGTCCAAATTATTACGCGAAGAAGATCCCATATTGAGAAAATATATATAAAGTTTGGGATGAAAAGAAGAGTGTTTTTTTTTTATTTTAGTGTTTTCCGAGATTGAGAAAAGAAGTTTTGTTATTTTTTTTTTGTGTGAACAAACTTGTTTATAAAGACAAAATAAAGTGTAGTTTAAATAGAATCAATGTCTTTAGCATCAATTTAATTACAAGTGTGGTTGGAGACAAAAAAGCATATTACAAAGTGTGTGGTATACAAGTTTAAATAGAATCAATGTCTTTAGCATCAATTTCTTTCTTCAACTTCTTTCCTTGCTCTCATGATTCCTTTACACTGAAAATTTGACATAATACATGTCATTAGCATCAAACTATATAACCAAGCAACAAAAAACTAGAAGATCTGTATTACCAAGTCCCAAGGTTTATGTTTCAAAAAAATGTTTAAACAATATCGATGTAAGTACACTTCAAGACTCTGTTTGGCACAATAAACCAAAGATCCAAGCCATGTTGCAAACAATCTCAGCAAATCCGATTCAACCTTAAACAAAGCAGCACATAAATTCATTTCATAATTATAAGTGACAAATACATTACACAGAAACAGAATTCATTACTTCCAAATACATTAAACAGAAACAGATTTCATTACTTGCAAATACATTAAACATAAACCGATGCATAGAAAAGAAAGTTACATTAATTAAAAACAACAAACCAAAAGACAGAACTCAACCATTTGATAACAGATCAGTTATGAGTTTGTTCTGTAAGGCCAATTGTAGTTCACTAAGAGGCTCTGTCTTTCCTAAGAGATTCTCCAACATTTTATGCTTACTAAGATTATTCTTCATTTGAATGGCCTTCTCCTTCAATTCAAAGTCCTTCTTCTTTATTTCCCACGCACATTCAATCTCTTTCAGATTGTTGCTTACTTCTTCCACGCCTTTGGCAGGCCTTTTGCCTTTCCCCTTAGACGCCTTAACACCAGATGGTCGAGATTGCTGACTGCCCAGTTCTCCATCTTCATTGCTCACTGTGTACGAGGTAGCTGACTGTCCAGAAGCTTCAGATCCTCCATCACACTTTCTCCTTTTGGATTTGGTACTATCCGGATGAGAAGTAGATGCACACCACTTCTGATCATGCCTAAGTTCTCTCCAACAGTGCTCAAGTGTGAACTTGGCACCGTAATCATTGAGATATATCTCATTTGCTAGCTTCATCACATCATTTTCGGACTGACCACTTGATTTCTGAGTTGTTGCAGAAGCTAAACACCCAACATATTTGCAAACTTGATCATTTATCTTGCCCCACCTCTGCTTACAATGTCCATGCTCCCTCTTTTGCATTCCAGCCATCTTAGGACTTGCAGCAAAGTATGCTGCAATCCTTTTCCAAAAAGCATCAGCCTTCTGCTCATTACCGACCACTGGATCCTTGCTTGTATTCAACCAAGCACTTATCAAGACTACATCCTCTGCCGGAGACCAGTTTCTTCTTCCTTTTCTCTCATCACCAGTGGGTTCAGTGTGACTTGGATCATTAGTCGACTGGGAAGTAAAGACAGGGACTGGTGGTGATGATCCAAGAACCATAGAAGGTGTAAAAGCATAGTCATGTTGACTATTGAGGAGGTTTAAATACCCTGAGGAGTTATTAAAAGGATCTGGAGAATCCATCCTACTTTCTGGAAATTGTTATGAAGAGAAATAGAACAGAAGAAGAGAAAGAAAAGAAGAAGAAAAAGCTTTCGGATTCTTGGAAAAAGAACAGATGAAGAGAAAGAAAAGAAGAAGAGAAAGCTTTCGGATTCTTGGAAAAATAACAGATGAAGAGAAAGAAAAGAAGAAGAGAAAGCTTTCGGATTTGTGGTTAGCATTTGTTAGCAATGAAGACAAACCTAACTAACAAGCATTAACACAAAATCAAGTACATGTCATGTCCAAGCTAACAAGCATTTATACCTAATAAACATTTAATATCTGTTAATTAATTCTTCATCACAAACATTTTCAACTCTAAAAGAAGTCAAACTGACTACAATCTACCAAATGAGAAATTCCAGGTTCTTGTACTACACGATTAAAAAGAAAGAACATACCTTATAAGGAGGAATTAAACGTCCATCCAAATCCAAAAGCAGATCCTCTTCAATTACCCAGAAGAAAAACAGAGAGAAAACCATTTGTAGAACTGTAATAAAACAGAGAGAAAACCATTACTGTAAGAATCATTTGAATGTTTGTGACCTTTACAAGATTCAGCCCATTTCAATACACCAAGCGCAGATTTCCAGTCATCTCTAAACCTATGAAGCAGCTTATGAACTAAACCATTAGAGAGATTGACTCTATTACAGGTTTCATCGTTAGATAGGCGATGAAAAACCTCATCTTCACTATCTCTATCACTGGCTCTACCTACTATTACATTCCATATCTCCTCAGACTGTGAAGATTCATCAAGTGTTTCAGGTTTTTGTTCCGAAGCTGTAGAGAGATTCTTAAAGAAGGTAGAGGAAAGAGCGATAGAATACGAAGGTTTAAGGCGTAACAAGGTGTTTCCAATGCGATTTTGGATAAGCCAAGACATCACGAGATCAGAAATCTAAAATGCGATTACCTGTTCCCAAGTGGAAGCGAAATTGTAGCCTTTGGGAATGGCTCCAGATTTGGGGAGAGTGGAAGAAGATGCCGCCTTTGTGGCCATATATATGGCTGATTCTTCGAATTAGAGAAATCCTGAATCTCGGCTTCGATTTGATTCAGTGACTGGAAGAGAAAGACGATGTGATTAATTTGCGATCCAGATTGAGTTACAGTTACACGAACTATAAAACACATCAAATCGATCGAAAAATGTAAAAATCGAGATTAACAAGATACAGAACATAAACAATGAGAATTGAGAAAATTCACCGGATCGGTGGCGAGGAGATTCGATCGGAAACTTCAAAAGCGTGGTGAGAACGAGTCGAGACGATCTTCATCTCCTCCACATCGAATTTGGCCTTGTTTCTCTCATCCTCCATGAATCGTAAATCAGAAGTGAGAAAATCTTGGATGATTTGTCGGGATGATTTTTTTTACAAAACACGGGATGATTTTTTTTTTCTCTCATACCAAACTTTTCAACCAATCAAAACTCTCTACGTCATCCTTTAGAACCGCTTCCAAAAGCTCCAACTTTAGAACCGGCTCTAATGAATTTTGGTTGATTTGAATTATTTTTATTCAGTTTTAATCAAAAAAAATTTTAGAACCTCTCTTAGAGCCTCCCGTTGGAGATGCTCTAATAACTTTTTATTTTACATTTATATATTTTTTTCCCGACAAAATAAAATTTCATTAACAAGAACAAATACAAGTAGGTATATAAATACAATTAGAAAATAAAACATTATTGACGGCTAGGAGTAGGCGGCTAGGAGCAACTTATCATTAATCGTCAACCCTAATTTTGATCCTTTTGTGTCGTCTTCATCGACTAAATTTTGTTCAGGAATAAATCTAATAATATAGGCTTATTTTTAGGGAGTTTATAAACAAGAAAACCCTAATTGAGTCGGACTCTAAATAGGAGTTCAGATTAAGACCTTTGAACAAAACCCTTAGTGTATAGATATCATTCATAGAATTATGACATCACGTCTTGGATATCTCCGGCTTTACAAGTTTGATGTACCTTCTTATTCTGACGTCGGAGTTATATTAGTAACTCGAGAAGATGAACAATCTGGTTGTAGATTTCCATTGACACGATACACTGGACATCGACAAAGAGATTCAAGGGCTGCAGGATTGTCTCAATCATTTACAGACTTATTAAGTCGTGTCTTCTTTTTCACCAAGAGAGATTGCAACATAACTAATCAGATCTTTACTTACTTAGGGGCTGTTCGTTTGCTCATTCAAATGATTCATCCGGATGGAGATGAGAATTGATGTTCGTTTAGTGGTAAAAATGATGCATCTGAATGGACCATCTCGATGGATCATCTAGATGAGTTTTCAAATCTAGACAAAATTTCAAGATTCATCTAGATGATCCAAATTGGATCATTTGGATGAAGATGATTCATCATAAAATAACAAATGACAAATATATCCCTAACTTAAAATATTTGTTTTGTTGATATAATTTGATATATATATTGATATACTATTTTAAAAACTTTATAAAAATATTTGACAATACATTGCTAATATGTTTTCCCGCCAAAATTTTAATTTTACGGTTTTGAAGAAAAAATGAAATTATGTAATGTTGCATTTTTAGTAGAAAAACATCATTTCACAAAAAAAATATCTGCCAAAAAATTTATTTTTCACGATTTTGGCAGAAAAATTTAATTTCGAGATTTGTGGTTTTTGCGGAAAAACATAATTTTGCGTTTTCTTACCAAAAATTTGATCTCACGGTTTTGGCGGGAAAATGTATTTTTGAGATTTTATGGTTTTGGCGGAAAAATGTCATTTTGCGTTTTTTTAACAAAAATTGTGATTTCACGGTTTTAGCGGAAAAATGTAATTCCGAGATTTTATGGTTTTGGCGGGAAAATATAATTTTCAAGATTTTACGGTTTTTGCGAAAAACGTCATTTTCCGTTTTTTACCAAAATTGTGATTTTACCGATTTGGCGGGAACATGTCATTTTGCGTTTTTTAACCAAAATTGTGATTTCATAGTTTTGGCAGAAAAATGTAATTCTGAGATTTTATGATTTTGGCGGGAAAATATAATTTTTAAGATTTTACGATTTTGGCGGAAAAATGACATTTCATGTTTTTACCCAAAATTGTGATTTCACTGATTTGGCGGAAAAATGTACTTTTCGAGATTTTACGGTTTTGGCAGAAAAACGCTATTTTGTGTTTTTTATACCAAAATTGTGATTTCACCGTTTTGACGGAAAAATATAATTCGGAGATTTCACGGTTTGGCGGAAAATATATAATTCTGAGATTTTTGCGATTATGGAGGAAAAATGTAATTCCGAGATTTTTGCGAAATTTGGATTTTAATTTATAAGTTTATCTAAATTTACGTGAGCAAAATTAATTTATAAATATCAAAAATAAGAATTTCAAAATTATATTAGTTTTAAGTATATTTTGAATTAAGAATTAAAATTAATATGGTTAAAATAAAATTAAAAATATGATTAGATTAAACTATGGGCATTTTAGTCATTTTTTGTTAAAAATCATCTGGATGGAGATGGAGATGTAGGCACTGTTCGTTTTACCATTCAGATGAATCATCGAAATGAATAACCAAAAGTAGAAACGAACAACATTCAGATGAATCATCTAGATGAGATATCTAGATGAATCATTTGAAAGGAGATGATGGATGAGCAAACAAACAGGCCCTTAGTCTCAAATTTCTCTTTCAAGGATCTTGAGATTGTACCTCCCGCGTGTCCTGTCCTAGTTTTTCACTTCCATATCAGAGAGTTACATCATAAAGATCCCGCTCCTCAGATTGATATCGTAGAGGCTGTTCTGGATGTTTTAAGAGTCGAAGACACTATTTTGGATGTTGAAGATGTTGATGAGGATAGATTTGTACCAATAGCTCCAACCACAACTGAGATCCTAGATTGTTACCGAGGTCAAGAGTTGTGTTGTCTTTGTGAAAAAGGATATCCAAAAGAAGAAGAGGTTGTTTATAAAACAGTATGTAATCACATCTTTCATGCTAGTTGCATCTCAAGTCATTTGTTTCGTACTCCTCAATGTCCTGTTTGCTCCACAGAGTTAGTACCAGTCGACATCAGAACTCTTCTCTTCTAGAGTTATTTATATATTATGTTAGGTAATATTTGGTTCACTCTTTGTATATCCAAGTTTTGATTTCATTGTTTTCTTGAATCTTTTCTTCTAGTCCAAAGACTTATTCGAAACGCATGTTATATGACTTAAACGACATATTTTGATTATTTGCTTTTGAGTTTTGTTGATATATGTTCTAGTAGAAAGCTCAGTGAACTGAAGTTGAAAATGCCAATTTCTCTTAGCTTTTCTTAATTTTTTTTTTATGTTTGTTAAGAAGCATTCTTTGGTAAATTAGTGAACCCATCAACGCTATCTAGTATCTACCTTATAATATTGGCTACTAACAATGTGAGACTAATATGAGCCGCCAATCTCTTCTAAGTTTTGTTAAATTAACCAAAAAACAATGTGAGACTATAGTGACAATTTAAGCTACAAGGTATAAAAACAATTTTGTTATTGGATCCGTTTTTGTGTTTGTTTCCGGAGAAGCTGTAGGCGCCATTACTTAGAGGTTTGAGGATTGACTTTTTTGTGAAGGTGCTTGTGGCAACAATGATGGGAACATGTTTTTTTGGAACTACGAAACACAATTGATTGAGTGTTATTTCTTGAATTCGGTGGTGTTTCTTCAGCGGGTCTTCTCTGGGTTCATTTCGTATGTGTTTAGCTTTGTGGTTTGTGTATGTTATTGCGTTGTTGTTTCTGTTGTTTTTGGTATTTCCAAATTATTTGTTATCTTTTTTTCCGTCTTTTTTATTATCTTTTATTTTTTTTTGGAAATCGATATAAAATCTCATAGCTTTAGATTCAGAAGCATAATATATGCTTGAATTGAAAAAGCACTTGGCTTTGATTTAGAGGTCTATGATAGACTTGAATAAGTGAAAGCTAGATGGTTTGGATTCAGAGGTTGATGATGAACATTGAAAAAGTATTTACTCTTATAAATATAAAAGTTATGATACACAAGTTTACATAGAGAAGAGATGGCTAAACCTAATTAGCCCACTGTTCTAATATACAAATATACTAGACAAATATATTTAAGGATCTTTTGACATATTCTATATGCTTCTATACTACAATTATTGAAGTTACTTTGATAACTATAACATTTCTATTTCGGAGATTTCCTCTACATAATTTAGCAGCTAAACATTGCTTGAGTAACTTCGATTTGAGGAGTGAATGGTCTAATTTGAGCAAATATTTAGTTAGTGGGTTTCTCCAAAAAAAACGTTTCTTAATTTTTCGTTTTATATTTCCATCCCAATATATTATTTTCATTACAGTAAGGCCCAATAACTATAGTATAATAACTAATTTCAACCTCAATATTTGGATTTGGTCAGATATTGTTTATCAACCAAAGATTCCAAATCCAGTTTCGATACTCCTTACTCTCAACTTGAATCTCAAGCTCTCCTCCACCTCTGTTCTCTGAATCCTACCATTAATGAAATGCGACTTCTTGAGGAATTGGCAGAGTCACCTTTTCTAATTTCACGGCTAAGTCCTAAATCAACAGCCAATGGATATGGATGGGTCGATAAGTGCCATGGATTCCTACATAACACGCTTCTTGTTACAGCTTCTCTGTTCTTTGTTGCTTACTTAGCTTACGAGGTGAAGAAGAGCTTCTCTAAACTCTCCAGTCCGAGATCTTACATCATGATCTCCTATTATGGTTGTCTTTGGGTTGTTAGCTTGCTCAATCTTGCTTGGTGCTGCCTCCAGGTTTGTTTGATGAAATATCACAACTTTGATTGAAATAAAATGATCATATTATGACTCTGTGAAACTCAATTTACAGTAAATCTTTTAGAAAGATCACAACTTTGAGTATATTAAGACTATTCTAGGTTTTGTGAAACTCAAATTACAATGAATCTTTCAGAAAGATCATAACTTTAATTGAACAATGAGTATATTAAGACTATTCTAGGTTTGTGAAACTCAAATTACAAAGAATCTTTCAGAAATATCAGAATTTGGATTGATTAATGAGTATGTTAAGACTATTCTAGGCTCTGTGAAACTCAAAATTAGAAACTTTTTGGTCATAAATTAGGGAAGGATACATGTAGTCATTTGACACGACAGTTTCTGGATTGGTGTAAGATGTGTTTGTTAGGAAGATCATAACTGTAATCTCTGTCTATGGAAATGAGCAAATGTCACTTGTATCCATTTATTTCCTATTCAAGGTTTAGCTTTTGATTTGATTATCATGTTTCTTATTTGGTAAATGTTGTATTTTGTATGTTCTAGGCTTGGGAATGTACTCCTGAGAAAGAAGTTGTGTGGAATCTATTGACTTTGTTTACAACATCTGGAATGTTGTTTCTTGAACTAAGCTTGGTGGCTTTTCTCTTCCAAGGGAACTATGCAAGTGGTGCAGAAGCATTAACTAGAACTTTCCTGATCTCTGGGTTTATTATTGCTCTTGATCTACTTCTCAAGGTAACGTCTTCTTTATTACTACTACATATTTCCACTTTGTTTACTTTTATTTCCACTTTGTTTACTTTTATACCTTTTGAAAAAAAATCTTAACTATGGTGAAATGACAAGTTTAGGGTCTTTTGTGATATCAGTTTAGGCCTTACCATTTCTGTAATCCTTCTGGATTTCACTCTTAATTCAGGCACTGTATCTCTTTGGGTTTGGCGTGCCGTTGTTTATTGACAACAGTGAAAATGGACAAAAGTTCAAATGGGGATTCTTGATCATTCATAAGCTTCTACTCACTGGCGTTTATGGGATGATATTCGTGATGTACAACTCTAAGTGTAGCGAAAGATTGCCCGGTAAGTTGGTCAGACGCTTACATCTTCCTCGTAATCACACTAGCCCATTATAGCATCCCTGGTTTCTTTCTATTTCTCATCATTTGTATCTTCTTGTTTTTAACAGCAAGGCCTGCATTTTACAAGTACATAACCATCATGTTCGCCTTATACGGTCTTTACCTAGTTTCGTCTGTGCTTACTGCAAACGGCGCTCATTTTGGATTCTGGTAACTCTATCTGATACCATCCAAACAGAGAATATTGTCTTACGTGCAGCTATTTATCTGCCTTTTAACTAAAAAAGACGCTTGCAGGTTGTATGGAATCTTGAGTGTTTGCTACCATGTGTCCTACCTTCCTCTTCTTTACATTACTTTTCTCGCCGACTTTTTCCAGGTAAAACCCTCCATCAATCATCACTCATCTTCTCTCTCTTTCTCTCAGTCATTCTCTATATTTAATGCAAATGGTTTGCTGCAGGAAGAAGATCTAAACTTAGAGAATGTATACTACTCAGAGATGAAGGATGCTGGATTTTTCGATTCTGATTGGGAATAAGACTAGGGTAACAAACATCTTCCTGATCTTCTGAATCTCTGTATATACCAAGTTAGGAGTCAAGGTATGGCCGCTTATTTAGGCTTTGGTTTACTTTTTAGGGTTTAGTCTTGGTGCGTCTCTGTACTTTGTTTTTTTCCGTGAATTTGTGTTCCTCAAGAAAACTGATAATCTAAGAAAAATCGTTTTCAGTAGTCTAAAGATTGATACAATAAACCATTAGAGTAAAGACATACAAGCATGACACATTTGAGAAGTTAAAAAGACAAGAACAGAGACAAAGGATTTGGTTGTCTTTTTTTACTAAGCGGTCTTCTTCTCTTGGACGAGTTCTTCAATGAGTTCAGCAGCTTGTTGGACTGTAGCAATCTCCTTTGCTCTATCTTCCGCCATTGTTATCCCAAACTCTTCTTCCAAACCCATCACTATCTCAACCGTATCAAGAGAATCAGCTCCAAGTTCAGTAAATTTGGTTCCTGCAGTGACTTTTTTATCATCGGAGAGCGATAACTGCTTCTTCACAATCTCAGATACTTTTTCCACTGTCTCTTGCGTAGCCTTAAACCAAATTAAAAAGAGAAAAAGAAAAAAAAAAAAACTTTTTTAGTCTTTGAAACGCGATAAAAGGCTCAAGAACTCGATTAAAAGTGGAATTTGAATCAACATACTGCACAAGATATTGTGAAACGAGCAGGCATCGAACGTTGCAAGCTGAAGGAGAGGTTATTAGTTTTTCCAATGTTGAAAATTGAAGCTGGTTTCTTGAGACTGAATCTTCTTGTTGTAGCCTGCAGTTTTCAACAACAACGATAAAAGAAGCAATGAGGAGTGTTTTGTACAACTATAGCTAAGGATTTGTTGTTTCAAGTGAGTATGGTAACAAAATCATAGAGTTTCCAGACGAAAGAAAACAAAATACAAAACTCCAGTGGTGAAAATGTTATCATTGTTCATTGATAGTATAATCATCATAATGGAGACACAAATGATGTCAGTATTAACGAGTAAATTAAAGTATTGTTATATAGCAAAGAAGAAGAAGAAGAAGAGAGAGAGATGTACCGAGACACGAGCTTGCATGGAGATTGAGGAGATGAAAGTTGTCGCCATTATTGATCTGATCGAGAGAGATGGCGGATTGAACAAGGAATGTGAAATGTAGTTTGTTGCTTATGGCATTTGTGGGATTTTGTTTATTTATAGCTAAACGGGTCCAGTTGAAACGGCGCCGTATTAAGAGAATCACTTGGTTCAACAACATTGGGGTTATATTTGTGCTATTTTATTATTATTGTAGGGCTCGTTCGTAGATCCAACTAAATATACTCCGAATGTTGGAGTTATTGCAAACGACCCACATTAATCTTTTAGAAAGTGGATGCAATACTATTTTTTAAAGTTTGTAATTAGCTAACCCATACATAAGAGAAACAAATAATAAGGAGGATTAGCAAATGCTCTAGAGTCTCTAGAGTCATATCGTTTTTTTAGTGGTTTTAGGCCATGAATAGTTGAGAGTATTTTAATGGTTTTTAGCTTTTAGTTTTTGATCTTTTGGCTTTGATTTTTGGGTTTTGATTTTTGGTATAGATGTTAGTTTTTCAAAAACTTGAATGATAACTTGTTTATTTTGGATTCTGGATGATAACTTGAATGATAACTTGAATGATAACAAGTTTTTCAAAAACTTGAATGATAATTGTTTATTTTTTTAAAAAAATAACACAGCAAAATCTCTTAAAAACTATTAAAAAGATGATTTTGGATTCTTTTTAGAATTGTGCAAAACCAATCAAAATCCAGATTTCCTAATTTTTAGGGAATCCAGTTTTTTTTTTCAAAATATTGAATGGGTGTAAAGTAAATTTTGGGAAAATCTAAATCCAAAAACCATTGTCATTGAAAGCCTTAAGCTTTTAGGTTTTGGTTTTTGGTTTTTGCTTTTCGTTTTTGGTTTTTAGAATTTGACTTTTTTGGTTTTTGATTTTTGGCACAACAACATCTCTTAAAAACTAATAAAAGTAGGATTCTGCATTGTCTTTACATATGTGCAAAAACCATCAAAATCTTGATTTCTTATTTTTGAGAGAATTCACTTTTTCTAAAATCATGAATGGTTATAAAGTAGATTTTGGTAAAATCTAAATCCAAAACTCATTACAATTCAAAGCATGAATTGAGGATTTTGGATTCTTTTTACAAATATGCAAGAACCATCAAAATCTAGATTTTCTATTTTATGGAATCCATATTTAAAAAAAAATCTTGAATGGCTATAAAGTAAATTTTGGAATCTGAACCAAACAACCACTACAAAAACCATTGCTATTCAAGGCCTGAATGTTTATCGAATAAAGCAAAAAAAAAAAAAAAAAAAAAGTATTTCTTTTACAGACAAATTCTCTTAATACGTATGTATGTAAACATTTTTTGAGACTGATCGATCCCATTACTCTGACACATTGATTTTTATTATTTACTTATGTTAAAAAATTTATTTTATCTAAAATAAATCAATAGTGACTCATTTTGTTTGTTAAATACCTCTGTAATCTAGCTTCTCAAACACAAGTTCTCTTATCTCTAAATCTCTTCAAACAGTCTATAATCTCTCCGAACGAAATATTTTCTTCATTCTTCTCATTTTGTTTCACGAATGGCGAAGCCACCTCTTCATTTTTTTAGCCAATCAAAACAAATGAACTCCTGTTCGAAAATGCATACTTTTGGTTCACTTAAAAATTTATTATCCATTCAACCAAGCCGTTTGCTTTTAAGCAAGTGTGTGTCTAAAGCAGAGAGAAAGAGGAACATATCCGTTCATGAAGCTGGTAAGATGTACATGACTTTTCCCAACATAAGTGAGGATCAAATTATTATTATTTTTTTTGGGTAAAAATGTTAAACCACTCCAAAAACCATTGTGAGGGTTTTAGTTTATGGTTTTTGCTTATTGAGTTTTTGAGTTATTGATTTTTGATACAACAAAATCTCTTAAAAACTAGGCCATGAATGTTTTGAGGATTTTTAGTAGTTTTTAGCTTTTGGTTTTTGGTTTTTAGATTTTGAATTTTTTGGTGTTTGATTTTTGACACAACTAAGGCCTTGAATGGTAAACAGATTTTACAATACTTTATAGATTTTGATTCTTAAAAACTAATTTTTTATCTATTCAAGATTTTGGTAAAAATTGATTTCCTAAAAAATAGAAAAACTAGTTTTTGAATCTTCTCACCCATTTTCACTAAAAATCTAAAAACTACTTTTCTTGGTTTTTCATTTTTAACGAGACTTCTATTATTTTTCATTTATATATTTATTTATCTTTTGTTCTTTTAAAAAATCCAAAAACCAAAATCTAAAATTCAAAAACTAAAAACCAAAAACCAAAAATTAAAAACCACTCAAAAACTCCCAAACATTCATGACCTAAAAGTAGGATTCTGCATGTTCTTTACAAATGTGCAAAAACCATCAAAATCTAGATTTCTTATTTTTGAGGGAATCCATTTTGTCCAAAATCATGAATGGTTATTTTTGAGGGAATCCATCTAAATCCAAAAACTACTCCAAAATCCATTGCCATTCAAGGCCTGAATTGAGGATCGTGGATTCTTTTTACAAATATGCAAAAACCATCAAAATCCAGATTTCCTATTAATTATGGAATCCATATTTTAAAAAAATCTTGAATGACTATAAAGTAAATTTTGTAAAAATCTAAACCCAAAAACCACTACAAAACTATTGCCATTCAAGGCCTAAGATAATTTGTTTGTAAATAATTACTTCTTTTTTTTCATAAACATTAAGGTTTTGAATGACAATGGTTTTTGTAGTAGTTTTTTGGTTTAAATTTTCCTAAAATTTACTTTATAACCATTCAAGATTTTGGTCTGAATGGTTGCAAGTTTTTTAGTAGTTTTTAACTTTTGGTTTTTGGTTTTT
This sequence comes from Barbarea vulgaris, assembly GCA_963667165.1. Lineage (NCBI taxonomy): Eukaryota > Viridiplantae > Streptophyta > Magnoliopsida > Brassicales > Brassicaceae > Barbarea > Barbarea vulgaris. The sequence continues at coordinate 16,835,073 of OY763891.1, read as the reverse complement.
GAGATTTTTAGTTTTTGATTTTTTGCACAACAAAATCTTTTAAAAACTACTAAAAGGAGGATTATGGATTCTCTTTGTAAATGAGCAAAAACTATCAAAATCCAGATTCTCTATTTTATAGGGAATCTACTTTTTTCAAAATCATGAATGGCTATAAAATAGATTTTAGAAAAATCTAAAACCAAAAACTACTCTAAAAACCATTACCATTCATTGTCTTTGAAATATGGATTCCATATAAAATAAAAAATCTGGATTTTGATAGTTTTTGCATATTTGTAAAAAGAATCTAAAATCCTCATTTCAAACCTTGAATGGAAATGGGGTTTGGATTAAGATTTTACCAAAATCTACTTTATAATCATTCATGGTTTTGGAAAAAGTGGATTCCCTCAAAAATAAGGAATGTAGATTATGATGGTTTTTGTACATTTGTAAAAACAAATGCAGAATTCTATTTTTAATAGTTTTTAAGAGATTTTGTTGTGCAAAAAATTATAAACCAAAAACTCAAAATCTAAAAACTAAAAACCAAGAGCTAAAAACCACTAAAAATCCCCAAAACATTTATGGCCTTAATATCAGTTACTGTAAAAATAATGCTTGCAAATTGGATTGAACATTTCTTCAAATTCATCAATCTTATATATTTAACTAATTGGACCAAATATTGTGCATTAAATGATTTTATCATATTATTCAATAAGTAGTGGATGCAAAATTTATGCTTAACCATTATGTAAACTTTATGTAATGATTTAGCAATTGAGGCATTGTCTATTGGAAATAGAACGATAAAATAGTAGAAATATTACAGTGTTATAAAAATTTATGCAGCCAACATGCATTGATTAATTTTCTGGCTCGAGCACAAACTATTAGACTATGGACTTCTAACTCAAAACCAATTGGCAATGAGTGGAGAGACCCATATCCTTTATATATTACTTAAGATCCCAGTCCAACTTCCGATGTGAGACATTATGTCCAATACGCCCCCTCGAGATGATGGTTTTTTTTTAACCATAGATCTCGGTATTTTCGGGCAAGGATCGGCGGGACAACTATTGGGTCGGGCCGAGTGTGGATCGGGTTGGACATGTGTGGATCTGGCTTTGATACCATATTAGACTATGGGCTTCCAACTCAAAACCAATTGGCAATGAGTGGAGAGGCCCATATCCTTTATATATTACTGAAGATCCCTGTCCAACTTCCGATGTGGGACATTATGTCCAATACGCCCCCTCGATTCATCAGCTACAAACATACAATTCCGTCTCATAGTCTAATACAAACATACAATTCATCAGCTACGCGATTTTAAATAAATTATAGTAAATTAAAGATAGTTGACTTAGAAAATATTGCATTTCAGCATTGACAGTTTATAAAAGAGGAACTTCACTTAGTTGTCTTGAGAGATGTGATGATTGCAATTTCTAATTTTTTAAAAAGTGATTATGTACGAGAAAGATGAACGTTTTAAGAGATAACTTCGGGAGAACGTTCTCCCGTCACCAACTTCTCCAAAATTGTCACTAAGTCCCCATACTTTGTGATCTTTGCAAAACAGTCCCATAACTTCTAATTTTATCAATCCATCACAACTTTCTGATCCAATAGAAACAACTCCAAATTTTTCGATTCTCCTTCTTAAATTATTTAATTTTGATATTATATTAATATATGAGGTTATAGTTGACATGTGTCATAATCTCTTTAATTATAATTTTGACAGGTGTCAAATTCTTGTGAATGCAACTCAAATTTATATTATATATATATATATATATATATATATATATATATATATTCCTTACAAAACTTCACTCTTCCATAAATCAAAATTACCAAAAAACAACAAAAACACAGTTTAAACTTGAAATTATAACCACTCACAATCAGGGACGGAGGTATAGGGTTAAGAGGGGTGTCAATTGACACCCATGAATTTTTAAAATTTAGTTTAAGTTTTCAAAAAAATTTAAATTGACCCCCTTCCAAAAAAATTATTGACCCCCATCAAATTTATATTTATGTGTAACTTAATAAATATATTTAACAATAAAACATATTATCCCAATAAATTTACCATACATAAATATAAACCCATTAAAATAGGTTAAATCTAATTATGTTTTCTTTTCATAATAGTTATTCTCAATCGTTAAATTATTTTTATATTTTCTCTATTTTTTCAATATTATTTTACTATCGAACCGAAGTTAAAATTTATGTTTTATGTAAAACTTTATACATTTGAGTTTTTTCGAAAAAAAATTAATTAACAAAAATTTCACTAATCAATTTTATTTTAACTCATTTTTACACTTTTATCAACCACACATTAATTATATAAAATAACTCTTGGACTAATTAAATAGAAAGCAAAAAAATTAATTCTAACGGCGCAAACCAAATAACAAACTTTAACATTAAAAAAAAACAAAAAAAAAAACATAAAACTATCTCGATTAAAACCACATTATTGAAAAAATATAACAATCATGACTTTTATTTTTCTATTTGGTTTTAATACTATTTATGTATTAGAAGATTATATTGACCCCCACGATTTATTTTTCTGGCTCCGCCACTGCTCACAATCTAAATTATTAGAAATGCCACCCCGTTCGTCCACTTATATTATAAGTTTGCTATGCTTTCTCTTTTAAAAGTGATCACAATCACAATGTATATAAGCTTAGTTTAATCGTTAAAATCATTCATTCATTTCATTTTTTTTAGTCTTTAACCCATTAACAATTGGAGGTCCTGCTTGTCTCCAACAACGAATACAATACAAAGCCCACGGTTAATTGATTTTATGTTCTTATGTTTCCTTGCTCTGTTTTTGGTATTTTGTAACAGATCGTACTCTGCTTTTCATATTTATACATTTGAATCGACAAGTTTTTCCGTAAAAGTATTAAGTTTTGACGTGTAAAAGACTACTGTATATGTTTTTGACAAAAGTAAAACAATAAAGAAAGCTTTTTCCTTTATTCTTATTGTCCAAAAAATCGAACCAAACCGTACCCATCCGATCCGGTCAAGTTCAAAGCAAGAACCAAATTCAAAACATAAACAAATGTATAGTTTTGTTACAACAAAACAAATATGGAATATACATCAATCAAACCCTTAAAGAATTTTCCCATGTTTTTACTTTCTGCTCTCAAAACGTAGGACAGCTTTCTGTCCTCACAAACAATATTACAAATGGATAATTACACAAAATGCATAATTTTTGAATTCACCCTTTACTACAAAATTAAAGCTTTTCTTCTTAAGCTTTACTGAGATCAGGAGGGTCTCTCTCCGTTGGTGAACCAGGGACAAAGGGAACAAACCCACGACCTCCAAAGACGGGTCGCATGAAGGAGTCATCAAACTGTCTCCAGTAGTAATGCACGGTTCGAGTGGGCCGTGTTAGGAAGCCACGTATACTGTCAGGCCGAGGCACATTGTGGTTCCCTGCGAACTCGATGAACGAGTCTTGGTCTAGCAAAGGGATATGGATGGATTTTGGGGTGTTGTCATCAGATAACATACTCGTGGTGGCTTTCTGGTGCGGCAATAGGTATCTTATGAGCGGTTTGGTTAGCATACCAAACACCTGAAAACCCGGTTCACGAGAAATTTACTAACCAAAGTACTCAAATACAATTATGTAATATGTTATGTAACTCATTTGAACATCCAGAGATATCTTACCACGGTGCTAAAAAGACAGACGGTTATAGTACTCGTGATCATGATTGCGTTCCCGCGTAAATCTGTGCGGCCGGCCCTTGTAAACTGCAATAAAAACAAGTGTTAAATGATGATTTGTGTAATTCAAAGTTTCATAGAGATTAGATAAAGATACTCTTTTTATACCTTGTTGTATGCAAGAGCCATTGATACAGCACCTCTCATGAGACCAGACCACCAAATCACAACCTGGATAATGGGGAAAAAAAAAAAGATATAAAGAGCTGAGATCCAGAAGAGTTATTGTATACATTAGTACCGAGTAGAATGATTCATACCTGCATGTTAAAGTTGATTTTCTCGCTTTGGTTCTTCTTGGCTAGGTTCGACAGAAATGATAAGGGAAAGACGAATGCTGCTCTTCCAAGCATGACCAGACCCATTAGGATTGAGCTCACTGCAACTGATGTTCCCGGGGTGTCACTCACGGATCTCCACTTGTCAATGTCCAAGGCATCCATTCCGACATACAAGAAAATAAATGTTTCCGCAAGAAACGACAAAGTTGCAAAGGTATGCCTGTGTCATCAAACATGCATAAGATAAGCATTGGGAGGTACAAAGTGTTTTGGAACTGAGTTGATCTCTGTGAAAAGTGGAGAAAACTGGAGATTGCATACTTGGTTGTTATTCTTGAGCTCTCGGTTACATTGTGCCATGTGTAATGGGACATAACAATACCACAGAAGAACACTGTGAGAATACCGCTCAAGTCGAAAAGCTGCAAGGCAATTAATATAACATCAATATATATTGTGCATCAATGCAATTGAATGCAAGTGGCTGGTACAAAAATCTCATAGAATCTAACCTCAGCAAGCATATAAGAAAGATATGCCATAAGCATCATGAGGGCAACTTCTCGGTCGGTCGAGTGCCTGAGAAAAGCCGTGTGGGAACATTTACTTTAGACAAAGAACAAAAAACTTATAGAAATAGTCACATATATATGACACCAAATATGTACCTTCCAAAATATAGCTTTTTGATGACATATGCACTTATCAGACCGGTCTGCAAGATGAACAACGAAGATTGTAGATGGTGAGAGCATGCAAAAGAGCAGCTACATAAAAGAATGGCAGACAAGAAAACAATGAACTTACTGCAACACCAAGCAAGGTACTCAGGAGAAACAAATAGAAGAAGTTTCCAAGAAGTTGAAAAGCAGCTTCATGGTTAAGGTGGGTAAGGTCAAAGCTCTGAATTGCGTTGAAGACAACAACTGATGTGGCATCATTCACAACACCTTCTCCGAATACAAGACTGTAAAGCAAAGGTGTCTCATCTTGATTCAGAACCTACATCACAACACAAGAGGAACAAGAACGTTTGGTACACTTTGCTTCTGAGGTTTGTAAGTAGTTTAAGTGATTTGGAGAAAACAAACACATTACCTGAAGAGTGCACACAGAATCTGTTGCAGCAAATATGGCACCAATTGCTGAAAATTATACACCCGAAAAAATGAATCAAGTCTCTCGGAATAAAAATATAAAATGTAAAGAAATAGATACAAAAGGCCATTAGTTCAAGCATTACCAAGATAATCACCCAAGTCAAAGGTTCCAATGTCTAATTTCTTAAAGAACTGTGTTACACCTGTTTCAACCACCATCAGATTATCAGTAGATATACAAAACTATATGCACCTAATCCAAAAGCAGCTTCCAACAGTGTTTCTGAATGGAAAGTTAAGGTACCTAGAGATATGATCGTGCAAGAAATAACAGTTCCTATAGCACCAAAAAGCATAATAGTCACGAAATTGCGAAAGAATTGCTTCTTTTTTACTTGAAACCTGAAATACACAAACAATAGCAATTAGATTATCAAAAAGAGTAACAAAGACAAAGCAAGGAGGACCACTTATTTGCACGTGGATAAATCAAACTAATTGACAAAACACATCAAGCCCTCCTGCTGCTTTATAACAATCACAAGTACTACAAAAGATGATGTATGACAGGTATTTATTGAAGCAGAGCTTAAGCTTTCTAATCAACATCTGTGAAGCTTTGTACTAACTAACTTTGTCATCTAGAATCACATAACACATGTTTTAAAAAGAAACTAATTTTGATATAAAGTTTTCTTCTTTATATAACTTTTGTAGTTAAAACCCGTGCTACTAAACTTATCAGATCGTTCTATATACTATTTAGTAAAAAATCCTACAAAAAAAGATTATCTAAACGTGGACTAAAGTAGCCAAAAGACTAAAATAGAAGTGAAAATGACTGACCCTGCATTGAATATTATAGGTGGCAAAAGATATATGAAGAAAAGATCTTCACTGAAGACGAGAAGATGTGAGCTTTTTCCTTTACTAATCAACAAAATGACAACACCAGTGGCAAGTCCCTGAAAAAAAAAAAAACCCAAAACCACTCAAAAAATGTCATTCAAGAATCAAAACCCTATGTGATAAAAATTCTAAAGTTGAGTGAGTGAACACTTACAATCATTAAGGCAGTAATGGATTCGTTCATCCATCGATTCTCTTCCAAAAGATGACCAAGTACAATACAAGCACAAAGAAGTGCAACAAAGAGATTCAATGAAACCACAGAGGCATGATCAGAGGTTGATAATGAAGGCAGTTTAGACAATAACGAATCGAAATGTGATGCCACCAACATTGTCATCTTCTTCTAGATCCACCAATCTCCTTTTCTTTTTTTTTTCTTTTTTTGCCTTCTCAGATTCGATCAAGTACACACACACACAAAAAAAACTATAGAGATATATCAACAAGTAGAGATTTGGATCAGCAAATCGGAAAATCGCTTATATTTCCGAGCTGTCCATTGAGTTCGATTCCTGTATTAACATCAACACAACAAAAATCTAATAAATTTCTAACATGTGAACTATAGAAAAGTAGCAGTATTTAAATATAAAAATAAGTTCTTTAGTGAGCAAAACAGAGCAGCAGAGACTATAAGCCGTAAAGGAAACTAAGAAGCTGATATGATTTAGCTTTATTTTTTATTTTTTTGAATTTTGTGATAAAAAGAAAGAAACAAATCTGAGACTTTTAATTCGGGAAAAGCAACAAATCCCCCCAAAGGCTAAATCTATAAATATGATAGAAACGTAAACCAAATTCTCAAAATTTCCCATTTTTGGTAATATACCCAAATCTAAAACGTAACATGAACTCAATCACCCAAGATTTTTGTTTCCTCTTCCTATTTCCCCAGCAACAAAGATACAAACTTTACACGAAGCTCACCAAAAAAAAAAAAGATGGTGGATCTGAATTGCTTTACCTTAACAGTTTCCAGGTGATCTTATTATCTTCAGGAAGAAATTCAAATTAATTATAATCAAATCCAAAGATCAGAAGAACGAAAATTCAATAAGGAGATCGAAATATTCAAAGCTTTGAGAATCTTCTACGAACTTGAACACACGAAACAGAGGACGCGATTTCGAAAACCCAAACGAGAATAAAGAGGAGCGAAAATTACGCGACTGAGGAAAAATATACGAATTTTGATTTTTCTTGAAATAGAGAGAGAGACGTGTCTGGTCTTATTTGAGAGAGATGATGATTCCAATTTCTTTAACACACAGTTGAGAGAGAAATAGAGACAATTTAGGAGAGAGACAGAGTATTATTCTCTGTGGTAAGAATTGTACAATTGGAGAATTTACAGCCGTTGATTTAAAGTACTTTTTTTCTCTGATCTGAAATAGTTTTACTGTGGAGCTTATGGTAGATGATAAAAACCCATGACTGTACTAGACTACTAGTTTTCTTGTGTCATAAATTGCTCAATCATTATTCTATTTGAATTTGTCTTTTATTTTACTTTCGTTTTTTAAAAAAAGATAAGCTTTTTTTGTCACTTTGTTTGCTGATATTTAATCCTGAAAATTCGCTATATAATTTTTCTTTTAAAAAAAAAATGCAGTAAATTATATAATACAAGTTTTTTTAAAAAAAATTAAGAAATATAATGCAAGTTAATATGCATAGATACAATACTATCACTATGTATAAAAATGATGGGATCACAATAATATAAGCTTATTATCTGTCATTTAAATAAAAGAATTTATTTAATTCATTGATTTATTGATATTTTCTTCTAAATCTAAATTCAAACACACCAAAGTAGAGGAAACCACAAAATATGATATGGATGAATTTGAGTAGATAAAATTTATGAATTATTGTTGAGAGACCAAGTACAATGATTTTTTTTCTCCATGAATTTTCTTGTTAACAGAAAACAATACTATCTGTAATGTATCTCTTTTAAGTGTATTACAATTATACATTTTAAATGACAAAAGTAAAAACATAATTAGTGTTATGTTATTGAAATCAAGCAATGACGGTGGTAAGATGTGTGTACAGTAACAACTAATATTGTATATCGGACGTTTTGGATGCAATCCAATTTTTAAAATACAATATGTGAAGAGTGCTACCGAGTGATTATAATAATTTTTTTTTTTCTTTTTTGGACGGCAGATATAATAAGCTATAGTATCTAAATCTCACATAATAATTAGCTATAGTACCTAAATTATAAAATGATACGAGTCATTCTGTCAATTGTTAATTAGTTTACACAGAAACTCATACTCCCTCCGTTTCATATTAGTTGTGTTGTTTGACGTAGATTAAGAAAATAATTAATTTTTCTGTTTTATCCTTAATTAGTTTATATTTGATTTTATTTTATTGGTCAAAACCAGGGGCAGATGTAGCAATATATTTTATAGGGGGCACACTTATAATTACTTAAGAATTAGAGGTGGAATAACAAAATTACAAAGGGGGCATTGTTGAAATTATTAGAGATTTACATGTAATTTTAAAATTTTATCCGGGGCAAATGCCCCCCCTCATTCTCCATATACATCCGCCACTGGTCAAAACATTTATATAATAAGGATAAATTTGGAAATTGTACCAAACATTTGCATTGAAAACCTAAAACGACAACTAATTTGAAACAAAATTTAACTCTTAAAATAACAACTAATTTGAAACGGAAGGAATATAATAATTAGATAAAAACCGAATTTGCTCCTGGAAAGTCTAATTATTATATAACCATACAATTTACAATCACTAGTTCTTTGTCGTGTTTCTACCATTTTAGTTTTATAAATGATTTATGTTCTGATACGAACGCAACAATTCATACATATATAGATATATTCAAAGCAAAAAAAAAAAAAAAAAAAAAACCAAAACCAAAACCTGACTTTTTGTGTGGACATTCTCGAAAAAAGGGGTTCATAATAGTTTACAAAAGTAATTTTTTTGGTCATCAGAGAGGTTATAGATCTTCTCATGCCTAATTAACCTAAATTCTTTTGTAATGTTGGTTTTTTTTTTCTACAATTACATGGATTTGATCATGTGGTAACCGACCGACCAACACTAGAAAAAACCAAGAAATATATATATCTCATGATCTTGTGTAATCTTGTTTTCTTTTTATTTATAATATAAGAGGGGTCAATGATCCCCTAATTATTGAGTCATTTTTAACTGTCAACGGAAAATAATATAATCAGACCAAGATTCAATCTACATGAGGATAATATATAACGGTCTTAATCTAATCATAGAAGCTTCAAAGTCTGTCCACGCCGTAAGAACTATTAAACAAAGCTGATCGAAATCTTCATGAACATATGATCTGATGAATTTCGTTAATACTTGATTATTAATTAACTATTCCAATCATATACAGTTGTCAGGTAATAACGTGCAATTTAGTGCCAAGCAAGAACGAAAAATAATTACGTAGGAAAAAAAAAGGATATTACTAATATTTACATACACCCGACGAGACTAAGTCACGTAATTTAGATAAGTGTTGCTATATATTGTTTCTTTCAAAGAAATTGTTTTTATTATCACGGCTATAATACACAAATTGGCCCATGGCTTTTCAAATATTTAAAAGGTCATTTCAAATATTAACAAAAAAAAAAAAAGTAGGGCCAAATTCATGAAGGTATCCACTTCTCTTGGAATTGAACTATTGAAGATTATATACAAATACATCACCAACAAATCGAAATATACTACCATATGCATGTTATCTAATTTACATATATGACGATGAGATATTTTTTTTTTACAATTTATAAGTAAATAAATACGAAAGAGACCATAGAAAAAGTAAACAAAAAAAAAGTACTTCAAACGTTTACTAAAGAGATTGTGAATTAACCTATGCATTTCTTACTAATCTATTTTTTGTTTGGTAATTGTTGGATGAGATTGTTATTGAAGCAAAAGATTTGTGTGGTTTAAAACAAGAGTACAAAAGATTAAAAATAGTTAAAGGTAAAACACCAAAGTTTATATGACACGAGAGTTTTTGCTTCATCAATCATGGATGTATCAAGTTTTCTGAGTTGTGTACAACATACAAAGGACATGTTATAGAGAAGTCGCATCGCAAAGCAATTTCGATATAACAAACCTCGCTTAAGCATCATAAGCTCAAGGAAACCCTTCTAGTCAATGTATCTAATCATCATCTGTGTGCCATACAAATAAAAAAAAAGATGCTTCTTGTTGCCTTTCTCGCAAAATCTTCTTCCTTGAGTAATTTACATATCTGTACAACTTTGGTATCGTTGTAAGAATTCATCCTTGTGCTTCTCTTTAACCTTACAAAACACTGGCCAACCCGATTGTTTCCCTATCGTCTTCTTTAGATTCTGAAGTGTTTGCTGCTCCGCGTGACCTTACTGTAGGATTTAAAAGTTAAAAAAGAAATCGTCAAAAGCTGAAGATTCATTCATCATATGGATGAAGGAGGAGGAAGTTAGGGATGCTTACAAGTGACGTTAGTGATAACATTAACTGTTTTCTGAGCAGCAAGTGCTCTTAAGTTATTCCCTGTACCTAACAGCAACAAGCTTTTCATTAGTTGCTTCTGCTCTTTGGGACTTGGAGTTTTCGCCACAGCTTCTTCGAATGCCCGCAAGTCGTTGGGACTGAGACAAGGGAGCGAAAGTAGAACCTAATACCAATCGGAAAACGATCAAACCAAGAAACACACACTTTTCACAATACTCTATGAAGGACTTGAGAGTGGTTAATTTATTTCTATATAAAAAAACTGACCTGACGGGGAGCTGGGTCTCTGTCAGAGAGATAAATGAATATCTCACGGCAAATATTAACTAGGTCAGCGCTGTTAATGGCATTCGACTCCATGGATAAGCCTCGAATAACCACAGAAAACAAATCTTTTGATACAAAATCTCTGAGCTCCAAGTTATTTGTTAGAATCGCTAAAAGGACAACAACACCACAAAAGGAACAGACTTTTGTGGTTGCTTCCCCATCTGTCCATGTAAACACTTCCAAACAGATCTGCAGTGCCGGGAGAGCCACGTTTTTGTGATTTAGGAGGAAACTGCAAATACATTACATTGTTAACTCTCTTGTCTCCAAAAGGTACCAAGAAACGAATTGAAAAAAGAGAGAACAGTATACATACCCCACAATAGAGTTGGATTTAAATGCAAGCAGATCCTTGAGAGTAGACATGTCCACACGGCCCACATGGCCTGAATGCTCCAAGACAGGAAGCCCGGGGTTTAAACCAGGAGAAGCCATTGTTGAAAGGAGAGACGCAATCTCCCTAGTCAAATCCCTCAGCAGTTTTTCTTCCATTACTTCAAGTTTCATGTCCGGCCCATTTTGTACACCGAAGGAATCTGGAACTTTTGCTCTGCCCTCACGCATAAGACTGGCCCAAGAGGAGCTAGTAGCTTGCTGACAATGAATAAATAATGGGTGCAGGAGCACTTCAAGCCATGACTCCCACATATCCGCTGGACAAGATTTGACTACAGAAATTACAAAGGCATGAATAAGCTGTCGCATATGCCTGAACTCCATCGACTGTAAGTTCTCCATGAGTGCCATTGCGACATAGTTAGCATCTAGGCATTTGAAGAATGTATCTCCGATTGTTGCTGATAGACCCAACACACAGTAGCTGCATATGTAGACAATATTTGTCACACACAAAATTGATGTTAGATAACCAGGAGATGAGAAGAAAGATAAAATGCCCTGTGTAAGACCTTAAGGAGGTCACTAGATGCTTACCCACTATCTCGGATGCCTTTCAACCAATTTCTCACATCAGCTTCATTTGCCTCAGATTGTCCTTTACCACCATCGAAAGATCCATCAGCATAAACCGATGAGACTTTTGACAATTTAGGATTTGCTTCCCCAAGGAGACTGTATCGCTCAACATCAGGCATTGTCATAGCTGCCCTCATCTCTGGGGGTAGTGTTTGATATACTGATGGAGACCAAAGAGAATGGATAACACGGAGAAGCTGTATAAACAAGATAAATGAGTGTTATCATGGTAATCTTGCAAAGCAATCCTGACCCAGATTTGGGTAGCAATTCAAGTTAGTTACGTATTGACTAAGAATATCCAAGTTTTGAGGGAATCTACACATACTTTTAAGAGAGGTGGCAACATCCAAGAGAGATGGTGAGCCATAGGATGCAAATCTTGAGTTGTTGTTGTGGTCGTATTCGAGTTGCTTTTTCTATGTCCACTTCGCTTGAGTGCCTTCTCAAAGAATGTAACTGTGTGGAACAAAGACCACATGAAGGGCGTGTTCGAGCACAAACGAACGAACCCCATAGGATCTGATAGATAGTTATTCTGCCACTCTGATTGGACCCACTCTTGGCTCAATGGCTCCAGTAACCAAGCAAGAACTTCTTGCTGCTGTTGAGCTCTGCACAGTTCAGATAATATCTAAGAACATGATAAATCTGATGCTGGATAAATGCAACAAAAAATATTTCATATACCCTGCTGCAGAAGCCATAACAAGAAATGCTTCACCCAGAATGTTATGCTCCCCGCGAAGTAAAGTTCCTTCTTTTTGCAAATATGCCATTGTATCAGCAATAGCCTGTACAAACGTATAAATTTACAGATGAGGGGTTAACATGAAAATCGTATCACATGAAAAAAATTATTGCAAGAGGAAAATGTCAAACAACACAAAAGAAAAGTTGTGCAGTAAAGATGTCCAAATGGATAAGTGGTCATATAAGTCTACATAATAATGAATAGGCCGAGCTTCAAACAATATAAGATCATCAACCAACAAGAGGTATTATCTTGCTTGTATTATACAAGATGAACAAACAAGATACCTCTGATTGAAATCCTGCAAATTAACAACCAGCTCAAAGATTTTCCCATACATGGTCTCCAATATATATATATATATATATATATATCCATATATTAGAGTGCACAAGTCAAGCTTATCAAATCACAGGGGAACTTTCTAGCCATAAGATCTGAGTGATTATACGTCCCTGTTTTGTATCTGAGTCTCTAAAGAGAAGGAGTGAACAATCAGATATACCTTCATGTGAGGCAGAACACTCTTTTCAGCGGCTTTAGCTATTCGTATAAAAGATGTACAAATCTGCAATCTTACAATTCTTGAAGTACTAGTTGCCGGATCCTGTCAATGAAACAAGCTATAAGAAAACTCATGCACCTTTTAACTCTAGGCACTGTTAACACTATGTATGCATGTATGCATGGATAAATTCCAAAACTGAAAATATGTAACGGTAGAAAACCTTGACAATGTGTGGAAGAGAGGTAAGAAGTTCAAATAATTTGTTGATAACACTTCCAACTGCATCTGGGAAATACTTAAGAAAGGGACCCATTGCATCCAGATAGTGTGCATGCATTCTTATAAGTTCCGGCTCAGTCCATTTCAAAGAGAGAATCTGCTGAAGCAAGCCTGCTTGTCAACAACCCGAGAATGAATGAATGTGGTGTTGAAAAAGTCAAAATAAACATAATTTGAAAGGATATAAAATCTGCTACCACATACCTTCAAATATTCCACGCAATGAAAAATGAACTTCAGAACTACCACCAGCAAACTCATTTGTCCCATCAAACACCGTTGCCACAATACAATCAAATGCCAATTGCTGGCTGTCCATCACTGCTACATCCTGAAAATACACTTTTGTATCAGGAACACATATATACTGAATATCACAACTATCTAAATTTGAATGTTGTTAAATAACTCAACAGAGAAAAAATAAGTCTTTGTGAAAAAACCTGAAGAGGCACTGGTGAAGCCAATAAATTCTTAATGAGAGTAATAACCCTTTCGGATATTTTAGTACTAGAAACGAGGGGCTTGTGAGAAGCAATAAACTTGACCAATTCTAACTGCATCAAAAAAACAAGTTTTTGGTTAGTTTGTTGTCTCGGAAGTACTATTCAATGCATTTGGCTCAGGAACATACAAGTCTTGATCGATATTGGCCAAACTCTCCCTTTCCTTCGAACTCATCACTCCACAGTTCTAGTGGCCCAAGAGAAAGAGCAATTCGAGGAGGGACTTTTTCTTTTTTGAGCAGCCGCTGGAAAGATACATCCAGGATTGCGCTAGAGATATCATCACTAATAAGACTAAGAATCTTTTTCTTTTCATTATCAACTTGGCTTGAACTTTGACCACCGCCAACGGCAGCCTTCGGCTTTGAAAGTAAATCCCTCATTAATGCCTATAAGAAAAAGCAAAAGAGTGCCGCAAATGTCAGCCCAAAAATCTTTATTATCTCTGAGGTTGATATTTCCTAGAGGATGGAAGGAGTGGAAGAAATCGTTATTAGAGAATACCACATACCAGCCAGAAGTGCATTGCTTCAATGTGAAGTCCCAACTTAAAGTGTTGAAAGAAACCAAGCATCTACAGTAAAAATAACAAAAAAAAAAGAAAAAAAAAGTCAAACAAACATGTTCAAACTAACAGATTAAAATAGTGAAAAAATAAAACAAAGATGCCATAAATAAAAGAGCAGCTGCATCCTAGCTGATGATTTACTTCCCAGGTTTTCCGTGAGCATCATAGACAACTTCAGACTCATTATTTAAATTTAAAAGGTTATCAATTATATAATGATGTCAGTACCTGTTGAAGGTATAAGGCCAAAACCCCACCATCAGTAGCAATACATTGCAGATTTGTTGATCCTAAAGAAGCCAAGCTTTCACATATGCACTCAGCAAACTCGTAATCAGTTTCATCTATAACTCCAGCATATGAGGCTGATCTGTATAAAAAATCTCTAGAGACATTCATCATACTCTGAAACAGACTGCTCATTGCAGAATCAAATTCAGCACCAGGAGCATCACTGGGCCGTTTTCTGCAGACAAGGAAATTGTTTTTGTCAAATGTCGCCTAGTCTGTTATATAAGGATATCAAGTCACACAGCCAGTTGCATACCTTGAGCAGACAACTTTGAAAAACTCACAAGCATGAAGACGGAAGTCAGAAGAAGAAAGTAAGACACCGCACCTATTACAAATTTGGGGAGCACGTTTAGAAAGAAAACTATGCATGTTGATGATCTGTATAATATGTTACCTTACCCATTAATAATTCCAAATCTAGAAAGATCTAGCACAGGAGCCCATTCGGCATATGCATTGATGGCATTTAAACAAGCTATAACCACAGCCCCATGCTGTTTTGCCAAATCAACCTGTTGCCTACTAGCTTCACTCATCGCAGCTCCAAAGTGTCTCTCGAGAAGCTGCATTTTAACTAACGCATCAAATTACCGCTATAACACACAACTTAAATGAGTGGAAAAGATCGTGACATACATTATACAATAAAGGCAAAATCTCAGGCAAAGATTGAGTAAGTCCCCGCAACAACAGCCGACGCCTGTCACCTGAAGAGAAAGTCCAAGCAGAAGTTAGAGAGGAAAACAGGTACTTAGACGAAAAATTTAGACCCAAGAGTACTTCCCCAAAAAATTTATTGTAAAATAAATAATTAGAATAGAATATGTAACTGAACTGGTGACCGAACGTATGCATTTAGAATAGAATAGGCTTTAAGGTTAGCATATATGTTTCTCGCAACCTCATTATTATAGCATGAACAAAACTACAACACTGAAAAAGGGTAACACCACAGAAAAATGATAGAAGAAAATCAAACAAAGTCACCCTTAAATACCTTCCAAGTCCTCATTGTGAACAGTTATATCTTCAGGAAGCCATCTCAGCATCATTGAAACCACTTCAGCCTAGTGTTGTTTAAGATAACGGGATAACAGTTTACATGTCTGCCATAAAAGAGACGAAAAAACTAAAGAAATGAGAAAGCATTCTACTTGTAACGGCCCCTGTGCAGACAAGGAAGCTAGTGAAGGAAACAACTCCTGCCAAAGATCGGTGCCTTCTCTTCTAACTATCTGCAAAAAGAAAACAATATTAATCTACACAAACTGAATAAAGCAAACACTAATGATGACTGCAACTCCAACAAATTCAAACTCCTACCTCAGCTACAAGGGCAGCTGACTGACTCTTCAGAGACCATTCCTCACATGGAATTGCAATCTCGGACATTAGGTCAACAGAAAGCTTAGCAAAATTCCTGTGCTCTGAGGGGCTTAATTCCTCCCACCGTAGTCTAACCAAATGCTGCAAAAGAAGACAAAATATAGCTACATCATAAGGTATTTGCAATTATCACGAATAGGTATAGCACATAACATGCGGAACTGAGACAATCCGTAGGGTTGAGGTATATTCAAATTTCAAATATTGATATTGTAATCTCATTAAAGAACTGACATAAGGTCATAAAAGTAAGTGTTTCAAGAATGTTGAACAAATCCATCAAATTTAACTTGCTAGCCATATACTCATTCTGTAAGATAATATTTTCAAACTGAATCTCCCGACTATTTGGAAACTGACAATTGACTGTTAGTTGTGAACATAAAGAAAGGCAGCCACCGACCAAAACAATGTATCATATATCCATCTTTTCGCCTTACTTATAAATTTTCCCAGTTTAACTCAGCAATAGGTTAATGGATAATACAATGATGTTCCAAAGTAATGCAGCTTCACACAAACCTGTAACATTTTGAAGGCATGTAGTCGAATTTCTGAAGAGCACTCCTTTTTCACAAGAAGTAAGGAAATATTTGCAAGAACCCTGACATCTCCAGATTTAATCTGCAATTGTGTGTAAGAAAGCAAAACTCAATAATAACAAATGCAAAATGTTGATAAAACCCTCAGGCATTCAAGAAAAAATCTAATAACTTGAACATCATATATGCTGTCCGAAACAGTGATAGATGCAGGCAGTTTAGGTTCAACTTATTGCCGCGTATTTAAACCACAATCAAAACTCCTACCAATTATGAATGACAAATGGGAAACAAACTCAAGTCATATGAGTTAAGCAAAAGAAATAACTCTCTCCAACCAATAAGATTTCCTAATTGGTGTTGAAGAAAACATCCAAAAGCTAAGCATCTCTATAAATATCTAATGATATCTGAGAAGATCCAAAACCTAAACAAGAGCTCAAAGAAATCTTAATCTCTATTCTCGAGTCCCTTTTAAGCACGATCATTAGTAATCAAACCTTAAAGACACCTCAAATAGCATAACCTCATCCAAAGTACAAACCCTAAAACCAGAAAAGCAATCCAAAACCTCGATCTTAATTTCGCCAACTTCAAACAAAAAAAAAAACCTTTAACAAGATCACAGGTAAATTTGAAACCTTCAAAGAAGCATCAAAAAAGCAGAACCTCAGCAATTCCAAAATAAACCTCAGAACAAATGGCAATGGCATCACAAATACCTAAAATAGTGAAAGCAATACAAAGCTACAAACACATATAGTCGTAAATCACAGTACACACAGAACTCAATATTTAACACAGACACAAATCTGATCACAGAACAGATTGAGGAAAAGCTGTAAAAAAACAAAGAGAGAGTGAAGTTTATATATACAGATTCGAGGAATGCAACAGCAGCTTTACGAGCATCGGGAGTAGAGTTATAATCAAGGACGGCGAGAATCGCTTGGGCGACATTACTGGCCGTTGTATTGCTGTTGTAGCTAGAATCCATTGTTTCCGGCGAAACAGAGCTTGTCTTCGTCTGATATATCAAACAAGCAAAGAAGATTCCTAGTCGTCTTCGTCTTCGGCTTCTTTGAAAATCAAAAAGCTCGCGAGAGAGAGAGAGAGAGAGAGAATATGGTTTGGTTTTTAATGGGGTTTTATTAGAGGGGACTTGAAGAAATTTTCGGATTTGGGGATTTAATTTTAGCTTTGATTTACTTCCGTTTTTTTGAATTTTAATGTATTTTGTTGACCTCAGAATTATTCAAAATTATTTTAGATTTATTACCTTTTAAAAAAATTATTTGCGAAATTATTTGATTTAGGAGTGTTATTAGATTAAGATTTACAGTTGTAATGATTATTAGAAATACAGAATTTAAGAAATATTTAGAGAGTATTTAAAATATTTTACATATTTTTACCAAAAATTTGTGAGAATATTATTTTTACTACTTTAAAAAAATATATTTCTGAGAATATTTTTTCTGAGAAGATTCCTAGTCGTCATCGTCTGAATATGGTTTGGTTTTTAATGGGGTTTTATTAGGGGACTTGAAGAAATTTTCGGATTTGGAGATTTAATTATAGTGTAGATTTACTTCTGTTTTTTTTTTTGAATTTAGTGTATTTGTTGACCTTAGAATTATTCAAAATTATTTTAGATTTATTACCTTTAAAAAAAAAAAAAAATCATTTGCTTTGACATGTAAGTATCAAGTTTGATATTCCATGGCTTCTTTGGAGCATTTGGAAAAATAAATAGGAATAAGTTTATATTTGAGAATAAGCAGGGTGATTTGAACTTCTTAGTTGATCACTCCTTTGAAGAATCAGAGTTATGGTGTAAAGCAAAGGACAAAGCAAAGTCTGAAGTGAAAAACATGAACTCTCTTTGGTAGATTTATGAATGAAAGTTGGGCCAAAGGAAGGGATCCTGAAATGTAATCTGAATGCTTCATGGTTAAAAGGGTGCTCGAAGTACCAGATTTTTCTACAACTATTGATGCTTTGAAACAGGACAGAAAATGGCCCAGATTTCGATCTATCATTGATCATATTATGTGTCTTACACGGAAGTTTCGTGTTCTCAGGTTTCGAGTATCGCATTACAAAACAAACTCATTGACACAAGATATTGTTTATAGTGTTACGTGGGATGGTCGTTTGAGATCCTATCTATTTATTGGAGGTCCGACTTAGTTTTTTACTCGCCTCGTGGAAGAAAGTCGGCTCTGATCTTGTTTTTTACAAGTGGCTATTCACTCTTTGAGTGTATGTTCGTTATCTCTAGTTCAAACTATTTTTTACTTGAAAGTCTTCCTTTTTATTTGAATGAAACTCTTGATGACAAAAAAAATAAAAAAATCATTTGATTTATTATTTTAAAAAGAAAAAATATTTTTAAATAATTAGATTTATTACCTATTACCTATAGATTCGATAAACGATAACAATATTAAAAAACGCGTCTAAAGATTACATAAATTTGAATAATTTAATAAAGGTAATAAATCTAATAATTTTTAGGTCAACAAAATACAGTGAATTCAAATAATTATATTTATTACCTATTACTTATAGATTTCATCCGCATAGACAACATTAGAAAATGTGTTTATAGATTGCAGCTGATCTCTGGAAAGCAGGAATTAGTCATGTGATAATTAATCAAATAGAGAAATATGAACCCCCAAAATTATTTCCAATATTGTAGACATTGATTGAGATTTTCTTAGTCAGCTAACCTCTTAATTTTTGTTCATTCTAAGAAGAGAATATTTTATTTTTGGTTTTTTTTAAGAAAAGAATTGGTGGCTTATCTTTAGTATGTTTTCTTTCCTCTTTTTTGTATGTTGTTATTTGGGGACTGTTAGGTTCTATAAAACCCTAATTGTTCTACTAATTATTCATCAGTTTTGTAGAAGAAGAAATCCAAAAACGACTATTGTCTCTTCAATTCATCATCTTACAGGTAACCTCTGCAGAATCTATCTTTCCTCTTCATTTCTCAATTTGTCTTCTTTCATTTCTCAATTTTCTGAAGTTGTCTTTGTGTTAGTTCATATTGTAGAAACTTGTCATGGCCGGAGAGAGTTCCAACAAACGCAAAGCACCAATGTCAGATCTTGACTGGGAAGAAGAAGCAGTAGCAAGCTTTAAAAACACAATTAAAAGGGCGAAAGACCAGGTTCGTAGGGACACGAAGGCACACTTCATGGCACTTCTGCATATGATGAAAGAGAGTATGGAGAAGAAGGAGAACTATCACCGTCTCATGCTGGAACTGGAAAGAAGTAAGTCTAAACTCTCCATGCTCGATAAAATTATGGGTGGAGAAAAGTTTGATTTGGAGGCTAAGCGCAATAGGTTAGAGGAGAAGATAGATGATGTGACCACCGAGCTCGAGAACTGTGAATCTTCCTATATTGATTGGTTGAAATTTGATATTCCGTCTATGTTTTAACCTACTTTGTTTTTGTGTTTGAACTCTTGTTTTCATCCTTTTTTATTTGGGTTTAAAATGTGAACGCAATCAATATTGGGTATACTCGTTCTTCTTCTACTCTTGCCTTGATTACAAACAAGCATATGTGATGATTATAGAAGCATATGATGCTACAAATTCAATCTCTTGTGGTGGTTATGGTCTCTCTTAACAACAAGTGTCTTTGTTCATCTATATTATAGTCTGTTCATCGAAATTTGGATAAACCTTTACGATTTCTACGCACAAGGGAACAAAAAAAAAATAGAGTTGTGTTTCGACTAGTGTATTTTACCACATCACCTGAAACATAAATTGTCCAAAAGAGTTTAGCATAAAGTGTTCATCAAGTAATTAAAAACGTTTCTTCTAACTTCCAACATATGAGAGTACCAATGAGAGAAAAATGTCTCCAAAAACGTAATATTAACAATTAAAAATCAAGTTGGATCAAAAATTTTTTTTTTTTTTTCTGAGACAAAATCTGATTTATATAATAATTCCAAGATGAAACATTATAACAAGTTAAGACTCTAATGAACCACATCAGAAACATTTTAACATGTGAAGTCACTCAATAGAAGATAGAAGTCGCTGTATAGACTGAACACATCATCGTTGAAGAGATCATTCCAAATTGATCATCTCCTCCTTTGTTTGTGTTTATTGGGGTAGATTGGTATGGTAATTTCTCTTCTTCTGTTTCCCATACAAGAACATTGATCTTGAATCAACAAGGTTGGTCTGAAGAACCTTAGATTCCCGAGCTAAAGTTTGGATCAAAAGAAGAAAATTGTGAACAAGGTTCGACATTGATCAGATTTGAGAGTGGAGTAATAATTCTGAACAACACAAACGATATGTGAAGACGGCTATAATGAGGAACATAGTTGTTCGTAGGTGTATGAAGATTAGAGGCGATAATAAAATAAAAGAAATGTCTCACTCAGTTCATATAAAACTAATGTTACAATAATTTTCTCATAATAGTTTATTTAAATTAAACAATTGTAATATATACTAATAAATCATTCATGTTAAACATGAAATTGGTCAAAGAATATGCAAACGTCAAACACACATTAGTTCGACGAAAAACAAAGTAAAACATATCTATCTAGTTACTGTCAAACACACATATTTGACTCATTTCGCTGTCAATCTAAAATTTTGATTCTTGCATCCTAGAAGTATATAAAGAGCAGTTTATTTGGATTTTGAAATGAAAATTTTCTAAATCAAAACACGCACAACGCGGGGATTGATTTTAAATGAAAATCATATGTAGCGTACATGAATGAATATTAAAATATATATATATAAAAATTGTAGAAATAAACTAGAGAAAATAAATCAATGAATATTTTGAATAGATGTATAATAACTTGCAACATTAACAATTATTGACGAGTAGAAAATTATGTTTTTTTTTTCTTTTTTCCTTTTTTTTTTTTTTTTTTTTTATAGTAGAGAATTGTGTTATAATATGTTGTTTTGATTAGATAAATAAAAACTTCATAATCATAGAATCTTCAACAAACCGAAAGTTACAACTGATCAATAATCAAAAGGATACAATCGATATCTTGTACGAAACAACTGATGCATTTTCTACCATATAAAAACATTTGACTTTAGATCAGCAATACAAAATGAAAATTTTAAAAGAAGGGTTCTGATTTTATTATACTTCATTCGCATAAACTATTTCTTATCCTTAGAGAGATTCACGAGAGAAGACGAAGCTTGCATCTGATTGATGTTACCTTGAATCCCAACATGCATTTCCTCCATCTTAGCTTCAAGTTCGTATAGTTCTTCAAGAGTAAGCTCTTCAATGGGCTTGTTAAACCTCTCTTCTTCAGCAGATTCAAGGCAGTTTTGCAGATCTTTGCCTTTTTTCTTCTCAACTTCAGCTTTTTCAGTGATTGAGTTGAGACGATTACATGTATTCTCCTCCTGTCTTGTTGTATTACCTCTTCTATAGCCTGATGGTGTTTCACCACTATCTGATTCTCTGGGTTCATTCTTAAAACGTTTTGCAATAAAATCAAAATTCGGTTTTCCAAAAGAGTAAAGTTTGTATTTGGGAGAAAAAATAACAATACCAACCTCAGCGTTGCAACCAGTTGCAAGTTCACTCGCTTCCTTGAACAAATCCATTCTACGTTTCGTAATTTGTTTTGTGTTTGTGTTTGTGTTTTGCTCCATCTTAAGCTTCTTCCTATCCATTTTTTTTTTTTTTATGTTTTGAGTGATTGTAATCTATATTTTGTATAGAAGAAGATTGATATTTTTTTATGTTATTTGTATTTATAATAACGAATATGGATTTTTAGTCAAACTTTTCTTCTTGCAAAACAAGCATATATAGTATTTTCATTTTTAAATCTTGAATTACCTTATGAGAGGATTGAATAATTTCTATATAACTAATCCATATCCATAGGTATTTAACTAATATTAGTACTATTTTATAGTATTGGATCTCATATTAAAAGGTAGTTTGAACTATCTATAGAGAAATCACAAGTTAACAAAATTAGTTTTTTTCTGCCAAAATTGTTTGTTTATACCAAAAATATTTTCCTTACACCCAAAAAAATAAAACTAGTTTGAAAAAGTTAATTTTTGTAATAATCTGTTTTTCAAAATTTTAAATATTTTAATTTATGTATAATATAATTTAATTTCATGATATCTATTAGTTCCGAAAAAAAACATTTGATTTCGGAGTTAAGTTAGGATCCAAAGAAGAATAACAATATTCTTCATTGATTTGATTCGAGAGAGGAGTAACAATTCTGATCAAAACAAACAATATGTGAGGAAGATTATGACGAAGAGCAGAGCCGTTCGTATGTGTATGAAGACATGAGGCGATACTAAAATTAAAAAATGTCTCATTTCAAATAAATCTAATTTTTACTTAATTAAGCAATTGAAATATGCACTAATAAATCATTCGTGCTAAGCATCAATTTGGTTTAAGAATATGCAAACGTAGCACATGAGATCAACGTCATCAATGAAAAACAAAAATACACAATATCTATGTGCTTACAAAATTCGTATTTGACTCATTTTACTTTCAACAGAAAATTATGTGCATATTTATTTGAAAATTTTCTAAATTAAAACTTGCATAGCACGGGAATTGATTTAAAAAAAAAAAATCATTCGTAGAAAAAATCTAAAGTGTAGAAAAAATCTATAGAAAATAAACCAATGAATATTTTAAATTTTTGGTATCATAACTTGCATCATTAACAATTTTGATGAGTTAGAAAAATGTCTTATAATATGCTGTTTTTTTATTAGATAGATAAAAAATAAAATCTTTATAATCCTATAATCTACATAAAAGCAAAAGTTACAACCAATCCATAATCAAAAAGACACAATCGAGATCTTGTACCAACAATTTGATACATTTCTACAATATAAAAACATAACAACTTCAGATATTACAGAATGAAAAGTTAAGATATATGGGTATGATATTTTTATACTTCATTCGCATGAAAATAATTATCATTCGATATAATCTTTTTATCTAGTTACTACAATTATAACTATTTATGTTTGTTTTAACTTAAATATAATCTTGTTTATTCTTTCTTGGAGGTAAGAAGAAAAGGTAGTTCTGTAGTTCGATGGTTTAATAATTAGAACATTGCTTCTTAGAGTTATATTTCTGAAGCTAACAAAATCCAAGTTTATGGGAAAACGACTAAACCGCACATTAACCTTACAAAACGAAGAACAGTTCATTTTCAAGTTCCAGATAAAATAAAAATCGTAACACCTAATGCAAAAGACAACAAAACATCAAAATTAGAAACCTCTTCTTCAGGCTTCAGTTTTCTTTTTCTTCTTCTCACTCTTTTCCTTCTTCTTGGCAGGCATTTCAGTTTCTTCTTCTTCGTGTTTCCTCTTAGTCCTTCTCTCCTTCTTTGCAGGTTCTTCGGTTTCAGGTTCTACTTCAGTTTTCTTCTTCATTGACTTCTTCTTTGAAGGTTCCTCAGTTTTGGTTTCTTCCTCGTCATCAGCCTTCTTCTTCTTCTTTTTATCTTTTTTGGAACCGTTCTCAGCTGAATCCGCTGTGGGAGTTTGTCCAAGAAGAGAGTCTGCAGCAGTGTTGTAAGTCTGCACAAAACAACAACCAAAAAGCTTAATCCTTGAAGCAATATATTCCAAAACTAAGTTACATAAATCCACAATTCAAACGTTTCCACATCATAAATGCAAAAGAAAGATGAAGAAACAAACAAGCAGAGTAATAATCTGACCTTAGCAGGGGTGATCAGACCTCCAGATCCCTTCTTCTTATCCTTGTCATAAACTTCAATCTTTGGTTTACCTTTAGCTGAACCAGAGAGACGTCCCAAATCTTTACCTTCGAGATTTCTCAACCGTGCTTCAAGCTGTCAGAAAAAATAGACCACATGTTACACATCAATGAGCAAAGAAAAATTTAGATCAGACTGAGTGGCTGAGGAAAAAATATTGAAGAGTTACCTTTAAACGGTTTTCCACTCCCATTGTGTTGTCTTGGCCATCACCAAGAGCATCACAACGGATAGCAAGTGCAGCTTTGGCAGCTAGAGACCGTGAGATTTTACCCTTGTGCTTTGGTGCCGCTTGGCCAACCACAGATGCGTGGTAAATTAGACCGTACTTTGGAGTGGCGTGTTTGGTCTTGAGGGCTCTAAATAAGGCTTTTTCAGCTCCAAGAATCTGAACAGTGCTCCCAGGTTGCTTTGCAAGGTTCAATAAACTACCACCATGAGAAATTAGACGAGCACCGACTAGCTCCCCAACAAGGGCAGTAAGATTTGGTGCAATTGTGTTCATTCTGCTCTTTAAGTAGTCATAAAGCTGAGCTCTGTACTCAGCAAGAGAAAGAACCTGGTCACAGAGTTCTCGGATGTGCAACAAGTCAAGGTCACTGACTTCAGTTCCCATAGATATCACAGCAGCCTCTTTTAGTTCCGCTTCAATTTCATCAGCCAATATCTGATGAGAGATCATAACAGAAAAAAAAATGTTTTAAAAAAGCAAAACTAGATTTAAGCTTAAAGCAAGTCAAATCCTAAAACAAAAACTCAAAGAGAAATGGTAAACAGTGCTTCACCTCAGAGAAGTCTAGCTTTGCAGCATTAATACGATCTCCCATTAGTTTCACTGCCTTGGCGTATAGGATATTGTCCTGTACGATCTTAGCAAGCTCAGGAAAATGCCAACCGTACCATTCACGAACCCTCATACCATAAGTGTTGAGCTCTTTGTCAAGATCATCAAGCAGACCAATAGCTTGGATAATCATGGTATCCACCTAACAAAAACTCAAGTATAAGGAGATGCAAGAGAAGCTTAAACAAAACACAGGAAATAGATAGAAACTCAATCGCAATTCAGACACTAATGTTGGAAGAGGAATGCCAAAAGTTCCATAATTCATCAAAAGTTAGATAAACCCAACAAATCATAGTCCAAAGGGCTAAATAGAAGCCAATTAAAAAAAAAACAAATGGCTACCTTCTCAGAACTGAACTTTAGTTTATATCTGGCAAGACTGTGAGATAACCCCAAGCTCATAGGAGCTAAATCATTATTGCCCAATCCAGAAATAAGTTCAGTAAGCTGGCTTCTCACACCTCGTAACAGCTCCATAACAGCATTGTTGTGAACACAGTCTATTTTCTACAGTAGTGAAGCAAATCCGTAAGAAACAACCCCATATCAAGAAATAAAAAAGAGCATAACAAAAAAAACTCAGAACTAAAATACACACCAGCTTCTCCTTGATAATGTTTCCAAGCTTCGAATCAGCCACAGCTAGGGTTTCACCTTCACAGTTAGTTTTCAAAAACTTGCGCAAACCCTTGCTTGGAGTACCCTCCAATAACTTAGCCACAGCTTCAAGAGCTTCAGATGTGTTGTCAAACTTATCAAAAGCTTTTAGCTTCACCATCTGCATAAAAAACCAAACTTTTACTAAACAATCTAAACCTAACACTCAAATATGAAAACTATATCCAGAAACAGAAGAAATCAATTACCTTTCGAGCTGATGCTGCAGTAGCGAACTCATTACCCAAATCCTACAAGCACCAAACTTAACATACTTAGAAGAAGGAAAAAAAAACAGATACTTTAAAGATAAATGAAGCCCCAGGACAAGGTTGAAGATAATAACCTCAACATTAGAGAGCTTTCCTTCATCTAACACTTTAAAGAGAGCAAACCCAGCTGGCGTTTCAAACAGTACGAGCATTTTTCCAAGCTTCTGAAATAAATAAGTAAGATTAAGAGAACTCTGTTAAATTCTTCAAGAACTAATAAACTAAGCCTACATTTAAGAACTTGGAAGACAAGTTTCACTGACAACGAAGAGATAGATTCAGTACCTTGGTGGGTTAACGCACAAAGCTTCAACGTTAGAAACAGAGAAGAAGAGAGGAAAAGAATATCAGGAGCCGCGATTTTGCTAGGGTTTAAGAGGATTTTATAGTTGTTGAGAAGGGTCAGAGATTCTCAAAACGCTGCGTTTTAATTGCGAAAGGGGCGGTTTTGTAAATTTGTTACCTAGGGTTTTAAAATGCAGTGCTGTTTGGGCCTGAGTATTTTCAGCCCATTAATATTAACAATTACAAAAACGACACCGTTCTTTGGCTCTTGTCTTTCCTTTTTTAAATGCCGAAGCAGCGACTATTTTCAAATTCAATCTCTAGAAAACAAAAATGAGATCGTTGGTCAAGAGCCCTAATTTAACGACCTTGAAATGGAATCTTCAAAGTTGTTAACTTTATTACGAGAATGCACAAATGTCAAGTCTTTAAGACAAGCCAAGCTTGTTCACCAGAGAATACTCACGGTGGGGTTGCGAAGCGACGTCGTTTTGAGCAAAAGTCTCATCAATGTCTACTTCACTTGTAAAGACCATTGCTCAGCGAGACACGTCTTCGAGAATTACGATATTCAGTCAGACGTTTATATTTGGAACTCTCTTGTTTCTGGTTACGCAAAGAACTCAATGTTCAATGACGCTCTTGAGGTTTTCAAGAGATTGTTGAATTGCCCAATTTGCGTCCCTGATTCTTATACATACCCAAATGTGATCAAGGCTTATGGTGTGTTGGGTAGAGAGTTTCTTGGTAGAATGATTCATGCTCTTGTGGTGAAGAGTGGGTATGTTTGTGATGTGGTTGTGGCGAGCTCTTTGGTTGGTATGTATGCAAAGTTTAATTTGTTTGAGAGTTTGGTACAACTGTTCGACGAAATGCCTGAGAGAGATGTTGCGTCTTGGAATACGGTTATTTCGTGTTTTAATCAAAGCGGGGAAGCAGAGAAGGCTTTGGAGTTGTTTGGAAGAATGGAAAGTTCTGGCTTTGAACCAAATTCAGTTTCATTGACGGTAGCTATATCAGCTTGCTCGAGGCTGTTGTATTTGGAGAGAGGGAAGGAGATTCGTAGAAAGTATGTGAAGAAAGGGTTCGAGTCAGATAAGTATGTAAACTCTGCCCTTGTAGATATGTATGGGAAATGTGACTGCTTGGAGATGGCTAGAGAGGTTTTTCAGCAAATGCCTAGAAAAAGTTTGGTTGCTTGGAATTCTATGATCAGAGGTTATGTTGCTAAAGGAGATAGTAAGTCATGTGTTGATCTGTTGAATAGAATGATCATAGAAGGAACTCGACCGAGTCAGACAACCTTGACCAGCATTCTAATGGCTTGCTCTCGCTCATTGAATCTCCTACATGGAAAATTTGTACATGGTTATGTGATTAGGAGCGTTGTAGATGCAGATATTTATATAAACTGTTCCCTGATTGATTTCTACTTCAAGTGTGGTAAAGTAAAGTTGGCTGAAACCGTCTTTGCGAAGACACAAAAGTCCGTTGTTGAGTCATGGAATGTTATGATCTCTGGTTATGTGGGTGTAGGTAATTGGTTTAAGGCTATTGAAGTGTATGACCAAATGGTGGGTGTTGGAATGAAGCCAGACGTTGTAACTTTCACAAGTGTTTTACCTGCTTGTTCCCAACTGGCTGTGTTAGAGAAAGGCAAGAGGATTCATTTGTCCATTAGCGAAAGTAACCTCGAAACAGACGAGTTGCTGATGAGTGCACTTCTTGACATGTATTCTAAATGCGGTAATGTAAAAGAGGCTTCTAGAATTTTCAAGAGTATACCAAAGAAGGATGTTGTGTCATGGACAGTAATGATCTCTGCGTACGGATCTCATGGTCAACCCAGAGAAGCGCTTTACCATTTTGATAAAATGCAGAAGTTTGGCATAAAACCTGATGAAGTTACTTTTATTGCTGTATTGTCAGCTTGTGGTCATGCCGGATTCATTGATGAAGGTGTCAAGTTGTTCAGTCAAATGAGATCGAAGTACGGAATCAAGCCTAGTATTGAACACTACTCATGCTTGATTGATATTCTTGGCCGAGCAGGTCGATTGCTTGAAGCTTATGAAATTCTTCAACAAAAACCAGAGACAAGAGACAACACAGAGCTTCTCAGTACTCTCTTCTCTGCTTGTTGCTTGCACCGAGATCATTCACTGGGAGATAGAATCGCAAGATCGCTCATGGAGAAATATCCAGATGATGCATCAACCTATACTGTCTTGCTCAATTTGTATGCTTCTGGTGAGTCATGGGATGCAGCAAGGAGAGTCAGATTGAAAATGAAAGAAGAGGGACTGATGAAGAAACCTGGCTGCAGTTGGATTGAGATTAATGAAAAAGTGTGTCACTTCTTTGCTGAGGACAACAGGTCTCATCCACAAGCTGAGAATGTTTATGAATGTCTTACCCTTTTAAATGGTCACATGGAAGCTGGTCAATGATTCTTATGTTGTTACATTTATCCCAAGAAGGCACAGACATGGTCAGGCCAATGTCCAAGTAAAACACTTACGGTAGATTTGGTTCAAAGTCATGTACACAAGATTTTATATAAGGTTACTGGTGTTCTAAATACACCAATTTTTGTGTGTTTATGAGATACAGAGCCATTGTATATAGAAAGGAAATAGACAGAAACTTTGATTGAAGTCTCTATGTACAAATATAGGATTCTAATGGATCTTATAGTTGTATGGATTCTTATGGTTGATCTTATAGTTTTCTTTGAACAAAACCGGTTATGGCAAAACCGGTTGTGCTATATGTTATGGCAAAACATACATATAGCACAGCTCGAATTCGGATAATGCGCAAAGCCGCTCCGATGAGGAAAAAAAGGCACCAACTTTTGTCGTTGAATGGACCTACCATGAACCTGATTCGCTCCAATCATTTTTCTATTTATTTTTTTTTAATTATTTTGATGCTACTATGCTCAAAAGTCGTACTAATCCACTATTTTGTTGGAAGATGAAACAGAGTGAGAGAGACAGAAGACAGATGTTTCATTTCTGAAATCAAGAATCATCATCATCATAAGAAGTTTTCAATCATTTGACAAAAACAAAAAAAAAGACTTCCACTTTCTTCCAACCCATACCTTTTTTTTTTCTTTTCAAAAAAAATCAAAATTAGGGCTATCAAAAGCTTTGCTCCATCCATTGGACCATTGAGTTTTTTAGTTGTCTAGCTTTAAACCTCATATGTGAGAATCTGGTTCTGTTTCTCTGGTTGATGAATGATTCACGAGATTGAGAGATTCTTCAAAGTTTTGATTTTTTACTCTTTTTTTACTTTGCTTCATCTTCACTTTTCCCATCCTTTTTTTTTCTTTTCAAGTATTTAATTTTCCGAGGGGTTTTCTTGTTTCTGACAAATCAAAATTATAACCTTTTTGTTTTCTCTATCTATTGGGCACTTACAATTAATCAAAGTTATCATCTGTCCTGAGTTTTTTTTTTTTTTATGACAACTCAAGTTGTCTTCTTGTTCAGAGTTCTGTAAATTAATTATAATAAATGACACATTTAGTGTTCTTTTTAACCACCATTCTACTTCAGTTACATTGAGTTGTCGTCGTCTCCATTCTTCTTTTGTTCTTTTTTTTTTTTATATTCTTTGTCTGTCAGAAATGGGATCTCGGTCTAAGGAAAAAATGTTAATTTCAGCTGAAAAAAGAGAGATCTTGATCTCTTCTCAATCTCCAGTTAGCTCAATGTCAGTTCTTGAATCTATTGAATCACCACAACATGTTGTTCCTTTGGTCTACACCGATGTTAATGTTGTTCCTGAGCATGAAAAGAATGAGCTTGAAAAATCAATATCAAGCCTTGAAGGTATCTAAGTTTTCTTATCACAGCCTTTGTTCTTGGTGTGTTTTCTATTTGATCAAGATGTTTTTGAGCTCAAGTTTAAATTGATTTGGGTTGGTATTTTGCAGGGGAAGTTTTGGAGTTAAAGTCAAAGCTAAAGTCATTTGATGAGAAGAGAAGAGAAGTTCTGAATAAGATTATAGACACTAAAGGTTGTAACTCCACACAATGTTAAAACCTTTGACTCCTCTAATTTTGATTGTTTATCTTAAGGATTGGCTTCAATTTGCAGGAAGTATTCGTGTGTTTTGCAGAGTTAGGCCATTTATATCAACAGAAAGGAGACCGATTAGGGAACCTGTTTCGTTTGGACCGGATAATATTGTTATTAGATCTGCTGGAATTCGAAAGGAGTTTGAGTTTGATAAAGTTTTCCATCAATCAGCAACTCAAGGTTAGTCTGCTGTTAGGCTTTAGTGATTCCTCTTTTTTTTTGGTGTCTTAGCTTTCTGTTTCCTTCCAGTTGTGAGTAAATGAGGCCTTCTCGTGGTTGAAAAAAAAAAAAAAAAACTCTGTAGAAGACGTTTTCGGAGAAGTAAAACCGATTCTTAGATCTGCTCTTGATGGTCACAATGTATGTGTTTTGGCGTATGGTCAAACTGGGACAGGGAAGACTTTCACCATGGTTAGTCATTCTTGATACTCAGATTCTTTTTGAGAAAAGTTCATTATTGGGAATGTTGTTTAGCTTTTGTCTTTTTTCATTGTTTAGGATGGCACAAGCGAGCAGCCAGGTCTTGCTCCTAGAGCTATTAAAGAGCTTTTCAATGAAGCTTCAATGGATCATACACATTCCGTGACTTTTACGATGAGTATGTTGGAAATCTACATGGGTAACCTGAAAGATCTGTTGTCTCCAAGACACTCTTTGAGGTCATATGAAGCCTCAACTAAATGGTAAGTAACCAGCTTTTTGTATTCAGAGGTTTGTCTCTAAAACCACAAACATTTTTCTAAGTACTTCTTCTTTTTGAACTTTACTGCAGCAACCTCAATATTCAAGTAGACTCAAAGGGTTCGATCGAAATTGAGGGTTTGACTGAAGTGGAAGTACCAGATTTTACAAAGGCTAGATGGTGGTACAACAAAGGGAAACGAGTCAGATCAACTTCTTGGACTAATGTGAACGAAGCTTCGAGCAGATCTCATTGGTGGGTTCTTGATTGCTCCTTCTGTATTTGTCAATTATCTTTATTTCAGTTTGGTAGTTGCCCTTATTTCAATTAGTTTATCTCTAGTTTAACAAGGATCACAATCTTTCGTCGTGGGGAAGGTGTGGGGTCAAAAACTGAAGTTAGCAAGCTTTGGATGATAGATCTCGGAGGAAGCGAGAGGCTCTTGAAAACCGGGGCAATAGGGCAAACACTGGATGAAGGAAGGGCCATAAACCTTTCACTTTCCGCTCTTGGAGATGTGATTGCAGCTTTAAGGAGAAAAAAGGGACATGTGCCTTACAGGTAAGCTCTCAGCTTTTAATTCCTTGTCATACACATATGCCATTGAAGCAGAACATCTATCTGGCAGAAGTGAAATAGATCTTGCTTTGGTCATGCTACTGAGTTTAACTTTTTCTTTTTTCTTGCTTGCAGAAACAGCAAGCTAACTCAAATCCTTAAAGATTCTTTAGGTAAAGGCATACAGTTGCTTATAATAATATATCTTTCAAATCTTTTGAGATTAACATATACTTACGTTATCTAAGTATGTTTGCTTTTGTGAGTTTAATGGATATGTAATTTAACTTTTTTAGGTACTAGATCAAAGGTTCTGATGCTTGTGCATATAAGTCCACGTGATGAAGATGTTGGTGAAACAATTTGCTCTTTGAGCTTTACAAAACGTGCGAGAGCTGTAGAGTCTAACAGAGGATTAACAGCAGTAAGAATCTGTACTGCAGTATTTGCATTTATATCCACTTCACTGATTGCTGAGTGTTTTCATCATCATTGCTTAGGAACTTCGAAAGCTAAGAGAAAAGAAAATATCGGAACTTGAAGAGGAATTGCAAGAAACTCAAGAAAATTGCAAGAAGATCAAAGCACGATTACAGGAAGCAGAGTGTCTGCTTAGTGAAAACAAGAAACTCTTTTGGATCACCGATGATAAGCATGTAGAAGACATCGAAAAGAAACTTAATGCGCCTTTAGATCATCTGAAAGAGACTGATGCAACCCCAAAATCATCTGATAAACTTGTCAAAACAAGCAAGAGCTCTGGTTTTGTCCCACGTTTCATGACTTCAACTGTCGCTAGTCGCCAAAGACAAGCAATGTCAGAGAAAGAGATCAATGAAAAGCCTCAGAGCATACGATTACTGGCTAAAAATTTTACTCAACTGTCAACTTCTCAGTCTCTTAGCCTCTCTGATTCACGTAGCAAAGGTCTCCTTAGAAGATCATACACACAACCGCTTCAAGTTGCAGCTAACAATGGAACACCAGAAACGCCTAAAAGGGATCTTTTACAGAAAAAGAATATCAATGATACTTCTTTACCAAGGAGCAAGATGGTTACTTCATCAGATCCAAATGTAAGAGCTAAACTGTGTTACCACAGACGACGAATGTCAAGCTTGACATGATCTAACAGTGATCAATTAAGAAACAGGTCTTTCTTCTTTCTTTTTCCATCTCTTGTGAAAGCGTGCATTTCTTAATTTTTTTTGCCGGCTAAGTTCTGGTTTGAGCCCGAGTAGGGTGGTAGTCGAACTCATGATTGTAGGACCATTCGAGTTTGTGGATTTTTGCAGTTCTGGTTATAAGAAGGACACAGCCCTCAAGTTTTTTAACATCTGAGAGCTTGCTTGTATGTTTTATATATCTTTGTTTGGTTTGGTGTTAGTTTGATGTTTGGATGTTCTTAGAAACTGGATCATAATTAATATTCCAGATTCTTATCTTCTTTGGAGGTTTCAGAGAGAGGTGTGACAAGGTTTGAGAGGGTTTTGTTTTGTAATCTTTTGAAGTTCCTGATGGCAGTGTTGTGGATTTTGACTTCACTGTAATTTATTGGGTTTTTTTTTTTGTGACAAGTCTCTATTGATACTACAGTATTTGATACATTAATGGATAATATTATGTATTTTATTGCACTATTCTATTCAATTAGTTTTAACCTAAGTAACATTAAACTTCGATAACTATATCAAAAGTTTTGATTTTCAACGAATACATTGATTAAGGTTACTAATAGTTCAATAATGAAAGTGAGGTATATTGAGCAATCTTATCATATCTCTTCTACTTACTGAGTACTAACTACATATTGGATGCATAACCAACCAATGTATATGCATACTTCGAATAACCAGAAAAACGTAATATCTAAATAGATAATTACTATGACGATGTTGTGAACTTTTGTGGTCATCTAGTATTACTGTAAATAAAAAATATTCCATGAACTCAATAAAAAAATGAAAAAAAAGAAAAAAAAAAGCAAACATGTAAATTTATTTATATTTCTTCATCGTTCACTTTTATGATTAATTATTTGTTAGTTTGTCTGTTTAAACTTGCATATATCTCTATACTAATAGTCTAATATTAAGGAAATACATTTATAAAATAACATTAAAATTGTAGAATATTAGTAAAAGATAATTTTAATTGATTCACTATGGTAAAAGAGTCAAGCAATATTTAACTAATTTATACACAAACTACCATATCTTTTATTTTTTTTATTATATTCTAAATATCAAAAAAATATTCTATGATTTTTTTTAATCTCCTTTAAATTCTTAATAAAAACTTAAAACTTTACTAAATCAAATACGGTATATATATTTTGATATCAATTTTTCCCAACAAATGCAGCATACATGAATCATGTGATATCATGTAACAATATTTATTATTATTATGATATATGTAATACTTTACATCCAAAAATTGTATTTAAAAAATCAATCATAAAGATGTGTTTCTAAATATAAACTATTTTGATGTATTCTGGATGTATCTGCATATATTTGCATATATTTGATGTAACGGTGTAAAAAATATGTGCATGTACTTTAATAAAATACCGAACAATATGTAGAGTTAAATCAAGAACTCACCCACCAGCCTAATGTTACAACTTAGTACTTACTATGATGCTCGTTAAAATGTAGTACAGATTGGTATATATTGAGCGGTGCCATATTTAACTCTTACAAAATAATTCATAGTTATTATATGATGGAGTCATGGAGAGACCCAATATGTCCGGGGATGCTACAAAGCTTCTAATTTTGTGTGTTTTTTTTTTTGTGTCTTAATAAAATTTGATCTTTAGATGTTTAAGCAAAGAGTCAAAACTCAAAAGACCAAAACCAGTAAAAACGGAATGTAAATTCAACTTTTTTTTTTTTTGTCGTCTTTTGGTTTTATTCATTTTAAAAAATTTACATCAACAAAATCTATGCAATTGTAGTCGAAGAAGATCTGTGAACACTGAAACATTATCTTATTCTTACCCCACAAAGCAAAACTCAATCTAACACATTTGGAAATTTGTCCATTTAAATGAAACCGCGTGGTGTTATTAAACCGGTCCAGCCTAATAAAAACCCGGTTTATTTCCCATCGTTACTAATATCTGTGAGCTCCATAGATTTGTGCATTAATGGCGATTCTCTCGTCTTTTTCTTCTTCGTCATCATCCTCATCCTCAGCGATGCAGAAAGGAATTGTTGTTACAGTACCAGTTCTGGTTTTAACTGCGTCGTTTACCGCGGTTATATTTGTCATCCTATCATATTTTATATCTTCCTGCTCATGTCCTTCATCTATAACCTCCCAGAACAACGCCGTTATCGCCACCGTCACCGGCACCGGCGGTGACGTGAGGTCGGAGGAGAGAATCTCGACGTCGCGAGAAGATATTGATTGGGTTAAAGATCTGATTAGATCGAACGGTTTACATATGCAGGAGAATGTTCTTCGGAAAGGAATCAATCCTCGCACAAGGGAACAACAACTCCAAGATCTTATTCAGTAATTATCTTCAATCTCTCTTCGTTTTTGAATTCAAATTCTCTGCAGAATCAAGTTTTTTTTTTTTTTTTTTTTTTTTCAGAATCAAGTTTTAGATAAGCTTTGAGATTCTATTTGATGATTGATTCGTTAGGTCTCTGTATATGCTAATTTGGATTTGCAGAAAATTTGTAGTGTGTGATACAGAAATTAGGATAATTAATAATATCAACTACTATATTTTGTTTATAATTTTTTTTTTTTTTTTTTTCATTGTGTTGAATTTTTTACTCTGTATTGGGAATTAGGTATAAAGGTATATCACATTACGAAGGAGACGAAGCAACAAATAACCACACAGCTCTTCCATGTCCTGGTGAGTTACTTGTTGAAGAGCATCATAGTAACTATGGTGAACCTTGGGCTGGTGGGCGTGACGTGTTTGAGTTCTTAGCTGAATCAGCTCAGCTTAAACCTAACGCTAGAGTTCTTGAAATTGGTTGTGGTACGCTTCGTGTTGGTTTACATTTCATTCGATATCTAAACCCCGGGAATTTCCACTGTCTTGAAAAAGATGAGCTTTCTTTAATGGCTGCGTTAAGGTACGAGCTTCCTTCTCAAGGTCTTTTACATAAACGGCCTCTTATAGTCAGAGGTGAAGACATGGACTTCAGCAAGTTTGGTTCGGGTGTATACTACGATTTGATATACGCTAGTGCGGTGTTCCTTCATATGCCTGATGAGCTCGTTTGGACTGGACTCGAAAGGCTAGTTGATAAGTTGAAGCCTTACAATGGGAGAATCTTTGTGTCGCATAACATAAAGTTTTGTATGCGTTTAGGAGGCGATAAATGCACAGAGAGGTTAGCCAGCTTAGGACTCGAATCTCTCGGGAAACAAACGCATGATAGTTTGTTGTTTAATCACTACGAGATTTGGTTCGGGTTTAGGCGGATTAAAGGTTAAGTTGTTGCATTAGTTTACTTAGGTCAAGGTTTGATTCCACGGCATGAGATAGTTTTACAGATAGTTCAGGGATATGAAGATACCTTATGATCAAGACAAAGGGATGAAGTACACAAATTGTGTGATCGAGACTCATGTATTATTAATATAGTAGTCAAATGATTCTAAATTGGCTTTATTCATTTGTTGTAATTCTTTTATTTACATTATAGCTTTCTTAAGAAAAGTTTCGAATTACAAAGATTAAAAAAAATGTTGTACTTGTATATATTGATGTTTTGGTCTCAGTCTCTTTTAAAGTCCTTAAATCTTCTTCATAAGCGTTAAAAATTAAAATCAGAAAGCGAATTGAGGCACGTGAGATACGCGTGCTAAGATACATACAGCAGCTCGAATCTGAGTTTTTGTTTTTGCCATCTCAAAGATCATTTCCTTCGTTCGATTTCAATTTCTTGGTTTGTTCTGAGTTCGTCTCGATCGGAGGTTTGTGTCCGATCTCGATGCTAGACTTGTAGATTCAATTAGTTTTTTCTTTGTTACATCGAAATTGCGCGACTAGCATCGGAGTTGCTCTCTCCCAATAATCTCGAGAGTGTTCGAGTAACGAAAAATGGCTTTGGTGGCGGCCTTGGAAGCGGATCTTCGCGCTCTCTCCGCGGAGGCGCGGCGGAGGTATCCCGCCGTGAAAGACGGAGCGGAGCACGCAATTTTAAAGGTTAGATTTTCGCAGAGTAATGTAACACTTTAACAGTTTGAGCTTGAATTCACTGTAAACATGGAGATATGATGACGTCTTTCAGATTGGTGTTTGTTTTAGTCAATTAGCATTATGCTTTTCAACTGAGAGACTCTAAGATTGAATTCACTGTGAAATTTGATTTTGGATACTCATTTCTGGCAAAGCATGAAATGTTGAGCTGAATGAGCTATTTAAAAAAAAAAAACTTTCGTATCACTTGACAGCTATCTCTCTGTTTACATATAAGTTAGGTTAAATAAATGAATATTAAAAATTGATTAGAATCTCTGAATCTTTGTTGGAATGTTGCTGGTAGATCGTGTTGGAAGTTGCCTGTATAATAGTTGATTTTAGATATGGATTTCATTGTTGCTTTTCAGCTTCGGTCGTCATCGAGTGCCAGTGATCTTTCAAGCAATGAAGACATTCTTCGGATCTTTCTCATGGCCTGTGGAGTCAGGAATACAAAACTTAGTGTTATAGGACTTTCTTGTTTGCAGAAGCTTATATCTCATGATGCAGTTGAACCATCATCTCTAAAGGAGATACTTTATACATTGAAAGATGTAAGTGAGGGGTTTATCTAACTCTCTAAATTATTTAAATTTTTTTGTGTAATTGTTCTGTAATGCAATGCAAATCATATGAGTTTACCTGAGGGTTAAGGTTCAATGATCTCTTTCTAATTTTAATGTACATAGGATCTTCGTAGATAGCTTTTGATATACTTAAGTATTTCTGATACATCTATATCTGATAGGACACTCCTTACATTCTTTCGTTATATTTTGGTAAAGGTGAAACATAATTACTTTAACTGTTGAAAATTTTATTGCAAAGTGCTACCTAACGCGGGTTTTCCTTACTCGCAGCATTCAGAAATGGCAGAAGAAAATATCCAACTAAAGACTTTACAAACTATTCTAATAATATTTCAGTCTCGCCTACATCCAGAAACCGAGGTGAATACGACAAGCTTGGTCTAGTAAGAATTGAACTCTAATGCAAAACTGCTGGTAGATTAATTTAAAAATTCAACCTATAAACCAGTTCCTGGCATTGACGTAAACAAAATTTAAATGGTTTTATGCATATAACAGTAGAATGCAGATGTCAGGAAACTGAGTGATCCATTAATCAAAACCAGTAAACCAAACTGTCTTGTGCTAATGTAAATTTTTTAGTTCTCCATAGATCTGCTTCCTTATGGCTTTGCTATTCGTAAGGTTATAGCTTCTTTCCTAATTTCAGGATAATATGGTCCTAGGACTTAGTATCTGTCTCAGGCTTCTTGATAACAACCGATCTCCTAGTGTTCACAAGTAAGTTGCTTTTATACAGACCTTACCTCATTTTCTCCTAGGTTATTGTTTTACTTTGTCAAAATCAAACTCCATGCTTTATTTTTTTGTCTCCCAGTACTGCTGCAGCTACCTTCAGGCAAGCAGTTGCATTGATTTTCGATCAAGTGGTTTCGGCTGAGTCCCTTCCTATGCCTAAATTTGGTTCTAGCAGTCAAATAGCAAGGACTGGCTCAGTTACTGGAGATTTGAGTCAGAATATCAATAATTCAGAGTACGGCAGTCCTGATCAATACTGTCTGATTTACTCCTTTAACCCATTTTTTGTATTGTCTAATTTTTTGCTTTTGTGGAATTTTGGTTATTTTAACACAATGGGGGATGCAATCATTATATGCTGGTTGATTTGTGCTTTTCCTGATGAAATGAAAGACATAGGCTCTCCCTTTAGAACTCGTGCTTTACTCAGTTGAAAACTTAGGCATTTGGACAGTTATTTGATAGACTAACAGAAATATGAAAGCAGGCCCTTGGAGAAGGATGTTACCTGTGGTCGATTGACAATGAGAGACACCCTGAGTGAAATCGGTAAACTTGGTCTGCGGTTGCTTGAGGACCTGACAGCCTCAGCTGCAGGTGGATCTGTATGTGTTAATTAACTATATCGATTCTGTTATGTATCTCTTTTCTAGCTAAGTATCATTAAAGGGATTTCACATAGTTAATTGTTATATTCATGCTTTTACAGGCAGCTTGGTTGCATGTTACTTCTCTTCCAAGGACCTTTTCCCTCGAACTAATTGAGTGAGTTGGCAAGGAGTTTTTAGAATGTAGTTGCACAAGTTAAAATGGACTGAAAATCATGTTTTAAATGCACGAGTTCTCAATTACTTTGCAGGTTTGTCTTGTCAAACTATATATCAGTTTTTAAGACACTACTTCCCTACGAACAGGTAATGCTATGCTTTTCCCAAGTGGGCACTTGTTTTTTATCCGTCAATTAACATGATGACCTAACGGTAAAAGTTTACCTATTTATTCATCAGGTTTTGCGTCACCAAATATGTTCCCTTCTGATGACATCGCTTCGGACCAGTTCAGAGGTAAAATTATACCTCACTGCCTTTTGTATCTTTCTATACGTCCACGTAATCTGGATCAAAATTTGGATTAGCATTAAAGTATATCTAAACGGATTTACTCATAGAATTAAGTTTGTTACTGCTCAGCTCGAGGGAGAAATGGTTGAACCTTATTTTCGCCGGTTGGTGTTGCGGTCAGTTGCTCATATAATTCGCCTGTATAGTTCGTCTCTCATTACAGAATGCGAGGTACAATATGCAAAACTTTACCTATTTTCCTGTAAACTTGTGTGCTATTGACCGTGAAGTAACAAACACATAAAACATGTTCTCCTGCTTACTATGATATTTGCAAGTTTTCTTTACTGATCTGTGTCCATTCCATTTCTGTCTGTGCAGGTGTTCCTAAGTATGCTCGTGAAAGCTACATTTTTAGATTTGCCATTGTGGCATCGCATTCTTGTTCTTGAGATTTTGAGGGTAATCATTACTTTCCATTACTACTACTTGCACGTGTATGTATGGCAGTATAGGAGTTTGTGCTCAATTTCTTTCAGTACACATTACTAAGATCTCTTGTGTATGTGCATTAAATAGGGGTTCTGTGTTGAGGCAAGAACATTGCGGATTCTTTTCCAGAACTTTGATATGTAAGGCTTTTTATTTCTATTTGTCCTTGTGATGCACTCAATGTTACTTCTAGTTCTTTTTATTGTGCTGTTGTATAAGTTTCTTAATCGTAAGGGTTTTTCTTGATTCGACCTACTTATACTATGAACTTCTGATAAAGATTGTAATGCCATATCTAATGACTTTTCTATAGCAGTTCTATGTTCATCCTGTTTTTTCCTGATTATGTTCCTTCCATGATCTAATAACATTTGTCTTTCAAGGCACCCCAAAAACACAAATGTTGTGGAGAGCATGGTCAAAGCGCTTGCTCGAGTTGTGTCTAGCATACAGGTGGGTTTGTAGGGCATGTTGCCGTTAATGTTTCTGTAGTCTCGATTTGCTTGAGTTCTTGTAGTCGCTATTTTCAATTTGTTTACCAGTTGTTTTTAGATGTACGTTTAGTTTTACTTATTTTATATACCAGGAAAGATTTTTTGGAAAAAGTTCAGGAACTTTTAAGTGACTTATCTAGCTTAGTAATTGACATCTCATATTAGGAGTTAAAACTTGGAACATGGCTAAATTCTCGAGGTGGTTTTTTTGAAAGTAGTTTCAGGAGACAAGTGAGGAAAGTCTAGCAGCTGTTGCTGGGATGTTTAGTAGCAAAGCTAAAGGTAATCAATTATATTGTCGTGTGATGATTATTATTATTATTTATTACCTCTAAGGACCTCAGAATTCAATTGATGTTTACTTCATTCTAATGAAATCTGTCATTAAATATTCTCCCCACTGCTGTTAGGAATTGAATGGATTCTTGATAATGATGCTTCTAGTGCGGCCGTTCTCGTTGCGAGTGAAGCTCATGCAATAACTTTGGCAATTGAAGGCTTACTTGGAGTTGTTTTTACAGTCGCCACCTTAACAGATGAAGCAGTAGACGTTGGGGAGGTAATTGATGCAGGGTTCTCCTCGGCTGTGCCATATTAATGTTTGGCTAACAAAATTTTCTTTCTACTCTTTGCCTGTCTGTCTCTTGGTTTTCATACTTTCCTTTCTTCAAACTTCCAGCTTGAATCTCCTAGATACGAGCATCATCCTTCATCTGATTATACTGGGAAAACCTCACATCTCTGTATCTCCATGGTAGACTCATTGTGGTTGACTATACTTGACGCGTTTTCCCTTATTTTATCAAGGTATAATAGATCTTTTGTCAGACTATACATTGATTTGAAGAGCCAGACACTGAGGACTTTTTTTTAATCTAAATTGTTCTTGAAGGTCACAAGGAGAGGCAATCGTATTGGAGATACTGAAAGGATATCAAGCATTTACACAGGTAATGCTACCAGATTCAAAAGTGTCCATCTTTGACATGGCTGCTAATTGGTGATGTGTGGAATAAACGTGTCCCTGGTTTACACTTATTACATTGCCAATTGAGCTTATGTTGTCTACCTACCCATAAGAAGTGATGGGAATCCTTAAAAAAACATTTCTCAGGCATGTGGCGTTCTTCATGCTGTAGAGCCCTTGAACTCTTTTCTTGCATCACTTTGTAAATTTACCATCGTTTTGCCAACTGAAGTGGAAAGAAAAAGGTACCTTGAAATTTTTGGTATATATCATGTCAAAGCTACTTAATCAATGCAAGCCGGTTAACATTTTTGGAATTTTTATTTTGTGATTTCAGCAGCTTCATACAGTCTCCTGTGTCCAAACGTTCTGAAGTACAGGTTGATCAGAAAGATGTCATTGTCCTGACACCCAAGAATGTTCAGGTATCTAATTTTGATATTCTTTATACAGCATTTCATTCTTTCGTACATGCACATCTTGAAAAAAAAAATCTTCTTGCCGCTTGTCCATTTAAACAATTTCGTTAAACATACTTGGCTGACTTATGACTGTATGATTATTGTTCAGGCATTGAGAACACTCTTTAACATCGCTCATAGGTTGCATAACGTATTGGGCCCATCATGGGTGTTGGTGAGTGTTTTGCTTCAAGTATGTTCAAGTAAACCATCTCATGATAACGGAAAATCCGAAACAAATGTAGGTTCTTGAAACTCTGGCAGCCCTAGATCGAGCTATTCATTCTCCTCATGCAACCACCCAGGTAAGCTTGGCAAACCTTCCTGCAGGATTTTGTCTTTTTGGTTGTATATTATAGCTTGATCTTTATTATAGTTAGTTTATCACTTTATCCTTTTCTCTGATATGTGGATACTCTTTCATAGCTTCTAGGGAAATATAACATTATTTTTTTCTTGTAGGAGGTTGCGACGGCAGTCCCAAAGCTAACCAGAGAGCCTTCTAGGCAGTATGCTGATTTTAGCATTCTCTCTTCTTTAAATTCTCAGGTAAGCAAAATTAATTTTCTTCTATAATTTATGCCCTTGTTAATTTCTTCTTGTTGAGATTTGTTTGGCTACAGCTATTTATCTGGCCTTAGATTAGATCCTTGTGAAATTGATGTGCTCTGTAGTTTTTTTGTGGTTAACTGGATTTTGAAATTTATGGTTCTTGACTCATTGGTTCGGCTTGCTAGCTGTTTGAGAGCTCGGCGCTCATGCAAGTGTCTGCTGTTAAATCACTTCTTACTGCGCTCCATATGCTGTCCCATCAATCCATGACAGAAACTTTGGGCAGTGTTTCATCAGCTTCAAGTAAACAGATTGGGAGCATCGGGTTTTCGGTGGACAGAATGATATCTATTCTCGTAAATAATCTTCACAGTATGTTCTTTATTGATTATCTAAGTACAGCTTTAGA
The DNA here is from genome assembly GCA_963667165.1 of Barbarea vulgaris. Lineage (NCBI taxonomy): Eukaryota > Viridiplantae > Streptophyta > Magnoliopsida > Brassicales > Brassicaceae > Barbarea > Barbarea vulgaris. The sequence continues at coordinate 16,792,108 of OY763891.1, read as the reverse complement.
GTATAGGCTCGCTTTTCCATGCTGGCGCCATCTATATTGATCCAGTCTCAGGATTATTTTGTATATTGGTCATTCTGATTTATATTCGTACCATACGACAGGGGTGGAACCACTATGGGACCAAGTGGTTGGCCACTTTCTTGAGGTGATGTAGCATTCATAATTCTGTTTATTTGCAATATATCCTGACATTGTTCTGGGCTTTACTTACACTTCAACTGCATATTGCAGCTCGCTGAACATACAAATCAGAACTTGAGAAATATGGCGCTTGATGCCCTGGATCAATCCATATGTGCTGTCCTAAGTTCAGAGCAGTTTGGAGAAGATCCGCCCAGATCAAGAGATGGAACTCTGGATGTGAGATCTCTCTTCACTGTCCTTGCTTAAATTCAAGAGTTTTCCATCTCATGCAAAAAGGGCCTTGCTTTGATTGATGTTCGCTTTTTTTTTGTTTGTTTGTTATTCTTCCTAGGTAGAATCAAAGTCAACTGAATTGAAGTCAGTTGAGTGTGCTGTACTATCTTCTCTCAGGGTTCTTTACTTTTCTGCTCAAAAGGCTGATATTCGAGTTGGGTCATTAAAAATTCTTCTTCATGTACTGGAGGTATATATGAACGATATGAACATTCAGAGATCAAGCTTCTTCTTGCTTAAGTATCTAACGTTTTGTTCCTGCATATATCTTATATCATCAGAGATGTGGGGAAAAGCTGTACTATAGCTGGCCAAGCATTCTTGAAATGTTGAGGTATGTTTCCTGCTCGCTTTCTGGTTTTGTTCCACGTATGTAAAATTGAATTTCTCTTTTCCTTTTGCTGATCCTATTCCTCGCATATTCTCTTAAGGTCTGTTGCAGATGCATCAGAGAAGGATGTGGCGACCCTTGGGTTCCAGGTAAGTAAAGGATGACTGCTGTGGATTCGATAAAAGTTAGCAGTAGTGTATGACCTTAGTCCATCACTTACTGAGTTACTGATGCCTTGTCATTGATACCTCTTTTGTTCTTCTCAGAGTCTTCGGGTTATTATGAGTGATGGACTTCCTACTCTTCCGGACAACTGTCTCCATGTGTAAGATCCTATCTCAGTTTTCATTACTATGTTTCTTATTTTACGTGTTAATACTTAGCTGTCAGAGATATCAACATATTATCTTGTTTTTATGGGATGGTAATTAATGATGTTAATATTTCAGGTGCATAGACGTTACTGGAGCTTACAGTGCACAGAAGACTGATTTGAATATAAGTTTGACAGCTATTGGCTTGTTGTGGACTTTGACTGATTTCATAGCAAAGGGGCTCCACCATGGGTCTCTAGTGGACAAAGGATCGGGTAAATAACTGTATAATCGCGTAGTCTGCAATTATCACCTCAAGAGAAGCTCTATATAATATATTTAGTAAGCTGTGCTTTTCCTGCAGGATTCAGTAATGTTGATTCCACTCCACAGCAAACAAATGGTGAGGACGGGGAAGAGCAAATGGTTAGCAATTCGAGCAAGCCAGATTATGAAGCTCGAATACAAGTAGTCAATCATGAGAAATTGCTGTTTTTAGTATTTTCGTTAATTCAGAAACTTGTGGATGATGAGCGACCAGAGGTATTCATCATAGACCACCGTTGTCTTTTCAAGTGAATTTTTTTATTTACTTGGTAAGTTTGTGGCCCATCAATCTTATTTTTCCCGTTGCTATTAAATTTTCCAGGTACGGAATTCAGCTGTCAGGACATTTTTTCAGATTTTGGGAAGTCATGGGAACAAACTTTCTAAAAGCATGTGGGAGGATTGTCTATGGAACTATATCTTCCCCATGTTGGATGGCGCCTCTCACAAGGTGAGGAAAGTGATTCAATACATTCATTTTAGGAGACTCTTGTGACAGGTGAATCTTCTTTTTTAGGCTGCAACATCATCAAAGGATGAATGGCAAGGGAAAGAAATCGGTACTCGAGGAGGGAAAGCAGTGCATATGCTTATACATCATAGGTGAGAAAAGGAATTCTCTAGTGTGGATGTTTTCTGCATTGTCCATCTCGTTCTGATAGTCTTTGATGCCTGAATAACTCATTTCTTTCAAAAGACTAAATAGTTATCCCACCGTTGAACATTTTCATCCATTTTCTGATTTGCAGTCGTAATACAGCCCAGAAGCAGTGGGATGAAACATTTGTGCTTGTCCTTGGAGGAATTGCCCGCCTCTTCCGGTCCTACTTTCCACTTCTTGAAAGCTTACCTAATTTCTGGTCAGGTGGGTAAATTGTGATTTGCCTTGACTGTAGTGCTTTTTGTTAAGGAGATACCAAAATATCGTGGAACTTTCTACTTCTGTAGGATGGGAATCTTTACTTGCTTTTGTTAAGAATAGCATTTTCAATGGGAGTAAAGAGGTATCACTTGCAGCAATAAATTGTCTGCAGACAGCTGTTGTGTCCCACTGTGTCAAGGTAACCAGCTATTTGAACAATCGACGAGCTACTATAGAAACTGTCATATCCACGTTTCAATCTTTTTACCTAACTTTTGTTTATGATTTAGGGTAACTTGCAACTCCGATATCTTAATTCGGTAATGGATGTGTATGAGCTCGTTTTCCAGAAGTCATCGAGTTACACAGGTGACACAGCAACCAAGGTGAAACAAGAGATTCTGCATGGTTTAGGTAATTTAATTGTATTTCAGTGAAGTCTATACTTTTCTGTAGTCTTCTCTTTGACTTTATGGAACAATTTCAATGAATAGACATGGCTGAAACTTAGGTGTTCCTCTTTGCATGACGGAAATTTTGTAACGTTTTGATCTTACTCTTTCTTTTTTCTTTCTCTTCTGATGTTTTGACAGGTGAACTATATGTGCAATCACTGAATATGTTTGATGAGAAAATGTACATGCAATTATTGGGAATTGTAGATTTAGCTATAAAGGAGGCCATTGTAAATAGCGAAAATTTTGAAACTGAATATGTAAGTCTGTTCTCCCAATATTTATCATTTACTTTACTTCTTCCTTAAAAGTACTTAATTTCAAAATGGCTGCCTGCATCCATCTTATGCTTATTCTATTGATGATTTCAAGGGACATGTCCCCCCTGTACTACGTCATGTTCTGGAGATCTTGCCCTCTTTGGGTCCTCCTGAGCACCTTTCGTCAATGTGGCTAATCTTGCTAAGAGAGTTTTTGCATTATCTTCCACGGGTTGATTCTGTTTTGCCAAATGAGGAAGGTGAGATTGAGCAGAGCAACACAGGTCACCATGCAAACAAGTACTTGATGTTACGTTACTCTTAACAAGTCTTAATTCTGATATTCGTTCATCATTTCACCCCAGGCAGTGAAGTATCGGAACAGAAAGCTGATGCTTCGTCTGACAAAACAATTCCAACCACAAGAGTTACGAGTAATATGTTTGCAGAAAAGCTGATCCCTGCCTTGGTGGAGCTTCTCCTTCAGGCTCCTGCAGTTGAAAAGTATATCCTGTTCTCAGAAGTCATCCAGAACCTGAGAAGGTAAACTCAACTCTCATTATATGCCATTCATAAAATCCAATAGGCATTGTGCAGATGTTTTGGCTCTTCTCAACTCAAAAGTCTGAATAACATGACTTTCAAAAGGGAAGCACATGTTATTTGGTTAATTGGTTAGCTTGAGTGGTCAACCCAAACCCAACTTGACTCTCACAAGTTCCATGTCCCTGCCCAGAATTGCAAAAAGAAAAAGTTCCTGATTTTTTGTAGTGGTTGAGCTACCATGTCTATTTTCTTTCTCCAGTTGTGTCTGGGAAAAGTGTATATGCATAACTTAAGAGGATCATTTTTTTTTATTAGGTGCATGATGACAAGACGAGACAATCCAGATGGTTCTCTCTGGAAGGTAGCAGCTGAGGGCTTCAATCGTTTACTTGTTGAAGATGTGAAATTATGTTCTGTGGGTGGTGACACAGACCTGAAAATTAGCAAAACATCTCGAATACGCATTTGGAAAGAAATTGGAGATGTTTACGAGATATTCCTTGTTGGTTATTGTGGACGTGCACTTTCTTCAAATTCTCTCCCTGCTGCAGCACTTAAGGCCAATGAGACCCTTGAGATGGCGTTGTTAAACGGTCTTGGGGATATCATTCTTAAGTCGACTGTTGATGCACCCCGAGAAGTGAGTACAGCTTGGTTTCATGTAAAAAGTTATATGTTCTCCTAATGTCTGAGTTTTTAATAAAACTTGCCCATTTCTTGAATAAGCAGGTCCTGGAGCGGCTTGTTTCAACCCTAGACCGCTGTGCATCACGTACATGCTCATTGCCTATTGAAACTGTTGAGCTGATGCCTGCCCACTGTAGCAGATTTTCCTTGACATGCTTACAAAAATTGTTTTCCTTGAGCAGGTAATATCGCGTTGAGCATGTCTATGATCATAGCCTATTCTTTACTTTTTTTGCTTGCTTCTTCTGCAAAGAAACTAGTATCTCATACTTCATAATATGTTAGCTCTTACTTCTCTTACGAGACCCTCCCATATTTATACACTATTGGTGTACCCATATCATAGAAAGAGTCCTTAGATGCGTTGCCATTTCTGCTGCAGAAGACTAGGAATGTCCATGAATAGTGATTTTGGTACCCATTCCTACTCCAACGTTTATATACTGACAGATTATTTTTTAGTTTCAGCTCTGAAAACGAAGACTGGCACTCAACAAGAGCAGAAGTGAGCAGAATCTCTATCATCACGCTAATGAGCAGATGTGAATTCATTTTGAGTAGATTTTTAATCGACGAAAATAATCTAGGTAAAGGTCTCCATTTTCTTATAAACCCTAACATGTTCTTTGCTTGCCATTATTAAATCTGTGGTTATCTTTTGGCAGGCAACCGTCCAATCCCAACAGCTAGACTTGAAGAGATTATCTTTGTCCTCCAAGAACTTGACCGCCTCACCATTCATCCCGAGGCTGCATCTGTTCTTCCGTTGCAACCGTATCTGAAAACCATCCTACGCGAAGATAACCATGACACCCGCGCACACCTACTTGTCCTTTTTCCGTCCCTGTGCGAGCTTGTTGTATCAAGGTTATATCACTTCTTCAATTACCTATTACTGTTCGAAAACACATCCTGTAGGAGTTCTTGATATCTATAAGGGTGACAAAATCTCTCTACGGTCCCTAAAAGTTCGGAAATAATCAACTCATCAGATTTAAAAGGGAAGAGAAATCTGTAAACTAGTAGAAACCTACAAGACCCAATCAAATTTTGATTTTGAGAGTTGTGTGTTCACCAGGGAAACGCGGGTGAGAGAGCTGGTGCAGGTTTTACTACGAGCAATTGCAACGGAGCTGGGTCTTGAAAAGGTTAGTATATCCAGTTGACGGCAACACATGGCAATGTTTGTCGGAAGATTTGTGCTCTAAACTTTCTCTTCCTACACTTAGATTATTGAGAAATTTTTGTTCTCTACCACATAGGGTTGTATTCTTTGTTTTAGCTTGTACCGTTTACACTTGTGTGCTGTTTTTATCTTTCTTGGTTCATGGGACTAACTGTTCTTCATATTACAACACGCCATTTCCCGAGATTTTATGTCGATCCAACAAATTATTATGTTAACCGATTTTGAGAATCATGGTTCGATCATTAACGTAGCTTATACGTCTATTTTAATTAGGTACAATCAAAAACTTGAAAAATATTATAATACATCAACATATATACAAATAGTTAAGACAAACTTGGCTTCTCAAAAATACGGAGAAAGAAGAATGGTATATCACTTAGCCTGATTAATCCGAGCAGCGGCAGCGACAGATGCAGCCACACCGGTCGGGTAAGTAGTGAGATGAGGATCGTTCCTCATCTCTGCGCCTGTCACTCCTTCCGCGTCTTTTCTCGTTGCTGCTTTGTCCGACGGTAATTTGCTACTCGCCCCCTTTCAAAACCACATTGTTCCCAAAACTTTTATTAGAACCAACACAATTTATGTATCGTTTTGTGATGTGTTATTTTACTTACCGTGAGAACGTCGGCGAGGGTAGTCTTATCATCATCAGAGGTGGCTCGAGCGTTAAGAGTGGCGGCTGATTGAGCCGAAGCGGCAACACCACCAGGCATTATGTTCGTCCTTCCCGTGGCTCTAACCTCAGCCGCTTGTATGGCGGCTGCGTCACTCCACTCTACCGGCTTATTACCTGCCGTGAGAACCGCTGCTTCTAAAGCCTCTCCAATCGTTATGGTTCCTTCTGATGCCGGAGGATTAGCTACAACCTTTTTCCGGTTTACATCTTCCTCCGCCTACAAATTTAACGTTCTTATTATTTGATTTATTTTTGTTCTCTTAACCACCAAAATGTAACACATATTCATCGGGTTATATAAATCGACCTGTTCACCGGAGGCCTCGGCGACAACACTTTTCTTTTTGTCCTCCGCTGCCTCTCCTTTAACGTCAGCACGATCTATAGGTTTCTGCAGCTGTTCTCCTTTTACGTCGGCAGAATCTATAGGTTTCTGCAGCTGTTCTTCAGCCATATTATTTTTTTTTGTCGACCCAAAGATCTCTCTGTTCTTTTTTATTTTACACAATATTTATATTTGTAGTGATCAGAATCTAATATAGTTTTGCATGAGCCATTCAATTTTGTTACTATCTTAATTATTAAGAACAAGGGCTCTCCTCGACTTTCTCCTAAACTTTCCCTCTTAATTTAGCCAATAAAAATCAGACATGTGTATAATCCGATTCAGTTTTGATTTCGCTTCGGTTAGAGAACAAAAACACACGATAGGTGATAACCAGTTAATACTACCGGGTTTAGCTTTCTCGATCAATCCGGTTAGGGTCTTGATTAGGGTTTCAAAGTCTCAGTTTCACTCAAAATCAATCTCGTTTCGTTCTCTCTTTTCACTCCGCCGGCGTTTCGACAATACACCGTAGCTGATTCCGACTCTCACGGGTCTGTCACATCTCACGGATTCCTCTCTGGTGCTTGCTTATGTTTTCTGGTTGAATCCTTAGTTGAATTAGAAATCGTTCAAATCGTAATATTGAGTTGTTTGGTTGATCAGTAGAGAAGAAGGAGAATGAATCAGAGCTCTAATGGACCGGTGGATTTGACGGCGGAAGAGAAAGCTATACTGAACGAAGGAATTGGTTTGATACTTTCACGGTGGACTGCAATGCGAGCTGCCGTCGAAAATGGTTGGGGCGGTCGAGATTCACAAGGGAAAGCTGAGCTCACTGTTTCAAACGTTTTCGATTATTTCACCTTGTCAAAAGGTTTCAGTTCTGAATTTTGACCTCTTCAATGATGTTTATGTTTCAATTGGTGTAGCTGGAGAAAGATTTTAGTGAATCTGTTCTTCAAATGTTGTTCCATTGCATTGTAGTTTCAAATTGGTTGATCATTGATTTTAAAGATGTTGGCTTTTTTTTTTTTGATTACTTGTTCTGCAATGTTTGTGATTCTGATTCAAGATTAAAGGTGTTGGCTTTTTTATTACTTTACTGAAATGTTTGTTGTAGATCCAATGGATTTTGATGGATTAGCTGACATTCTAGAGAAAGGTCTTAATGAGCTTAATACTGTGGCTGATGATGGAAGCCTCGAAGAGGTATAATGAAATATTAATTGGTAAGTTGATGAGTCCTTTCTTCGTTTTTGGGTACTGATTGTGTTTACTTGTGATGCAACTTGAAGGTCACAGACAAATTACTTGATCTGTATGAAGAATGTCTTGCTGGGAACTACCAAACTGTTGAGAAACTAAGGGTTACTAGTTCTCAGACGATTGCTACCGTTGTCAAGGTTGGTTCTTTCTTGTTTCCTTTTGGCTTCTTCCCAATATTGTCTTGTTGCTTTTTCATTTCTTGAATCTGAGGTTTGAGTCATCAATCGTATAGCGTCATGTCAAAGCACACATATGCATAAGATTCATATTAGATTCTAAACATATCAAGTATCCTTCTTATGTCTGTTTGATACCACTGATATGTTTTGGTTATTCACATTTTTTGTACGTTTATTGGTTCCTCCCATTTATGCTGGGACCAATTCCGAGAGTTAGAGTCGAGTTTCTGATACCGTTTCTGATATTGTAGGTTTCAAATGGTAATGATGAGGAGGATGAGGAAACCGATGATGAAGATGAGGATACAAGCATGAATAATGATCAAACCACAGACATGATGGTAGATGCATCTGACCGGAAACCAGAAGCCATGCCGGTTGATGAACCAGTAGCCGATGATGGCTGGACTGTAGTTTCAAGTAAAAAAAACAAGGGCAAGAGGAATTAAAACCGTTTAGGTTCCTCAAGGTGTTGTGTAATTTTAACAGTTTTGGTTGGGTTGTTTTTTTTTTTTTTTTTTTTTTTATTATAATAGATAATAGATAGTATAGATTGTCACTTTCTAAACAAACTCTGAAGATTGTGTTTAATGCTTTTCACATTTTTGATCTGCTTTAGATTCAATTCTCCTCTCAAGGTTCATTTTTGAAGACATCACTATAAACCTTTTTCCTAGACATTACTAGCAACGAGGACATTGTCAAATTAAATCAAGACAATATTTTGTACTAACATGAGAACTACTAGATATAATTTATACAAAATGGAGATACAATTTTGGATATGCAGTAACCAAAATGAAATATTAATTGAAAAAAAAAATTCTAGAAATACAATCAATTAGGAATGAAGGGAGTATTATATATTATATATAGTCTTAGACAAATAATACCTCATGTATAAATATATCATGGTAAGATATATTTTTATATATTATATATAGAGTAAAATATATTTTTGTATATTATATATATAGTAAAATATATTTATATATAGTAAAGTAAATAAAAATCAAGTGACAAATGGAAGAAATAGAGTTTCCTTTTTATGAGATTCTACAAAAATGATGTGGTATAGAAATGCAATTACTCAATATCTATCTGATGGTCAGCAGTTTCCTCTATATAAGAAGGCCACCAACTCTAATAGATGTGGAGTCTAAACTGGTGAAAGAGAGCTAATCAGCCAGTGAATAAAAATGACAGAGACAGGGGAGGCGACTACAAAAGAGATGCAAAAGTCTTCTCTATTAGGAGAGGTTGAGGTAGAAGTTGACATAAAATCTCCTGCGGTGAAATTCTACCATGTGTATGCAGGAAGACCAAACCATGTCGCTAAAGCTACTTCTAGCAAAGTTCAGGCATGTGATCTGCTCGAAGGGGAGTGGGGTACCGTAGGCAGTATTGTCAATTGGAACTACGTCTATGGTAATAAATTTTGAATATGTAATTCTTAAGATATATGGTAAAATATTTTTATGAATATATTGAAGATTTGATTGGTGAAAATTTTGGGGTGTAGGTGGGAAGGCAAAGGTGGCAAAAGAGAGAATCGAAGTAGTGGAGCCAGAGAAGAATCTGATAAAGTTTAAGATCATAGAAGGAGATGTTTTGGCTGTTTACAAGAGCTTCTCGATCACAATTCAGGCGACCCCGAAGGAAGGAGGTGTTGGAAGTGTGGTGAAGTGGTACCTTGAGTATGAGAGGGATGATGAGAACGTGCCTCACACTAAGAATTTCCTACCTTTCCTTGCTGAGATGACCAAAGAGATCGATGAGTCTCTCTTATCCGAGGAATAGACAAGACTCTTTGGTAATGTTTTTATGAGTTTATTGCATGATGATATGTGTCTTGTGTTTGCATTGTTGATGTTAAGTTTTATTTTGTAAGTTGCAGTTTGTAACTTTTGAATGTATGTTTTGATTATTAATCAAAGCAAATAATTTGAAGTTGATACAAAACATAAATAAAGATAGAGGAGGAGGGTGCAAGTGGAGTAACTGTACCAAAGTGGAGTCCTATATTTGTTAGTTTTGGTTTTTAGTATTTTAGTATAATCCTCGCGTTACCGACACTTCTGCTCTATCAGCCGTTACGAAGACCATTTTCCATTTCGACGAATACAACACGTGTGAGGACAACAATTACATCTTCCAAAGAAGACAAAGGCGAATAAAGACATGATGACGAGTGAGTGACGAGCACGCTGTCAGAGACGTTACTATAATAGGGTAAATAGATAATTACTTATTGGGGCTTAAAAGAATGAAGTGAAACTAGTGAATGAAGAACCACTAAGTACTTACATATTATTTATCATCCAATATGTAACTTTTACAGATTTTACAATGACAGACCCCGACCGGCCATAATCACACTGTAATCTTGGTATGAAACATATATACCTATCCAAACCGAATCACAAGTCCGCCACTCATTCAATCGGCAAGTTCTCTGCTTCATATCTAACCGAATCGAACAGTTTAGTTGATAAGTAACGTTCTCCTCCACTGGGAAAAATCACCTGCAAACCCGACAATATATAACCGGGATATTTAATATATCCACTTTGTTTCCGTTAAGTCAAAAGCTTTATGGTCAAACTTACAGCTATGAGTTTCCCTGCGTTTTCTGGCCGCTTTGCAACCTTTATTGCAGCCGCAGCAGCGGCTCCAGAAGATATTCCCACCTGCCAGATGGATGATCAGAAACTCTGATTTTTTTTGGTTTCTGGTTATACCGAGAAAAAGTGTTAACCGACTTTACCAGTAGTCCTTCTTTGAGGGCAAGAAGCTTGGCTGTTTCAATGGACTCCTCACCTGTCACCTACATTAAAAGATTAAAGATCTCAGAATATTTTACCACGATCGAGAAGTAGATGATCATCTCGGCTACTTACTTGAATGATTTCATCAACAATGCTCAAGTCCAAATTAAATGGAACGATGCCAGCGCCAATTCCCTGAATCAAATGTGGACCTACAAATATGAAATCCCATGAGACAATATTATGATTAGAAATGCACCAAGCATGGCGAATGAATGATTGTATTGGAGATAACTTTGAGAGCAATATATGTATCTAGCGGACTAATTACTTTGAGCGTCAATACCAAAATATGAAATGAAGTTCGTGAAGTCCAAAGCCTTCACATGTGTGTGAAATCTCTTATTTCTTCTATTTTGGTTTCCTTAATGTGTTGAAATTAGATTAAAAACAACTTTTTACTATACATTATAATGTTATTATGTGCTATATATGTGGGTGATAACATTATATTTATTGTTATCACTACATATATGTTGGGATCTCATATCAAATTAACAACAAGCTAAGACTCAATAATATCTACTCCATAAAATCTATCAGATGTTTGTTTCCTCACCTGGCTCTCCTCCGCTCAACACCGGACTTTCTACAGGTTCGACCACAATAACCTATTGATAACGAAATTATATCATAAGAAAACCTCGAATTTTACGGTTTATGTTAACAAGAATTAGTGAATGTTTTTTTTTGGTTTTATAATTTTTTTAGAATTAGTGAATGTTTGGTACCTTAATGTCTTTATTCTTCTCCTTGAGGAACTTCCCTATACCAGTAGCCGTTCCACCAGTTCCAACACCAACAACCACTATATCTACTTTCCCTGCTGAATCTTTCCAAATTTCCGGACCCGTGGTTTGGTAATGAATCTACAAGAAACAAATATGGATTCAACCATAACAGAGAGAAATAAATAAATAATATTCAAAGAATAAAGAATTGTGATATTTATATAAACCTTAGGGTTTGCAGGATTTTCAAACTGTTGTGGAATGTAACCACCAGGAGTTTTCTCTAATATTGCTTCAGTTTTCTCCAAGATTCCTTTAATGCCTTTGCTCAAGTCTGCGAGATGAAGGTCTGCACCTAATGCTCTCAGAATGATTCTTCTCTCTAAGCTCATACTTGAAGGCATCACAAGGATCACTTTATATCCTCTTGCTGCTCCAATGCATGCTAAACCAATCCGGGTATTACCAGCCGTTGGCTCAATCAATATACTCTTTAATAAAAATAAAAACAACATATTTTAAATTTCATCTACGAATTCTTAATGAAATATTTAGATATTAAATGAAGTGTTTTTTTTTTTAACCTTTCCAGGAGTAATTATTCCTTTTTCTTCTGCATCTTTGATCATACTATAAGCAATTCTGTCTTTAACGCTAGAGAAAGGCTGCATCATCTCAAGCTTGGCGGCGATACGGGCCACACAACCATCAACAATTTTGTTCAGGTACACCATTGGTGTGTAACCAATCAACTAAACAAACATGTAAAGGATTTTAGACATGTTATTTTTTTTCCAAGAAAGCAAATTAATATTGAAAACAATTATAGGTTTTACTTCAGTGACATCGTTCTTGATCAAGCACGGATCTTCCATGTTTGGTCTTTATTTGAGACTCCTGCAGATCCAATAACCATAGAAAAGATAAGAGAGAAAAAAAAAAAAAAAACCAATTTGAGATTCAAAAATCAAGACACAAGCTCAATTACCAAAAGTCTACTTTATGGCTTTACTTACTAACAAGTAGATTCAAGCCAAAACAGTAAATAATGTCCTCAGAACTGAAAATTTTAAGTTTTGAGAGACAAAAACAAATTGAACAGAGAGAACAAGTAAAAAAGAAATGTTTTTACGAAGATAATTGAACAGAGCAGAACTACAAAGGTTTTTATGGATAAACTAGAAGAACAAGTAAAAAAGAAACAAACGTACCTTGAAATATAAGTGTCAACGAAGAAATGAAAAAAAGACGAAAAGAACTCGATCAGCTTAGTTAAATCCGTAGAAGACTTTTTTTTTTTTTTTCTCCTTAGATAAAGATGAGACAATATATATGCAGAGACATTATTTCGTATATATATAGGGAAATCACGCAATCAGTGTATGTATAATAGAATAATTATCCAAAATGTTATCCTATATTTAGTTATGCAATAGGACAACAACTTCCCCATGTGATGATGATGCACACTGTACGATATTAAATTATGGAGAGAAGTTTGTGTTCGGCTGCGCAATTTGAAAATCAAGGAGGGGTTATTGAATTTAATTTAATAAACTTTAAAATCTATTACTTTTTTTCTCTTCAATTATTCAATACCCCTCGGCCCTCCCCAGTTACATTATAGGCCATGGTCGGCTGCTCAATGTTACAATAAAATCTCATTAATGTTCGTTTCCCGGCAGTTGGCCACTAGCAACTATAAAAACAATAATAAAACAATAAATAGAAAAGTAAAAATAAAACATAAAGACAAAGACCAATATTGTTTCCCTTTTGAGTAAAAATAAAACATAAAGACAAAGACAACAGTTGAGTATATAATCCGCGTCGATACAGTCATCCGACGGTTAGGTTAAGTTTTCTACCTCGGACTTGATCCCGATTTGGCAGTCTGAAACAGTCTTTCCTTTTGCTTTGATGAGTTTGTGTTGATAAATTAATTATATCCTTATTTGCCTTTGTTAGTTGGTGTAGGTCTCTGTTTGAGCTCAGCCTTTAATTTCTTCTTGGCTCGGTAAACGCTCTCGGATTCTTTGTATCGATTGATTTCAATATTATATAAGTTCAGTTGAAAAAAAAAAAAATCTGCGTCGATGCTTCTGCTCTACCAGCCGTTACGAAGACCATTGTTTCCCTTTTCAACGACTATACAATACGTGTGAGGACAAATACATTTTGGACAAAGGCAAATAAAGACATGACGACGAACAAGTTGTCAAGAGAGTCACCTACTTAACAACCAAGAGTTAACAAAACCACGTTGTTATGGCTACTATAGATAATAAAAATGTTCAGAAAATCTCTAGATAGTAGCTACGTGTTCACTAGAGATCTAGAGCATCCTAGGCGCTAGTTAACTATTTATTTAAAACTTTGGAACTTCATAATAATAGACATAAATTTCTAAACTACGGAAAATTATAAAAACGTCATCTATTTAAACACGTTTTTTTTTTTTTTTTTTTGGTATGAATATAAAATTTATTCAAACAAAACTTATGTTACATTATATGCATCCTTGCTCTCAATAGTTTAGATGAAATAGTAAAAGAGAAAAGATTAAAAATCACACTATAGATCCTAACTTCGAGCCCTAAACCACACTTGGAGACCATCATCAAGCTCAGAAGAGTCTAGATGTGTGATGGAGGAGATCATGTTGCGAATCAATCGATCAATAAAAGTAATGAGTTGACCTGATGAGTGGGGAGGTTCACCATGTATTCGTCGGTTTCTTTCACTCCATAACGTATGAACCACAGCTTGAAAAACATAGCGCAAGATAAAGCAAGTTGATTTTTTGAAAGTTGAATCAGATAGAAGTGAGAGAACCTCGATGAATGAAGTAGTATAGTGCTAGAGACACAGCTTGCGTGTGAGCTCCTCCCATACCCGAGCGGAAAAGCTACAGTAAAAAAAACAAGTGATCACGAGTCTCCAGCGGATCACGGCAAAAAAACACAAGATGCAGCCACTCCCCTATTCCAAGCAAGCATTCGATCTCCCGTGGATAATCTATTGTGAGTAGCCAGCCATAGAAGAAAAGAGTACTTGGGAGTAGCACCAGAGAACCAAACTCCCTTATGCCACTCCTTTACTTGCCCCACACACCTAACCTGATGTCATGTTTCAGAGCTAGAAAATGCGGACTTAAAACTGCCATCTGATCTAGGCCACAAAGCCACATCATCATCGTTACAGCCGCGATTTCGCACTTTGTCCAACTCATTTTCAATACAGTTTAAGATCTCAAATCGATGGCGTCTTCGTCGGTGAAGCCGGAGAGCATCCGCGACTGTTGCCTCAGATTTAATCCCCAAAGTAATGAAACCACTGTCACCAAGAATCTCATGAAACCTTCCCAACGAGCTCCAATTATCATACCAAAAAGACGTTTGAACACCACTTCTAACCTCCATCATGTGGAAAGTCGTTGCTTGATATCTATACTTAAGGAGCTTCTTCCACATCCAAGATCCCAGACTTGTGTTCTCCTTGATTGACCAAAATGAACCAGTACGAATCAATTGCCTTTAGATCCAATTAACCCAAAGGGTATTTTTGCTTGAAACAATCGACCATATAAGTTTAAAACAGCAGACTTTATTAGCCTCTACAATTGATTTTAAGGTAATCTTCAAACCAAAAGAGTCTTTGGTGTAAAAATGTTTAAAGAAATTGATAGTTCGTGATTTAGACCGGAGACTGAAGTGGAAAATAGTCAATGAAGAACCACCAATTACAATGGCCGGCAATAATCAGACTGTAACCTTGGTACGAACATCTCTCACCTCACCGAACCTAACCGAATCACACGTCCGTCACTCATTCAATCGGCAAATTCTCTGCTTCAAATCTAACCGAATCGAACAGTGTAGTCGATAAATAACGTTCTCCTCCACTAGCGAAAACCACCTGCAAACCAGAAGATAACCGGGATATTAATAAATCCGGTTTGATTTCGGTTAAGTCAAAGCTTATGGTGAAATAAGGGGACAATCTTACCGCAATGAGTTTCCCTGCGTTTTCTGGCCGTTTTGCAACCTTTATCGCAGCAGCTGCTGCGGCTCCAGAAGATATTCCCACCTGCCAGATGAATGATCACATTTATCATGATTCATGAACTCCGGTTTTTTTCTTGTTTCTGGTTTATACTGAGAAAAAGCGTTAACCGATTATACCAGTAATCCTTCTTTGAGAGCAAGAAGCTTGGCTGTTTCTATAGCTTCCTCACCTTTTACCTAAATCAAAAGATTAAAGATCTCTGAATATTGTTTCACGATCGAGAAGTAGATAATCTCGGCTACTTACTTGAATGATTTCATCAACAATGTTTAAGTCCAAATTGGTTGGGATGATTCCTGAGCCTATTCCCTGAATCAAATGTGGACCTACAAATATGAAATCCCAAGAAACAATATTTTGATTAGAAATGCAAGAACTAAGAAGAAAGAGAAATAATGGTATTCGGGCGGGCAAACTATTCTAGTTAAGCTTAAATACGAAAATATAAAATGAAGTCGGTGAAGTCCAAAACTTTCATGTGTGAAAAGAATAGTATTATCCATATCTCATATATTATTCTTGTACAATCATATTTCTATTTTGGTTTCCTTTTCTATTTTAGAAATCTTTACATTATATATATATATATATATGAGACTGTGAGTGTTAGCAACTTAACATCATATTGGACTCTGCTCTACTCCACAACTCTCAGGCCTTGTATCACTACGAATTGATGTCAATTTTACCAAGTTAAAATGACAATGGAGTACCGACTTTATTTGCTTCCATGTTTTCTAACCTTATTTTGCCATGGGACCAATCTATAGATCAAGCACATTGTTTACACATTTTGTAACACCTAAACACTTCATTTTTCAATGATATTTACACTCTTACCAAAAAAAACTTAGCATCATATTAATAAATGTTATCAATATGTTGAGGACTCATATAAAATTAACAACAAGACTCAATAATATCTACTCTATAGCATAAAATCTATCAGATGTTTATTTCCTCACCTGGTTCTCCTCCGCTCAATACCGCACTTTCTACAGGTTCGACCACAATAACCTATTGATAACGAAATTATAACATAAGAAAACCTCAAATTTTACGGTTTATGTCATCAAGAATTAGTGAAATCATTTGTACCTTAATGTCTTTGTTCTTCTCCTTGAGGAACCTCCCTACTCCACTAGCTGTTCCACCAGTCCCAACACCAGCGACCAGTATATCTACTTTCCCTGCTGAATCTCTCCAAATTTCCGGACCCGTGGTTCGGTAATGAATCTACAAGAAACATACAAATCTGGATTTAACCATAACATAGAGACATAGATATATATATATATATATATATATATATACAAAGAATAAATAATTGAAGTAATATTTATATAAACCTCAGGGTTTGCAGGATTTTCAAACTGTTGTGGAATGTAACCACCAGGAGTTTTGTTTAATATTTCTTCAGTTTTCTCTAACATTCCTTTCATCCCTACGCGAATGTCTATGAGATGAAGGTCTGCACCTAATGCTCTCAGAATGATTCTTCTCTCTAAGCTCATACTTGAAGGCATCACAAGGATCACTTTATATCCTCTTGCTGCTCCGATGCAGGCTAGACCAATCCCGGTGTTACCAGCCGTTGGCTCAATCAATGTACTCTTTAATCAAAATATAACATTTTCATATTCATCTATGAAATTTTAATGAAATATTGAGGAATTATATGATATTATTTTAAGTGTTTCTAATTAACCTCTCCGGGAGTAATTATTCCTTTTTCTTCTGCATCTTTGATCATACTATAAGCAATTCTGTCTTTCACGCTAGAGCAAGGCTCCATCATCTCAAGCTTGGCAGCGATACGAGCCACGCAACCATCAACAATTTTGTTCAGATACACCATTGGCGTGTTACCAATCAACTAAATAAACATAGCAAAGGGTTTTAGACATGTTATTTTTTATTTTTCCAAGAAAGCAAATTAATATTGAAATTTTTTTAGAGATCTTACTTCAGTGACATCGTTCTTGATCAAGCACTTATCTTCCATGCTGGTCTGTATTTGATACTTCTGCAGATCCAATAATCTGAGATTCAAAATCCAGATAAAACTAAATTACTAAAAGTCTACTTATAATTCACAAGTAGATTCAGGAGGAGAAGTTTTGGTTTTTGGGATTAGTGATTAGTGATAAAGCGAAAAGAACACTGAATAATGTCTTCATGATTAACAATGAACATGACAATCCCTGAGTGAAGTTTAAAGAAAATAGCGAAAACCAGATAACTAAAGGTAACACGGAACAGAGCAGAACTACATGATTGTTTTATGGATAAACCAGAAAGAACCAACAAAAACGTACCTTGAAACAAATATGTCAATGAAGAAGTGAAAAATGAAACCAAACAAGTTGATAAGCCCAGTTATTAAAGCCACAGACTCAAACAGTATAGAGATAGATGGTAGGTACAATAGAATAATATTATCCATATCTTATTCCAATTTAATTATGCAATAAGAAAGCTACCTGCCTACTTTCCTACATGTGATGCACATGAGAAGTTTGTGTACTGTTGCATAATGTGAATATAATATAAAATATTTGGGTTTTTTTCAATTGTGAAGATAATATATATATTTAAGTGACACACTTCTACTCTAAAACTTTTAAGATATTATACTTCTATTAAAAAAATTTTAAGTAAATTTTTTTTTCTGGTGACATTTTCGATTTTAGAAAAGTTAATTCTATTAATGGAAAAATTAACTCTCGAGATTTTCACAATAAAGAAATTAATTTAGAATCTTTTAAATTAAAAGATTTTAAAATTAAATTATGAGATTTTAAAATTTAAATTAAATAAGAACCTCAAATCTTTAATTTAACTTAAAAATCGCTTAACTTATATATGTATGTGAACTATCGTCTGAGTTAATTTTTTCATTAACGGAATCAAATCTTTTGGGATCAAAAATCTTGGTAAGAATCGAAACGCCACTTTGAAGGATTAAAGTGAAAAAAAAAATTTACTTTGAAAAGTTTAAACTGGAATAAGTGAAGATGATATTAGACGTAATTATTTGAAAGCTTCAAGACCATTACGGTCATTTTCTCTAATTAAATTATTAATCATATCTTGTCGGGATAGGATTATGATAAACAATCGGATAGTACAATAAAACTGTGACAAATCATAGTTTCTAAACCACATGTTTTTCCAAATGTAATCCTTGCTTTTTTTTTTCTTTTTTCTTAATAGGAGAATCTATTATATAAAGACTGAGTTAGTCTCACAAGAGATTGACACCTCAGCACTCCTCTCCATGACACATCATCATAATTTTTTTTTTTTTAATAATTTATGTTTTATAAGAAATTAATACATCATCACTCTTTTCTATGACACATTTAATTGTTTATTTATTATTTTTAAATTTTCAAAATTTAATTTGTTAAGTTTTTCAAGAGTTAAAGAAAAAAGAATTTTTTTTTAAATAATATATATATTCTACCATTCTAAATTTATGTGTTTTATAATTATCGGTTAATAGAAACATATGTACCTTTTTCTAAATACTCTAATCTACTATCGGTTCTCATCTATTAACGATAATTATAATATATTTTTTCGACAAGATGGACATGAGAATGAGAAAGTATACGTAGACTGGGTTATTAGAGTTTTGAAATTTTTTTTATTATTTTTCATGGTTGGTGTCATTTTCTAAAGGCATTGTGAATTATGATATTTTTACAATAAAATAACAAAAATCTAGATACTCATTATATATGTGTTAAGCCGTTTGTGAATTGATATATTTTTATAATGATGTTAGAGGATAAATCGATTAATTCACAAGGACCCTATCTTCCAAAGAAACAAAATCAGACATGTATCATATCTATAATAAAAAAAAAAACATTATAACGAAGATATCATTTAGAAAAATATTACAGTTCATTTCTATTTTCAGGACAAACATGTTAGGATATTTTTTCTAAAAAATTTTGAATGTTTTTTAAAACTTAAGTTATTTGAATTTTTTTTAGAGAAAATCCCTCAAATAACACCAAATGATGTTTTTGTTCCATAATTAGCACACATTTTTATTTAGGACAAAAATAACATTTTATAAAGTTCATAATTTAATATTTTTTGTTTGGGTTGATTATATTAGTATTTAGTGTATAGTTTTTAGGGGGTAGAGACTAAGATTTAGGGTTTAGGGCTTAGGGTTTAGGGTTTTCTAAACCATAACCCTTAATCCTAAACCTTAAAAATGTGAGGTTAGGATTATCCTTTACTAAAAATGCTATTTATGTCATAAATAAAAATATGTGCTAAATATGTCACAAAAACTATATTTTGTGCTATTTTTGAGAATTGCCCTTTAAAAAAAACATATTAAAATACAACAAAAAACTATAAAACTTATAAACAAAATAATATATATGTTATTTAAATTATTATATTAATTATAATTTAAAAATATATAATAAAATGCATCCGCGTGTCCACGCGGGTATCACCTAGTCTCATATTAAAACCTACACTAATTGAAAATTATACTAGTTTTCTGAGTTCCATAGGAATTTGAGCTTTTTTACTACTCAAAGCGTTTATGTGTACTCAAAAATAATACTAATAATGATTTTTAAAAATTTTAAACAAACAGAATGATTAAAATCATAGTAAATTATAGGTCTGGACATATTATCCGAACCCAAATCACCGATCCGAATCAGATCCAAAATTTTGAGTTCGGATCGGGTACGAATATACCATATTATACCATCAAATAAAGATATGAGAAGAGTTCGGATGGGATAAACCCCGAAATTCATTCGGATATCCAAAATATTTACATAGGTACATATTATACTTATATATACATAAGATATATATATACATAAGATATATATATATATACATATTTTGGATTTTTGGTTTTTTCAGATTTATTTTCGGGTTTCGGATTTATTTTCAGATATTATGTCTTGTTTATTTTGGATATTATCGGATTTTTTGGGTACTTTGGTTTGTTGGGATAATTATAGATAAAAAAATTTAATTCGGGATCCAAAAATTTCAAAATCCAAATACAATACCGGAACCGATTCCGATCCGAAAGACTTCTGAATTGATCCGATCCAACTTTACCAGTAGTCCTTCTTTGAGGGCAAGAAGCTTGGTTGTTTCAATGGACTCCTCACCTGTCACCTACATTAAAAGATTAAAGATCTCAGAATATTTTACCACGATCGAGAAGTAGATGATCATCTCGGCTACTTACTTGAATGATTTCATCAACAATGCTCAAGTCCAAATTAAATGGAACGATGCCAGCGCCAATTCCCTGAATCAAATGTGGACCTACAAATATGAAATCCCATGAGACAATATTATGATTAGAAATGCACCAAGCATGGCGAAGGAATGATTGTATTGGAGATAACTTTGAGAGCAATATATGTATCTAGCGGACGAATTACTTTGAGCGTCAATACCAAAATATGAAATGAAGTTCGTGAAGTCCAAAGCCTTCACATGTGTGTGAAATCTCTTATTTCTTCTATTTTGGTTTCCTTAATGTGTTGAAATTAGATTAAAAACAACTTTTTACTATACATTATAATGTTATTATGTGCTATATATGTGGGTGATAACATTATATTTATTGTTATCACTACATATATGTTGGGATCTCATATCAAATTAACAACAAGCTAAGACTCAATAATATCTACTCCATAAAATCTATCAGATGTTTGTTTCCTCACCTGGCTCTCCTCCGCTCAACACCGGACTTTCTACAGGTTCGACCACAATAACCTATTGATAACGAAATTATATCATAAGAAAACCTCGAATTTTACGGTTTATGTTAACAAGAATTAGTGAATGTTTTTTTTTGGTTTTATAATTTTTTTAGAATTAGTGAATGTTTGGTACCTTAATGTCTTTATTCTTCTCCTTGAGGAACTTCCCTATACCAGTAGCCGTTCCACCAGTTCCAACACCAACAACCACTATATCTACTTTCCCTGCTGAATCTTTCCAAATTTCCGGACCCGTGGTTTGGTAATGAATCTACAAGAAACAAATATGGATTCAACCATAAAAGAGAGAGAAATAAAAAAAATATTGAAAGAATAAAGAATTGTGATATTTATATAAACCTCAGGGTTTGCAGGATTTTCAAACTGTTGTGGAATGTAACCACCAGGAGTTTTTTCTAATATTGCTTCAGTTTTCTCCAAGATTCCTTTAATGCCTTTGCTCAAGTCTGCGAGATGAAGGTCTGCACCTAATGCTCTCAGAATGATTCTTCTCTCTAAGCTCATACTTGAAGGCATCACAAGGATCACTTTATATCCTCTTGCTGCTCCAATGCATGCTAAACCAATCCGGGTATTACCAGCCGTTGGCTCAATCAATATACTCTTTAATAAAAATAAAAACAACATATTTTAAATTTCATCTACGAATTCTTAATGAAATATTTAGATATTAAATGAAGTGTTTTTTTTTTTAACCTTTCCAGGAGTAATTATTCCTTTTTCTTCTGCATCTTTGATCATACTATAAGCAATTCTGTCTTTAACGCTAGAGAAAGGCTGCATCATCTCAAGCTTGGCGGCGATACGGGCCACACAACCATCAACAATTTTGTTCAGGTACACCATTGTTGTGTAACCAATCAACTAAACAAATATGTAAAGGATTTTAGACATGTTATTTTTTTCCAAGAAAGCAAATTAATATTGAATTGAAAACAATTATAGGTTTTACTTCAGTGACATCGTTCTTGATCAAGCACGGATCTTCCATGTTTGGTCTTTATTTGAGACTCCTGCAGATCCAATAACCATTTTAAAGATAAGAGAGAAAAAAAAAAAACCAATTTGAGATTCAAAAATCAAGACACAAGCTCAATTACCAAAAGTCTACTTTATGGCTTTACTTACTAACAAGTAGATTCAAGCCAAAACAGTAAATAATGTCCTCAGAACTGGAAATTTTAAGTTTTGAGAGACAAAAACAAATTGAACAGAGAGAACAAGTAAAAAAGAAATGTTTTTACGAAGATAATTGAACAGAGCAGAACTACAAAGGTTTTTATGGATAAACTAGAAGAACAAGTAAAAAAGAAACAAACGTACCTTGAAATATAAGTGTCAACGAAGAAATGAAAAAAAGACGAAAAGAACTCGATCAGCTTAGTTAAATCCGTAGAAGACTTTTTTTTTTTTTTTCTCCTTAGATAAAGATGAGACAATATATATGCAGAGACATTATTTCGTATATATATAGGGAAATCACGCAATCAGTGTATAGAAATGGTCGGCTGCTCAATGTTACAATAAAATCTCATTAATGTTCGTTTCCCGGCAGTTGGCCACTAGCAACTATAAAAACAATAATAAAACAATAAATAGAAAAGTAAAAATAAAACATAAAGACAAAGACCAATATTGTTTCCCTTTTGAGTAAAAATAAAACATAAAGACAAAGACAACAGTTGAGTATATAATCCGCGTCGATACAGTCATCCGACGGTTAGGTTAAGTTTTCTACCTCGGACTTGATCCCGATTTGGCAGTCTGAAACAGTCTTTCCTTTTGCTTTGATGAGTTTGTGTTGATAAATTAATTATATCCTTATTTGCCTTTGTTAGTTGGTGTAGGTCTCTGTTTGAGCTCAGCCTTTAATTTCTTCTTGGCTCGGTAAACGCTCTCGGATTCTTTGTATCGATTGGTTTCAATATTATATAAGTTCAGTTGAAAAAAAAAAAAAATCTGCGTCGATGCTTCTGCTCTACCAGCCGTTACGAAGACCATTGTTTCCCTTTTCAACGACTATACAATACGTGTGAGGACAAATACATTTTGGACAAAGGCAAATAAAGACATGACGACGAACAAGTTGTCAAGAGAGTCACCTACTTAACAACCAAGAGTTAACAAAACCACGTTGTTATGGCTACTATAGATAATAAAAATGTTCAGAAAATCTCTAGATAGTAGCTACGTGTTCACTAGAGATCTAGAGCATCCTAGGCGCTAGTTAACTATTTATTTAAAACTTTGGAACTTCATAATAATAAACATAAATTTCTAAACTACGGAAAATTATAAAAACGTCATCTATTTAAACACGATTTTTTTTTTTTTTTGGTATGAATTTAAAATTTATTCAAACAAAACATGTGTTACATTATATGCATCCTTGCTCTCAATAGTTTAGATGAAATAGTAAAAGAGAAAAGATTAAAAATCACACTATAGATCCTAACTTCGAGCCCTAAACCACACTTGGAGACCATCATCAAGCTTAGAAGAGTCTAGATGCGTGATGGAGGAGATCCTGTTGCGAATCAATCGATCAATAAAAGTAATGAGTTGACCTGATGAGTGGGGAGGTTCACCATGTCTTCGTCGTTTTCTTTCACTCCATAACGTATGAACCACAGCTTGAAAAACATAGCGCAAGATAAAGCAAGTTGATTTTTTGAAAGTTGAATCAGATAGAAGTGAGAGAACCTCGATGAATGAATTAGTATAGTGCTAGAGACACAGCTTGCGTGTGAGCTCCTCCCATACCCGAGCGGAAAAGCTACAGTAAAAAAAACAAGTGATCACGAGTCTCCAGCGGATCACGGCAAAAAAACACAAGATGCAGCCACTCCCCTATTCCAAGCAAGCATTCGATCTCCCGTGGATAATCTATTGTGAGTAGCCAGCCATAGAAGAAAAGAGTACTTGGGAGTAGCACCAGAGAACCAAACTCCCTTATGCCACTCCTTTACTTGCCCCACACACCTAACCTGATGTCATGTTTCAGAGCTAGAAAATGCGGACTTAAAACTGCCATCTGATCTAGGCCACAAAGCCACATCATCATCGTTACAGCCGCGATTTCGCACTTTGTCCAACTCATTTTCAATACAGTTTAAGATCTCAAATCGATGGCGTCTTCGTCGGTGAAGCCGGAGAGCATCCGCGACTGTTGCCTCAGATTTAATCCCCAAAGTAATGAAACCACTGTCACCAAGAATCTCATGAAACCTTCCCAACGAGCTCCAATTATCATACCAAAAAGACGTTTGAACACCACTTCTAACCTCCATCATGTGGAAAGTCGTTGCTTGATATCTATACTTAAGGAGCTTCTTCCACATCCAAGATCCCAGACTTGTGTTCTCCTTGATCGACCAAAATGAACCAGTACGAATCAATTGCCTTTAGATCCAATTAACCCAAAGGGTATTTTTGCTTGAAACAATCGACCATATAAGTTTAAAACAGCAGACTTTATTAGCCTCTACAATTGATTTTAAGGTAATCTTCAAACCAAAAGAGTCTTTGGTGTAAAAATGTTTAAAGAAATTGATAGTTCGTGATTTAGACCGGAGACTGAAGTGGAAAATAGTCAATGAAGAACCACCAATTACAATGGCCGGCAATAATCAGACTGTAACCTTGGTACGAACATCTCTCACCTCACCGAACCTAACCGAATCACACGTCCGTCACTCATTCAATCGGCAAATTCTCTGCTTCAAATCTAACCGAATCGAACAGTGTAGTCGATAAATAACGTTCTCCTCCACTAGCGAAAACCACCTGCAAACCAGAAGATAACCGGGATATTAATAAATCCGGTTTGATTTCGGTTAAGTCAAAGCTTATGGTGAAATAAGGGGACAATCTTACCGCAATGAGTTTCCCTGCGTTTTCTGGCCGTTTTGCAACCTTTATCGCAGCAGCTGCTGCGGCTCCAGAAGATATTCCCACCTGCCAGATGAATGATCACATTTATCATGATTCATGAACTCCGGTTTTTTTCTTGTTTCTGGTTTATACTGAGAAAAAGCGTTAACCGATTATACCAGTAATCCTTCTTTGAGAGCAAGAAGCTTGGCTGTTTCTATAGCTTCCTCACCTTTTACCTAAATCAAAAGATTAAAGATCTCTGAATATTGTTTCACGATCGAGAAGTAGATAATCTCGGCTACTTACTTGAATGATTTCATCAACAATGTTTAAGTCCAAATTGGTTGGGATGATTCCTGAGCCTATTCCCTGAATCAAATGTGGACCTACAAATATGAAATCCCAAGAAACAATATTTTGATTAGAAATGCAAGAACTAAGAAGAAAGAGAAATAATGGTATTCGGGCGGGCAAACTATTCTAGTTAAGCTTAAATACGAAAATATAAAATGAAGTCGGTGAAGTCCAAAACTTTCATGTGTGAAAAGAATAGTATTATCCATATCTCATATATTATTCTTGTACAATCATATTTCTATTTTGGTTTCCTTTTCTATTTTAGAAATCTTTACATTATATATATATATATATATGAGACTGTGAGTGTTAGCAACTTAACATCATATTGGACTCTGCTCTACTCCACAACTCTCAGGCCTTGTATCACTACGAATTGATGTCAATTTTACCAAGTTAAAATGACAATGGAGTACCGACTTTATTTGCTTCCATGTTTTCTAACCTTATTTTGCCATGGGACCAATCTATAGATCAAGCACATTGTTTACACATTTTGTAACACCTAAACACTTCATTTTTCAATGATATTTACACTCTTACCAAAAAAAACTTAGCATCATATTAATAAATGTTATCAATATGTTGAGGACTCATATAAAATTAACAACAAGACTCAATAATATCTACTCTATAGCATAAAATCTATCAGATGTTTATTTCCTCACCTGGTTCTCCTCCGCTCAATACCGCACTTTCTACAGGTTCGACCACAATAACCTATTGATAACGAAATTATAACATAAGAAAACCTCAAATTTTACGGTTTATGTCATCAAGAATTAGTGAAATCATTTGTACCTTAATGTCTTTGTTCTTCTCCTTGAGGAACCTCCCTACTCCACTAGCTGTTCCACCAGTCCCAACACCAGCGACCAGTATATCTACTTTCCCTGCTGAATCTCTCCAAATTTCCGGACCCGTGGTTCGGTAATGAATCTACAAGAAACATACAAATCTGGATTTAACCATAACATAGAGACATAGATATATATATATATATATATATATATATACAAAGAATAAATAATTGAAGTAATATTTATATAAACCTCAGGGTTTGCAGGATTTTCAAACTGTTGTGGAATGTAACCACCAGGAGTTTTGTTTAATATTTCTTCAGTTTTCTCTAACATTCCTTTCATCCCTACGCGAATGTCTATGAGATGAAGGTCTGCACCTAATGCTCTCAGAATGATTCTTCTCTCTAAGCTCATACTTGAAGGCATCACAAGGATCACTTTATATCCTCTTGCTGCTCCGATGCAGGCTAGACCAATCCCGGTGTTACCAGCCGTTGGCTCAATCAATGTACTCTTTAATCAAAATATAACATTTTCATATTCATCTATGAAATTTTAATGAAATATTGAGGAATTATATGATATTATTTTAAGTGTTTCTAATTAACCTCTCCGGGAGTAATTATTCCTTTTTCTTCTGCATCTTTGATCATACTATAAGCAATTCTGTCTTTCACGCTAGAGCAAGGCTCCATCATCTCAAGCTTGGCAGCGATACGAGCCACGCAACCATCAACAATTTTGTTCAGATACACCATTGGCGTGTTACCAATCAACTAAATAAACATAGCAAAGGGTTTTAGACATGTTATTTTTTATTTTTCCAAGAAAGCAAATTAATATTGAAATTTTTTTAGAGATCTTACTTCAGTGACATCGTTCTTGATCAAGCACTTATCTTCCATGCTGGTCTGTATTTGATACTTCTGCAGATCCAATAATCTGAGATTCAAAATCCAGATAAAACTAAATTACTAAAAGTCTACTTATAATTCACAAGTAGATTCAGGAGGAGAAGTTTTGGTTTTTGGGATTAGTGATTAGTGATAAAGCGAAAAGAACACTGAATAATGTCTTCATGATTAACAATGAACATGACAATCCCTGAGTGAAGTTTAAAGAAAATAGCGAAAACCAGATAACTAAAGGTAACACGGAACAGAGCAGAACTACATGATTGTTTTATGGATAAACCAGAAAGAACCAACAAAAACGTACCTTGAAACAAATATGTCAATGAAGAAGTGAAAAATGAAACCAAACAAGTTGATAAGCCCAGTTATTAAAGCCACAGACTCAAACAGTATAGAGATAGATGGTAGGTACAATAGAATAATATTATCCATATCTTATTCCAATTTAATTATGCAATAAGAAAGCTACCTGCCTACTTTCCTACATGTGATGCACATGAGAAGTTTGTGTACTGTTGCATAATGTGAATATAATATAAAATATTTGGGTTTTTTTCAATTGTGAAGATAATATATATATTTAAGTGACACACTTCTACTCTAAAACTTTTAAGATATTATACTTCTATTAAAAAAATTTAAAGTAAATTTTTTTTTCTGGTGACATTTTCGATTTTAGAAAAGTTAATTCTATTAATGGAAAAATTAACTCTCGAGATTTTCACAATAAAGAAATTAATTTAGAATCTTTTAAATTAAAAGATTTTAAAATTAAATTATGAGATTTTAAAATTTAAATTAAATAAGAACCTCAAATCTTTAATTTAACTTAAAAATCGCTTAACTTATATATGTATGTGAACTATCGTCTGAGTTAATTTTTTCATTAACGGAATCAAATCTTTTGGGATCAAAAATCTTGGTAAGAATCGAAACGCCACTTTGAAGGATTAAAGTGAAAAAAAAAATTTACTTTGAAAAGTTTAAACTGGAATAAGTGAAGATGATATTAGACGTAATTATTTGAAAGCTTCAAGACCATTACGGTCATTTTCTCTAATTAAATTATTAATCATATCTTGTCGGGATAGGATTATGATAAACAATCGGATAGTACAATAAAACTGTGACAAATCATAGTTTCTAAACCACATGTTTTTCCAAATGTAATCCTTGCTTTTTTTTTTCTTTTTTCTTAATAGGAGAATCTATTATATAAAGACTGAGTTAGTCTCACAAGAGATTGACACCTCAGCACTCCTCTCCATGACACATCATCATAATTTTTTTTTTTTTAATAATTTATGTTTTATAAGAAATTAATACATCATCACTCTTTTCTATGACACATTTAATTGTTTATTTATTATTTTTAAATTTTCAAAATTTAATTTGTTAAGTTTTTCAAGAGTTAAAGAAAAAAGAATTTTTTTTTAAATAATATATATATTCTACCATTCTAAATTTATGTGTTTTATAATTATCGGTTAATAGAAACATATGTACCTTTTTCTAAATACTCTAATCTACTATCGGTTCTCATCTATTAACGATAATTATAATATATTTTTTCGACAAGATGGACATGAGAATGAGAAAGTATACGTAGACTGGGTTATTAGAGTTTTGAAATTTTTTTTATTATTTTTCATGGTTGGTGTCATTTTCTAAAGGCATTGTGAATTATGATATTTTTACAATAAAATAACAAAAATCTAGATACTCATTATATATGTGTTAAGCCGTTTGTGAATTGATATATTTTTATAATGATGTTAGAGGATAAATCGATTAATTCACAAGGACCCTATCTTCCAAAGAAACAAAATCAGACATGTATCATATCTATAATAAAAAAAAAAACATTATAACGAAGATATCATTTAGAAAAATATTACAGTTCATTTCTATTTTCAGGACAAACATGTTAGGATATTTTTTCTAAAAAATTTTGAATGTTTTTTAAAACTTAAGTTATTTGAATTTTTTTTAGAGAAAATCCCTCAAATAACACCAAATGATGTTTTTGTTCCATAATTAGCACACATTTTTATTTAGGACAAAAATAACATTTTATAAAGTTCATAATTTAATATTTTTTGTTTGGGTTGATTATATTAGTATTTAGTGTATAGTTTTTAGGGGGTAGAGACTAAGATTTAGGGTTTAGGGCTTAGGGTTTAGGGTTTTCTAAACCATAACCCTTAATCCTAAACCTTAAAAATGTGAGGTTAGGATTATCCTTTACTAAAAATGCTATTTATGTCATAAATAAAAATATGTGCTAAATATGTCACAAAAACTATATTTTGTGCTATTTTTGAGAATTGCCCTTTAAAAAAAACATATTAAAATACAACAAAAAACTATAAAACTTATAAACAAAATAATATATATGTTATTTAAATTATTATATTAATTATAATTTAAAAATATATAATAAAATGCATCCGCGTGTCCACGCGGGTATCACCTAGTCTCATATTAAAACCTACACTAATTGAAAATTATACTAGTTTTCTGAGTTCCATAGGAATTTGAGCTTTTTTACTACTCAAAGCGTTTATGTGTACTCAAAAATAATACTAATAATGATTTTTAAAAATTTTAAACAAACAGAATGATTAAAATCATAGTAAATTATAGGTCTGGACATATTATCCGAACCCAAATCACCGATCCGAATCAGATCCAAAATTTTGAGTTCGGATCGGGTACGAATATACCATATTATACCATCAAATAAAGATATGAGAAGAGTTCGGATGGGATAAACCCCGAAATTCATTCGGATATCCAAAATATTTACATAGGTACATATTATACTTATATATACATAAGATATATATATACATAAGATATATATATATATACATATTTTGGATTTTTGGTTTTTTCAGATTTATTTTCGGGTTTCGGATTTATTTTCAGATATTATGTCTTGTTTATTTTGGATATTATCGGATTTTTTGGGTACTTTGGTTTGTTGGGATAATTATAGATAAAAAAATTTAATTCGGGATCCAAAAATTTCAAAATCCAAATACAATACCGGAACCGATTCCGATCCGAAAGACTTCTGAATTGATCCGATCCAACTTTACCAGTAGTCCTTCTTTGAGGGCAAGAAGCTTGGTTGTTTCAATGGACTCCTCACCTGTCACCTACATTAAAAGATTAAAGATCTCAGAATATTTTACCACGATCGAGAAGTAGATGATCATCTCGGCTACTTACTTGAATGATTTCATCAACAATGCTCAAGTCCAAATTAAATGGAACGATGCCAGCGCCAATTCCCTGAATCAAATGTGGACCTACAAATATGAAATCCCATGAGACAATATTATGATTAGAAATGCACCAAGCATGGCGAAGGAATGATTGTATTGGAGATAACTTTGAGAGCAATATATGTATCTAGCGGACGAATTACTTTGAGCGTCAATACCAAAATATGAAATGAAGTTCGTGAAGTCCAAAGCCTTCACATGTGTGTGAAATCTCTTATTTCTTCTATTTTGGTTTCCTTAATGTGTTGAAATTAGATTAAAAACAACTTTTTACTATACATTATAATGTTATTATGTGCTATATATGTGGGTGATAACATTATATTTATTGTTATCACTACATATATGTTGGGATCTCATATCAAATTAACAACAAGCTAAGACTCAATAATATCTACTCCATAAAATCTATCAGATGTTTGTTTCCTCACCTGGCTCTCCTCCGCTCAACACCGGACTTTCTACAGGTTCGACCACAATAACCTATTGATAACGAAATTATATCATAAGAAAACCTCGAATTTTACGGTTTATGTTAACAAGAATTAGTGAATGTTTTTTTTTGGTTTTATAATTTTTTTAGAATTAGTGAATGTTTGGTACCTTAATGTCTTTATTCTTCTCCTTGAGGAACTTCCCTATACCAGTAGCCGTTCCACCAGTTCCAACACCAACAACCACTATATCTACTTTCCCTGCTGAATCTTTCCAAATTTCCGGACCCGTGGTTTGGTAATGAATCTACAAGAAACAAATATGGATTCAACCATAAAAGAGAGAGAAATAAAAAAAATATTGAAAGAATAAAGAATTGTGATATTTATATAAACCTCAGGGTTTGCAGGATTTTCAAACTGTTGTGGAATGTAACCACCAGGAGTTTTTTCTAATATTGCTTCAGTTTTCTCCAAGATTCCTTTAATGCCTTTGCTCAAGTCTGCGAGATGAAGGTCTGCACCTAATGCTCTCAGAATGATTCTTCTCTCTAAGCTCATACTTGAAGGCATCACAAGGATCACTTTATATCCTCTTGCTGCTCCAATGCATGCTAAACCAATCCGGGTATTACCAGCCGTTGGCTCAATCAATATACTCTTTAATAAAAATAAAAACAACATATTTTAAATTTCATCTACGAATTCTTAATGAAATATTTAGATATTAAATGAAGTGTTTTTTTTTTTAACCTTTCCAGGAGTAATTATTCCTTTTTCTTCTGCATCTTTGATCATACTATAAGCAATTCTGTCTTTAACGCTAGAGAAAGGCTGCATCATCTCAAGCTTGGCGGCGATACGGGCCACACAACCATCAACAATTTTGTTCAGGTACACCATTGTTGTGTAACCAATCAACTAAACAAATATGTAAAGGATTTTAGACATGTTATTTTTTTCCAAGAAAGCAAATTAATATTGAATTGAAAACAATTATAGGTTTTACTTCAGTGACATCGTTCTTGATCAAGCACGGATCTTCCATGTTTGGTCTTTATTTGAGACTCCTGCAGATCCAATAACCATTTTAAAGATAAGAGAGAAAAAAAAAAAACCAATTTGAGATTCAAAAATCAAGACACAAGCTCAATTACCAAAAGTCTACTTTATGGCTTTACTTACTAACAAGTAGATTCAAGCCAAAACAGTAAATAATGTCCTCAGAACTGGAAATTTTAAGTTTTGAGAGACAAAAACAAATTGAACAGAGAGAACAAGTAAAAAAGAAATGTTTTTACGAAGATAATTGAACAGAGCAGAACTACAAAGGTTTTTATGGATAAACTAGAAGAACAAGTAAAAAAGAAACAAACGTACCTTGAAATATAAGTGTCAACGAAGAAATGAAAAAAAGACGAAAAGAACTCGATCAGCTTAGTTAAATCCGTAGAAGACTTTTTTTTTTTTTTTCTCCTTAGATAAAGATGAGACAATATATATGCAGAGACATTATTTCGTATATATATAGGGAAATCACGCAATCAGTGTATAGAAATGGTCGGCTGCTCAATGTTACAATAAAATCTCATTAATGTTCGTTTCCCGGCAGTTGGCCACTAGCAACTATAAAAACAATAATAAAACAATAAATAGAAAAGTAAAAATAAAACATAAAGACAAAGACCAATATTGTTTCCCTTTTGAGTAAAAATAAAACATAAAGACAAAGACAACAGTTGAGTATATAATCCGCGTCGATACAGTCATCCGACGGCTAGGTTAAGTTTTCTACCTCGGACTTGATCCCGATTTGGCAGTCTGAAACAGTCTTTCCTTTTGCTTTGATGAGTTTGTGTTGATAAATTAATTATATCCTTATTTGCCTTTGTTAGTTGGTGTAGGTCTCTGTTTGAGCTCAGCCTTTAATTTCTTCTTGGCTCGGTAAACGCTCTCGGATTCTTTGTATCGATTGGTTTCAATATTATATAAGTTCAGTTGAAAAAAAAAAAAAATCTGCGTCGATGCTTCTGCTCTACCAGCCGTTACGAAGACCATTGTTTCCCTTTTCAACGACTATACAATACGTGTGAGGACAAATACATTTTGGACAAAGGCAAATAAAGACATGACGACGAACAAGTTGTCAAGAGAGTCACCTACTTAACAACCAAGAGTTAACAAAACCACGTTGTTATGGCTACTATAGATAATAAAAATGTTCAGAAAATCTCTAGATAGTAGCTACGTGTTCACTAGAGATCTAGAGCATCCTAGGCGCTAGTTAACTATTTATTTAAAACTTTGGAACTTCATAATAATAGACATAAATTTCTAAACTACGGAAAATTATAAAAACGTCATCTATTTAAACACGTTTTTTTTTTTTTTTTTTTGGTATGAATATAAAATTTATTCAAACAAAACTTATGTTACATTATATGCATCCTTGCTCTCAATAGTTTAGATGAAATAGTAAAAGAGAAAAGATTAAAAATCACACTATAGATCCTAACTTCGAGCCCTAAACCACACTTGGAGACCATCATCAAGCTCAGAAGAGTCTAGATGTGTGATGGAGGAGATCATGTTGCGAATCAATCGATCAATAAAAGTAATGAGTTGACCTGATGAGTGGGGAGGTTCACCATGTATTCGTCGGTTTCTTTCACTCCATAACGTATGAACCACAGCTTGAAAAACATAGCGCAAGATAAAGCAAGTTGATTTTTTGAAAGTTGAATCAGATAGAAGTGAGAGAACCTCGATGAATGAAGTAGTATAGTGCTAGAGACACAGCTTGCGTGTGAGCTCCTCCCATACCCGAGCGGAAAAGCTACAGTAAAAAAAACAAGTGATCACGAGTCTCCAGCGGATCACGGCAAAAAAACACAAGATGCAGCCACTCCCCTATTCCAAGCAAGCATTCGATCTCCCGTGGATAATCTATTGTGAGTAGCCAGCCATAGAAGAAAAGAGTACTTGGGAGTAGCACCAGAGAACCAAACTCCCTTATGCCACTCCTTTACTTGCCCCACACACCTAACCTGATGTCATGTTTCAGAGCTAGAAAATGCGGACTTAAAACTGCCATCTGATCTAGGCCACAAAGCCACATCATCATCGTTACAGCCGCGATTTCGCACTTTGTCCAACTCATTTTCAATACAGTTTAAGATCTCAAATCGATGGCGTCTTCGTCGGTGAAGCCGGAGAGCATCCGCGACTGTTGCCTCAGATTTAATCCCCAAAGTAATGAAACCACTGTCACCAAGAATCTCATGAAACCTTCCCAACGAGCTCCAATTATCATACCAAAAAGACGTTTGAACACCACTTCTAACCTCCATCATGTGGAAAGTCGTTGCTTGATATCTATACTTAAGGAGCTTCTTCCACATCCAAGATCCCAGACTTGTGTTCTCCTTGATCGACCAAAATGAACCAGTACGAATCAATTGCCTTTAGATCCAATTAACCCAAAGGGTATTTTTGCTTGAAACAATCGACCATATAAGTTTAAAACAGCAGACTTTATTAGCCTCTACAATTGATTTTAAGGTAATCTTCAAACCAAAAGAGTCTTTGGTGTAAAAATGTTTAAAGAAATTGATAGTTCGTGATTTAGACCGGAGACTGAAGTGGAAAATAGTCAATGAAGAACCACCAATTACAATGGCCGGCAATAATCAGACTGTAACCTTGGTACGAACATCTCTCACCTCACCGAACCTAACCGAATCACACGTCCGTCACTCATTCAATCGGCAAATTCTCTGCTTCAAATCTAACCGAATCGAACAGTGTAGTCGATAAATAACGTTCTCCTCCACTAGCGAAAACCACCTGCAAACCAGAAGATAACCGGGATATTAATAAATCCGGTTTGATTTCGGTTAAGTCAAAGCTTATGGTGAAATAAGGGGACAATCTTACCGCAATGAGTTTCCCTGCGTTTTCTGGCCGTTTTGCAACCTTTATCGCAGCAGCTGCTGCGGCTCCAGAAGATATTCCCACCTGCCAGATGAATGATCACATTTATCATGATTCATGAACTCCGGTTTTTTTCTTGTTTCTGGTTTATACTGAGAAAAAGCGTTAACCGATTATACCAGTAATCCTTCTTTGAGAGCAAGAAGCTTGGCTGTTTCTATAGCTTCCTCACCTTTTACCTAAATCAAAAGATTAAAGATCTCTGAATATTGTTTCACGATCGAGAAGTAGATAATCTCGGCTACTTACTTGAATGATTTCATCAACAATGTTTAAGTCCAAATTGGTTGGGATGATTCCTGAGCCTATTCCCTGAATCAAATGTGGACCTACAAATATGAAATCCCAAGAAACAATATTTTGATTAGAAATGCAAGAACTAAGAAGAAAGAGAAATAATGGTATTCGGGCGGGCAAACTATTCTAGTTAAGCTTAAATACGAAAATATAAAATGAAGTCGGTGAAGTCCAAAACTTTCATGTGTGAAAAGAATAGTATTATCCATATCTCATATATTATTCTTGTACAATCATATTTCTATTTTGGTTTCCTTTTCTATTTTAGAAATCTTTACATTATATATATATATATATATGAGACTGTGAGTGTTAGCAACTTAACATCATATTGGACTCTGCTCTACTCCACAACTCTCAGGCCTTGTATCACTACGAATTGATGTCAATTTTACCAAGTTAAAATGACAATGGAGTACCGACTTTATTTGCTTCCATGTTTTCTAACCTTATTTTGCCATGGGACCAATCTATAGATCAAGCACATTGTTTACACATTTTGTAACACCTAAACACTTCATTTTTCAATGATATTTACACTCTTACCAAAAAAAACTTAGCATCATATTAATAAATGTTATCAATATGTTGAGGACTCATATAAAATTAACAACAAGACTCAATAATATCTACTCTATAGCATAAAATCTATCAGATGTTTATTTCCTCACCTGGTTCTCCTCCGCTCAATACCGCACTTTCTACAGGTTCGACCACAATAACCTATTGATAACGAAATTATAACATAAGAAAACCTCAAATTTTACGGTTTATGTCATCAAGAATTAGTGAAATCATTTGTACCTTAATGTCTTTGTTCTTCTCCTTGAGGAACCTCCCTACTCCACTAGCTGTTCCACCAGTCCCAACACCAGCGACCAGTATATCTACTTTCCCTGCTGAATCTCTCCAAATTTCCGGACCCGTGGTTCGGTAATGAATCTACAAGAAACATACAAATCTGGATTTAACCATAACATAGAGACATAGATATATATATATATATATATATATATATACAAAGAATAAATAATTGAAGTAATATTTATATAAACCTCAGGGTTTGCAGGATTTTCAAACTGTTGTGGAATGTAACCACCAGGAGTTTTGTTTAATATTTCTTCAGTTTTCTCTAACATTCCTTTCATCCCTACGCGAATGTCTATGAGATGAAGGTCTGCACCTAATGCTCTCAGAATGATTCTTCTCTCTAAGCTCATACTTGAAGGCATCACAAGGATCACTTTATATCCTCTTGCTGCTCCGATGCAGGCTAGACCAATCCCGGTGTTACCAGCCGTTGGCTCAATCAATGTACTCTTTAATCAAAATATAACATTTTCATATTCATCTATGAAATTTTAATGAAATATTGAGGAATTATATGATATTATTTTAAGTGTTTCTAATTAACCTCTCCGGGAGTAATTATTCCTTTTTCTTCTGCATCTTTGATCATACTATAAGCAATTCTGTCTTTCACGCTAGAGCAAGGCTCCATCATCTCAAGCTTGGCAGCGATACGAGCCACGCAACCATCAACAATTTTGTTCAGATACACCATTGGCGTGTTACCAATCAACTAAATAAACATAGCAAAGGGTTTTAGACATGTTATTTTTTATTTTTCCAAGAAAGCAAATTAATATTGAAATTTTTTTAGAGATCTTACTTCAGTGACATCGTTCTTGATCAAGCACTTATCTTCCATGCTGGTCTGTATTTGATACTTCTGCAGATCCAATAATCTGAGATTCAAAATCCAGATAAAACTAAATTACTAAAAGTCTACTTATAATTCACAAGTAGATTCAGGAGGAGAAGTTTTGGTTTTTGGGATTAGTGATTAGTGATAAAGCGAAAAGAACACTGAATAATGTCTTCATGATTAACAATGAACATGACAATCCCTGAGTGAAGTTTAAAGAAAATAGCGAAAACCAGATAACTAAAGGTAACACGGAACAGAGCAGAACTACATGATTGTTTTATGGATAAACCAGAAAGAACCAACAAAAACGTACCTTGAAACAAATATGTCAATGAAGAAGTGAAAAATGAAACCAAACAAGTTGATAAGCCCAGTTATTAAAGCCACAGACTCAAACAGTATAGAGATAGATGGTAGGTACAATAGAATAATATTATCTATATAGACCATATCTTACATGTGATGCACACTCTACCATGAGAAGTTTGTGTACTGTTGGATAATGTGAATATAATATAAAATATTTGGGTTTTTTCAATTATGAAGATAATATATATATATAAGTGACACACTTCTACTTTAAACCTTTTAATATATTATACTTTTATTAAAAAAATTTAAAACAAAATTTTTTTCCAGTTTAAACCTTTAAAGTGCTGTTATATTTCCTGCTGACATTTTCAATTTTAAAAAATTTAATTCTATTAATGGGAAAATTAACTCTGGAGATTTTCACAATAAAAAAAATTCATTTAGAATTTTTTAAATTAAAAGATTTTAAAATTTAAATTAAATAGGAACCTCAAATCTTTAATTTAATTTAAAAATCGCTTAACTTATATATGTATGTGAACTATCGTCTGAGTTAATTTTTTCATTAACGGAATCAAATCTTTTGGGATCAGAAATCTTGGTAAGAATCGAAACGCCACTTTGAAGGATTAAAGTGAAAAAAAATTTACTTTGAAAAGTTTAAACTGGAATAAGTTTTACTTTGGAAATTTAAAAAGGAAGTGTAGTATCTTAAAGATTAAAAATAAAAGCGTGTGCCAAGATATTTTAAAAAAAATATATAATGGATATATGTGAAGATGATATTAGACGTAATTATTTGAAAGCTTCAAGACCATTACGGTCATTTTCTCTAATTAAATTATTAATCATATTTTGCCAGGATAGGATTATGATAAACAATCGGATAGTACAATAAAACTGTGACAAATCATAGTTTCTAAACCACATGTTTTTCCAAATGTAATCCTTGCTTTTTTTTCTTTTTTCTTAATAGGAGAATCTCATATTAAAACCTACACTAATTGAAAATTATACTCGTTTTCTGAGTTCCATAGAAATTTGAGCTTTTTTACTACTCAAAGCGTCTATGTGTAGTCAAAAATGATACTAATAATGATTTTTAAAAAATTTAAACAAAAAAAATCATTAAAATCATAGTAAAATATAGGTCTGGACATATTATCCGAACCCAAATCACCAATCCGAATCAGATCCAAAATTTTGAGTTCGGATCGGGTATGAATATACCATATTATCCGATCAAATAAAGATATGAGAAGAGTTTGGATGGGATAAACCCCGAAATCCATTCGGATATCCGAAATATTTACATAGGTACATATTATACTTATATATACATAAGATATATATATATACATATTTTGGATTTTTGGATTTTTCAGATTTATTTTAGGTTTCGGATTTATTTTCATATATTATGTCTTGTTTATTTTGGATATTATCGGATTTTTTGGGTACTTTGGTTTGTTGGGATAATTATAGATAAAAAATTTTAATTCGGGATCCAAAAATTTCAAAATCCAAATACAATACCGAAACCGATTCCGATCCGAAAGACTTCTGAATTGACCCGATCCGAATTTATTAATTATCTAATCGGATATAAGATTCATAATACCCAATTATCCAAAATCCAAAAAACCTGACCCTAAACCAGAATGCTCATGACTAGTAAAAGAGCTCAAAATCTGTCAAAAAATAAGAACGAATCCTTCATCCTACCACGGCCAATTATTACATATATATTTGCTTTGTGGTCCAAATCGTGTGAACGTGTTTCTAATAACCTTTTGTTTTTATATTGTAGAAACAAAATTAAACACGGTCTTCTGATGTAACTGCCAAAAAGTTTGTTAGGGGAACAAAAAAAAATTAGTACGTAAATCTATAGTTAGTTAATTACTAAAAAGAACCAAAAAAAAAGAAAAAGAGAGAGAGAGAGTTTGAGTCTTGACTGACACGTCTGAGACAAATCAACCTGTGCTAACTTGTGTGAGACCTTCTAGACAAGAAGGAGGTTTCAAGCTCGGGTTAAAGAGAAGGATATATTTTTTTTGGTTCATGTTTTGATGAAAATTAGTACACGTGGAATAGTGATTAAACTAGGTTCGATTTTGGATTGACTGAAGACTGTTAGTTTCTAACATGAATATTTCATTTTAAAAAAATAAAAAAATAACTTAAAAAAGGGTAGTGAGAAGAGAGTTTCAAATAAAAACTTTTGGAAGTGTATTGGATGAAGTATTTGAAATGATTTGAGTTTTAATGAGATTTGAAATGATCTGGTTGTATTTTGGTGAAATGAATTCTCTAAAATCTTATCAAAAATCATAAGATTTTGATCTTTATATTTTTAATTAAGAAGTCCACTGAAATTTTAACTAAAAATTTTAAATCCATTTTTTATAGTGTTTTCAATAACAGTGAATTTGAATGTATATTTTAAAATCATTAATTCAAACATACTAGAAAATTATATTAAAACTCATGTTTCATGAAGACATGATTTGTCATTTAAAAGCAAATCTATCTAAATGTTTAGTTCAATATCCCCTTTAAAATTCCAATGAAAATCTCATTCAAAATTTATCTATCAATAGTTGGTTTAATTTTTTAATTTTAAATTTAATTATATAAACAATTTATATTAAAATATTAATTTATTTTTGTTTGAGAGAGTACGAGTCTTTTCACTGATGCACATGCTCTTAGTGAGCTTACAATGTTACAACTTACAATGTCGTGTACTAGCAAACAGAGTTACTTAGAAGCTCTGCACCAAAACAGAGCTATAATTAAGAATAGTCGATATTTTTCTTCGATCTAATCTCTACTCTGTTTATACCCACTTATTGTGGCTCTATTTTCGTCTACGTTTTCGTTGAACTTTTGCTGTGTATTTTGAACTTTTGCTGTGTATTTTGAACTTTAAGTTATATGAACTATTCAGTTGATATATAGTATTCGTTTCACAGTTAGTTAGTACAACTTTCCTTCTTAAAAATACATAGAAATTGACCGAACCATCTTATAGTCGTCCGCATTAACACTTTCGTTTACGTATGTTGAGTCCATCGTTTTCTTATCAAAGAAAAAAAAACAAATGTTGAGTCCATCGTTTTAAGTTTTGATACATCTGAAAAGAAGATTAAATTTTTTTAAAAAAAATATAAGTATTAAGTATAGAAACATGTTTATTTTAATAACTAATTAAATAAAAACCTAATATTGTTAAATCCTTTCTAAATTACACGTCATTATTTTATGTAGCACTTAATTTATCCGTATTTCCCTTGCTATAGTGAATATATATATAAATATATTTGGGATTATTGGGTCACTGTTCTTTCGGTCATACTATAACGGTTATGGTTATGGTTATGGTTTTTTTTTTTTTTTTTTTTTTTTGTTCTTTGTAGTGTTATTTCAATAACAAACCTGAAATGTTTGTAGGTTAGGCTTGGTTTTAGTTTAAACATTTTCAGTTTAGTTCAGATGGTTTTATTGGATCGATTTCCGTTCTCTTGACAGTTGACACAATTTAGTAAATAAAGCATATTGATCATCTTTTTTAGTAGGTAGAAGAAGCTTCTTTCGGTTGTAGTAAAACGGTCATGGTATCGTTTTTATTTTTGTGATTTTGTTTAAAAATAATAAAACTAATTAGTTTATGAACCATCTTAATTTGGCTTGGTTTTAGTTTAAACATTTTGAGTTTGGTTTCAGTTGGTTTGATTGGATATTTTTCGTCATCTCTTGACACAATTTAGTAAAGAAAGCATATTGATAATGTTTTATTAGGATTTTTATTTACTACAGTAGGTAGAAGACGCTGTTTACATATCTTGACGGAGATAAAGTGGTTTGGGTGTTTCATGCATCGGCAACCTTCTTCTGACCCAAGAAGAACCTTGAGCGGAGGACATCTTGGTTTTCACGGACCTTGTTGTCCTTTACGGACAAGAACCGCTGGTACCATTGGCCAGATCTTTTGAGGTCTCTGTCGGCAGTGATATTCTTGAAATCAACGTAACTAACTCCGAATCTAACGGTAAAGCCTTGGCAGAATTCATAATTATCGCCAAGAGACCACACAAAGTATCCTTTCACGTTACAACCCGACTCCCTAAAAAATGATTAATAATGTGGTAAGATTGATAATATGTATGTAAGCATACGTATATATATATTGATATATATAGATCAAGAGTAGCATTCACTCACTGGATGGCCTTGCGGAGGAAACAGAGATGACTGCAGAGATAATCAGTCCGGTTATCATCAGCAATAACCACCTCCTGAGGAGTGTCACCACCGGGGCTACTAAATCCTAATTAGGACGTCGTGACATGAACAATATATACAAAAATATATGAGTAAATTTCCTCATGAGACAATTTGAAATACACTAATTAAAATGTATAGATGAAAACTCACCATTCTCTGTGATATAGACTGAAGGATTGTCGTATCTTGTTTTGAAGTACTCCATTGTGTCTAAGATACCTCTTGGGCGGTAATACAATTCTGCATTGAACTGAGAAAAAATGAAGCATATGTAAATCCTAGAGTGTTATTTTGTTTAAAAAACGTAACGAAAGAATAGGGAGGGGTTGTTTGGACAATGCATACCCATGGACCAATGGGACCATCCTTATTTACATCTGTAAATACAAAGATGAAAAAAAATAGTAGATGGTCACAAAATTTTGTAATTAAGGGAAGAAGATTAGACATGAGGTTGAAAATAATTAAGCGGAATATAGAGTGGTACATGAGAGTGCTGAGAGTGAGTCATTCATGACAGTGAGTCTGTTCGGAGGATTTGGAGGAATGGCGTAGACAAACTGAGTGAAGTAATAGTTGAGACCAAGAAAATCAAAGGAACCCTTTACAAGTTTGGATTCTGCTTCCGTGAACTCAGGAAGCCTATCACCCACAAGCTTCCTCATGATGTCTGGGTATTTACCCTTTGTTAGCGGCTCCATGAACCTGTTTTATACACATTCCTTTGATAAGTTTATATATTTTTATGTACATCTAAAAATCATATCATTGTTTTTTTTGGGTATATATATATTTGTACCATCCCAAGAAGAATTCTTTGTTCCTCTCAGTTGCATCTTTACTCTCTTGAGTGTCATCATATGGAAGGAACCATCTTGTTATCATCACTGGTCCGATTTGTCCTCCTTGTTCCTTCTGTATATATTATTAATGATTTTTATATTAGACTCATATATATATTACTTAGATTACACATTTTACAAATATTGTAGAACTAACCTTATATTTCTTCCTGTAAAGATCAACGGCTGTGGCATGAGCAAGAAGCTGGTTGTGTGCAACGATGTAAGGTTCCGTTCCAGAATCTCCGGCGTAACAACCTTTGTTAAGCCATGAAGAACATCGACCAGGTGCATCTGTTCCTGTTGCATAGCCTCTCGTAGGCACTGTGAAGAGCTGGTTGATCGTAATCCAGTTCTTTACTCTGTCACCAAATAGCTGGAAGCAAAGATCCGCGTAATTTTTGAAATCCTCTCTGCATGCGCATATTATAAAATCATCTCATTAATTAATGCATGGTCAAATCTTTATATGTAGTAAGCAGGGATGTCTTAAAGAACACATACACGATCTCGCTGTCCAAGAAGCCTTCATACTCATCTTGTAGACACTGAGGAAGGTCCCAGTGGTAGATTGTAACAAAAGGAGTTATATTCTTTTCTAGGAGGCCATCTATGAGATTGTTGTAGTACCTAACACCGTCTTGGTTGATTCCCCTACTCACCTTTCCTCCTGCTCACACATGTATATATCATATATATATATTTACTCTTACAAATAATCAAAACCAAAATTATGTGTGCATGCATGTGTATATATGGATCAATGTGTACACATACTCGGAACGATTCTTGACCACGCAAGTGAGAATCTGTAGGCGTCAACCCCGAGTTCGTCCATTACGTCTAAATCTTTCTGCAGTTTATATATACAATAGAATTTCAATAGTTTATCGATAATTCAATGAGTATATGTGTTAGTTTAAAAGATTAGCATCTATATTATATTGAGGAATTAACCTGCCAGTGCTCATATGATCCACAAGCAGTATCTCCATTCCCCAAATCCTCTCCTCCTTTCTCTGTTAGCGTAATAAAATTACTATTAATGTCTCATAATATACGTAAGACTAATGTCCATGCAAACAGGACCAGCTCTGAGTTTCAAAAGACCACAAGCGAAACAAAAAATTGGGCTGCTTTAGTTTGTTAAAAAAACAAAAAGTTAGAAAAAAACATGTTGCTAAGTTCGAACTCATGATATATGGGTATATAGGGAACAATACTTTTCACCACTACGCTATATATGATGACTCTTCATACAAAAAAAAAGGCTTTTAAATATTTTTACAGACAAAATCTCACATGCTTTTGCATGTACATTGCTTGACCTCAGGACCGGACCTGCATGCAAACAACAAACCTGGATATCGGTGAGTGAAGGCATCCCAAGTGTTAACTCCACGACCTTTGCTACCTTCGATCTGCAATGAAAGGAAATAACCATGCATGCTTAACGTTGCATTTTAATTAATAATTGTGGAATGGACTTTAACTTTTATATGTCGAAACTGAGACAATCAATGTGTGATCTGTTACATGCCTGGTAAGCAGAAGATGCAACACCGAAGATAAAGTCCGGATCGAAATGGTTTCTGTTTAAACGTTCAGTTTGGTTACATGTGAAAGGCTTTTCATCTTCGCAAGTGATCTCAGCTTGGCAAGTCACCACAGCTAAGAGAAGAACTAAGGCGACTCCAAGAAGCTTCATGGTTAATTTGTAGATGTATGTTTTGTGATGCATGGAAACGTTGCGCCAGTCTAGGGTTTATATAGCCTTTGTAAAGAATAGTAGTGACGTATGCATTACCTTGTCTTAGTG
Source organism: Barbarea vulgaris (assembly GCA_963667165.1). Taxonomy (NCBI): domain Eukaryota; kingdom Viridiplantae; phylum Streptophyta; class Magnoliopsida; order Brassicales; family Brassicaceae; genus Barbarea; species Barbarea vulgaris. The sequence goes on along the minus strand of OY763891.1, from coordinate 16,747,902 downwards.
ATCTTTTGGGAGGTTTCGATGACATGAATCCCGTGGGTTACCTCACTTACAACTCTAGCTTAATATTTCTTAATTGATATTCGTCTGTATATATATAATTATTTTTCCAGTTTTCGCTGTGTGTTGCTCATTTCATTGAGAAAAATGTTTCATTCATTGTGAATTATTGATTACTACTACTAGCTATGTTTTTTTTTTATTAACCTGCTTATTACTAGCTATGTTTATCTCTATAGCACATGAGTTTCTAATCCGGCTTTGAGCACAAACTGTGTCACATCTTCAATTGATTGGTCAACACGACCCATACAATATGGAAGGTTCGCGCAGAACTAGAACGACCTGCATCAAGATTCCTAGTAGATGATGTTCAAAGCCTCTTATGTTGGATTTGGAGTTATAATTTGACGCCATATAATAAAATATAATCATGTATTCAATCTAGAATAACAACGCCTTTGTTAAGAAAAAATAATAGTTACAATACATAATTTACATTGATCGATCGGCCACTCACAAGCCTCACCGGCGTCACCGCTCACCGTCATAGCATATCTCTTATTGATTTTTTTTTTGCCGCTCGATGCTTTATCACAAGAAACTAAAGATGTCCCTTTTGGAGGTGCTTTATCATATGCATGACTCATCTTTTCTTTTCTTTTTTTATTTCTCTTTTTTTTTTGTTTTTTGGTTTAGCAATAGCTTTTGAACCTTGATCTATAACTTTCTCAGCCAAATACCATATATAGTCATATTTCTTCCTAACATCGAGAGTTACACTCGTAAATTTATTCTTTTTCGAAAGTCTGTTATAGTTACACCAATAGAGCAACGAAAATTGGTATAGTAATCTTTAATAACCATTTTGGGTTAGAGTTTAGTTTTAGGGTTAAAAACTTAACCTTTTGAGTTGGGGTTTAGGGTTTTCAAGTAGGGTTTAGTTTCTAGATTTATATTATTTTGTTAAGTAATGTAAAAATCTACAAAAACACGTAAACTACTAGAATGTTATTTTGTTTTATATATTTGTTCTGTATAGGAAAATATAACAAACTAACATTTCATTCTATGTAGAATGACGAGTAATTTTGGTTTGTGTAAGAAAGTTCAAAACCATGACACAGTTTTGGATTTATTTTTTATTTTTTAATCATATGGATATAGAGACCATCTCCATTAGACATATTGAGGAAGATGTCTTAACATATAATTAAAAAATATATATTAATATTGTAAATTATTTTCTATGAAAATGTGAGATATTGTGTATAAAGTATCTTCATGAAAACACTTTTATTGAGTTTGTTATTGTTTTAGAGACACGCATAATATAATATTAGTATTTTATAATTAAATTTATGTTAAGACCCCCACAAAAGTTTATGCAATGTGGATGCTCTTAGGGACATATCTTTTGCACAAGTAAACAACCCTGCAATAATCCAAAAAATGCTATCGGAACATTTTCGAGGAGTTTTCGACGCTCAAATTAATTAAAAAAAAATCCATAGAACTTGGTCGATGTTTGAGAAAATTTTAGTTGGTTCGAAAAACAAGAAATATAGTCGGATATAGTAGTTTTATTGATCGAATATCGGTAGCAAATAACAAGATTCAAGACACTATCAATCTATGAACTCTAGTCGTGAGGAAAGTTTATCGTTGATGCCTGATAGTTTTATGGTTTCTTGCTCTCGATTTTTTTTGTTTTATATATCTTTGGGTCATGACCTCTTTATTTAGAGGGAACCACTCCTTATTCCTAATCCTCATGAGATTTGGAGTCGGTAGCTAGATTCGCTCACATATAGGGCCGGTCGTGATATTCTCGGATAGCATCATATCTTGTCTCGATATAATCTCATAAAATTTGTGTTGATCTTGTCCAATATCTTCTAGAATATTATGTTATTTACCCGATTTTATCGGGATTTGTCGAATTCATTTTGGATTTTATCTAGTTAGTCTCGATGATAAAATTATACACAACAGTCGGAAACCAAGAAACAAAAACAGAAAACACAAAGAAAATTAATTAATATGTTAATGAGAGCTAGTAAAAAAGTGACAGTCCACAGTTTTGTATGTTTTTTTTTTTTATAAAAGATTTGACATTAAACTGCAGGCGGAATACAATTTTTTACAGTAAAATATTTATAAATTAAGAACATTGTGACCAAAATATTTTATTATATTTTATTAATTAATCGTGTTTATTAATTTATAGAGATAATATTTAGATCAAATTATCATTTTGGGACCATATAAATTTATTGAATATTAATTTATAGAAATTTCACGGTATGTTGATTAGTAACACAGTTTGATGTAGAATTTTAACATTTGTAAAGCCTTTTACTTGATGCAAAGCACTTTGACACTTTGATGTAAAAGGAAATGACATCTTATGGTGTAGAGAATGACCAGAAAATGGCCGGATACCAAATGAGACAAAGTCTCGGAGACCAAGGACTGGATCTTAGTCCAGCATGGAAAGTGAAAGGCGAATGTTCGAAGTGATAGTTCTAATAAACAACTACAAGTCTACGGTTGATATTTTGTAAAAAGGTTTGGTGTTCGAAATTTTAAAAAGACCCAATAATTTAGTTGATCTAGAGGTAATTTTCTTTTGTGTATTGCTTATATGCGAAAAGGTAATAAAAATTCACATTTCGAAAACATTAAAAAAGTTTATAAGATAATTTTGTAAATTTGAAAATGTGTCGCCACAATATTTGAATTTGGAGTTCCTTTACTTCAAATTTTATTCTTTAAAACTCTTTTTTCTTCAAATTTCAGTTATTTCCATCCTTTTATGATGGTAAAAAAGAGAGCCATTTTAGAAGTTTTAAGTGTTAGCAGAAACAGTAGGAAGATTTAAAGTGTGAGTATACTATACTAAGATTTAAAGTGTAGCTTCTGCCATTTTGAAGATTAAAAAATGCGAATTTCCCTAAAATAAAGCTAGGGTAAAAACAATAGTTTTTAATCACAAAAGTCAACTCCAAATCGAATCTAATGATCTAATGTAAAAGAGTAGGCTTATGTAGGTATGATTTGCCAAATATACAACAATTAAAATAATTAGGTGGAGAAGAAAGTGGAAATTTCGTATGACTAATCTTATTTTTCATTCAACATGTAAATTTAGTTGTTCACAAATAGAACAAAAAAACACACATTTAAAATTATAGTAATTTTATTTAATTAAATACAAATCACGTTTATATACAAAGTTATAGTAATTATATCTTCTTCTTTTTTATACTGTGTTTTATTTTTACTTCCCTGGAAAGATACCGTTTTGAGGTTACAAACAGAGAACAATAGATAGAGATAAAGTGTGATCTAACAAGCGATCATAGTAGATGTAAAGGGAAACTCATGTGAAACAAAAGTAATAGAGCATGATGAGAGGTTACTGTTGAAAATATTCGAAACCAAGTGGAGAGAAAAATTTCTTGAATCCTGGCCGAAGACGAGGAAGATTGCCTTGGAGGAGACAATCTATCTCGGCCAGAAAGTAGTAAATATATCTTAACTAGCTCCTAAATGTTTTTGGATAGTTAAGCCATTGTTACCTATTTTATAACTCTATGGCACGGTCTTCTCAATTACTACCTTTTACAGATTTTAATCTTCGGAAACTCGTAAAAGTGATATGTCTACGAGTTTTAGACCGAGGATTGCATGGGAAATAGTTAATGAACAACTTATAATTGATCATCATAGAAATAAGTAACTTTATGGATTTTACAGTTTATTGCAATATAATCAAATAGTAATCTTGGTACCAACATCCCTTATTACCGCAGAATCCTACATTACTTACTACTCATTCAACTGGTAAATTCTCTGCTTCGTATCTAACTGACTCGAACAATTTAGTCGATAAATAACGTTCTCCTCCACTAGGAAAAATCACCTATACAAACCAAACGATAATCATAGTATTTAATAAACCCGGTTTATATATATATGGTCAGTCAGAGTCAAAGACAAAGCTTACCACAATGAGTTTCCCTGCGTTTTCTTGCCGCTTGGCAACCTTTAACGCAGCTGCTGCTGCGGCTCCAGAGGATATCCCTACCTACCAGATGAATAATTGCGTTAATCGCAAACTACGGTTTTTTGTTTTTGTTTTGATTTATACCAACAAAAGAACGTTAAATACAATCGTACCAACAATCCTTCTTTGAGAGCAAGAAGCTTGGCTGTTTCAATAGCTTCCTCACCTTTTACCTAAATCAAAAGATTTCAGATTCAGAATATTGTTTTACGATCGATGAGTAAGATCATCTCAGCTACTTACTTGAATGATTTCGTCAACAATGCTTAAATCCAAATTGGTTGGAATTTCACCAGAGCCAATGCCCTGGATCAAATGTGGACCTACAAATATGAAATGCCAATAACCAATATTATGATTAGAAATGCAATATCCCACATCAGAAGCTGGACAAAGATCTGGTATTAGAAATAACTTGGGAAACAATATGTGTATCTTGCGGACCAATTTCAGTTAGCGTCAAAGCCAAGAGAATGATGATTATGATTAGAGATAATCAAGAACTCTAAAACAAAAACTGATATTTATTTTCTCACCTGGTTCTCCTCCGCTGAGTACCGCGCTTTCTTCAGGTTCCACCACACAAACCTATTGATCAATGTAAAGGGATTATATATAATTTTTGAAAACAGAGAAATTTTACTATTCTTTCCAAGAATTAGTTAAGTTTTTTTTTTGAACCTTAATGTTTTTATTCATCTCCTTAAGAAACTTCCCTGTCCCAGTAACCGTTCCACCAGTACCAACACCAGCGATCAATATATCTACCTTCCCTGCTGAATCTCTCCATATCTCTGGACCCGTGGTTCTGTAATGAATCTGCAAGAAACATATATTGGATTCAACCATAACAGAAAAAAAAAGAGGGAGATTCAAAGAGTAAAGAATATTATATATACCTCAGGGTTTTCAGGATTTATAAACTGGTGTGGTATGTAACCACCAGGAGTTTTGCTTAATATTTCTTGAGCTTTCTCCAACTGTCCTTTAATCCCTATGTTAATATCTGTGAGATGAAGCTCTGCACCTAATGCTCTCAGAATGATTCTCCTCTCTAAGCTCATAGTTGAAGGCATCAAAAGTATCACTTTATAACCTCGTGAAGCCCCGATGCAGGCTAAACCAATCCCGGTGTTACCACCCGTTGCCTCAATCAATGTACTCTAATGAAAAGAAAAAAAAAAACAATTCAATTAAATATGTGAATTCTTATGAAATCAGGGCCTGTTCTGAAATTTTGGGGGCCTATTGCAAAATAGAAATTTGGGGTCTATTTACTACTCTTTCCATTTCAAATTATTTATCGTTTTAGGAGTTAATTTTCGTTTCAAATTAGTTGTCGTTTTAGGTTTTCGATGCAGATAATTTGTCTCTATTATTTTAATGTTTTGATCCATTAAAACAAATCAAATATAAATTAATTAAGGGTAAAACAGAAATATCAATTGTTTTCTTAATCTAGGTAAAACAATCTAAAACGAAAACTAATATGAAACGGAGAGAGTAATATTTTATCGTACAAAAAAAATAGGGCATATTTGTATATAAAATTTGATGTTAAATAATTGGAGGTCCTAGGGGAATGTTTCATGGTGCTATGAGCAGATGAAATATGGATAGTTTTTTTAGCAAGGCTTGTAACCTTTGTGTCATAACTGGAGGGTACGAGTGTGAAGTTGTAAACGATAAAAGAACAAATAAAACCAATAGGCTATAAGCCGCGAGTGGTCAATGATTTTGTAAGTGTTTCTATTAACCTTTCCGGGAGTAATCAATCCTTTCTCTTCTGCGTCTTTGATCATACTATAAGCGATTCTGTCTTTAATGCTAGAGCAAGGCTGCATCATCTCAAGCTTGGCAGCGATACGAGCCACGCAACCATCCACAATTTTATTTAGATACACCATTGGTGTGTTACCTATTAACTGCATAACATACACAAAACATATATAGAATGCCCCAAAGTAACATATAAAGCAGAGGATTTTTAACATGTTTATACTTCCAAGAAAATAGAGATTCTTACTTCAGTGACATCGTTCTTGATTAAGATGCGGTCTTCCATGTTGGTCTGGCTTGGAAACTCTTGCACATTTAATACTTTTCCCATGTTTGGGTACTGAAAATCAAAATGGAGTTATGGAGTTTAATGAGATTATGTCTGGAAGAGATGGAGAAAAAAACAACTGAAACCAAATTCAGAAAACGGTATGGAGTGTAGGAGGAAACAGAGCAGAACTATATTATCTTTTTCTTTTAATGAATAAATGAGAAAACAAGAAAGAACCAAAAAAAAAAAAAATGTCGTACCTTGAGTTTAAACGAATGATATCAATGAAGAAGAGACAAAAGACCGCTAAATCTAAAAGCACACACCATGCTATATATATATAAACGCAGACATATATATTGTATAAATGTATTTAGATTAGTATTGAGTGGTGTTGTACAATAGAATATTATTACCTATACAAAAAACAAAACACTCTCAAACAAACCAAATCTTGTTGTAAGATATTCATTGAACTCTAGACCTCACAAACAAACACGAGAACAATTGTGGTGATAAATAATATTACAAACAAACGTAATGTATATCTTAAAGTTGCAATAAATGAGTTCAAAGCTGTGGTGATAGCCGCGATGATAGTGATGGCAACAACAACAGTTATGGTGGCAACAATAGGGATGATAGTGTTGGCGTTTGTGGTAGCAGAATCAACTTATTCGTGAAGATAATTTCTTTATCGTAAACTTTAGATATAGGAAAAATGATTTTTAGTTACACGAATTATAGATCACGGCATACCTACACTACATGCAAACTAATTTAATATTCTAATAACACGAACTATTGATTTCATATGTGTAGGTCTTGTGTGTGACCTATAGTTCATGTAGTTAAAAATCATTTTTTTTTTTAAATATATAATTATGTTTGTTTGTAATATAGCTAAAAAATGTATTAGCACTTGGTAAGATTTCTTGATTCGATTAGTTAAAAGGTTTTTTACATATTTCAGATTCAAAATAGAGTAGTTCAATTTTCCCACCAACTTATTATATTCTTTAACTCAAACTATATTTGGAATATATTTATTTTTCACTTGTTATTGAAGTTTTACAATGCTTTTTAATTTATCAAATTTATTAACTATACAAACTTCGTTTATTTTAAGCAACAGTTTTTTTTTAAAACTACAATGTTATCTAAATTACATATTTTATATTATTAGTTTATGCCACAAATGTATAAAAATAAAAGAAATAGTAAACATCAACATTAGTGTATTCTCTCCGTAGATGATCTCAATTAACGTCTTTAAAGTACGAAATAAAGTTTTTATTCTTAATTTTTTTATATAAAGTAAGAATTTATTTATTTATTGGTAACACTAATTTTTTTTTTAGTTTATAGTTTTGTTCAAGTATAAAATAAAATAAAATATAAAGTCTGAAGAACCAATAAGAAAATTTTCTAAAATAGTTTGAGTAACAATACTATCATATCTCCAAATTTGGAGTAAGAAATAGAGTACCATATTTTTATTATTTTTCGTTTATAATAGGGAATTGATCAAATTTCAAACTACTTTTTCAAGGCCTATGAAAGAATGGGTATTCTTTTCTGATTAAACCCTGCTCTTTCAATTTTAGGATGAATCTTTCAACAAAACTACCATAAGTTGGTTGATATATAATGTCACTGAAAAAATATTATTCTCCAAAATGGTGTTTGAAGGAGGAAATGGATGTCGTTTGGAGATGATTCACATGTGGTGAATAGTACACGATGTGCATTATGAAGTATGGAGGCAAGTTTGTGCCTTTGTGTAGTTTGAAAATAACATCTAAGGCTAGGCTTGTACGGAATTTTCAAGTATAAAGACGAGCTTGTGCCGTGGCTTAGTTTGAAAATAACATCCAAGGCTAGGCTTGTATGGAGACAAATTTTTAAGGCATGCGTTGAATAGACATCTAAGGCTATGCTTGAATGGAGACAAAGTCACAAAGGTGTAAGATGGATTTTAACAATCTTTCATCCAACCGCCTTTGTGTTCCGATCCATGTTTTTTTTTATATGTTTTTCTGTTTATAAAAGATGAAAAATAAAAAAATAAAAGAATATCCAAAGGCGTTATCAAACATTTTGTCTTCATTGTGAAGATGACATCTAACACTAATCCTTTTTTTGGTGTAATATCTAACACTAATCTTTATAACCTTAATCCAAGATACGCATTTGCTTTCTCATTCTTTAGGAGATCTGCTGCTAATTGCAAACATAATCGTTGCTCTTGTTGCCCAAACACATCCATATGCGGTCTTTTAATGTACATGGCCGTATTTAGGTATGTGCAAAGTGTCCTTTTTTAAAAAAGTTTGAGAGGAATTAACAAATATAAAAATTGGTATATTATTCATGTACTGAAAATTGCACACTTTTTTTTTTTGCTACCGGTGAGAAACCCAACAAAAGAAAGGTGTCTCCTCAAAAAAAAAAAAAAAAGAACAAATCTCTAGACAACTATTCACATAAAGTCTATAAAGTTGATAATCAAATAAATATACCAAAGAGTTGTAAAAACTGCAACATGTAATGAGAAGAAGTCATCACACCAAAGATTTTCTACTTGACATGTCTTCGTAATACATAAGATCAAATCCCAAAAAAAAAGTGTTAATGTTCATTTGATATTAATATCATATAATATGCATCACACCATAAACATTATTTGCTTCTTTATTATATAAATAGCCCAAGACAGTTTTTGTATTAATTGAGCTAATAACTCTACCAAAAACTATAAATCTAATAGACAAATACAAAGGTTATGCACAACCCCCTATGATTCACCCCTAATCGACAAAATTAAAAACATCCAATCAAAAAAAAAAAAAAAATACTAAAACCTAGAAAAAGATTTCATCACCATCAGAAATTTAGTACTCAGATTATTAGTTTATACCTAAGTACAATACCTCACCCACCATACCACAAGACATCTTCATCTTCTTCTTCTTCTTCATCTTGCTCATAACTTAGACCTTATAATAACCCATTATAGTCTTCCTTATACACCATCATCATCCACTTGGCATCGTCTTTAACTCATTCACTGTGGCTCTAATCTGCTCTTGAACCAATTCTAATCTCCTCGAGTACACTTCCAACTCCAGAATTTGCTGCCTCCTCCACCGCTCGTCCCCTACTCCCTTACCACCAAACCCTAGATTCATCGACGGCATTAGCATTGGACTTAACACACCTAAAGCATGAGCACCACCCCCCGGGAACCCTCCCATCGCAGCCATCATCATTCCCGTTGTACCATTCATCATCTCCTTAATCATAGGCGATACACAATTCTTCACCGTCTCTTCTATCAACCCTCCAAGACTCCTTCCTTCACCAAAATCACCAATGGCAGCTACATTCTCGTTAAGGTTCACATTCGGCATTGCCCCGTCAATGATCGGTTTATCTTCATCGATTTTTACTATCCTCGATCGTGATCGTTTCCTCGAACCGCCACTACTACTCATTGTCATTTTCTTCTCCAAACCGTTTTCAGAATCAATGTCCACATTTGGATTACCATTGGTGTTGTTATTTACATGGTGATGGTGATGATGATGATTGTGATTATGATTATTATTAGTTTCTTCAAAATCCATCACATTGTTATCTTCAAAGCCTATGATTTTCCCAGTTTGATTCCAAATTTTCCTAGAGATATCAAAAGTTGCTTGATCATGAGGGCTTTTGAAGAATACCTCTTTACCAGAACTAATCTTACTCATCACATTCCGATACTTCTTCTTCAACCTCCGAAGCTTTTCAACAAGCTGGTTCTTGTTGAAATCCAACTGAAGCTTCGACTTGATCTGTTCGTAAAACGGCGCCGTATCAGGCGGATGCGAGCTGTTACCACGGTGGCTTGTGATGTAATCAAGGAAGCCACGGAGAAGCTCGATCTCGTCTTCATCAGTCCATAGTCTCTGAAAAAGACGTCTTGAATCGTCAATTGGTGGTCTCTGATGAACGATCTCAGTCATGCGGTGCCATTTCGGATCGGAATCTGAAGGAATCGCCGCGACAGGTACGGCGGATCCGGCAGGTAAAGCGACGGTTACGGTGCCTGTAGAGGAAGAAGACTTGGTCACCAAAGGAGCTGTGGAAACCGCAGAAACCATAATTGGAGAATTCAGATCTTCGTATTCAGGATCGTCTTCGTCAGCTTCGTTTGGCTCAGGCATGACAACATCTTCGTTCTCACGTAAATCTTCTTCCGATTCAGTCTCTCCTCCTCCTCCTCCTCTGCCGTCTTCTTCTAGATCCGGCGATTCAACGGAAAACACAGCGTCACGTTGATCCGATGACATCTCCAAGAAAAAAACGCAAACGCAGCTCAAAAAAAAACACAAAGAATTCGAATCGTTTCAGCTTCGATGGAATTAAGGAGAAAGAGAAGAACCAGATCCAGAAAGAGGGAATTGGGTTCACGAGGATTGATACGTTTTTTTTTTTTTTGGGTGGTAGGGTATGAGAATCTTCGACATAAGTAGGGGTAGTTTCGGGATTTTATGGATTATAATTATGACTAGGCAATTGCAGTTGTAGGCAAGTGTGGTCCAATCCTCCAACCCCCGTGCTTGGTTGTTGTTGTTGCGGTTTAGTTGAAAGCTTGATCATGTCTTTAAAGTCAAAGGTCGACAACCGCTACCGCACAGCTCACGAGAAAAGCTTTTCCTCAAACGCGATTTCTGTATATGAGCTTTGACAAAATGCGTCTGTAACATAATTGGTGAGTTATGGTTTATGGAAAGGATATTTTAGCGATATGATAAAAAAAAAAAAAAATGGTTAGGTAAAAACGAGTATATAGATAATGATTGTGAGAATTAAAAAATTCTAATCACCTTTTTTAGTGAACAAAGCGGTTTGTAAACTCATATATTTTTAGCCGGTTTACAATCGCATTTTTTTGGTTTTTAATTGTATATACTTGAACCACTTCTTTCAACCGGTCATTTTGTTACTCTTTCAGAGCAGTTGAACCTCAAACCAATTTTAAATTAGGTTAACAATGAATTCGTTTGACGAATATATAATAGAAAACAAAAGGTATTAGTGTAAACTTGGTTTCGCACAGAAAATTACAAATAAATATTTCGACAGAGAAGAAAGTATTTACCAGTACAATTCAAAGAAAAGAAGAACAAAGCAAGTCAACAAGAACTGAAATTGAGTTTTTTTTTTTGTTTTTCCTTTTTTCTTTTGGAATTAACAATTTGAAACAGATATTTATTTGGTTAAAGCAAGTGCATTTCTTCTTCAGTTCTTCTACTTCTTCTAATTGTCATCATGAAGAAGGAGAAGAAGAAGAATGAGGTGATGGAGAAAGAGCTCTAGTATAAACGGAACTTCTCCTTAGTGTTCTGGAAAACTTGCTCTGCAATAACGGCGCCATTCCCGTCAGCTTTCTTGATCTCCAGGGTAGATTTCTGGTAAACCCCGGTGCCTCTTAGAGCATCAGCTATGAAGTCATCAAACCCGATGGCTATGGCTGCTTCGGCTTTGGCTCCATAAACCAATCTCTGTTCACAAAGTAAGAGAGATGAGTACTCATCATAATAATGAATAGATTAGAAAGATATCGGGTTTGTGTGCAGAAGACATGTTTCGACATTTTTACCTTTAGTCTCGAGAGATGGATGGCTCCGAAACACATGGGACACGGCTCACAAGATGCGTAAATCTCGCATTCTGATAGCTCGATCTTGTTAAGTTTCTTGCATGCCTGCGAGTTCACAATGGATTCAAATCAACTATAGAAAACCGGTTTTTGCAGAGCAAAGTGACTGCAACAAATTAGATCAATCGATCGTATACACTCTCTTTTTACCTCTCTAATGGCAGTGACTTCAGCATGAGCAGTTGGGTCTGTGTATTTCAAAACCATATTGTGGCAGCTAGCAACAACCTCGTTGTTATGCACAATAACCGCGCCAAATGGGCCACCATCACCACAGTCAACTCCCTTATAAGCTTCTTCAACAGCTTGGGTAAGGAATTTGTGGTCACTATCATGCACAGCTGATCAAAAGACAAAGTAGAAACATAAACCACCAACAACTTCCCGCAAGCACATACAAACTTTCAACTAACAAAGAAAATGTGGAAACAGAAAGGAAGATGAAAAGGAGATCGAAACGAAATCTTCATTTTTGCTGTAATGAAAGATACATGTGATTCAACAAGAGGGAAGTACAGTAACCGTATAAAGCTTAATCTGTGTGTGTGTGTACAGTTGATGCATCAACCACTAGAAGAATCATAAATGATCAAGCTTTTCAGAAAATTTAACTGGAACCATAATCAGGATTTAAGAGAATATATATATATCATTAAGACATCACTATAAGCAATTGCATCAAAATGTTGTTAAAGTCTATACCTTGTTGGTGACCAGCAAATGCAGAAGCCACGGAGATGGTTCCGTCTCTTGCTTCCACTACACAGAGTTCAATAAGAGAGTAAATCAGATCTTCCAAACACGAAACATCAAAGAGCAAATCAAATCACCACAGCTTGTGTTCTACGCACAATTACAGCCATTGATCAACAGGGTTACTAAAGAAACATATATATACCATTACTTATAATACAAGTAAATATGGCTAACAGGGGAATCTTCAAGCTAAGTAAGATAACACTAAAACCAAGAAGCCATTGTTTCTAGACTTAAAAAAAGTCAAAATCACCTAAAATTATATGCTTCATCAAACCATTGAAGCATATGTAAAGTGTGATGATGATGATATATATAACAACACTGTGACGCTCTGTAAACGCTAAAATTCTGGTAATTTTTTTTTTAATCTGCATGTGAAATTAAATGACGAATTAAAAAATGACGAAAATTCGAAGAAATGGTCTTAAATCGAAGGAAATTTCAAGAATTCCGATCTCGAAATTGAACGCAGAATCAGCTGGAGAAAGAAAATCGATTTCGATTGTAAAATTCAAAAAAACCAAAAAAAAAAAACCAAAAAAAATTGCCAATAAATAATCAAAAGATTCTCGAAATGCAAAACAACGAATCTCGAGCAAAAGAGATGACTCCGATCTCGATCCAGAAAACAAAGGGGCGATAAATGCGAGGAATAGAGATTAAAAGTGAGGAGATCATTACCTTTAGCTTCTTCCATGACTGAGAATTTGAGAGATGATTCCCGGAATAATGGAGAAATCGAAGAAGGGGTTTGTGATGTGTGGGCGGAGATAGAAGAAAGAAGAGAACCAATTAATTGTGTTTATTTATATATAAACAAATGAGAGTGAGTCCAAAAGAAAAGCCAGAAGGTTGAGATTTTGGGAGATAGAGACGAACACACAAAGCTGAGTTGTGAAGACAGATATATATTGGAAAAGCCAAGGAAGGAACCAAGAATATTGATTGGGTTTAATTCCAGAAATTGTTATTACAGTCAAATAGTTCTTTTGTTTTTTTTTTGTTTTTTTAGGTAGTGTAATGAGGATTATTTCATTAATTTAAACAACATTAAACTCAATTTTTCTTAACTATAAAGCTAGCCCAATCCCAAATTAACATCTATAAATTAATAACAATTTCTATAAATTGATAAATTACCTTAGTTTCGAGTTAGACTAATGATTAACATAATATGATAAATAAATAAAATAATAACTTTTTGATAATCCTATGTAAATATATGGTTTCATCAATATTATAAATTATATAGTAATAAAATAATGTAGTGAAATAATATAATGAAATATAATTCTAAATATAATTTATTTATTAGCAAATTTGTACTTTTGTTGGAACTTATTTATAATGTTTTCTTATTACATCAAAATCATATGGTATTATCTTCTAAGATTACAACAAAAAGTTATTGAGAATTTTAAATGTGATAATTGTTTTGTAATATATATATTTGTGTATTTAAATATTGTCTTCACTTTCTTATTTTAAATAGAATTTTTTTGAAATTAGAATAAATTTTTTATTCTATAAATTAATACTTTTTATAAATTAATAACGATAGAGAAGTACATCTCACTAAAACTGTAAAACCACAAGGTCCACAATCAATAAAAATGCAAAATTGGTATAAGAAATGTACAAATCTTTTGATACACGAATACATATGTATGCAGCAGATGTATAAGCGAGTATCGTTACATGCGATTTATACAATATTTTAACTATTTATGCGAAGCAATTATTGAACGATTCAATAAAAGTAATAATTAAAATTTAAAACGGTTAATGGACTTGAGGTGGCCTATTTTTGTTGACCTTCACATGGAAACGCATCGATCGTCTTTCTTAGATAGTAAAAGTAATAATGTAACTATATTTTAGAATTTATAAAATGTTACGTATATGTTACTGTGGTTGGTAAAAAAAGACACGTTCTAATGGAGTTGGTAAATATTCTGAAGACCTGGTGGAAATTGACAAGAACAAGTTTTGTTAAATAAATAAAAGAGCAATATTGTTTTTGGGGATATAAGGATAAAAAAAATTGTATTTACGCAATTGAATAAAATTCAGATCACACAATTCACAAATATACAGAAGCTCGCGTGTACGTCTTCCACTCTTCCCCGAATCTTCCCTCTTGCCTCCATTGATGGTTGAAAATATTGGACCTAAAAATAAAGCATTAAAAAAGAAACATTAATCGTTTTCTAGAAGCAAACAGTTTAATGTAACGATCATCCTAATGTTTAACACATGACAAAATCCATTTTAAAAATTAATATAATTGAAATAAAATCCGACGAAAGAGAGCAATTATAAATTATATTAAGTCTAGCGTATTTTATTCCACTCTTTTGGCAAGAAACCTCATAAAGAAGATACAACAACTATTATATTTTAAAATCCAAAAAAAAAAAAAGTTTTATCAATAATTGGGATACTTTCCCAATTATTCTGTAGACTCTTAAATAAAGGTTGTTCTTACTTCAATCCTATTTCAAAACCGGTTGAAGCAAAAGCACTTGCTCTTTGAGGAGATTATAAAATCTTGTATAACTTGTTGCAGGACCATATATTTTTATTCTTGGTCTACTATAGTCTCTACCTAAATGAAAATTTAACAAATTTCTAATTTATACTCGATGGAAAAAAATACCAAAACTACTCCAACGTTAGAGATAATGGACTCTTCTCATGGCACTGTATTAATTTCCAAAAGAATACAGCGATATTTGCCTTTAATATTGTTAATTAATAGTAATTAATACCAGTTTTCAAACATTATGTCTTAAGTACTCATACTTGGTCAAAATAAAAGAGAGATTGAAAGTTCAAGGGTTCTTAAATTAATCATAAGGTTAATGTAAACAAAGTGTGATCATAATTACGCTAGTTTGCATTTTAAGTTGAACCAGAAGATTGAAGTTTTTAAAAATGTGTGTTCAAACAAAATCTTAACATGTTCTACTAACACTTAAAAACATAATATTCCAAAACAAAAATTGCAAGTGTGACAATGAGAAGAGCAAAAAAAAATAAATCGAGATGAAAATTAGAAGAGGTCTAATAGCAGACATGGCCATAAAGAAAGGATCTGAAGAATAAAACCCATAATGCTGCTGTTGCTGTTGTCTTCAACATCTTACTTCTTCTTGGGGTCACCAGCCTTGGTCTATACAAACACACATTGAATAATAAAACATCGTTAAGCCAAAACGAGCACAACAACAAACATATGCAAATGTAGATTTTTCCTGGTTAGTGTTTGTCTCTCACCTTCTTCACACCACGGATCTTCTTCGCTCTGTTCTTCCTCTCCTTCATCTGTTTCCTTGATCTCTCAATCTTGGTGTCAAGTCCGTTCTGTCAATCGCATCAGCAACCATTTTAGTATCAAATTGCAGCTAATCCTAACTTCTATAGAAAAACAATAGTTTCATTGCACAAGCAGGCAGCAGCAAAGTACGCATCAGACTAAAAACCAGACCTAAAAGCTTCACTAGAGAGGAAGTACATTGCTGTTGAATACACAAGTTTGTAAAAGAGCATTTACCCTGATAAGCCTGTACTTAGGCTCAAACTTCTTGGCGTTCTCGACAGAATCGTAAATCAAACCGTATCCGGAAGATTTACCACCTCCAAAATGGGTTCTGAATTTGAAACAGAAGATAGCATTCGGGTCCTTCACTTCGTACATCCTTGCCAACTTCTCCTTCAGCTCAGCCTTTCAAGAGTTAATTCAATTCAAACATTACATCAAAGCATTAAGAAACAATGAACCAAACTCCAAAGCTTAGAATAAAGAGCATACCTTTGAAACATTGGCTCTTCCAGGATGAAGAACATCAATGACCTAAAAAACAAATTCACAATCCACAATATCATTAATTGGATTTTAATATCTTATAATCGAAAACTCCAAAACCCTAATTGTGAATAGAACAAAGACTAATCACACAATGCTCTTCTGTGATCAAAATGTAAAATCGAAATCAATCATATCAAAACCTAAACCTCATATTCCTCAGTTTAAACATCAAAAGTCATATAAAATTTCAAAACTTTCCTATGAATCCGATTCATCTAAGTTTATCGTTCGACGGCGACGATGCTACACTGGAAAAAAATATCAAATGAAACATAGAGATTCAGGGATAAAGATGGGAACTTACAAACTGTTTCCTGGCGAGAAGCCTGTTGGTCATGAAGTTTCTGGTTCTGATTGTGACTGCTTTTTCCGCCATGGCTGCGATTACTCCGAGATCAGACTGAGCTCCGGTTGTACAAAATCGACGAGCTTCTCTCGCAGCGGCAACGTTAGAGAAAAGAGCAGTCAAAACCCTAGCTCATTTATATATAGCTCTTTCTTTCAGGTTTTTTTAGGGTTCTTTTTTTTTTTTTAATCTCTGTTAGTTTGATTGGGCCTGATTTTAGTGGGCCTTATAAAATCAATGTCGATAACTTAAATTAGTTTGTTTCAGGTTTTTTTTTTTTTGTCATCAAGAGATTCATTTATTTGAAAAGAAGGAAGACCTTCACAGTAAAACAAAAGTTTGAAACTGAAATACTGAACATAAACTCAAAAGAAAAAAAACGCTTAGAAAAGATCAGAGACGACTTTCTTCCGCGAGGCGAGAAAGTAACCAAGCCGGACCACCTATAGAAAGATAGGATCTCAAATGACCATCTCGCGTAACACTGCAAGCAATATCCCATGCCAAAGAGTTTGCTTTAAAATGAGATATTCGTAACCTGAGAACTTGAAACCTCCGTGTAAGACACAAAATACGATCAATGATAGATCGAAATCTGGGCCATTTCCGGCCATGTTTCAAAGCGTCAATAGCTGTAGAGAAATCACACCAGACTTCGACTTCCAGCACCCTTAAATCAAGCAGACTTTGAAGGGTCCATTCAATGATCTGGAAATTTGCAACAAGACGTGATGGAGAAGGGACGAAAGCTTCCCGAGCATGAAAAAGAGCTTCACCAGTCGAGTCACGGACCAACCAAGCTCCACCACTCATCGATGAGGAGTTTAACCATGAAGCATGAAGATTACATTTCAGGATCCCCTCCTCTGGCCTAACCCAACGAACATTCATAAGCTGCCAAGGAGAGCTCATGATTCTCACTTCAGACTTCATTTTTTCCTTTGCTTTGCACCATAAATCAGATTCCTCAAAGGCGAGATCAACTAAGAAGTTCAAATCCCCTTGTTTACTCTCATAAATAAACTCATTCCTATGTTTCCAAATGCCCCAAAGAAGCCATGGAATAGCAAGCTTGATCCTGACAGAAATCCTTGACGAGTTCAACAAACTAAAGAGGAAATCAACATTTTCGTGAACAGAAGCAGAGAAGCCCTGCTGAGGCCTTGGAACATTCGCTAAGTCCCAAACCTTTGCTGCAGGGGAGCAAAGGAATAACACGTGAGCAATTGATTCAGAAGACGAAGAGCAAACCTTACAAGTCAAATCAGCTTGAACTCCATGAGACACTAAGCATTCCGCAACAGCCAAAGCACCCGAAAGCATTCTCCAAAAAAATATCTTAATCTTAGGAGCAGTCTCAAGACCCCAAATCTTGGACTTAAGGTCATTGGAAGCCTTAACAATATCCGATAGTGGCTCCAGATCAACCCTCTGGCGTGAAAGAAGCATATTCCCACTCTTAACATCATACTCACCATTCTTTGAATAAAACCAAAAATAACTATCTGCAAGTGATGAGTTAGGAGGATAAGCCATAATCCGTTGAACATCCTCTGGGAAGAAAAGATCATTCAACATGGCCACATCCCAATTTCCATGAGAAGTAATTAGCTCCGACACCAATAGATTTAAATTCATACGGACTTGCTTATTATAGGGGCGCCTAGGACTATCGTCACAAATCCATTTATCCAACCAGACCAGAGTAGACTCGCCATTTCCTATAGATTTCACCAGCCCCTGTTCAAGAAGTTCTCTACCAAAAAGGATGCTTCGCCAAGCATAGGAAGGCCTCTCTCCCACACAAGCATTAATAAAATATTTTCGTTTGAAGTACCGTGCTTTGTAGATGCGTGAGACCAAAGACTGGGGGTTCGAGAGGAGTCTCCATGCCTGCTTAGCAAGCAGAGCTTGATTAAACTTTCCCAGATCCTTGAAGCCTAGACCTCCTTCACTCTTTGACTTGCACATCTTCTCCCAAGAAACCCAATGCATTTTTCTTTTTTCCTCACAAGCATTCCACCAAAAGCTTGACATCGCACTTGTTAATTCCTGACATTGATGTTTTGTTAACCGGAAACATGACATAGCGTAAACCGGTAATGCCATAGCAACAGACTTCAAGAGAACTTCTTTACCCCCTAGAGATAGGGTTTTTGCAAACCATCCATTTAGTCGAGATTTAAGTTTATCAGTGATGAATGATAAGAGTTTTCTCTTCGATCCGCTGAAACATTCCGGGAGACCTAAGTATGTACCCGCTCCACCTTCCTTTTCGATCCCCATCCACAAACCAATCAGAGACCGCATATTTGGTTCTATCTTCTCACCAAAAGTAATAGAAGACTTCAAGAAATTTATTTCCTGACCAGATGCATCTCCATAAACTTTTAAACACTTCAATATCTCCGCACTCTCTTTAAATGTGGCTCTACATAAGAAAAGACTGTCATCCGCAAATAACAGATGTTGAACAGAAGGACAGCTCTTATTAAGTCTCAGCCCAGAAATTTTTCCATCACGTTCAGCACAGCTCATAACATGAACAAGGGCTTCTGCGCAGAGGATAAAGAGAAACGGAGACAAAGGGTCACCTTGTCTTAAGCCTCTTTCCGGCTTGATATAACCATAAGAATTTCCATTAAGCAGAACTGAGTAAGAGACTGATCTTACGCAGAACATAATCCACTTCACCCACATCGAATCAAAGCCAAGCTTAGTGAGCAAACTCTCCAGGAAATTCCACTCAACCCTATCAAAGGCTTTAGACATATCTGTCTTAATAGCCATAAAATCTTCATTACAATTCGGGTTGGTCCTCAAAGCATGAACCATCTCATGTGCTATGAGAATATTATCTGAAATTAATCTATAAAGAGAGTAATTATATCTTCTTATAATAAAGTAAGTTTTTTTTCGGAGAAGCTCTCAAAACGCTGACACGTATCATTTACAATCCATTTTCTAACTTTTCCTGAGACGTTGACACATGTCAAATACAACATCTTTTCTTACTTTTTTTTTTAATTTCTTATTTTTTCTAACTCAACCAAAAAAAAAACAAATTTAAAATTCCTATTTTCTTAAATATTTTTTATCTTATACTAACTAAAATCAAAAAATAAATAAATATTAGAATATTTATATATATTTTGATACATTTTTGATAATATTTTAATTTTTCGTAAAAGATATGATTGTTTTGGTTTTGATATTTTTTCGTAAAAGACATGATTTTTTATAATATATAATTTATTTTTGAATTTATATAATACATAATAAAAATCATTAATCAAATAACTGAAAATGGCTTAAAAATGCAACTATATAACAAGAGTGGCTTGATAAGTGCAATTGGTAACCCTAAGTGTCTCTAATGCTCAACTCTAAATACAAAAAAAAATATCTTTATTAACTCCAACTATAAATTTTAATTCTAAATATCTTCCAATTCCAAATATTTGGTAAAGACATCTGAATTTTTTTTCTGGTATTATTAACGTCCATTGGTGACAATGCATAATTATTCTCGGCAGAATTTGTAAGTACATACTCATATTTTTTTTTCTGTTGTTATTAACGTTATTAACGTCCATTGGTGATAATGCGTAATTATTCTTGACAGAATGATCAAATCCATAAATACCTACTCATGTTATCCTTAATTGGTGTATCTATATTTGTTCTATCTTTATTTATTTTTTGAGTAGGTAAGGAAGACAAAGAAGAATGACAATATGTTGATGAAGTTAAGGACACATAGTGAAATTCTAATATTATTATTACTAAAAGATTATTTAGAAGACAATATTATTTGTTATATAAAAAAGATTAATTTGTTTTTCTTAATCTCTTACTTTCTTGATAAAATATTTTTAGTTTATTTCCTTTCATAATAAACTCATAAAAACAGTTGAAGAAATATTAAATAAGTATATTTTTATACTACCTACGCAATTAAAACCCACCATTAGGTTTACTCAAACATATGTAACATTATTTGAAAATATGTAATGATAGAGCTATTATCATTGGCATCACTGTTTGATGTTAGTATATTAACTACCCAATTTATATATTATCATTAGCTGCTTTTTATTGGATATTGATATTAATTGAAGCACAATATATGAATTGTATATTGATATATTCTTTTGAGATCTTTAGATATTGTTATTTGTAGGTCTGTGCTTATTCAAAAGCAGGACGAGACGACTCAGGATCCGACGATCTTTTTCAAATTGCAAAAAAGAAGGCTGAGAAGAGGAGGTTGAAGGCTTTAGAAAATGAACAATTTCGGGTCATGGAAACCGAATTTAGCTCTCTGTCGAATAACCTGAAGGTAAAAAATAGCAAATATACACCATTTTCTCTATTAATATCATTAATCTTTTCTCTAAATTCTTTTTTTTTTTAATCATGTGACTGTTACTTTATTGTTACAGGAAAATGGAACAGCTCACTTGATTCACTCATATATGAGGAGACATAATTATTATTATTGTACGAGTCATTCTTTTTTAAAATTGGTTTCCTTGAAATAAGTATTTAATTTTTGAGAATATATAAATTGCTTACTATAAATAACTAAACTGTGTAATATAAAATATTTAAAATAATCAATTTAAATTAAAAGTAACTAAACATATTTTAATATATATTTAGTTATAAAATATTACATATTTCATTATTGTAATTTCAAATCCATGCAATGCATAGGACATTTCCTAGTAAGTACATGTTTTGCACATATAAACTTTAGAAGATTTTTTTAAATGATACAATAATATGTTTTTGGAAATACGTAGTATTTTATTACATCATTTTAACATTTTAGGTGAATTTATGTAATTGTTTACCAAAACAAAAACAAAAATAGAAACAAAATAATATATATATATATATATGTAATTATTATTATTGTAATATTTAGTTTAACATAGATGAAAATATTATTGTAAACAATTCATCTTCGATATTCTTTGTAAAACGGAGGGAGTGGTATTTTATTACATCATTTTAAGTGAATATATGTAAAATAACTAAAATAGTTGATCAAGGGTTAAAATATTATTGTAAATATTTGAATTATTGTAAATTTTGGTTTTAGGGTCAACATTACAGTAAATATTTCCTATATTCATATCAACAGATAGTATAAATGCATCAAGAGAAAGTGAAATTGTCCATCAATGCTCAGTAATTTCCTCTCGTTCAACGTCTCCTTCAGCTAGAGTGTTCAGCTACTGATCCTTGAATCTTCTTCAGTTTCATCGTACGTCTATGTAAATGTGTCAAAGAGAAAAGGATCAGGAACCATATAATTACTGTATTCACGTCACTTGCCTCACAAGAAACCGTCCCCTTCTTCATCAAAGTGGTTTAGTTTCCAAACGTGATCTCCTCAAACCGTCCATGCTTCTCTTTGCACCCGTCTCTACAACACTGCATCACGTTAAAATCCATCACTGAGCCCACCGATGAACGGTTTGATACGCAGCTGCAGAAGATGCTCCAACTAGGAACCAGAGAAGCAATCTCTCCATCGATCATGTTAGCTATCTTGGTGACATCTCGGTCGTCCATCTCTAGCTCTTCCACCATCTCTCTTGCAACACTAATTGCTGTGTCAGTCTCTATATCAAACGGGAAGTATATGTTTCTCACCTGCCCTGAAACAATGGAACAAAATTGAAAGACAAAGCTTCAAACTTTCATGGTCTAAAACCGAAAAGATTCCGTGTTTTCGACTTAGGAACTGTAAAGATTTGACCTTTTTCACTCTTGTTAAACCAAATTAGGAATGAGGAATGTTATAGAGTGTTTACAAACCTTCCTTGTCGCCAATTCTAAGTCTCAAGAACAGTCCATCACCATTGTCTCTTCTCTTCCCTTTTATACTTATATCAACATTACCAAAGCTCTTATCATCTTCTTCTACTTCTTCTTCTTCATCATCATCGTTTTGAAACTCAAAGAGCTCTATTCTGTGTGACTCCAATGACTCATCTCCATTGTAGTCCCATTGGTTTCGATCGTGGCTATAGTAACCATTTGAGTAGTGAGGATGATGATCAAAAGAGTTGATGTTGCTTCTATCATTGTAGTAATAATCAACTATATGATAAGAATGTCTAAGAAGAGTCTCGGCTTCATCTATCTGACCCTTTCCGCTCTCTACGAGTCTCGTTTCCGATTCGCTTTCATCGATGCAAAGAAAAGGATCATCGAGTAGTTCACGAGCAGAGAGCCTAAGTGACACTGTGGCCAAGCACTTCTCTATAAAGCCTCTAACCTCTGGGTCCTTCACTTTTTCTAATCCTTCTGGTTTCTTGCCCTGAGAAAGAGAACTTAACAATCTTAAAACTCGATATAGAAGCTTATAATCGCTGTAAATAGCGGATGGATTCTCACCGATATAACTCTCTTGTAAATCTGAGCAGGGCGAGTACACTCGCTGTAAGGGTATTCAAACGTTACCATTTCCAAAACGCACATTCCAAACGAGTATATATCGACTAATTCGTTATATTCTTCTTCATAGACTTCAGGAGCCATGAACTCTGGTGTCCCTAAGATAGCCAAAACAACTTATTTTATATTATGAACTCAACAAAGCAAAAGAATCAAGATTGCATACCAACACAATGAGCAGCGTGAGAGTTATGTAATATAGCAGCAAGACCAAGATCACCAATCTTGACTTCTCCTTGATTCCCATTAACAAAAATGTTGTCACACTTGAGATCTCTATGAATCACAGGAGGGTCATGGCTATGAAGATAGTTTAAGCCTCTTAAGATCTGTCTACACCAATGCTTCACTGCTCTTATGTTCACTCTCTTGTGTTTTAGCCTATACCTGAATGCACCAGTGACATCATTAATAAATAGAAAAATAACTTAGGATATGTGAGATAGACATAGAAGCTTACTGTCTGAGAGTGCCAGAAGTGAACATTTCAGTGACAAAGTTGATGTTTCGATTCTTGGTATCGACCCAAGATGTGTAAAACTTCATGATGCTTTTGTGTTTTAAGGTTTTGAGAAGATGGATCTCACAGTAGAGCCTCTCCAGTTCTTGAGGACTCTGCAAGAAATCGTAGAGCTTAACTTGGTTCCATGCTACTTCTATACCTTCATACTCATCAAATCCTCTGTAACTGCAATTTCAAATTAAGGAACCACAAACATAGTTTTTGTCTATTTTAGATTCATTGTATTCAGTGTTTGATTTATGATCAAGATGGCTTTTGGTTTATGCCAAAAAGAGCAAAGTGAATTATTTTTTCCTATTGTGTAAATTAATCTACCAAGTTGGGGAGAAGTCACACAAAAGGTTTAACCTTTTTTTTTCTTTGAAATGATTTATCTTTTTTTTATAGACTTAATTATGAATGAATCACCTGCTAAACCCCACAAATTCATAGGAGAGTTTCATAGATTAGGAAATATTCAAACTTTACTAAGAAATATTAAAAACAAAATTAAGAACAGGTTTTGGTAGGGAAACTACAACACCAAACTCAGGGAAATGTAAAAAAAAGATTAAAAATCGAGAGATGAAAAAAAGTAATAAATTTTAAAGAGAAAATGAATTCTTACACAGTCTTTGAAGATCCTTTACCCAAAACTTCATTGTACTGCAGAAACAAGAACATACAAAAAAAACCTCAACTAAAATAAAAAGAGATTATAAACAAATTACAAATAATTGAGAGAAAGAGGAAATATACTCTTCCATATCTTCCAGTAGGATCAACTTCAACAAACTCAGAGTAATCTGGTTCAAGATGGTTAAGATTGTTCATCATTCACCCCAAAGCAGAATAAAAAAAGAGCAAAGGTATAGATGGAAAATATAAAGAAAACAGAGAAATCCCAAAAAAATAAAAGAAAAGAGCAATATGTAGTAATACTATTTAATTAATAAAAATATCTCCTTTTTAATTTGTTATGTTTTGTGTTTTGTTATTTTTTTTCTTATAGTCTTTTTCATCATAATCATCTTTGTACCTCTGACATATTGAGTTAAACTAATAAACATTAAAACTTTGTGTAAATGAGGAGACAAGAAAACCAGATTCCTTTCTTTCTTCCTTTTTTTCTTTTTCTTTTTCTTTGCTAAAATATTTTTCTTTACATAGAAACATAACTATGTTATGAAAGATGTGGTAGATAAAGGAGGTTAGAAGCCGCGGTGAGCGTGGTCCAAAACAATTAAACAAATGCTTGATTATTTTTGCAACAAACAAGTGTGGATTAAGATGCATTTTCCTAAAATATATGAGACAAGTTTTTTTTTATCTTATTACTAGGATCCAACTAGAAGCATGGTGTTTTAACATATGTATTATATTAAGTGTTTAAATGCTATTAATTGGGTACATGTTTAGAAGGATATATATTACATTAAGTAATTATATTTTTTCTAAGAAAAAGTTTTATTTGTATTTTTATCATTGGAAAAATGTTTACTAGGTATATCAACTATAATCAGTTACATAATTACACATGTCAACTAAATTAACATATGTCTATACTAAAATATAAAAATGTATGATAATATGAAATATGTTATAACATGTTCACATATATATATACTCCGTAGTAATTCGTTAATTTGGATTTAAAATCAACTAAACAACATTAATATCCGTTTTTCTTTTTGTAAATCAGTCTATCTTGATTCATTGATGTAAACACGGCACCGGTTATCGAAAGTGTTTTCATTGAAATCGTTATCTTTTTAACTTTACGATTATATGAAATATCTTCCTTGAAGTTTATAGTGATTATACTCATATAACATTTATATATATATAGTAGACTTGCAATCTAGAAATTATATCCACTATCTCATATAAATTAAAGATTTAAATATACATCGCTGATCTTATAAAGAATTTAACCAAAAAAGATCTTCTAAAGACTTATTAATAGTATAACTAAGATCACCTTTTAATGAAATGCGATGGTGGAACCACGACGATTAACACGCTGTCCAACTACTACGGATATTTTAGTAAATTGTTTCATTCTTTTCAATACTAAACTTTTTCCTAAATGACAAAAATGATATGATTAAGATAAGCATCAAGATGGAAAAAAAAAGAGAGACACTTTACAGGTAATGAACTGATGATAATCAAGCAATTCATTGATATAAAACTAGATTCTATATCATCAAATCACTAATAACTAATTCAATTGGCATATGATTTCTATAATTAAGTAATAACTATTTGACTATGTATAGTAACATTAAAATTAAAATTGATTTTCTTCAACCTCTTTTTCTCTCATATTATTTTCCAGTGCATTGAAAATACTATAATCATTTTATTTTCCTTGTATCTTTTGATAAAATTGTTGTAATTTCTACCACCTTAAAGAAAAACGTATATATATACACTTTTTGCATATGTCATGGTTTAAAATTTTAAAACTGAACACAAATTATTCTATTTAAAACATAGAGAATAATATTATGTATATATTTAATTAATTAGTCTATAAACCATGCATAAAATAAATTGTATACCAATACATATACCTATATAACATTATATTCTATCAGGTTTTATAAAACAACGTGTTTTCACTTTAGAATCACATATATATTTTCAAATAAATTGTGTTCATATTTAAAAAAAAAAATTCAAACCATGATACATATATGTGAACTTTAAAAAAAAAAAATGCAAGATCATAACAATTTGTGATAAGAGAACTTTTATACAACATATACAACGATACAAGCAAATCAAAATGAGAGGAGACAAATAATGCATTAGGAACAAAACAAAAAGAATAGGAATGTTTACAAAAATAAAAATAAAAATATTTCATCCTATTGGTGATCAACTTCTCATCCACCTAATATATTTGAATATGGTCATTTCAGAAACTCATGATAAAACTAATTTTAAATATTTTACTCGAGCTTTGTTTTGCAACTCCGTCGGTAATTATGTGGTTGTCTCCGTACGGAAGTTTTTTTTTTTTTTTAAAAAGGGTCAAAATTATGAAATTCCAAAAGCAATCACACCAGCAAGCCCTTTTCCTTTCACCACCATACTAATTTTTCCTTTTTTAACCAATTATGGTTAAATTACTCTTCACGGTTACATCTCAGGAAAGGTAAAGACTGAATTTGCAAACGGGTTAATATACACTATATCATATAGAAGAAATCTCTAACCTTTAAAAATTGCCAATATTAACAATAAGATCTCATTCGTTTGGTCTATAGAAAAAAGCAGTCTCATAGACTTTCTTCTCTTGTATGTATAATAAATAACACATTAGAGTTGCTTTTAAAACTATCTAACCTACATCCAAACAGAAATCTTGGAATTGACGATCACAAATATATATATATATATATATATATTTAGGCGTGACATTATACCGGCTTAATGTCCCGGTCATTTATGGTTTAGTTTCATTGTCTCTGTGTGTATAAACCACACCCAGATGTACATAGGTTTCATGAATGAAACAGAAAACACATTATTAAGATCTTTAGATCATTCTTAATTCAGACCTATATAGAAGATTAATTGGTAAGCAGTAAGCTTCTATATTTGACAAGTCTTTTCTCCTCCGAGACTCCGAGAAAGATTCATCTCCAAGTTATACACGTAAAGGGCCAGACCACTGGTCGAAGTCTCTCCTACTCTGTTGATTGTCATGTGGTTCATGAGCGTGTTGATTATGTCTTCATGAAGACACTTCATGTTCGTTCTACATATCATGGCTGATGCTTTGACAAAGGCATATTGTATCCTTCACAATTGATCAGGAGTTAATTTCCAAAATTTGGCTCATTAAAATCTACCCTTGCAGAGGAAAGTTTATTGTTTAGCTCATCGAGTTGTTCACCAGCTTCAATACTATATATGTATCAACTGAATCACTCACTTGCAACGTACACATTAGCTTTCATTATCTTCTTGTTTGTTACCTGAAAACGTTGAAATATCAAGATTCAGTTTAAAGATTGGTTATTCAACAGCATATTAATTGTGTCAAAAATAGTTTTAAATTTTCATACAACCAAATATGTAACCCTAAGACCCAAAGCAGATGTGCTAGTTCTGATATATGAAACCGAGGACATAAGCAACAAAGATCCCACATTTGTGAGATAAAAAATTACAATCAAAGGGAGAGAACAATTTGTGACCACACATTTCGCTGTCTTTGTTTACAAAATGTATGAGGTGTGTGGTCCTTCACAAGAAGAAAATATGTATCCTCATTTTTGGCTTTCGTGTTGCATTTATCACCAATAAATTGAACCATTAACGGTGAGACAAAAGACCGATGATTTTGATGATAAAACTTGTTTAGTGTAAAACTATCAGGAATGGGCTAACTCAACACCCAAAATCTAGCTCAAGAGTGGAGTTTGCTACATCACATATATATTGTTCACAAATCTTTTCAAATCTCGATGTGAGATTGAATACACCCCCTTCACGTTTAGGACTGGACATTTGAACGTGAAATTTTGTGGGACTGGACATTCACGGGTGGGCCACAATCTGATACATTGAAAACTTTGGACTCTGATACAATATTAGTAATAGATATAACTTAACACCCAAAATGTATCTCAAGGAGAAGTTTGCCACATTACATATATATTGTCCACAAATCTTTTCAAGTCTCGATGTGAGACTTAATAAAAACATAAACCAAAATTCAACGTAAGTTAGTTATAACTTATAAGCCCATTAATGTACAGCAGCGGTCTCTATTCGTGGAGCTTCCTGATATAGTAATGCTTTTTTGCAAATTAATTCCATGCAGCTTTTTTGCACTTACTAGTCATTTGTTTTCTAAATAAATGTGTAATTAGTCTATTGAATTTTTGTGTAATTTGCTTTTACTTTTCTCTCAATTAGACTACTACGAGCCTTTTCATACTATTAAATTTAAAATAGGCATAGATTAGAGTCTACGTTGGAAAATTAGGCAATAAACATGCATGTTTCAACATTTAAAACTTTAGATTTCGGTCATCCCGAAGTTATGGCTTTTACACGCAAAAGTAGGTGGGGGGAGTAATGAAAATGAAATTACAAGAAAATGAGATCGCCATAAAAATAAGAGATCCCTAAAAATAATACTCCTTTTGTTTCAAATTAATAGATGTTCTCGCTAAAAACACACGAAACCTACTTTTATTTATAAATTATCATTTAATATTTTATTTATAATTTTTTTAACCAATCAGAATTTAAAGCTAGCATAGAAACTAACAACATATTTAATAATTTAGAACAAGAAAAAATGCCCAAAACTTCTACTAATTTAGAAAAGAGGAGTACAAAATTGGAACCTTTAGTCCACGTTAATGCCGGTCGGTTCAAAAGCGCATTTTGAAGACTCGGAAAGTCTATGATACATGCAAAATGTCGTGGCACATCTGGTTTATTAAACATGTTTTTACTTTCTACTAGTAAATGAGAAAAATGCTTATGTAAAATCTATCTCCTAATTTTGTTCACATGCATTAGCATTTGTTCTAGAATAATCAGATTAATAACAAAATAAGAATTGAGATATAAGCTTTGGACTGGTTTTTTCTTTTCATATGAAGTTGCTTTTATATATACGTAGTTTTTTCACATGAAATCATAAAATTTAGAATTTTAGAAATTCAAAACACAAAAATAAAAGTAGAAAATTTTTGTTTTCATTTCATATTTGTTTTTAAACTATATATTTTTAAAATTATGATTTTAAAATAAAAAACATATTTTAAAAATAGTTAATTCAAAATGAAAGGATACTATTTTTAATATGATATAAATATATATATATTATAACATATACAAATGCAAACTATTTTTCGCCTCTGATATGACTTTGAAACTATTATGATTTTTATAGTAATTTTTTATAAAAGAATTCAATCTTTTTTATTCTTTTCAATCAAAATTTTAATTTTGTTCAATTGCTTTATTGTAATTCTTGTGCAACCTACCTACCCTCTATGTATAAAAGGAATAAAAAAAACCAATGGTATTCAAAAAAGAAAAAGGCCCAAAAAGTCCAAAACAAATGGGCCCAATTTTGGGTTGTAACGCATGACAACTACTCATGGACAAGTACACGTGAATACCATTTCCTTCCATACGTATAAAACCAAATTATTTTCTTCAAAATTATTCTTATTGGAGTACTTTCTTACACTTTAAGAAATATTTTTTTTTTCTTTTTTTTGACATTAAGAAATATTTTCATGGACATATACTAATAATGACAGATAAATTATGTATTTGGTATTTTCCGAATTAATGGATTTGGATCTATCGACAGAGATACATGCGAATAAGGCAAACAACATAGCTTTGGAGTTTTTTTGTTATTACACAATTAAAAATCGGAAAATACATGACTAAACTATTCACCATGCAATATCTGCTCCGAAGTCCGGATCCAACCAAGCAACATAGCTTTTTATTAGAATATTAACAAAAAAAAAAAAAAAAAAACGTAGAGAGATGAAAAGGGTCTAGATTTAGAGAGAGAAATAATGGCTGTAATGATGATGATGAAGCTGGCATTTTCTGCAATTTTAATTACTATTTTATTCCTTTTTTATATATATATTTTATATACTTCTCTTTGAAAATATAATATATTAATTGCTTATATTTTCGTATTATGATGAATTCTTGTAGTTGAAGCATAACATTTGGTCGAACAAAAGCACATCATTTTGGACCATCATGATCCATAAATATATTTTACTATTCTATTTATAGTGTTTTCTTATTGACATCATTTACGTACGTAGCATAAAAGATAAAGACATTAAGGGGGGCTTATTGGTTTTAAGAGTTTTAAAGAGTTAAAAGTCTTAAAAACATTACTATTATTCAATCTTGAATTTCCAAAACTTTATTAAAATCATGTGTTATTGGTTTTGGTAGTTTTAAAATTTTGTTAAAGTTGTTTAAAGTTATGAGTTATTGGATTGAAGTGTTTAAAAACTCAATTAAAGTCATGTGTTATTCAAATAAAAAGAGTTTACATGACTTTACAATTAAATTAAAGTCTAGTGTTATTCTTTGATTGAATATAAAGTTTTTTGTTCATAGAAAAACTCTTCCAAAATCTTAGGTGTTACCCTCAGATTTTCAAAGTCATGGCAATTTTTTTTTTTTTTAATATTTTGTTCGTCGACTTCTTTTGTCTATTTTTTTTTTAAAACCCAGGCAGCTCATCAAAGTCGATTAGTCAACTCTCAATACCTTCCAGAAACGTGTTGTATTTTTGTGATGATCTTTTTCTAGTCAACATATTATCGTGCACCTATGAATCCCTTTTGACATATAGAGAAGCAAGAGAGCTTTAGAAAAATATAAAATCGACCAAATAATAAACCAAACGAGACCTTTAAAACACAAAGCCAAAATTTGTACTTTGTGCATTGATACGAAGCAGATAATAGTTTTGTTGTAAATTTGATCTGCTTCAAGCAACAGAACCAACCATATAAGATGACAATAAACCGAAAAATCTTAAATGCAACAAACCCATTATTATGAAATGTTAAGCTAGTAATAAAAACTGTTTCATCAAATGTCCAAAAAGAAAACCCATTCAATCATCTATGAGTTCAAGCTCCTGTAGCATCCATCCACATATTATCAGCTATTGTGTCTCTCCAATTGTTAGCATATTCTCTTTGTTGAGATTCGAGAGTTCCTACATCTCCATTTTCTTCATAATTGTTTTCTTCACTGCTTTCATTGTCCTCTTCAATTTCAGGGGGAAACTCATCTGACCGACATTTCTTACGAAGAAAATTATGTAATCCAGCACATGCAAGCACTAGTTGCGCTTGAGTCTTAAAAGGATATGGAGGTGCAGATTTAAAAATTAGAAAACGAGATTTAAAAATACCAAATATTCTCTCAATGACATTCCTTAAAGAGGAATGACGTAGATTGAATAGCTCATTCTGGGTTCTTGGATCGCGGCCTTGACCTCTAAAATCTTGGAGATGATATCGAGTACTGCGAAATGGAGCTAAAAACTTGCGGCGATTTGCAAATCCACAATCAACTAGATAAAATTTTCCTAAAAGACAACAAATACAAGATAAAATAGTCATATAAACAACATAAAAGTAATAAAGCCTATAATTATTCTATATTATATATAGAACTTGTGGAAACGTATAAACAAAAATACCTTCTGGAACTTGTAGTCTGCTAGTGTTCCTTGTTAAAGCATCATTTAGTACTTTTGAATCATGTGCTGAACCTTCCCATCCACTAAGGACATATATAAATTCGAGATCAAAGTTGCAAGCAGCTAGAACATTTTGTGATATGGACCCTTTACGATTACGGTAACTAGGTGCATCACATGTTGGTACCATCGCAAAAATGTGTGTTCCATCAATGGCTCCAATGCAATCCTATATATATATATATAAAATCAAGTTTTATATGCTAGTCAATCTCAATAAGTAATGAATTATTTGAAACAAGTACCTTAAAATAAGGGTAAAAGCTTGTACTCTCTCTTATCTTCGCAGGTGCTCTTTCTTCAGGTTTGGCCATCCAACTTGGCGCGAGGAAAGCTAATGCTTCAAGTCCCTTATGAAAGTTTATGCTTGTAGAATAACTTGATCGCTTAAATGTGTCCATTGTGTAACAATATCTTGAATTTTGGCCAACTGTGAGTAAAAACGTAGCCATAATTTCTTCGACGCATATATACCGCGTATCTCTTAGCCATGTCTTCACCCTTATAACATCACACAGTGTATGAAATACGTCTGGACCCATACGATACAACTGTCGAAAATGTCCGGCATTCTGTGTAAGAGCATTTTGGATATAATTATATCCAGCTTTTGAGACCGCTCGACGAATTGGACGTTTGATAGGAGTACTCGTTGTTGATATATTTTCCAATAGAAAAAGCATAATGTTCAAATCTGACTCGTCATCTTCTTTTTCCATTGTCTCTTTGTCATGTAGTTCATCTACTTCTTCAACAATGTGCTCCATGTTAAACACCTTCCAAAATAATATACGACGACGTTAGACATTGTAATATTAAAATAAACTCCACTAAAAATAAGAAAATATTATTCATAAAACAAAGCGATGATGCAAAAATAAAATAATAATAAAAATAATAAAACCAAAAAAAAAAAAAACCATGAAATAAATAGTCTGAAAAACCCCAAAAAAATAAAATAATAATTAGGTGCTACAATTAGCCTTGATCCATCCAAATCGTTCTTCTACGGACATGTCAGTGAAGACATCTTTCATTCCTAATGAATGAATGAGGGTAATGGCTTTGTAGCGGATATGCTCATCCAAATTAGGAATCTCCTTCATTGCATCCCAGACATTGGTTTTTCTTTTTTCAGCTTCCCTTTTCTCAGTTTCATGCTTCAATTTTTCTTCTCTTTTTTCAGCTTCTCTTTGTTGTCTTTCCTCTCTTTGTTGTATCACGTCAAGGATTCTATTACTGACAGTGATCATTGAATCATTGTGATCACTCTTCGTTTCATCGAAATTGTTGGATCCTCCAGTTCTAGTTCTCTTCCTTGGAATAAGTTTTTCAGAACGACGTCTTGTGGTAGGATTTAAAGTAAATGGTGTACCATGTTCTGCTGTTGATGGTTGTTGAGATGATAATTCTTGAATATCCTCATTGTTCTCATCCACGGTTTCATTTTCTTGACTCCTTTCACCAACCGTATGGATACGAGGAGATGTACCATCACTCATTCCAACAGCAAAATTACCTGTTGCTACCGCACATCCAAATATGATTTGGAGATCTTCAAAGTTATCAATCTCGTTTTGCATATATTTATGAGTCGGATGTGCCTGTTAAATATATAAAGAAAATTATAAATCGCATAGATGGTTAAAAAATAAACTAATCTATTTTATAAAAATCAAATAATACATACCCGTAAATAATCTTTCCACACTTCACCAGGAGCAGTAAACTTTTTTGTTTCAGGATCCCATCCAAATCCAGAACTAAAACGTTGTAGATCAAGGTAACTTTGGTATTGACTTTTCAAAAACTTCAATCTGCTCAGATAGTGCTTGTGATTCTTGTTGCATCCAAGACGCTCATTGAGAACGGGTAATATCTTACCCTCGACTGTTAACTTGTTGATAATTCCATTTGAGTCACGCCAATTTTTTCTGATTCCTTCTACAAGTAATTCGATCAGCACTTTCGTCTCGTCTTGAGACCATTGGATATATGGACCCTTTTCTTTTCCACGTTGTGTATCTCCCATCATAAAATGCCGTCAGCTAATCATAATATTATTAATATGTGATAGTTTATTACTTTGCCCATCATATAAATTATAGAATCGAAAAATAATTCTTAAACTAACAAAATTGAAAGAAACTTTTTTTGCTTGGAGCGTCAAAGAGTATTGAGTTCGAATCCCTTTTGACGTCAAAATTTTTTTTTTGAAAAACATGCAAAACAAATAATAAAAATATAACTTTATTTGATAACATGACTATGCTTAGAACAAACAAACAAATATATGACTATATGACTATATAAAGATGAGAACATGAATGAAAAAAAAAAAAAGATTACTACGTGACTTGATGAAAGAAAAAGAGATGAACACATAACTAACTATGATTGAGACCAATTAAAAAAAAAATTACTATAAAGATGAATAGACGTACCACTAAAAATTAGCTCTTCCAACGATGCTTTTAAGAACTTGATTTATCTCACAAAAATGAATGTTTGAGATGGATCAATATATAAAGTGAATCTGCAGAGAAAAATAAAATATTTCATAATAAAAAAGGCAAGATAACATCAAACAAATATCAATGATAACTCCAAAGTTAACAAAACTCTATCAAAAATATATTTTAAAATCTTTGAGAATATAGAAAAATTCCCAATGTAATATTTACATGTATTCAAGAATATGCAAGAGTTAATGAGAATCTCATATTTTTATAGTCATCAAAACTCTTTTTAAATCACAATTGAATAAACCCTTCTAAGAGTCAGCAAATGAAAACCTTAATGCTTGCCTCGTCCATAATATTATAATTTTTTTTCTTATAAATGATGCCTAATTTCTTAAAATCCTATGCAATCGCCAAAAAATAATAACAGCAGCTCTATGCTAGGAAATACTAATTGAAATCATTATATACATATCTTTTTATAAGTCGTGTTTGCATTTTAGAATATTCGATGGACCCATTTCATTCCTCAAGTTATTGTTTATTTATTGGTTTTTATAAGGGTGAAATTATCATGGGAGAACTGATCAACTGAGTATAATGACTTGATGTTTACAATAATAAGTTTCATGGAATCCGAACAGAAGTAAATATGAAAAAAGAAAAGAAATCCATATTTGGGAGTAGGCCTCCGCATATGGATAACGGGTTCGGGTTCGGGTAGGATCCAATCGGATTCGGGTCTATCAGGTTTATAAATTTACTACCCAATAGAGTAATTATAAATATTCGGTTCGGTTTCGGTTCGGATCGATTCGGATTTCAAATTTAAGAATTTATAAATACCCAAAAATATGGGTATTCTATCGGTTCGAGTATTTTCGGATATAAAATGTCTGAATATATTCAATATCTATCTAAAAAATTAAAATATAACTCAATTACCCGAAAAAAATACAAAATAACATATATAAACACATACAAAATTCACAAAACAGATGTTATAATTCCAAATTTAACATTTAAAAACAAAATAAGATAGAGTAATAACCAAAAAATAATCAACTAACTTATCAAAGTTTGATTTGAAATATATAGTTAAAAGTAGGAAACTTTCATCTAAGTAAAATTAAAAATCCTAAATACTCTTCATCATAAGTTGTTAGTCTCGGGTTTATAGGTACCCATATGGATATCAGATTCGGTTCGGATTTTATCTGATACCCACATGTAAAACAATACATGACCCAATAGAGTAATTTGCTAATATCCATAACCGACCTAAACCGATTTTTTTGGTTTGGTTCGGTTCAGATTTTCGGGTTCAATTTTTATGCCTAGTGCTATTTGGGAGGAGATGGTTGAAGAAAAAAAAAAGTTGTGCAGATTAAATATAATAATATCATATAAAATAAGTTGGAAATTTTAATAATGGGTTAGCAACAACAAAACGCCCGGCTTAGTAGCTAATTTCAAACGAATACTTTTGTATGTGTTTGTTTTTATACGTCAAAAATTTAAGGAACACCTAATATTTTTGTTTGATTGTAAATGATTTTTTTTTTTCTGTTTCGGTTTGCTATTACAAATTACCATGGTGGAAAATTTGGCGCATTAACATTTAATTTCGTTTTTTTTTTTAATATTTTTAAAAAAGAATTTTATAAGAATGTAAACGTTCATTTAGGTATAACTTAATAAGTTCGTGCATTCTTTCTCAACATGTCGGAGAGCATTTTCTCGGTATGCAAAAATGCAAACGTGACATATTTATAACATTGACTTTAGAATTGTAAACATTATTTGATATTGATTCTCAAACATTGAATATCCATATATTCACTAAACATCAAAAAGTCAATAGATACTTAAAATAAAGTGTTTAAAAGAATCCAAAAATTTCAAAAGAACTACAATCAAAATTCGAAACAAAGAATTTTCATACAAACTTATCATCAAAACAACGGATACATACATTGAATTTTAAAGATATGTGAACCAAAGATTTTAACAAAAATTATTCACACACATATATATATATATATATATATATTTTTTTTTTTTTGTTTTTTTTTTGTTTTTTTTTTTTTGGGTAACGTTTAGGGATGTCAATTTTTGCCGACTCAATTGTAGTTAGGATTTTATTTCATGGTTTTAAATTTGGTAATAATTCTGAGAGTGAAAGGAGTCTCCTTTTTGTCTGTTTCTGTCTCCGTTTTTGAGTTTTATCAACAAAAACTAAAACACACATTTTCATTTTTCCCCCTTTACTTTGTCGATTTGCTTCTGCCTCCTCCTCTGTCTCTCTCTCCTTCTCTGTCTCTCAAATCTCTTTCCTTTGATTTTTTTTTCTTGGAGACAACGGATCTGAAATCGACGAGTCTCTTAAACTATACCCATGAAGATTTTTCAGATTTGGATGCACTTTCATCTTCTTTAAAAGCAATTTATCAATCTCATCAGGTAAAAAATTTCACTTTTTCTTTCTGGGTTTCTTCTTTTTCTTACAGTATCCGTCATTGTCTTAGTAAAAAATTTGGTTTTTTTTTTGGTACGATTTCTTAGTTTCCGCACGCCAAGTGTTTGTTGAAATTCCCAAGAGAAGACTTGAATTGGGCTAAGCTTTGCTAAGAGATGAAGGATTTTCCTTCTTGCTTTGGTGAAAATGGTGTTCAAGTAGCGGATTCATCATCTTCTTCAAACTCCGGGAAAAATGCCCAGAATTTGGTTACTTGTATCTACCAGTGCCGTATTCGTGGAAGAAATTGTTTGATCACAGTCACATGGACTAAGAATCTGATGGGTCAAAGTGTAATCGTTGGAGTTGATGATTCTTGTAACCAAAGTCTATGTAAAGTCGAGATTAAGCCGTGGCTGTTCACTAAACGAAAAGGGTCTAAGAGTCTAGAGGCGTATTCGTCTAACATCGATGTTTTTTGGGATCTCTCATCTGCAAAATTCGGATCAGGTCCTGAAGCTTTGGGTGGATTCTATGTGGGTGTTGTTGTAGACAAAGAGATGGTTTTGCTTCTTGGTGATATGAAAAAAGAAGCTTTTAAGAAGACCAATGCTTCACCTTCATTGTTAGGTGCTGTGTTCATTGCCAAGAAAGAACATGTCTTTGGTAAGAGAACCTTTGCAACAAAAGCTCAGCTTTGTCCCGATGGCAAAATCCATGATCTTGGTATTGAATGTGACACGAGTGTCACTGATCCTTGTCTCATTGTTCGTGTTGATGGAAAGACGTTGTTGCAGGTGAAGCGGCTTAAGTGGAAGTTTCGTGGCAACGATACAATAGTTGTTAATAGAATGGCTGTGGAAGTTCTTTGGGATGTTCATAGTTGGCTCTTTGGATTGCCTTCAGCGGGAAACGCCGTGTTCATGTTCAGGACTTGTCAATCTATTGAGAAAAGCTTGTCTTTCTCACAGGACATGACAACAACAACAACAACAAACTCCAAGTCTCAAAGTTTTGGTTTTTCGTTGATTCTGTACGCTTGGAAGAACGAGTAGTATAAGAACGAAAAATTGAGTTTCGGGTTGCTAACAAAAAGCTTTTAAAAGAGTTTGTTGATTCCTTATCGACATTTGGTTCTTTATAGCATGATTAATGAGTTGATGATTAATGATTTGGTTTCTGCAATTGCAATATATATTTCTTCACACAATGCTGGAACCAGATCAGTCTTGACAAATATTGATCTCTGTACTTATCTTTTGATTTTCTTATGTTCCTTTACACTGCTCTCTGATCTGTAGCTGGTGAATGTTTTAGATGTTTAGCAAACTTTTGCTTACTTTGGTCTGCTTCTTTAGTCACACATGACCACATAAGTTTTCAGTTTCAATAAGAGTTCAAAGATCAAATTGAAGAGAGACTCTCTGTTCAATGTTCAGACAAACCCAGAAGTCTTATGTTCTTTAAAACACTGCAAAATAAAAAAAAATGGTATTGCGTCAGTTTTAAACATGAACTACTTGAAAATTTTCTCAAGATTTTTCATTGCTTTTAAAAGTTTTTTTTTTTTGTTTTTTTAAATTGGGTTCTTAAAAAGTGTTCGTACCAATTTATATCAATATGATGTAAGCCTGATAAAATGCGAATTGCGATTTGTGCATATACAACTGGAAAAGCAAATGTGTCTTCATCTAGGAGATTCTACTAACTAACCAGAAAAAAAAAAAAACAAACAAACAAACTTTTGAAAGATTTTGAATTGTCAAAGTCACAGATAACTTTATGTAGAGAGCAAGCAGCTTTTGATTCAAACTGCACGCTGTTTAACTCAGAATCTCAGAAACTGCTTGCCGTTTAATGCCTGTCTTTTTTTAGTAAGGAGAAGTTTATGAGAAGACAGACTTAAAGTGAGGACTGAGGAAGACTGTTTCTTTCTTCTTCTTCTGTTTACTGCAACATTCTTTCGTGACATCATCACATGTTCAATTTTATGTGGTCCCCACACAAACATATATCCGGTCCACTTGACTTTCCCCTTAGCCCAAACTAAAAGGGCTTAGGCCCACATCTAAAAGCTAAACAAAAATAAAAGTCCATGAATATAAAATTTTCTATTAGTGTTGTGGTTGTTAAAAAAATATATAAAATTTCTATTGTGCTTTTTTTTCTAAATAGATTATGATCCGTCCGACTAACAGATTTTAATAAATTTTAAAATAAATTAAATACATGAAAAACTTAAACTAAATTTTTTTATAAGTAATGTATTTTAATATCTTTTTTTATTTTTGTTTCGAATACTATATTAAAAAATATTTGATTTTTTGTTGTTTCCTTTATTTTCTTTCATTTGATTCATATCCACCAATATTTTTAATCTCCAATAGAAATCCCATCTTCTTCCTCACACATTCGGATTCATATTTGTGTATGAGAATTGGTATGGCGTAATCAACTCTCTCGGAGTGGATATCTGTTTATTGATTCGGTTTTCTCCTTTTGGAAGAGAACAATTATGATATTCTCTCTTTGGACAAGATTATTTCCACACTTTTTCATCTATGGAGAAAATGTTATCTTCAATTTTCTTGTCTAATTGATTGCTAAACCGAAAATGCTATGCAATTTTCTAGCCAATTTATTATCTTGCACCTATTATATGAAAATTGTGTCGAGGGACCAGAAAAAAAATTGCTTAGTGATCATCTTGAATCACATTCATTATTGTTAACATTTCATACATGAGATCAACTCTAGACACTCTTACTGCCATTGTTTGTCTATTTAGCTCACTAAGAATGACAATGATGCTCCTTCTTTCTCTCAACTAATTAGTATAATGAATTTGGTTTGATTATATATTCAATCAATTTTTTTCCGTTCGAATGATTAGAAACCTTGTGAAAAGATTATTGGAACCTAAATAATATGAAAAATCTAAATATCAAAATTTGAAAAAAAGTTCAAATTTTATTGAATACTAAATAAAAGACTTAACATATATTAGAAAAATTAAATAAATACCTATTTTATCATTTATTTATATTTATTTTTGTTGATTTTCCTTTTTGATTAAAGAATATAATAACATAATTGTTTTTACACTTGTCAAAATCTAATCGATGAACCGTCATAATTCTGTTAATTATAATGTTAGCATGATATCTATCAATTATTAAATTTCCCTTTTCTAATAATAAAAATAATTTTTACTTTATTTTTCTAAAATTATATTAATAATTTTCCTTTATATGTTTAATTTTTTTTATATATTAACAAATTATTTATTTCTATAAATTATTGATTTCTTTTCCTCTTAAGATATGAAGTTTTAACTTTATTTTTTGTGACTATATTAACAAATTTGACAAATTGCAAGATTTGAGTTTTTACCTGACACGTGTCTCAATCTTGTTAATTATAAGTTGTACACGTGTCGATCTCTCGTGAGTGCAACCAAGTTTTATTTATAAGTTGGACATGTGTCGATCCCTCATGAGTAAACCCAAACTTTATATAATAAGATTCAAACAAATTATCCCACATCTAATAATAAAACTATGCAACATGGTCTACAGTCTCCACACATACACAAATAATTAACGGACATATGTTTTCCTTTTTACAATAATATAAAAACATTATGTTCAGTTTTCCTTTCTAAAACATAAACAAATATACACCACTCATTAAAGAAAAATTTGTATATATTAACAAATTATTGATTTCTTTAAATTGTTAATTTTCTTTTTTTTAATAAGATATGAAGCTCTAAGAACCAAGCTTCATATACTGTAATAAGATGCGGATTTAGACCAATTTTTTTTTAAAAAAAAATTAAAATGGAAAAGTCCATGAATATAAAATTTTGTAGGGTCACCACTATAAAAACGACATACCCTCGTTTCTTATTG
Source organism: Barbarea vulgaris (assembly GCA_963667165.1). Taxonomy (NCBI): domain Eukaryota; kingdom Viridiplantae; phylum Streptophyta; class Magnoliopsida; order Brassicales; family Brassicaceae; genus Barbarea; species Barbarea vulgaris. The sequence goes on along the minus strand of OY763891.1, from coordinate 16,706,985 downwards.
ACGATTCGCGATAAATTTAGGGTTTCGGAAGCTTCGATCGCAATTTCAGTGTCCTCGACGAATCTTCTTGTTTGATTTCTTTAGATTCTTTCTTTGAATCCCTGTGGAATACTGAACGGGCTCGGTTGAAGAATTCGGTGGCCTTACTTTACAAAACGTTATCTACGCAGATAAAGAAGCCGGAAGATGTTGGAACTACAGAATAATCCATCGTTGTTTTTGTCGCTTCCTGATGAACTCGTCCTGAACTGTTTGGCCCGCATATCCAAATCCTACTACCCAGAACTCTCCCTAGTCTGCAAGACCTTTCGTACTCTCATCCTATCTACTGAGCTCTATGTGGCGCGATTTCACCTCAAAATCAGAGAAACCTTTTTTAATGTCTGCTTACAGTTTCCAAATAATCGGCATCCCTCCTTGTACGCTCTATGGATAAAACATGATAAACTCCTAACCAACCAACTCAAGAAGAGGAAGAAGAAGAATAAAATGACAGTGACGTCTCATACCAGAAATACTCGGTTGGTACAAATACCTTCTTCATATTTTTCTCTTGTACCAGGGTCCGCCGTTGAGGTTGGTTCAGAATTTTACTCACCCGAACCATTCGAAGATCCGTCTTCCATGATGTGGGTCCGTAATAAAGAGATTCATTTTTTGCGTAAATACCCCAACATGATTGTCGCTCGGGCGAAAGCCCTTGCGGGTGTACTCAATGGGAAGATATACGTGATGGGAGGTTGCGCAGAATCCGAGATTTGGGGAGAGTCTTTTGACCCAAAGACTCAAACTTGGGAACCTTTACCTGACCCTGGCGCCGAGCTCCGCTTTTCTTCAATTAGAACAATAGAGGTTGTTGGACCTGGGCTTCGCCCCTTTGGACCTACCTTCGGCCCATCTTTCCTGGAATATCAAAAGGCCTAGTTCAAAGAAGGCCTCAAGGCCAGAAACCGGTTCGTGCGGAGTTCGGGAGGATGCGTGCGGCAGATCAGGAAACACTGAGTCAAAGGAGATCGAGCAGTTAGAGGATAATTAGGAGTTTGTTCCCAAAATCTTGGAGAGCACAATATCAGGAGGAGGTTGAAGCAGAGAAACTATAAAAGGGAGGCGAAGTCGAAGAAAAAGAGGAGCTTCTTCATGCGGAATTCACTTAGAATTACAGAATATTATTACGACCTCTCGCCGAGAGCTCCCACCTTGTATTTCTCATTCAATCTCCTCTTGTAAAACTCCGATTAATCTCAATAAAATCCCTTTTGATTCATTCAACTATTAAGATTACTTTGTCTCATAAGAGAGTCTACCCCTTAGATCTTTTCCTTAAACCATAAATTCCTATTGCGAGTTTTAGCGCTCACAGAGGTGATCCAAGGAAAGCTTTATGTTAGAAGAAACGAGAACAAGGACTCTGTTTATGATCCAAAAGAAGGTAAATGGGATGTTGCACCATCACTCATGAGATGTGTAATAGAGAATGTTTCGTATAGTTGTGATAAACACAAGTGCTGGTGGTATGACACAAAACGTCAAGAATGGAGAGTGGTCGGTGGTTTAGGTAGGTTGAATAGGAATCTTCCTAGTAGTATTATTGAGATAGTTAACTATGGTGGGAAACTCTTAATCTTATGGGAAAAGTGTGTAAATCCTGGTCCTGGTTCTTGTGAAGACAAGGATATTTGGTGTGCGATGATTGCGGTTGAAAGACGCGATGATAGTAATGAAGTTTGGGGAATCATTGAGTGGGCTAATGTTGTGCTTACGGTTCCTAGCTCATGTGTTTTCGAGCATAGTCTAATAAATATGCATTGATGAAATATATTCATGTGTTTGTTTACACTACACTGCCGTTATTTTTCTTTCTTTTAGTGTATTGTTGCTTTTATGCTTTAAATTATATTCTTGACAACACCATCGAGAAATACATCAAACTTCCAATATATCAAGTTTTAGACCGACTAGTTGTCTAGTGGTATAAAAAAATGTTTTTAGCGATGCGTCATTTGTACATGAAGTGAATCAGTAAGTTCGATGTTTCATAGCTTTCACATTCCGATTCTGCGACTCACTTTTTTCATGCTTCTTTAGTCACACAAGACAGCAGAAGTTTTCAGTTTCGATAACGTTAAAAAGATCATACAGCAGAAGTTTCAATGTTCAGACACAACCAGAAGTCCTAAGTTCTTTGCAACAGATATATGCTATTGTGTCAGTTTTCTTAACCGACCAATTCGATTTCATTTTTTTTGGTTGTAATGTGAATTTATATTCAAGAAAAAATTATGTGGTACAACTGATTAGCAGCGTCTTTGAGATTTAGAGAGGAGAACTTTTGTAATTTAGATTACGTTGTTATTTAGATTTGAATTTAAATTGTAATATTTTAACTCAATTAAAGGGGAACAAACAAATAGAATATGCAGTTACCTTTTCTTAGTTAACGTGATTTTGGTTAATTGGAAAATTAACCAAAAAGTTTAATGGGGGCAAATATATATTTTCCATTGGGGGCAATTGATTTACTTCCTTAAAAATCTATATACGACTTCGCCTCTTTATTTCTTCTTTTCCTTATCTCTTCTTCGACGACTCGCGACCTTAGGGTTTTGGAAGCTTCAATCGCAATTTCAGCCTCCTCTACGAATCTCCTTTTGAATCCCTGTGGACTGTTGTTATCTCTTAATCGTGATTCGTTGGCTCGTCCTCCATCGGTTGAGAACTCATCAGTGGATCGTCGTGTCTAGGTTTTTTCTTGGTTAGAAAAATCAGACAAAACAGAAGATAGAAGCAGTTCTGTGATGATCGCTACGATGTATTTAAAAGAAACATCAGGAAGATCTTCTTCTTCTTCTTCTCGTAAGAGACGTCTCGAAGACAGAATCGAACCCTATGAAGAACAAAGGAAAAGATCGAGACAACCATGTTTCCGTGATCAGAACAGAATCATCATCCCTCAAGGTTGGTTAGATTGTCCTCGTTTTAGTCAAGAGATAGGATTCATCATTCCTTCAAAGGTTCCTCTCAGTGAAGATTACAACAATGATGTTCCTTGTGACAAAAGATACACTTTCAAACAGTGGTTATATAAGGGAAGAAAGAAGCTAGGTCTAGTGATTGATCTGACCAATACAACTCGTTACTATCATCCTAACGAAGAGTTAAGACCAGATGGGATCTATTACGTTAAGATTCGTTGCAGTGGTCGTGATTCTGTGCCAGATGATTTGTCAGTAAACACCTTTGTCAACGAGGTTGATCAGTTCGAGGAACATAACTTCTCCAAGAAGTATGTTCTTGTGCATTGTACTCATGGCCATAATCGTACAGGGTTCATGATTGTTCATTACCTTATGCGCTCTAGACCAAAGATGAATGTTACAAAGGCCTTGAAAATGTTTTCTGATGCTCGTCCTCCTGGGATCTACAAACCAGATTACATTGCTGCTTTGTACAGCTTTTATCACGAAGTTAAGCCTGAGAGTTTCATTTGTCCACCAACTCCTGAATGGAAGAGATCTGAAGCTGTTAACGATGACGATGCTCTGTCTTACCCTGCAGTGCAAGGAAACAATCAGCAGAAGGAGATGTCGAATGATGACATTTTGGGTGCTGCGATACCGTTTAATGAGGAGTTGAGTCTCAAGAAATTATATTATGAGATGCTTAATATTAAGGTAGGAAAAAGAGGATCGATGTGGTTCCAGGGCTCGCACCCTGTATCGTTAGACAGGAAGGCATTTCAACTCTTGAGGCAGAGGTACTATTACGCGACATGGAAGGCAGATGGAACGCGGTACATGATGCTATTGACTAGACATGGTTGTTATCTAATAGATAGAGAATTCAGATTTAGAAGAGTACAAATGCGGTTCCCTTGTTGGCGAGATCAAAGTGATTATAAACTTCATCATAACACATTGCTCGATGGAGAGATGGTTGTTGATAGATTTATGGATAAACAAAAGCAGTGGTGCCAGGTTAGAAGGTACCTTGTGTATGATTTGGTAGCAATCAATGGACAATCAATCGCAGAGCGGCCTTTCAGCGAAAGATGGAACATTCTTAACAAAGAAGTGATCAAACCGCGTAACGATGAGAAGAAGATTACAAACCATTGGTATAGATACGAGATGGAGCCTTTCGGGGTACGGATAAAGGATTTTTGTTTAATCTCTGCTGTTGAGGAGAAGATTTTTAAGGAGTTGGTTCCGAATCTTCCACATGGAACAGACGGCCTAATATTTCAAGGATGGGACGATCCTTATGTTTTCAGACGTTGCGACGATCTACTGAAATGGAAGTATCCGGAAATGAATTCGGTTGACTTTCTATTTGACATTGGCAAGGATGGGCGTAAAATGCTGTTTTTGTGTGAAAATGAGAAGTTGAAGCTTATGGAAGGGGAAGACTATACGATTGAGTTTAGAGGTGATGGTTGGGACCATCAGGCTAGTTACTGTGGGAAGATTGTAGAGTGTTGTTGGGATATGGAGAAGAGAGTATGGGTTGGTATGAGGATCAGAGTTGATAAATCTAGACCAAATGGTATTGTAGCGGCTCTTGGAGTGATAAAGAGCATACATGATAATATTACGACTGAGGTTTTGTTGGAAGAGATCAAAGATATTATCCGTCTTCCGATGTACGTTGAGCGCATTCGAATGGATACAAAAAAAAGCTGATCTCTGCAAAAAAAAGAAGCTGAGCGCGGCAAGCATGGAAACCGCAGAGCTTGATGAATGGTAGATTTAGAGTTAACTGTAGGAAATATGATTTAAGGAATATTTTGTTTTTCTCCCTAAAGTTTTCTTTTAATTAAACCAAAGATACAGAGGTAGGAGCCTATAGAACAGATCATGTTCAAGTAAGGTCGTGACAATTATTGCTTTCTCAAGGTATATGTAGAATGATGTGGGATAATTCCTCTGTTTTGTAGTGCGAATGCACTTGAAAAACTGGGCTATACGGGCCAAGGCCCACTTATTTATAATTGAAGCTCAATTCCTAACTCACTGCTTCATGTGTTGAGTTGAGGACTTGTATCTTTTGGCTTCTGATTATGCTTACTTTGTAGTTTGTCCAGCACTATACACTAATACACAAGTTTATTAAAGATCATCTCTGGAACTTTCGATGGTACGTTGGTCCTGGTTTTATCTTAAAATACATCCGGATTAGAGTAAAAATAGCAGCACAAGTAAAAGTTTGAAGTTCAGAGCATTTGCAAGATTATCATTCCCAATTTTACCCAAAAAAAGCAAAAAAAAATGTTCATTCCTAATTTATCAGGTAATATATATGTGGAGAATAAAAAATTATATTTGAAACGTAAATCTAGAAGAATTTACTGTCGCATATAGTTGTGGAGTAGTAAATTAGATATCCCACAAATAATAATCTTGGAATTATTAATTATATTTCCATTCGAGAGCTTTGTTTTAAATTTTTAACTATCTATATGATTTTTCAAAGATATAACTGGATTTATTGTGAATTTTGATGAATCTTGAAAACAAACGAATCGTCACAAAACTACATGCCAATAGAGGAGCAATTGTAGTTTGAATCCGGTTTGGTCCATCTCATAAAGTTTAATCCGGATTATGACCCGGCAGCAACAACACTAATATAATTCATAATGTTTCAAGCGTACGTCAAAATACATTAAACTAGAGTAACCAATAATAAATTGTCAAGAGGAAATGAAATTGTCTCTTGATTGTTTTTTCTCTTGAACATTGGTAACCTATAAAGATGATTTCACTCATAATTTAAGCATCAAGACAAAGTTCTTCGGTTAAACATCCATTTCATTTGAGTGGGGAATAGAAGCCGAGATAATGTTGAAATCCTAGGAATAGATTCTAACTCCTTTTGTGTCTCTTCAAGATTACATGTTGCTAAGATCAAGATCTCCACTGTCTTCAAACATTTTGAGTTAGCAAGAATGTACGTCACTAGTTGTTTCTCATCTTCTCTTCCTCCATAGCCTCCCCACCCAAAATTCTCTAGATGAGACGACAAGGATCCGGGAATAGAACTCGGCTGGTTCCACAAAAGTGGGAAAAACCCGGTTTCCTGCTGATATCAATAGACTCAATACATTTGCTTTAAGTTCTTATAAACTAGACGCGCTTGTTTTAAAGGAGGGTGGTATTTAGGTATTTACCGTGTTGATCGTAAGAGTTTTGAGTTTAGGAGAATTTTGAAGCAAAAGCATAAGTGGTTCCAACCAATCGAACATAATATTTGGGACAAAACAAAACTTTATGAGCCGAGAGAACTTGACGGTGTTACACCATGTAACCTGTGATATAAAAAAAAAGGAAAATTAGTTGACTAAGCAACAAGGAATCGGTTGGGATATATGTCAGTAAATGTTACCATTGATTTGGTCAAAACCAAGCGTAGATGAATGACAGAAGAAAGGGATCTCAGAAACTTGTCACCGGGGTCATTAACATGGCCTATGTCTGCCACATCAAGGCAAGACATATTCTCTATACAGAGTGAGTCTTCCCAAACGTCAAATAACTTCAACTCTCTTAACGCAGGACAATCTATTAACAACGATATTATGTGATCATCATCCTCTACCTCATCATCTTCTTCCTCATCTTCCTCTATTACCTCATCATCTCCCGCCTCATCTTCCTCTACTACCTCATCATCCTCTACCTCATCATCATCTACCTCATCTTCCTCTTCCTCATTGTAACATCCCGGTTTCTAGTATATGGTGGTGCATGATGAGAGACTTAAGAGAATTGATTTGGCTACCTATGTCACCAAAGTGCACTTATCTTTTTCGTCAACCATCCGGTCAGAACTCCACAGTTAAGCGTGCTTGGGCTGAAGTAGCACTAGGATGGGTGACCTACCGGGAAGTGATTGTCGGTACCGTGTGAGTGAGGCCAAAACACGGGAAAAGATCATGTGGTGATTTGTAGGGACAGTAAACAAGTCTTTCGAGCCTCTTAAAAATAACAAGCCGGCCGTCGGACGAGGGTGGGGCCCATGGGCCTAGAGAGGGCGTGGGGCTCACGGGCCTAGAGAAGATGTGGGGCCCACGGACAGTGGCGGTCGGGGCGTTATACTCATCTTCCTCTATTACCTCATCATCTTCCTCTACCTCATCTTCCTCTATTTCCTCATCATCCCCCGCCTCATCTACCTCATCCTCGTGCCAACTAGTCGTATAAAATAATGATTTTAAGGAAGACACTTTAACGGTAAAGTTAATCAAAATGTCATCCTCATCTCGATGCACCGTCAGACGCGTGAGAATAGGGGAACTTGATAAAAGCCTAACAATAGATTCTTCGTCTTTATACACCACGTTGAGAAGACTCATATATAAGAGAGATGGTAAGTGAGCCGGGGAAGAAACATCAACTAGAATCTTGTCGGATAGAGTTAAATCCACGAGTGTGTCGCATGAGTAAAGACACTTAGGAAAGCTTATGGGCTCTGTGGTCCAGAGGAGCTTGAGTTTTAGCTCATACACACCGCGATTAACTGCGTTCACAACCCAATCTACGTCAAGAGGACAACTTGGACCGAGGTCAACACTTAAACTCTTTAGCTTTGGTGCCTTGTGGAGTTGTAATGCCTTCTCAATAAACCGTCCAAAGCTCTCGCTGCCTTCATCTTTAAACTCGAGTTTAGGCAACATCGTCCAGACATAACGCCATCGTTTAGACAAGATTGTGGTGGCCACTGCATCTTTTATAGGGACGAAGAGTAAGATCCGCAAGAGCAAATCGTCCGGCAAAGTACAGATCGTAATTTTTATTCTTTGAGAAACTTTGGTTTCTGGAACATGCTTACTATTGTTGGGTATAATAATATCCCACAAGAAAGACCAACAACTTAAGAAAGCCATAGATATATGAGATTATTATTCCCCAGTCGCCACTGGAACTTAAACCCTATTCCCTATTTACTTCTTTTTCTACAAGTCTATACTAATTTATAGAGGTTTCTAAAAGTTTTTATTAATTATGATACAAATATTTACTAGTGCTTACAAAATAAAATAAAAGATTTAACTTGCCAAATTTTAAAAAGTAAAACTGCAACAAAACAAGAACTATACTAGTCGATTCTTTTTTTTCTTTTACATAATTTATCATCAAACCAAACAACTTTACTTAGTCCTACTCAGATCCTATGTTTCCAATTTCATTTGTTAAATGTGTTGAAATAACCAAAAATCCTACAGAAGTTGAAAAAGTATCCGGAAAATATTTTTGATATGATATAATATATTCGGTAAACATCCAAATTTTGAAACTGGATTTAAAAGATTAAGTTAATGAGCTGATAATTAGGATTTACAAGTTTTTTTTTTTTTTTTTTTGTCACTCAATTAGGATTTTTAAGTTTAAAAACGGATTTATTAATTATTTCTCGAAAACAAACGTAATCGTTACACAATTCACTCACAAAACCAAATGCTGAGATTGAGTATGGTCGAGTCATCACATGCCAAATAGTGGAGCAATATTTTGTGGTAGGAGAAGCTGAGATTAGGGATGATACGATGTACCCAAAAAAAAAAAAAAAAAAAAAAAAAAATTATATAAAATCCCAAGTTCGAACTCGGATTGTGATACAACAACAACACTAGTCAAGATACATTTACGATCTTGTTATTATTTTCGTATTTATAGATCTTTTTTAACATTTGGGAATTGGAGCGTGACATAAACGGAGAAGGCTGAGAGCAACTTTCTTTAGTTCAGGATACTTAAAAAACAAACACATACATGGCTGTGGACCTTTCTTCAGTTTCTTACAACATGTGTTCCACACTAAACTCCATTGATGTTTGTTTCTCAATACCTCGCATCTATCAAGCTCAGCATCACAACCAACAACACCTTGACCTTTAATCGAAGCTGGAAACAATACCAAAACTATGAAGATGGCGATGAACATCAATGGAATGGTCTTCATCTTTGATTTATTACTAGCAAATGTTTTATGTTTTAGAGGAAATTTTAATCAAAGGCTCCTACTACTTATGGAAATATATATATGGAAATTCCTATACATAAGGAAGGACTTTGGTTCTATTTTTAGTTTACAAAGCAACCAAAACAGACCGATTCAATAGGAAGTAAGAGTGAGTTTTTTATTTGGTATTTTATTGCATAATGCCAAATTTGATTAACCCTAAACCTTAAACCGTAAACCACCATTTTGTTTATGCAACAATGGCGATCAAAGAGCTCTTATAATGACATCAACTATGTAAGTTAAGTACTTAAAACTGCACTTTATACTTTGTAACAATATGGTTAATAAGTTTTTTTTACTGACTAGAATAAAGATTACAGAGACAACAGAAAGCTGTATATTTTGGAATCAGTCTTTCTTGGATATTCATTGTATCAGATACATTGGGTTAGCTTCAAAGAACATAGACTAAGTGTCAAAACATTTTCTATCGAATCGTGGAACCATAATGACCTCAAAAACTTTTTAAAAGGACTTAAAATCTCTGGTTCTTAATCTTCTTCCAGGTTACTAGGACTAGTTTCTTTGAAGCTTTTGGACAACCATATCGCGGTTTCTCTAGGCGATACTTTTCCTGGACCAAATGGTTTCAGCAACACGTTTAGCTCATCGTACCTTTCGTCTATAAGTAATCTAGCGCTGAATTCAAGAAGTCCTTCGAGTGCCTCAGCTCGTTGTTGATATGAGCTAGGATCAAATCTTTGTCTCCTTGATGTACCTGAGGAAGCTCTGCTTGATGCTCCAGCGGTTGCGTTCTGATCAGACGGATCGCTTTTGGTTTCTCGTTCTGGTTCAAGTGTGAATTTGTCTTTTGTGATCGAGCAGTCTAGTGGTAGCTCTGGAGGCGGACTGTATGATCCTCTGGACGATCCTTTCTTCTTACGTACAACGGGAGTGAAAGGCATTTCCTCATATGAAGCTAGCGGGAATTTGATCTTGTCGATTCTTGGTGAGTTTACAGACACATCTGGAGAGTTTAGCTGATGGAGTATACCGATATTCGGGTGGTATAGAGAGTCTTTTGTTCCTTTTGCTGGTTTATAAGAGACAGGCAAGGAGGCCCTACGAGTCGCTGCTGCTGGTTTCTGACACATCCAATGGAAATGTCAAACAGACCGAATCAGCAATTAGTAAGATAAGGAGCATTTGAACGAATCACTTACCAGACCACCACTCTTGGGCTGGTTTGATCTCACTGGCACATATTTTGAACTGGTGGAAACCCCTGAAGTTTTTGAAACAGCGGGCTTACGAATAGCCACTCTACCATTGTCATTGGCAGACAAATCTACTGGCCTGTGCCGATGTAAATACGTGTGCACGGGTTTAACAGAAGAAACAGAATCTTCCTGGTCAGCACCAAACCTGCTTGGACCAAAGCTCACGCTTTTGCCAGAGGAACGCCTTCTCTGCTCAGGATAACTTCTTCTCCTTACAGATTCAGATGGCAATGTATCGTGTTCCCGGTAGCTCAGCTTTAGAAGAACCTTTTGAACGTAGGGCTGAAGTAGCGGCTGTCTAAGAAGATCAGAAGCCTACACAGAAGAAGAGAAATGTTACACCATCAGGTTTTGTACAGCTCAGGTTAAATGATCACAAATGCCACAGAATTGTGCGTACGCTTGGTCTGAGTTCTGGATTCTTCCTGAGCATGCTTTTAACTAGACTTCGACTGAACAAAACAGGAAAGTAAATCACATGGAAGTTGTTGCACAATTCAATAAGCATTACAAATAAAGAATCTATCATCTATACTTACAAGGCAGTAGAATATTGCGCGGGAAGTGGAGCAACGATCGATCTGTTTATCCTGTTGATCAGCCCTTGCATGTCCTAAAAATGCAGAAAGTTGTAATGAGTATTAGCTTCTCATGAAGATAATAAGACAAAGGAACATGATCTTGAAGTTGTGGATGGAGAAGAACAAACTTACAAAGGCTTTGAATGCCGGTTTCAGAGCTGTCATCTCATATATACAACATCCTGAACGAAAATGAAAAGAAGAATAGAGTCAGATGAATATTTCTTTATCTAGAGTCTTAGCCATGGATAAGAAACTTGCCTAGTGACCAAATATCAGACTTTGACCCGTAAGGAATATCAGCAAGAAGCTCAGGACACATGTAGCTTGGTGTTCCAACAACCTGATTTAAAAAAAATTCATTAGAGAGCCTGAGACCATAAACAAATCACTGGAGAAGTCTTTAGGGAATCTATACTTACTGAAGAAGCAAGGTCGTCTGATGTCAACACCTTGGCAAGTCCGAAATCACCTGCAAAAGTCATTAAACCCAAATTTTGTCACGCGGACTGGAAAAAAGGATAGAACATTGATATATTTGCTAAGCATCTTACCTAGACGTATATCTTGATCCTTTGTCAAGAATATGTTTGAACACTAGTTCAAACAAGTAAACTTTGTATTAGTAAGATTCAAACACGGAGATTATCAATAATTCTCTGTTATGCTCGAACTCGAAACCAGATATCACAAGTGACCAACCTTGACATCACGATGGAGAATGTGACTGGCGTGCAAGTATTCAAGAGCCATCAAGAGTTGTACCAGCCACTTGCAGAGTTTCTGAAAACAAAGCAAGAAAAGAGATTCATAACTTTATGCACTAATAAACTTTCAGTAAATAGACTTTAGATCAAATGTGTATAAAGCACCTCTTCAGAGAATTCTACGCCGTTGGCTTTCTTTATTGCTTCAGCCCTATAAAGCAGAGGAAACAATGTATCAGAAACCCCTTCAGAGTCAAGAATGGGCAAATAGTTTCTAAGAAGGAAACAACAATTTTTTTACATGTCACCGCCTTTGCAATAGCCTATGACAATGCACACATAGCATCCCTGAAAACACACACCAAAGAGCCGGTTATATACTGTTTATATGTATACAAATAAAATTTATAATGAAGTAACATAGAGGCTAGACGAATGTACTTTTTCAACCCAAGAATCTTTATATTCCACGATAAATGGATTCCGTATCTTTGAGATCAATTCCATCTACAGGGAAATAACAAGGAAAACTGTTTAGTCACAAAACCATAATCTGTTGGCATTTCTTTAAAGACCGATAACACCGCAGCATACAATTACAAACTCACACTCACATTCCAAGTAACACTTTGAATCTCAAACAATAAAGACTCATCATGGGGCAATCATCTCAAACAGTAAAAAAACTAAGACTTTAAACTCTTCAGCTCAAAGACTATACCACTAGAAAACTTGCTTGATCCATGTTTAAAATAGTTCCAAAGGAGCTACATTTGTTTTTGATTCGAATTCCACATACATATATTTATCTTCATATAAGCAAATATGTAACACATTATATTGAAGAAGAGCTTAAATTTAACCTCTTGATGAGCAGATCTTCTTGTTCTACCAGTCTGCCGAGCCAATCGAATTTTCTTCAAAACATAACTTCAGAAAACAAAAAACAAAAAAACACAAAAGAGCAGAACATAACACAGAATCAGTTTATTGCAGACATCATAGTTATACACACATAACATGAAAAAAAACATTGAAGAAACTAAAATCTTTTTCAAGTTTCCATTTTAAGTGATGACAAAGTTCTTACAGTTTCTTCTCATGTTTATGCCTCACAAGAAGAGCTGACCCAAAAGACCCTTTCCCAATTTGCTCAAGAACCTCGTAATGCTCCATTGATACAACAAAACTCCTTAATTATCTTTGTTTCCTGTATAAGAATCTGAAAAACAACAATGATCAGAACAAATTTTCAAATCATGGTTGTTGTAAGTAAACACTAACCGTACCTTTCCGGACATTATAAAGATTTGAATGAAAATAAAATTAAAAAAAAAGTAGCTAATAAAGTGATAAAATTTAGTAAGCTTAATAAAGTGAAATCCACACGAATCTTCAAACGTGTTTTTTTTTTTTGTGAATCGCCTGCCGACCCACCAAACTAAATAAAGTCAAATTGTCACGAAAATGAAATTTTAGAGGTAAAGCTTAGAAAAGAAACGTATCCACATCATAAAAACTGACTCTTTCTATTACCACATTCCCAAAATCAACCATTAAAAAAAAAAAAAAAGTTTTTTTTTTTTTTTTTGTCTTGTTTAAAGCTCGAATCTTTATTGCAATAATTGAAGGAAAAATTTCACATTTCGTGAAAATGAGCAAAACCCATTAATTTGTTAGGTCAATTACATAACACAGAAACACACAAAAAAAAAACATATAAAGAAGAGTTCTTTGAGTAAGAAAGCTAACCTAAAAAAGCGTCGGTGAGAGATTTGAAGAATGTGGAAGCGGCATTTTTCAAAGAAGAAGCTACAAAACGGCGCCGTAACGGAGGTAGTAGCGGAGACTGTGGAGAGGAAAAGGCATCGGAAGATGGTGAAGAAGCTGCTTCGCCATGAGAGCTGCTTCTTGCTTTCTCTCTCTCTCTCTCTCTCTCTCTCTCTCACTGAGGAAAACGACAGAGTTACCGGGAGAGACGTAAATCGACTTTCTTATTTCTTTATTTCTGACACTGTATTTATCATTTATTGTATTTAACATAACGCCGAAAATATATTATATTATAATATAATATAACATTTTCTTATATAATTGGTCAATTGGATGTCAATTTTTTTTTTTTTTTTAAACGTAGTAATAATAGTTGGTCAATTGATCTAATTTATCTATATGGAAGAGAAGTAAAGGTAGAAAGAAGAAAAAAATTAGGGCAATTCTCAAAAATAGCACAAAATATAGTTTTTGTGACATATTTAGCACACAATCTCATTTTAGACACAAATAGCATTTTTGTTAATGTTTTAGGGTTTAGGATTAAGGGTTTAGGGTTTAGAAAACCCTAAACCCTTAATCCTAAACCCTAAATCTTACCCCTACCCCCCTAAAAACTAAACCCTAAATACTAATATAGTTAACCCAAACAAAAAAATCAAATTATAAACTTTATAAAATGCTATTTTTGTCCTAAAAAAAAATGTGTACTAATTTTGGAACAAAAACATCATTTGGTGCTATTTGAGGGAATTTCTCAAAAAATTACATGAGTACATTAACAAAATTATTTAATTAATAAATACTACATGAGTATTTATGTAGTAAGATAATTTGATTCACAGAACGGTGAAATATGCTCTATAGAGTAAAACGATTTATCAGTCAGAGGTAGTCTTAACTTAGAGGTTTATAATTGAGGAAAAGTTCCAAAAGCTCTAATGGTAAAGACTCTTTAAAATGAAAAAGAGTTAGTGCTTCAAATATTTTATGTGGATAACTTTATATATATATATATATATATATATATTCATCAACTATTATTAGTCCAATTTTTGTTTCATGTGTTTGGAGTCTTTGAACTTTCAAAACTGACTTTATCTCGAGGACGGAAAAAATGAGTTTATCCTCTTAAAAAGAGATTATAGTCTTTCCAAAATAAAAAAAAAAAAAAAAAAAAAAAAAAAAAAATCAAGCTTAAAGCAGAAGGGTCAAACATATCTAGCTAGAAGAAGGATAAAGTATATATGAAATTGTTTTTTGGCCGGAGAGAAACTGCTTTTGGCCGGAGATTTTGCTAAAAGATGTCAGAAGAAATGTAGTAAGTATATTGTGTTATTTACCGGTGTAAGACAAGAAACATATGTTAGCGTAAACCGAAGTGCATAAATGCTTATTACTTAGTATTTACGTATGGCTGATTATGAAATGTGTTAGTAGTAAATTCTTTCGTGATTCCAACATTTAATTAAAGGTTCGAAGAAAAAAAATGCGATCTCTTGAAATTGTTTCCCTTTTTGCTAGAAACAACGAAAATGTATTTATAAGATAATATAAGTATGAGGTCAAGATGCTCAGAAGCATGTCTCTCAAGATCTTTACCAATAATCTGATGTGGAAGGTCTTTTGCCTCTCATGGTCTTGACCAGACATTGCCACTCAAAGTTCTTCCAGACAGTTGCCACTAGAGATCTTTCTAAGAATTCCGTCTCACTCAACCAGTCGAATCCTATAGTCCTGTAAGCTTTGACGTTGAGTTTGTCTATCCCCCAATGGACCACTTCTCTATCAGTCTCAGTCTCAACAAATTAAATTACAATATGAAAAAACCTAAAATTATATATGCACAAAGACATTTTATTGATACAAAAACAATATTATAACTATCTTAGAAAATGAAGAAATGTAACTTTATTTTTAATGAAATCTTTATGGTAAAATCTAGGATCTATAGAAACAGAAATGGATATGCGGAAGCGAAACGTTTTAATGTGGAAACGATTTTTTTCTGAAAAATATGAGTATGAGAATATTTTTGAAATGTCTATATACATATATATAAATAATAATGTAATGAAACATTAAACATCTAAATCATATTTAAAATATAATGTTTAAATCAATACAAATCTAATATTTAAATATTAAATAGTTTTAACTAAAAATAAAGATCATAATGCTCAAAATCAAAGATTCATAACATGTTTTTTTTCATTCTCATTTTCTTTAGCTCATCAAACAAAATTGCATCTAACTCCGCTTTGTCGAGTGAAAGATTTCAAACTCAAATATCACAGTATTAATCTCATATAATGAGTCAAATTGATAAGTTATTTATCCTAATGAATCAAATCGATTTTCTTATCTCCCACTACATTTATTAATTAATTATATATATTATATTTCCAAAACAAAAATATGTTTCTATTGCATTTTCAAAATGTTTATGTTGAATTTCTAAATTGTTAATTTTTTAGAAAACATGTTTCATTTTCCAAAACTTTCTATTTCCGACACTTTTCAAAAACTAGAAACATACCTTTGATGGAGTTTCCATACAATATAGCGGTAAAACTACTAAATAAATTTTAATTTAACACATTTGATCAAAAATCCTACTAACCAAACGACTTTAATGTTGACAAAAAAAAAAGAACTGTTATTCCTACTGGTTGAGAATGGGGGTTTGCTGAAAAAAATTATAATTCATACACACTATTATTCCTACTGGTTGAATGTCAAAACACCATTTTATTTTTAATTCCTACTTTCGTGTCTCTGTGTGGGACTATATATATGTGTCATATTATCATAATATTTATGCAGTCGAACAAATTTTATATGCATGTGAAAGATAATTCTACCATTTGGTGATATATCTGAAATTTGTTTCACTTTTCACATGCATATAAATGGTTTTAATTACATAAATATCATGGAAATACGACACATGTACTGAAAACATCTATAAATACAAAATAAATAATTGTGTTTTTGACATTCAACCAGTAGGAATTTAATTTCTTTATTAAGAGAAACGAAAGTCGTTTATTTAGTAAATTTGTCCTACCAATATGATGTTATTCAGTTCTTGATGGTTTTAGCAAATAAAAAGAAAACAATCAACTTCCGTCTTTGGATAATATACCATACGTCGGTCGTGCATTAAGAATAATTGTTTTTTTTTAATCAAATTTTTTTGTTAGGTGTGAGAATTATGAGTTGTGAATATGCCTTTGATTTTAATTATTTAATAGAATATTTCTATATCTATCTCTAACAGCAACAGTGCCGTCTCTATCATGGAGCTTCGAGGTTCCTAATAAGTAAGTATTCTATAAAAAGAACAACTGATTACAGCTAAGTAATACACAGTGTATGTGAAATTGTGAACTGTGAAGTGTGAACACTTCCAAGTTATTAACCTTTTTAAGGTTCGATTAATTTCGTATGTGTGTGTCTATATTTATATATATGCTATCTGTGATGTGATGACATGTTCAAATTGTAAGTGATTGTAAATTATCACATACTAAAAGTCCTTTTTATTAACAGTCTTATATAAAAGTGAACAATATAGTTGTACATCATAATACGTGAGTGAATCAGCCAAATTCAATAACAGTGTTTCTTTGATGTGTGTGTGTATATTGAATAGTGTATAGTGTATTAATTCTGAAATATTAACACTACATTAGAAGATATATGCGTCTTTAATTTGTTATGACATTTGCTACAGATTCTAACAGACTAACAACAGCAAAACTAAGAAACGAGTCGCTAGCAAATCAATAGTCAAATTAATGTCCCAAATTTTTACGATTGATATGCCATATATGTAAGGAACACGAGAATAACGAACTTTCTACAATTTAGAGACCAGTTCCGTATGAAAAATTGAATTTACTTTTCAGAATGGGACAAAGCTCCAAATATTATTTGTAAACAGAAATTAACAAAACATAAAATAGATTATCTTTCTCGTTATCCTAATAAACAATGATACAGTATGTCTTACTTTTTATTTTTGCTTCCAATAACTTTATTAAATCCAAGATACAAAGTTAGAATGTATAAAATTTAGAAAACAAATTATTATATGAAGAGATATGTAAATTTAAAGATATTTTTAGTAGATAAACCTTATTCGCTAATGGATAACGAAATTCATTATCATCCTTCCTCATACTCGATCTACCTCTAATACCAACTATGTGTGTGGAGAGAATTTCTTGCGTGAACCTCCATATTGCAGAATATGTCTTACATGAAAATTTTAAAATACTAAAAAGATATACCCAAAAGAAAAACAATCACATGTAAAAGTAGACAAATGTTTTTCATATTTTTGTCTGATACTGTACATTATATGATATATTAATCCAAACTGAAAATTACGAGTTTTCTCTTTCACTCTTGTTCTCCATTTCAATTAAAATGAGACATGACTCATTTATTTGTCCTGAATTTTTGTTTGGCTGACCCATCCTGTTTTCCACCTTTAAATAATTAACTAATTTATGAAATTTTTTTAACATTTACATTTTTTTTTAACAATATGCATCACTTACATTCGAACCTAAATAATGACACATCCACACACTACCATAAATCGCTAAATAATGTTTAAATTTTTTGAAAACGTTATCTAAAAGAACTTCTCATAGTCTCTTAAATATATTATTATAATAAATTATACATAATTTAATTATTTATTTAAAATTTAAATGATAAAATAAACTTAAAACTAATTATATTAATACATATGGCAAATGAGTTTCTAGAAGAGTTTTCCGAATCTCTCAAATGAGAGACTCATTTCATTCTTTTTTCTACTTTTTATTATTTTTTAATTTTTTTATTGGCGAGAGATTCGCACCGTAATTATTCTAAATTTCATATATGTGAAATACATACAAAAAGAAAAGATGGAATTGAAATTTAACTATTTAAGCCTTAGTTTATTCAAGTTCAACTGGATTTCACTGTTTGTCGGTGCACGTGTACGGTCCAAGCTAGATACGTTTCCCACTAATGCATCAAACCAGTAAATAACACTATTCATATATAACTTTGTCATGGTAACCAAAAATGAGGTTTTAGCAAAAAAACAAAAGAAAACAAAACTGAAAAAAATATATATAAAGGATTTATTCAAACTCAAGATCGAAACCTGAAAACTGAACATTGCTTTTTTCGCCGGTACCATCTGCATCTACATGCATAGCTACAGGAACATCAGGATCTCCGGATCCCTCGGGTCGGGTTTTCAGATCTCCGGCTGACGTGGCAGTAGCGGTGGTAGTGGTGGTGGTGGTCCCAGTGGAGGGTTGGCTGTACAAAGCTGTAAGTTGGTGAAAATAAGGACAAGTCCTTGAGTCAAGTGGTCTCTTCTTGTTAACATCTTTTGTCTTCCTAAAATACTTGTTGATGTTTTCCCATTTCTCTTTGCATCTTTTGGCACTTCTTTTGTACCCAATCTCCAACATCTTCTTCGATATTCTTTCCCACAAAGGAACAGCTTTTGATGATGATGATGATGTTGATATTGAGATCAAATCTTTATGATGATGCTCATCATCATTCATGCTACTAATACCGCGTCTAATGTTGATAAGGGCCAACACTTCATCCTTAGGCCATCTCTTGCCAAGATCACTATTTTCATCATTTTTTGGAGGTTTTGGGTTTTGGGTTTTGGTTTTTAGGGTTTGAGTTGAAATGGGTTCATTGGTTAAAAGTTTATGTGAATTTAGGGTTTGAGATGATGTTTGAAACTTTCTTCTGCCTTGGGTTTGTGGAAGAGCTAAAGAAGATGAGTCTTGAGAAGGGCTTGTTGGAATTTGGATTTTATAATTCCCATCATCATGATCATGGTCTGTGAACTTGGATATGAACTTGATGATGTTGGTGTTTCTATTACTAGCCATGGCTTGTTCTTGTGCTCTAATCTCTACCTCTTTGTTGAGCCTCTCCATCTCTTGCTTCTTCCAAGCTTCCTCTCTGGCTATCTTTTCTTCTTCCTTCTTAACCATATCTTCTAGAAGCTTCTTATGCATCTCCTCTTGTTGTGCTATCATATTCCTCACAAGACCCTCACAAAACCCTTTCAACACACCTAACCTCTCTTTTTCTTTCCTCCTCTTCCTCTTCTTCTTGTCCCTCATCATGATCATCATCAAGCTTGACGATGATGATGATTTCGCATCATCTTCTACATTTCCAACTTTGCCAGCATTGACTGAGTTTAGTTTGTTCTCCATTGATGCTTCTTCTACTTGGCCCTGATCCTGATCTCTTTTGCCCTCTTCTAATATGTCTTGTCTCGTTTCCTCTATGCTTCCTTTCCCCTCTAGTGAATTGTTCCTCTTGTTTTGGTTATTGCCGACTTCTGATGATAAATGCTCATCACCATGACCATGATGATAAAACTCTTCAACCTCACTAAATATCCTATAACTATTTTCCTTGTTGTTGTAATTGCTGATATGATGATCATTAGTGTTGTTGTTACTATTGAAATATCTTCTCTCTTCTTCTTCGAATTTCTCTTTGCATTCTTGTGGACTCCTCTTAAACCCAACTTCTGCCAACTTTCTACAGCCATCATAATTTCATAAACGACATAACATCATTAATTATGAGAATATACATATATATATATATATACACACTTATAACAAAAATATACAACATGATCATAATCATTTGTAGTTTCTTATACACTGACATATTTGTATCCATTTATTTCATCGTCCGTTCATAAAAAAATGTATTAAAATTTCTCAAAAAAATGGCAGTTATGTATAAATATAAATACGTATAAATGGCCAATCATTTGGTAACATCATAATTAAATATTCTAAAAGTGTTTATTCGAAAGAAACAAGATCTAGTCTATCAAATCAAATTGGTAACCTGAATTCCCATTAATAATTGGTTTTTTTTCATGTACACACATATAAACACTAAAGCTACTAACGTTCAAGTCCATATGCATATATGGAAATAAATATTTTGATGCATATATATATATATATATATATATGTATATATGTATTACCTTGAGGTGTGCTCCCAAGTGAATTCAGGGAACCAATTCTCCACCGTAGATCTGAACCTAAGAAGAGCAAGGACTTCATCACTACACCATGGATGATGATGATAATTATCACCATCATGATCCGTGTGACCTATCCACTCAGCAGTAGCACCACCATCTTTGATGTCATGGTGGTGGTGATGATGATGATGGTGAATGATCTTACGGGTATCAAGGCTCAACATATGATGGGCTTGATGATTGGTGTTAAAGGGAGCGAATGAGACAGGAAAAGGTAGTGATCTTTCAGCCGCCGGTTGATGCGGCGGAAGCGGAGGAGGTGGAGGTGGAGATGCTATGAACCGGTGGATCTGCTCCGGTACTCCACCATCAAACATCTTTTTTATTCTTTTTCTTCTTTGTGTTTTGTTTCACTTGGCTATTCACATCGAAATCTCTCTTTTTCTCTCTCTTTTTGGTCTCTCTTTTTATATTGCTGTATTTTTTTTTTTCATTTTGAAGGCTAGAAATTGATATTTTTAGAAAGTAAAATATCTGTGGTTGGTGTTAAGACATTAATGAATAATTATTGTTTATAAATATCTTAAACATGAATTTTATTTTATTTTCTTATTTGAGTCTATAATGTTAGTTATTAATTCTATATATGTATAAGAAATTTTGATAGAACAGATTACAATATTTAACATAAAAGTTAGTGTAATTACAATAATAAAAAGATAATGATGCCAAATACTTTTTCTGTTTTTGTTATATTAACTTTTTAGAGAATAGTCGATCCATTCTTGAATAGTTTGGAATATAGTTGCCAAATAAAACAACTAAGATTTCAAGGATGATTTTGAATCTCACGGTCCAATTCTCACCCTGATGAAAAAGTTTAGATGCTAATTAGTTTACATGAAAAATATAAACAAATTCCATTTCTGATATATTGAAAGATTGATTGAATGTATATAGTAGCATTATATATGTTTTGTTCTTATCACTCCATATAATATTATATTTAGCAATAATGAAATTACACGTCTATTTCTTACTCATACCGTGTTGATAAACACGCGTATACAGTCCAAGATTTTTTTTGCTTCTTCTTGCATAATAATTGACTGATAGTGAGTGTTATTTTATATTTGTAAATTTATTTTAGATTCAATTTACGAAATGGCAAAGACAAAAACAATATTACTAAAAACGCCAAACATCACCTCTCTCCCATTTATCACTGACATTTTGTCCAAATATAATAAATCGAATAATTTAGCCCATGTTATAGCCACCCCTTATGCTCGAACAAATTAAGTGAAACCTTAGCATTAAAGGAAAACTTGTATAGTTGTAAACTATAAATACTAAGTAGAACAAAATTATAAAACTGGTTTTCATATTATTATTTTATACTTTTGTCCTAGATTTATAAGATAGAAATGGGCATGAGTAATATATATATGCTACAAAAATTTATGGAAGCATCAGTTGCTGAGATTCTGGAATCTACTTGGTAATTAAGTTGGTATCGATTGTTAAAAAAGTTTTAGTAAAGAGGATATATATATATATTGTTGATAAACCGTAGGAGATCAAATTAAGAAGAAGAAAAAAATCGACCAACAAATGATTATTTAATTGTTATTAAAAAAACTTAGGGTTGAGAAATGCGGCCGTCGAGCACTTGGATGTTGAGGTTTCTAGACGAAGATGTGTGAAGTATAAATTGATAACATATTCAAATTCTCAATGGTATACTATTAGATGATATGTGTCTTGCAGATTAAGTATTGTATAAGTGAAGTCTGTGAAATTTGAAAACAA
Source organism: Barbarea vulgaris (assembly GCA_963667165.1). Lineage (NCBI taxonomy): Eukaryota > Viridiplantae > Streptophyta > Magnoliopsida > Brassicales > Brassicaceae > Barbarea > Barbarea vulgaris. Next base: position 16,684,808 of record OY763891.1, on the reverse strand, counting down.
GGTATTTTTTGGATTTTTATATTATTTTTTATACAAATATTATTGAAATATTATTTTTTTGTGTTAGATAAAGATTAAAATTAAAAAATTTATATTATTTAATGTTAGCAATATATTAATATTAATCACTATATATATATATATATATGTCTTATAATTTTGTACGAAAAACAACTAAATAATAGTAATATTCTATTCAATTATATTTGACATATACATAAAGTCGACGAAAAACCAGTAGTATTTTTTCGTTTAATCATTAGTAATCAATATAACGTAAACCTCTTTACTAAAACCCTTTTAACATAATCCATTGGTTCGTTTTTTTCTAAGTAATCCATTGGTTCGTTTAGATGATATTTCCTTCGTTTGTAAATAAGTGATGCATGTTTTTGTAGATAAATAAATATTTTGCATAATTTTTTGAGAACAATATTATTTTGTTTAACAATAAGTACGTAGTGTGTGGGTTTAAATTAGAATAGTGATATACAAACTTACGAGATTACAAGTTTTAGTCTGTTAAGAAGTACATAATTAAATCTATTGATCTATTTGTCATCTCATATAATTTTATAAGTAAAAGAAATTGTGCTTGTCTTATATTTACATCAATTGTTCTTGTCACTATTATGATACTTTATATTATTCTAAAAGAAAATTATAGAAATTTTGGAGGTACCTTAGAATCCTATGCAGAAACAGATGCAGATGATAGTGTAATAAACGGCAAGCGGGAATGGCAGGGCACGTGAATACATGCAGGAACTGGGTCCTCTTTATTTAATATTTTTTCTTTCTTTTTTTTTATATATGACCCCATTTGTCTTTTTGGTTTTACTCATCTGCTTCTCAGGTCCACCTAATTTATGGTGCACCTCCCTTCTCTTGTCGCTATTACGTCAGCGATTCCATTGGATCATGGAATCCACTATTAGGACGAGGTACGTGCCATTTTTGCTTTCCTTTTTTTCTTTCTCTAATGTCGGCTTAAATTACTTTTACATCTAATTGTTCAAAGAACGTCAACATTATATGAATCTTTATTCTAAGTTCATGTTTGTATCTATTCATATGTATCTTTATTTGTTTCTTTCTACTCATAAGTCGTAATGATTTGATTTGTATCCGACCATTAATTTTTTTTATAGCTAATAGTCGTGGATCCTTCCTACTTCTTTTTACGAGGTATATATATTGTTGGATCTGTGTTCCATTTGAATCCAAATCTCATTTTGCAAGAATTAGATCGCAAATAGTTCATTTGTTCGTTTATTATATAGCTTCGCTTAATTTATGATGAGATTCCTTATAGACATGTAAATCTAGGCATTTCAAAAGTAACTATTGCGTTGCATTTAATAATTTTGTTTTAAATTTACTATAGAGACGTAGGAAATAAATGACGAGTGCCATAATCTATTTGATTGGCTTGTCCAATTTGGTTCGTCTCTTAACTGTCACCTGAATTTTTAACACCATCTACCTATAAAATGTGTGGTAAATCTCCTTAGGTGAATTCCACACAAAAAAGTAAAAAAATGAAAACAACTAATCTAAGCTAAGAGCATTTCCAACTTTTTTTGTCTTTTTCTTGGAGTTGAGTTTTTTTATAAACTTATTCCGTTTCTAACTCCAAAATAGAGATATTCAATTTTTCTCCTATCTTGAAAATGGAAAATTCCAAATACTAATTAAATAAAAACTGGAGATCTCCATTTGAGAATTCGAAATAAAATAGGGTTGAAGACGATTTATTTCAAAATGGAATTTGTAAGTGAGAATTAAGTAGGGTTGGAGATGGTCTAATTGGATTATAACTATCCTCGTTTATTTAAGAAGATTATTTGTTAAATGAGTTGAAGTGAAATTTTCTTCTTTTTCTTTTTCTAACCAACCAATTCATAGAGGTTTAGCGGTTAAATGACTATTGTCACAAGGCTAAGAGACTAGAATTTGAGTTTTTTCACCACAATTTAAGCTATACTTTTTTTTTTGATAAAATTTTAGTTACACTTCACTATGGATACTTTAAATGACAAGAATAACTTGATATCCATTATCCATAAGCTAAAATGATTTTAATATGCTTAACAGAGCCTACTCTTTAAAACCTTTATTGGATATCTAAAGGCGCTAGGAAAAGAAAAAGTTAAGTTTGATAATACAATAAAATTGTGTGCCCGATAACGTTTAAGAACAACATACCTTGTCACCTTGAGTTCAGAGACACCACTGAAGCCCATATCATAACCTTTAAACCATAAATGAAAACGTTTGGGCCTCCTATGAAGCCCATATTATCTCTATAACAGAGCCCTCAAATTCAAGACTTTTAAAAACAACCAAAGCTACCAACATTAAAGTCACAACAGCTGATGGCCTTATGATGGTTAGGTGAATTGCTGGTTTACACCGGTAGGTCTAGGATTGATTCATTGCATGACTTGAGGTTAATGATCATACCAGAACTAAGTTAGTGATTTAAAATTTAACTAAGAAAAAGAACATTGCATGAATGAACTGACGGTTAAATCATGGATGATCTAACTATGTTGGCATAGTGAGACATGATTAGCCCTGTCAAGCGGGTCAACCCGCGATCCGTCCCGCAGCGGGTTCTAGTAAATTTTTGACCTTCATTAATCTGTAACCCGCGACCCGCCAAACAAAAAAGTTTTACCCGCATCCGCCCCGCTTAAATTTGCGGGTACCCGCAGGTAACCCGCAAATAATTAAATAAAAATAAAAATTAATTTTAAAATTTTTTTTAGTGAAATTAATATTTATTAATAATTTTTTGTATTAAAAAACATAAATTTCTAATTTAAAAATAAAATAAAATAATAATTTGGATAAAAATATATATTTTTATAATATTTTTAAATTTTAACTACTAAAATAAATAAAATAATAATTATTAATTAATTAAAAAAAATTTGAAATGCGGATACCCGCAAACCCGCTTAAAAAAATTTGATGACCCGCACCCGCCCCGCTAAAAAATATTTCAACCCGAATCCGCGACTCGCACTTTAAAAAAAAAAAAATTCGATCCGTACCCGCCCCGCGGGTTTCTGATTAAATTGACAGGTCTAGACATGATAACTATACTTACTAAGAAAACTACATTCTTGTGTCTGTAATGGATGCACATATTTGTTAAATACTGTCTCCGTTTTATTATATAAGACGTTTTAGAAGTTTTGGTGTGTTTTAAAATATAAGGTGTTTTCACATTTTTTATGTATTTTTTTATTTTATTGAATATTGTGTGACCAATAACAATTTGCAGTTTTTTAATAATTGGTTGTAATTTTTTTTAATATTAAATAATATTTTTTTAAAATAAAAATAATTTTTTAATATACATGCTTTAAGCTAAAACGTCATATATTTGTAGACTGAAAGAGTATAAAACTTGGTTTATGCGCGAGACGAATGATTTGATAAAATTAAGGGGACAATCAGGATGAGTAGACTTATGTATAGGCTAGGGACAAAATTAAAATGTACTTGCATCTTTGTTCTATTCAATAAAGAATGATTTATATTTAAAGATTTATGTTACTGCTAAGGATTAAAAGATAAATAAATTTAGAGTAGGGAAATGTCTAAGTAAAGTTGTTTTTAGCTTGAATAAAGGAGACAAACCTCAATAAGATTAAAAACGAGGTAAAATAATGAGGCTCGCTCGACCTTAAGTACGGCTAAATAGGAACGCTTTGACCGTAGACGCAGAAAATTTGGGCCGCGTTTTTAATTGCCAGTTTGCCACCGTACACGTAATTATGAAATAACTGCACAGTACTTGAAAGCTTCTTTAACCATTGAAAGGCGTAATTATGTCCACCTGCAATAGTAGATAGATCATGATTCATGAGTGAGTTTGCTAGCTAAAAGTCTAGCAAACCCGCCATTTTGTGACAAACATCTTCCACTCCTAATCAAACCATCTAATAAACTAAGTCTCAAATTTTAGTTTTAGTCACTAATATTTTTAAAATTATATGAGGAGAGTAAATCATATTATATGTCTATTCTTTTTTTTTCATAGATGCATAACTTTCAATTTTTTTATTTGTTTACAAGCTGCAGTTTTTTTTCATCGGTCTATCAACTCCGAATTATTTCAGAAAAATAACTCTTACCAAAAAGTTCCTTTGAAAGATTTTAGTTCGTCGGAGCAACCAGAGTTGACAAATAGGTAGTGGCCTTTAGGCAAGATTTATAGTTTTGATTTTTTTACTTCATCTTTGTAAATTAATTGTTAGCTGATTTGGTTAAATATTTATTCGTGGAGTCTCCATTTTAGACTTTGTTTTCTTTGGGTTCAAATCTTGAAATGGTTTCTTTAAATTTCAGATCATGATTTGATTAGTTCTTAAAATACTTCATATATTTTATTTTTGTATTTAATTAGTTCTTAATACTTTATATACTTTTTGTTTGTATTTTTAAGTAATTCGATTTATTTCTAGTACTCTTTCATTAGCAATTTAATAACTTTTTTTTTTTAATTCTTTGTTTTTCTACCTTTTGTTATAGTATGTTTCAGTAGGTGTTTGGTACTTGAATATGTTTCTAAATGGCGAATTGATTTTGCGACAATTAAGAAGCAAGTGTTATAAATATTTATTTTTTTATTTAACTATTATCTAGTTTTTTAATCATTTGATAAACACAACTTTGCATTTCAATGATATTTTCATATTTCGATTTTAGTAATATGATTTGTAAAAACACTATGCGCTTATGAATTAAAAGAGCCACAATTTTTAAAATTGTCTTAGGTTTCTAAATGGGGTAAAACGTCTTGGCACTTGGCACCACACATGACGCAACTACTACCAGCATAGGTTTGCATACGACACATTTAAAGATGGATGAATATTTTTTGATAGGATTTTTTTGATGAATGAATATGTTGAGGAGATTTGTTTGTACTATATATATTGTTGGGTTCCACTACACGTTATATGTACATTAAACCAATTGGTTACTTTCATTTTCCTTGGGCTTCTGTTTGGACATTTATCGTAATGTGAGTTTATTGGACGTAACTACTACCAGCATTGTTGGTTAATTGTCAATTTTTTTTAGTTGGCTATTAAAGTGCTAAGTTGACTGAAAAATGTGACAAATCACAAATGATTTTAATTTTTGTGAAAAGATCATATAACTGTGTAATTAATCTGAAAATGATTGTTGGGAAGGTTTTTTTTGGGGAGAAAGGTTAATTTTAACATCAACTTTTCGTCTGGTGGTTTTTTTATACATTAACTAAGATTCAGTTCGTTTTTCAATTTTAATTCAGTTCGTTTTGCAATTTCAATTTACAAAATTTTCAATAAAACTACACAAACTTTCGTATGTGTACTGAAATCAACTTTGATCGAAACAGTATTAGTCAAACCACTGAATCAAATGTCATATGATATATTTCTGTTAAGTCATATGCCATATGTCTAGTTTTCTGCTGAGTCAGATGCCACGTATATTTTTTTTTTTTAAAAAAATCACGAGACTTTTGAAGTTTTATGTGTACAAGATCTAAATTTTTTTTAACACTAATAATAGAGAAACAAAATCACCATAATCAGTTAAGCCATTTTATCGGTTTTTCTTATCTCTTATATAGCCGTAACAACGTAAAATTCTGACCATTAGACACTACATTCTTGAATAATTACAAGCCAACACATATATACATATACTATTATCGAACTTACTCAAGAATGTACCGTCTAATGGTCAAAACTCTATGGTTGTTACGACTACAGAAGAGATAAAAAACCGATAAAGTGGTTTAGATAAAAATGTTTCTGTTTCTCAATTTTTAGTGTCAAAAAAATTTAAACCCAATACAGTAGAACCTCTATAAATTAATACTCTATAAATTAATAACCTCTATAAATTAATAAATTTTCCCGATCCCGAGTTGGGCCGGTGTAAAAAATGACATAATTCGATAAAATAATAAGATAATAATTTATTTTAGACCCCTATGTAAAATATATGGTCCCATTGATAACATAAATTAATAATCATATAACATTAAAAATATAATTAAGATAATTTAATAAAATATGATTCTAGTGTTGTTTGTTTATTCCTAAACATGCATTCTTGTTGGAGCTCATCTCTAATCTTTCTTATTGCATCAAAAACTTCTGGAATTTTAGATAAAATAAATTTATAATAATGTAAAATTGTCAAAAAAAAAAATCTTATTTTAAATAGATTTTTATAAAATTTGTGAAAATTGGAAAATCTCTCTATAAATTAATAATTATTAATTTATCGATAAATTAATAACCTCTCTAAATTAATAAAATATCTTGGTCCCAATAGTATTAATTTATAGAGGTTTTACTGTACATTGTATAAAACATCAAAAGTTCCGTGATTTTTTTTTTTTTTGGAAAGTACGCGTGGCATCGGACTCAACCACAAACTAGATATGTGGCACCTGACTCACCAGAAATAAGCCACGTGGCATCTGATTCAGTAGTTTGACTAACACTGTTTCGGTCAAAAGTGATTTCGACACACATATGAAAGTTTGTGTAATTTTTTTGAAAATTTTGTAAGTTAAAGTTAAAAAATGTATTAGATCTTACTTGGTTTATAAAAAGATACCATGCGAAAAGTTAATGTTAAAATCGACCATTTTCTCACGTTTTTGAAGCCAAACTTGCAGCAGATAACAAGAGCCGACTCCGAGTTTTCAATGGTTGGAAGCAGGGAAAAAAAAATTGACTCGTAGGAAACAAAATCTCATTTATGTAATCGAACATGAGACCTTAAATTTGTAAAAGACTAAGAACTCATTCACTGAATCATATGAACCAACGATACTAATTAATCACTAGCCCCAAAATTTTTTATAAAAGTGAAAGTACCAAACATATGTTTGTACTCAGAGCCCAAGTCTTGCAGGGCTCAGACTCAGAGTGTGATACGATTCTGGGAGGAGAATCACGCCCCAATCACACACCGGGAAGCTAAGATGACCAGTTTAGACTCCAGGCTTGAGCAGCAAGCGGTTCTGGAGATGATGGAATGATAGACGCCACGAGAGGTTGTGTAAGACCTCTTGATAAGTCTGGTTCGAACAATCTAATCACTAGAATTGTTCTCAAGTTTCTAATTCGAATCACTCGAAAGAGAAAACAAGGATCTATCAAGAAAAGAGATTTTTGATTAAAAAGATAGATGAGTAAAACAATAGAGTCTCATAGAGATATAAAGAGAAGGAGAAGAAGAGGAGAGAGGAGGAGAGTAAATGCTAGGCGAGTTACGAGACATGCCTCGTAAACTCGCATGCATACTAGAAAATAAACACACATACTTAAGTTTAAATTCAGATGAGTAAAAATACAAATAGATAGATAGAAAAGAGGTAAGGGCCGCGCCAATAATCTCATAATGGGCCTGGGTGAAGTCGGACTAGAGCCAAGCATAGACGAACCTATGGACCACGAACCTCATTAAAAACCTTCCCCGGAAAACCACTTGGGGAAAAACCGAAGGCAAGGGAAAAAGAGTGTAAGTGAGCCATAGGGCTTGACTCTAGTCATCTCGGACGTGAATCAAGACCAGGGAGGACGTGATACCACATGAGTCCGAGTGACTTGCTTGAACTAAAACCGAATGTGGTGTACCTCGGAGTGTTTGTTGATTTCTCTCGGTCCAGGGATGAGTCTTGTAGCCATTTGATGCTTTCTTGGCTCCATTAGGTCCAGGCTTGTCCTTTGCTCTACGTATGATCCAAGCTCCTTGCTCCAAGTCCTTAGAGCCTCTCAGTATCGTATCATGCTCCCCCAGTTGAAAAGGATTTGTCCTCAAATCCGTTGGACCTGCCACAAAAAACGCCAAGTTAAAATCATCAAAGTTTAAGAACATATAAAACTTACCTCGAAGATCGAGTGGATGGTTGATGTTGTCATAGATGTTCAAGAGATGTTCTGCATCAAAGTTGCTGTCTTCGAGAGCTCCCATCTTTTCTTTCTTAGCCATTTCCACGAGAACAGATTTCAGCGCCTTTGTCAAAACCACTCCAATTCCAGTCCTCGCAATGAAATTGGACGAGAGAACTTCCATGTCCGGTGGCTCCTGTTTTGTACCTGCAATGTTATCAACGCCTTTGGCAAAGATCAAGTGTGTTATCAAAGTCATGGAGTCTTTATAAACAAGTAAACAAATCTCATTTCGGACCACATGCTGATACTCATCATGTTCCTCTTTTACTTGAGTCCTAAGACAAGAGTTTTGTTCCGAACATTCTTTCAATAGCCCTAAACTCTTCTCAGTGATCTCTGGATATACTAAACTCGTACTCACAGTCCTTAAATCATGAGAAACAAATCGAGATGAAGAGATACTTACCTGCATAAGATCCTTGGCATGTTCGGTGTTTGTAGTTATCACGGCTAATAGAAATGATGTTGGATCTGGGGGCTCTTCTTTTTCCTTTGCTCTAGCACGAATCACTTCAGCATTAAACAGTGCTTCATTGTAGTGGTAGAAACGACTAGGCTGTTGCTTTCTTGGTTTATCACCTATTGATACATCCTGCAAGAATTCATTGAGCTTACTCGGCGGCACCGGTACATGGTTAGTATCACAAGGAATTTTATCCAAGGAGATAACAAATTTAGGATCAAAGTAATCATCACTGTTAAAATTACCAACCATACTAAATAGATTAGCTTTCTTACCTTGCTCTTCATATCCTTTGAGTTTGCTTTTATCAAGATATACCTCATGAGGCGGTAATGGTGCCAGATTAGTCATTTTCCCTTTTATCTCAAACGAATAGTGATTGGTGAAGCCATCATGAAACAGTCCACCGTTTGCATAACTTCCTCTTCCTTGATAAGGCTTTGACACCGAAATGGTACAATCTGCACCAAGAGAGAGCAAGTTAGCTCTCATTCGTTTTTGAGAGTCTAGATAATTACCATGGGTATTCACTGGTGGCAAAACGTCTGGTGGTTTCTCATTAGTCTCAACACTGCGACAAGCTGTAGGTAAGTCATTGTGGGCCAGAACTGCTTCAGTTTGAGTAAACCCTCCTAATGCTCGTGTTGTTGCTTCTTTAGGCGATTCTTGGCTTGGAGCTTGTTGTAGTAGTTCTGGTGGTGCTTGTGGAGCATACTTATTTCTTAGTAGTTCCTTAAGATCTCTCCAGGTCGTGATAGTCGGCTTGTTGTAAAACCAGCGTTCATAAACTTCATCCAACAACCATTTGTAAGCATCTCCATTGAGTCGTCCAATGGCATAAGCGAACCTCTTCTCTTTCAGAATTTGATTGTAGTAGAACCAATCCTCCATGTTTTGTTCCCACTCTAAGTAGTTTTCTTTTCCTGAAAATTTCCAAAGTCGAAGCTCATTAGTTGGTTGAAAATCAAAACAAAACACAGATTTGGGAGCGTGAGAGGTTTTATGCGGGCTGCGCCAAGTTGATCTCGTTGTATTGTCTGGCGGCTTGGGATTAAGATCAGGTTCCCTCATTTTTCTTGCTCTGCTCTGCTTTTGTTGAAGTCCTTGATGAAGTCTTTGACGAAGTGCAGCCATGTTGTTATCCATTACTTGCTCCATGTTTGCTGTAATCACTTCAACGAGTTGCTTGTTGCGGTTTCTGAATGTCTCCTCATCATGATCGGCCATCTCTGCCTGAAACAACACACCAAAATACACCAGTAAAGAGTCCTTTTGAAGATCGAATTGACCCTAAATCATAAGAACACGAAAATGACTCTTGGTATCCTATTTTCTCTTAAGAACCCTAAACGCGACTGTGGAAGTCGATCGATCACAAAAAAATATCAAAACACTTCAGAAAATTCCCAAATCAATTTTAACAAATACTAGACTCATCCTAGATTCCTATGCAATTGATTTCGCAATTTTTACACGAGCCAATATTTAATTAAAATTCAAACAAGTTGGTACGAAAATCACTTAACTTCTCGATGTGGCTCTGATACCACTTGATACGATTCTGGGAGGAGAATCACGCCCCAATCACACACCGGGAAGCTAAGATGACCAGTTTAGACTCCAGGCTTGAGCAGCAAGCGGTTCTGGAGATGATGGAATGATAGACGCCACGAGAGGTTGTGTAAGACCTCTTGATAAGTCTGGTTCGAACAATCTAATCACTAGAATTGTTCTCAAGTTTCTAATTCGAATCACTCGAAAGAGAAAACAAGGATCTATCAAGAAAAGAGATTTTTGATTAAAAAGATAGATGAGTAAAACAATAGAGTCTCAGAGAGATATAAAGAGAAGGAGAAGAAGAGGAGAGAGGAGGAGAGTAAATGCTAGGCGAGTTACGAGACATGCCTCGTAAACTCGCATGCAGACTAGAAAATAAACACACATACTTAAGTTTAAATTCAGATGAGTAAAAATACAAATAGATAGATAGAAAAGAGGTAAGGGCCGCGCCAATAATCTCATAATGGGCCTGGGTGAAGTCGGACTAGAGCCAAGCATAGACGAACCTATGGACCACGAACCTCATTAAAAACCTTCCCCGGAAAACCACTTGGGGAAAAACCGAAGGCAAGGGAAAAAGAGTGTAAGTGAGCCATAGGGCTTGACTCTAGTCATCTCGGACGTGAATCAAGACCAGGGAGGACGTGATACCACATGAGTCCGAGTGACTTGCTTGAACTAAAACCGAATGTGGTGTAGCTCGGAGTGTTTGTTGATTTCTCTCGGTCCAGGGATGAGTCTTGTAGCCATTTGATGCTTTCTTGGCTCCATTAGCTCCAGGCTTGTCCTTTGCTCTACGTATGATCCAAGCTCCTTGCTCCAAGTCCTTAGAGCCTCTCAGTATCGTATCAGAGTGCAATGCAAAAAAAAACCTTTTTAATTGCAGAAAAAAGTGAAGCGTGAGGCAGCTTTTGTTAAAACGTGAGAGTGTGTAAACTACATCATGTAACTGTTAGACTGTCTGAAACCAGCAAAAAAAACAAAAAAAAAAGGCTCATAAATATGAAAAGATCACCAAAACTTGTTGATACAGTTTGAAACTTTAGACCTTAAATCTTACCCTAAATGTCATGAACCACTGCATTACAAAAAGATTTTTTCTATAATACATGAGAACGGTAATATATTATTTTATGCTTAAAACTTTTGTTTGTTAGCTTTACCTCTTAGTTTAGCCTGTTCGTATGGATAAGTTTTAAGCCAATAAAAAACGGAGACTATATATATATATATGGAGATTGGAAAGTTAAGTGTGTATGGCCGAGGCTGGTCATAATAGCATTCCTACGTTGTATAAACTTCATTTCCGTCTGAAGAAATATGAACTGTGTAACAAACAGATTCTTCAATAAATTAAAGTTCGTCGGTGCCACACATATGAAGATAAATGTTTAGGATATTTGCACGTACTACATTGTTGGGTCCACTATGTTATAAGAACATTAAATCGATTCGGTGACTTTCATTTTCAAAATGTTTTTGTTTAGACATTTTAGAGTCTGATGTGAGTACTTTATCAAACACACAACTACTACCAACACTGATCAATGCAATCTCAACAAACTCCGTTCTCATTTGTCTTCTCTTCCACGTGACACGAAAAAGACTTTTCTTATTTTGACAACATTCATTTTCAGTTTTTGTTGCTTATAAATAATAGTGTTTTTTTCGTAATAGACCACACAGACCAACACAGTTCTAGCTTGTTCTCTAATCATTTTATAAAATGGGTATTGCACGAGTCGAAGTCAAGTCTATACTAACTGCGGTATCAAGTAAGCCATCTGAATCGGGTCGGGTACACACGTTTACCGCTTTGGACAACGCCTTGAGCCCCCATACGGTCCACGTCATCTTTTACTATGCTCGTAGTCCATTTGGATCCTTTGACCTCGACTCGGTCCGGATCCCGTTGTCGGAGCTCCTCTCGTTGTACCCGCCCGCTATTGGTCGGGTCATCAAAAACCCGGACGGGGTTTGGCAGGTGAAGTGTAACGACGCGGGACTTCGAGTTGTGAGAGCCAAAGTTTGTGTTAGCATTGATGAATGGCTGAGATCAGCCGATGGACATGAGGAATCTTATCTGACGGCTTGGGAAGAGATGCCAGAAGATCCTAGTACTTGGTCGCCTTTTCGTCTGCAGGTAATTTATTACACACCATATAAAAGTACAAAAAATAGTAAAATTTCTAAAAATTCAAAAAAACAAAAAAAAAAATAGAGTACAACAAACCTTATCTTTTCCATTAGTTAGGAAAAATTCTTAGGTAAAAAATTCTTATGATTGATTACAAATTTATCCTCAAATTAGACTAGATCCTATCACACTATTTATGATGCGCAATTATCTGTTTTTATTTAAATATTCGGTGACACGCTCATGTTAATTATATCATAAAATCACACCATATCGTTAGAATATTAAGTTTATTTTTTGTCAACCGGCCCCAAAATATTTTTCTATCTTATTTACCATTTTTCATCAGAATATTTAGTTAATATTTCCTCCAACCATCTTAATAGCTTTAAGAACTAAGAATATATGAAATTTAATTCTTTTAATAATGTTTTCTGTAACAATTTATCTCAGATAAATGAATTTGAAGGTGGAGGAGTAGCGATAGGCCTAAGCTGCCCACATAAGCAAGCAGACCCAACAACACTAACGGTTCTGTTAAAGTCATGGACGGACGCCCAACGCCGTCAGTGCATCGTCCACCCTCCATCCTTCTCACGTCTACCCACCAACCTAACGGATACGGACGCCGTTAAATCCAACCGTGAGCCTTTCCTAAATCCCATTACAACCAAAACAGCCACGGCCACATTTAGATTCTCTAGCTCCGCTTTCAAGAAATGCCTCAAAATATATTCTATCGACCCCAAAGCCTCGCCGTTCGATGTGTTTGCCGCTCTTTTCTGGACACGTGTCGCTTTGGCGAAGCGTAAGAGCGATGATCGAGTCTGTATATGTGTGGACTTGAGGAGGCTATTGCCAAATCCGCTTCCTTATGGTTTCTTTGGAAACGCTTTGAGCTTTTCGTCGCTAGAGATGAAGGACGTGGTCGATCAAGGGGTTGGACACGTGGCATGTGTGTTAAAAGAACACGTGACGAGTCGAGACGTGGCGGACATCCGGTCCGATCTGAACCGGGCTAGGGCTCGAGGTATCATGTACGGTGGAGATTTGACGATTGTGAATATGGAGCATATGATCGTGGAAGGAGAGCCGTTGATGTATGAGGCTGTGTTTGAGGATGGTGTTAGGCCTGTTCACGTGAGTTACAGGATCGGAAACGTCGGAGGGGAAGGGGTGATCACGGTGATGCCATCGCCGGAGAAAGGGTTTGGGAGGGTAGTTGCGGTGACTTTGCCGGAGGAGGAGATGTCGAAGTTACTTTCTGATCAAGAAATCCTCAGATTGGAGCCAAAAATTATTCTAAACGGCGTGAAGTGATTATATATAAGAAGGATCTTTAAAACGAAGTATATATAAGATTGCTATAAAAATAAAAAAATTTGCTTATTAAAGTATTTTTTTACGGGATTGTCACGACGAGAGTTTACGTCGATTGGGAAAAAAAATGATGGAGAATAAATAACAAATATAAATATAAATAAATTTTAGAAACTAAATGAGTTCTTAAATGTCATCAGCACAAATCATTGAGTTAGGAAATGTTTTGCTTCTAATAAATATTGGGCTTTGTATAATTCATGTTCAACCTTTTTAGCTTTGTTTATAAATTATGACAATGTTTTTGCTAATTAATAAAATAATTTTTTTTTTTTTAACGTCTTTTTTTATTATTATCTCAAACAATTTAACGTCTTTTTTATTATTATCTCAAACAAGAGTTTATATGATTACAGAGAGATCATTCATATACATATTTTTTTAGAAAAAGGCTAAAGAACGATACAACGTAAGAAGTGAATTTTGACGATGCTCCTTTTTCAGAAGACTCTTACTCGCTAACAGATAAAGACTTTAATTGTTTAATTAATAAAATAATTAAATGAAAAAAAATTGTCATCTATCTCACGCCATTTCTATCTTAGACATAGTACACATGATCTCTATATTTTTTTGTATAGATAGTGAATGTCTTATATCTCCTCTCCTTTTTTTTTTCTTTTCTAAACTACACAATCGACAAATTGACTCTTTACAGTTATAGATTTTCACATAATCAATTTGTCATCATAATAAACTGAATGGGAATATGTGAAAGAATAAGCATTTGTTATAGTTAAATCTTCTAATTAACTGAATTTACCATGATACTATATTTTCTACTATACGTTTTCCTAGTCTACTATGGTTATAATTTATAAATTGAAAAAAAAAACAAAAAAAAAAAGTTATTCTTCTGAATTTCGTAGAAGTATTAAAAATGTTATACACTAGTACGATTTAAAAAAAAAAGGTTGATTGTCAAATGAATTTATAATCCTAAAATTTCGGCATTTCCAGTGGATCAAAGGGTTTTAACTTTTAAGTCAACCAATACAAAACTCAAGAATAGCAAAATTAAAGTAAAAAACAATAAATTAAAAACTCTCATTGCAAAAGATTTCAAGAAGAAAATTATAATAATAATTTTTTTTTTTAAAACGCAAAGAGAGGCAGAAAATAAATTTAAATTTCCTACGTTTGTTATCCAAATCAAGGAAAGAAAACAATTGAATGTTTCGCGCGTGAAACGCTACTTGATTTTTTTACCATTTTCGAATAACTTCTCTCGGATTTGCATTTTCTAGGGAATTTCATATATTGTTTTTTTTTTTTTTGTTAAAAGAATTTCATATTTTGTTTTGTGGAGTTTTCAGGAGTTGGAGTTTCCTTAAATTTGCTTTTTCTGGTAAATTATAAAATTCATGGCGAGCTCTCAGGATAAGCTTGATAAAATTCAACTCCGACAAAATTACCGGAATGTACGGCACTCTGATCTCATGAGCACCGTCACGCCCAACATTACCTGTAATTATCTCTCTCGCTATATTTGAAAGCTCTCTTATTTTTTTTTCTTTTTTTTTATTTTGTTGTTAATTTTGTTTCTGCAGATTAATTCTTTTTGTCTGTGGATGGTAAGTAGTTTTTTTTTCCCCCTGAAATTCATCCTTGTCGAATGCACTAAAATGTTGTAGACATCCCACAAATAATAGAAATTAAAAAAAAAAAAAATTCTTATAGTCATAACAGCTTAATGAATGTTAAAATCAGCCAAAATTATTTGTGCCATATCGTTGCTACTATATTACTTTCTATATATTCAATAATTAATAACAATACTCAAAACAATTATAGGTAAGATAGTTTTAGGAAAGGGGTTACGAAACCTAAGCCCCATTTTGACTTTGATAAAACAAAATAATTTTAATAGTATATCTATAACAAACTCAAAAACCAATCCCTATTCCCTAGTAAACAGCTTGAACTTAGTACACACACACTCTATGACTGACTTTTTCATTTTACTTATAATTTTTTCTTTTTATCTTTTGATAGAAAACTTCTTCTCTGACTTATCTACAACAAATATATGATCATCATTCACCATCAAAGCATTTTGCATTTCTTCTAAAACCAAAATCAAAATGGATATTGACTCTTCTCCATCAACACCATCTGTACATCTTAAGAAGCAGAAAGGAGGGTGGAGAGCTATCAAGTATATTATTGGTTAGTTACTTTCTCATTATCTCTTCTTTTTTTTTTCATTTTTTTTTGGGATTTAATCTTTTGGATTTTAAGTTAAAACTCATTTGGTTTGGTGAAGCAAACGAGTCGTTCGAGAAGCTGGCGTCTATGAGCTTGATAGGGAATTTATCGGTGTATCTCACTACAAAATACAATCTTGGTGGTGTTTTCTTGGTGAACGTTGTCAACATCTGGTTTGGTTCTTGCAACGTTCTTAGTCTCGCTGGTGCTTTTGTCTCTGATGCTTACCTCGGAAGATTCTGGACTCTTCTCCTTTGTTCCATCGCCTCTTTCATCGTAATAAAAAAATAAATTATACAAAAATTATTAAAATAATATATTTGAGATACTAATAAATTTTTTTACCAAAACTAATAATATTAAAACATGTATCAAATGAGTCTCTCACAAAGTTTTCATAATCTTCCATTGCACATGCTCTTAGATGCAAAAACCAAAGAGTGTCTGGCCCAATGGTCTGGTCCATCATCTACAAAAAAATGACGTGGTTCACTCTTGACCACTTTAGATGCCTTGAATAACAAGAATATCAAGTTTTCTAAATCTTTTAGGGATTTGTCTAGTTTCGGTCTAGGATTTATCCCGGTTAAAGCAAAGAGTGATTGATTAAGTTTTTATCTTTTTTACTTGATAGGGAATGGGAATGATGGCTCTAACCGCGGCTCTCCCACGATTAAGACCTGAGGCTTGCACCGATCCAACGAATTGTACAAACCAGCCTATGAAATGGCAGCTTGCGTTTCTCTTCTCCGGTCTAGGTTTACTAGCCATTGGAGCAGGAGGAATCAGACCATGCAACATCGCATTTGGAGCAGATCAATTCGATACAAGCACTAAAAAAGGCAAAGCTCAGCTTGAAACATTCTTTAACTGGTGGTACTTCTCCTTCACTGTGGCTCTAGTCATTGCACTTACAGGTGTGGTCTATATACAGACTAACATCAGTTGGGTTATTGGTTTCGCGATCCCCACGGCTTGTTTTGCACTCTCTATCACCACTTTCCTCATCGGTATGCATACTTACATCTGTGCAAAGCCTGAAGGCAGTGTGTTTGCAGACATTGTTAAGGTTGTTGTTGCAGCTTGTAAGAAACGTAAGGTGAAATCTGGAGAAGCTGTAACGTTCTACGTTGGCCCTTCTAATGATGGATCATCCACCACTTTGGTCAAACAGAAACAAAGGTATGTAAGTTACATTCAATTGTTTATTTGCTTTTGCGTTTGCATGTTATAGTATGGTAAACCTTAACTAAAAAAATGTTATAATGTGGTGTTTTATCATGTAAAACTTTTCTATTTTTTCGTTAATTTGAATGTTTGTTAAATGGTTTTTGCGAAATCAATCCACAACTTCAAGTTTTTTTAGACAGTTAACCTAAAGGTACATGCTATGATATGAGTTTTTCCATATGAACAAACAATTTTTAAAAAATTGTAAACGCTAGACACAAACAGAATGAGAAAATTAGTATATGTTTGACGTTTGCGTTTACAGTTTAAACAGTATCTTATATTCGATTTTTGCCATTACAATTTATAAAAATCTATTATAAGAAACTGACTTACTATTTTCGGAAAATATGAATTTTCTTTCTCACATTTTCATGCATAATGTTTTTAAATTGGCTGTTTTTTTTTTTGATAAAAGAAATTGGCTGTTTTAACTTTTAAACAATAACATTGACGACATATGAGTAACTGTAATATGTAAAGTCTAACTTTTATATTCTTTTGATGTTTTGGTGTGACAGATTAAGGTCTTTTTTGTTTTTTTTTTCCTTTTTGATAATAACAGATTAAGGTTTTTCGACAAAGCATCGGTGATAACTGATCCGAAAGAGTTAACCGAAGAAGGTGAGGCAAAGTACAAATGGAGATTATGCAGTGTCCAGCAAGTTAAAAACCTCAAGTGCGTGACCGCTATTTTACCGGTTTGGGTAACGGGAATCGCATGTTTCATGCTTACTGACCAACAAAACATTTACGGGATCCTTCAAGCTATTCAGATGGATAAAACATTCGGACCACATAATTTCCAAGTCCCACCAGGATGGATGAATCTCGTCTCCATGATCACTCTCGCAATCTGGATCTCAATTTACGAATGCGCCATCATACCAATCGTGAAAAAAGTCACTGGTCGGAAAAAACGGTTAACGATGAGACATAGAATCCAAATAGGTATTTGTTGATTTACGTAAATTCTTTTGTCTTTCTTGACGTATATATATTAGTTTTCTCACGTTCGTTTATAATAGGTATTGTGATGGGAATCATTTGTATGATCGTTGCGGGTTTCTTGGAGAAGAGGCGAAGAGCTTTCGCTCTAAAGAACGGTTCGTTCGTGTCGCCGGTTTCGATTCTAATGCTTCTTCCTCAGTTTGTGCTTGCGGGTTTAACAGAAGCATTTTCCGCGGTGGCTCTTATGGAGTTTCTAACGGTTAAGATGCCTGAGCATATGAGAGCCGTAGCAGGAGCCTTCTTCTTCTTGAGCTCGTCGATAGCGAGTTATGTATGCACGCTTCTTATAAATATAATCGATGCCGCGACACGCAAGGAAGGGAATTCTTGGTTGGGAAGTAAAGACTTGAACAAGAACAGGCTTGAGAACTATTTTTTCATAATAGCTGGGATTCAAGTCGCGAATCTACTCTATTTTAAGTTCTATGCTTCTAGGTTTGCCACCGAGAACAATAAAGGAAAATAAAGATTTCTAGACTTAAGAGTTAAGAGGTTTATAGGTTCAGTTTCCTTTTTCCTTTAGTTTGTTATTTCCTGTGTATTGGGACTTATTTCCTTAGAAAAATCTTCTTTTCAAAGGGTTATTGGTATTTTAAAAGAGTTTTATGGTTTATTGTGTTATTTGGTTTATAGATTCAGTCAAATTTTGTATTATTAGTTGGATGATTTTATATGTTTTCATTCAAAATAGAAAGTCTTTTTAGAAAATATTTATTTATTGTTGATTAGTAATTCTATAACTATATTATTATTGATATATATATATATATATATATATATATTTTATTATATAAAGGTCATTTGTACTCACAAGGGGTTGACACGTGTCAGAATTAAATTAGTAGGATCACGATACGTGTCGCTTGATCGATGAGATTTTCATACGTGTAAAAAAATATTATGTTATTTTTGTTTTCCTTAATAGAAAAAGAAAACCAGCGAAACAAATTAAACAATATAATAGATCATTTTTATTTTCTATTTTTCTAATATAGGTTACTTTTAATTATCTCAATAAAAGTTGAATCATAATCATTAAATACAAAAACTTGAAACTTTATAGTTTAATGAAAAATGTACTTATACCATAAAAAGTTATTTATATTATGAACTTGAAAAATATAAAAATTTCATCATTATTTCAAAAAATTTTTAGAAATAGCCCGAGATAAAAATTAGTTAACTTATATATATAAATTTAAAAATATTGTGTTATTTTGTGTTTTTTTTTTAATTGGAAAAGGAAAACAACCAACAACAAAATATATACTTTTACTTTCTATTTTTCAAATATAGGTTACATTTTAATTAAATTTATAATTTCCGTTTCAAATTTAGATGTTTAGATTTATATATTACGAAAATACATGTATCCCGTCTAAAACTCTTACTCAATCTCTTTTCTCTTATGATAAACATTTTCGAATGCATAATTTTTTTTTGGTAATAATTGTCGAGCGGATAATTATTTAAAAGAGAATGGTTATGGGACATAAGATTTTTGATGGATACTGCCGAGACGGGTTTTCGTTATAAAATGGTACACCTAAACTAAAACCGAATCCATATCCGAGTGAACACCCCTAATCAAACTGTTAGAAATCTTTTGATTAGCTTAGAAAATATACATGTAATATTACTTAACATTTACAACTAAATTATATCTTAAATTTAAATATCAAATAAATTCAAATATCAAATAAGTTCGTCTTACATATATAACACTGCACATATGTGCGGATCCATCCTAGTTAATCATCATTCCACAAGCTCTACTATTCTGATAAGTCTTGAGACTTGAATAGGGGCTCAATCTCTCGCCCTTGCAATTTATGATAGATGGATCAAATTATTTTATGATTGTTAAACTTAAATAATTGGTTATAATTGATCATAATAATTACTGTAAGAGTTGGATGTTTTATATCTAAAATCAGTATATAGTGTTTGATAATTTATAATTTCACTATGTTTGAAAACTCTTAATATATTTTTACAAGTTGACAACATGTACAAATCTTTACTATTAAAAGTTGAATGTATTTTACCGTAAAAATACAAACTTTTCGTCAAGACATGGCAAGTAAAATTTCTTTTTAATCTTCTTGTTGGTCACACAGTCACACTCGCCGGATGATGATGAAGATTCGTTTCAAATTCTTTTGGTATTAATGATATGAAAAAAATAAATTCTACTCATTCTCATTGTTCACCAACAACTTCTTTGTCTTTGCTCACAACACTTTTCTTTTTGTTTGCGGTGTAGCTCCCGAAGAGACTCTCCATCTCCTCTAGAGGCATACCTCGTGTCTCCGGGAGGAAAGTGAAGAAGAAGACCCACGCGGCGGCGGCAACTCCAGCGAAGAGAAGGAACGCACCACCGATGGTGAGACCTTTAGATAGAGATAGGAATGTCATTCCTATAATTCCACTCATCAGTCTATTTAACATTACTCCCAAACTTGCCCCTTGAGCTCTTAGCCTCACAGGAAATATCTCTGAGCAATAGACCCATGTCACAGGGCCTGCACCTATTGAAAATGTTGCTACAAACGTCATCACTGTCGTAACGCTAAGCGATATAGCCCACTTGAGAGTCTGCCCTGGGTTCCTATCGATCACCGTGAGACTAGTCCCAAGCGCGGTCAAGGAAAGAAACATGCCGCCCATACTCGTGAGCAACAAGGCACGTCGTCCAAACCGGTCGACCACACAAGTCCCTACCACGATGAAGAGGGTCTTGACAACTCCGACAGCAACAGTAGCCAAGAGCTGGTCGTTCTTGGACTTTAGTCCAGCCTTTAAGAAGATGGTTGGTGAATAAAGCACGACCGCATCGATACCAGAGGCTTGCTGGGCGAAATGGATACCAAGGCATGCTAAGAGAATGTGTCGTACGGACGGGGTTGGTCGGATGAGTAGGTCCTTCCACACACCTTTTCCAGCGCTTTTCTTGTTCGGAACGACTATAACATCATCTGTCATGTCATCGGGGATTCCGGCCGCGCGTTTGATGTCATTGAGTCTCGAGATGGCTTCTTCTTTCGTGTTTGAGGTTTTGTCAAGAACTTTAAAAGCATCCCCGAGACGACCTTGGAGAACAAGCCACCTTGGAGACTCAGGCATTGCCAACACTCCAATAGCTAGGAACACTGAGGGCACCGCTCCAATCCCTAACATGAACCTCCATCCAAGATGCTCAGGAAGCTTGGAGAAGAAGTAGTTGGATACATATCCCAAAAGTATACCAATGTTGATAAATATCTGCATAAAAAACACAACATTAAAAATTTTACATCAGCCTCCATTTACATTTCGTTTAATTTAAGTAATTAAAATGTTTCGATCTATTATACCTCAGGGAAAGAGCTGAGGAAACCGCGAGAAGAGGCAGGAGCTACTTCAGCAGTGTAAACAGGTGCAATCATCATGGCATAACCAACACCAATACCGGCTATGAAACGGCCGACCATAATGAAAGGATAGTTTGTTGCGAACCCCATAAGTAGGGCGCCGCAAAAGAAGAATGCTCCTGCCAACACTATGGTGAATCGTCTTCCAATCCAATCAGAAGTTCTACCGGCCGCGCCTGAGCCGACTAAAGAGTAGATGTTTAGAATTCCCATAAGAATCTCAAGTTGTACGTCCGATAGTTTCAAGTCATCCTTTATGAAAATTGCAGCTCCACTCATCACACCAATATCTACAACATCCCCCCCCCCCAAAAAAAAAGAAAAATGTAAGAATGGTAATGTAAAACATAAAATCGAACCAAATCCGAAATGGATCGTTTGAGTGATTAGACTTTAGAAAGAAGACGAACCGTAACCAAGGATGATTGAAGTCATAGAGGCTAAGATCGCACAAGCAAAAGCATATCGGCTTCTATTCCCTCTTGGTGACTCGGACTCCGCAACCACTACACCTTGTTCTACTCCCGAGGAACTCATCGTCTCCGCCTTGATTGTAGAACTTAAGGTGCAAATGAAATTGGGGAGGAGAAGAGAAAGTGATAATAGTATATGAACTTTGTGTCTTGTAAGCGATGAAACCTATCGGAGGATGAAGAGGTTTAAATAGATGTGATTCTCACAACTGAAAGCCAAAAAATATAACAATAAAAAAAAAAAAAACTAATCACAACTGTTTGAAAAAAACAAACACACATATTCAGTAAATAGATGACCTGTTAAAGAAAAAAAGTTACATAAAGTTTGTAGGATAGAAATTGGATTAGAAGATATCGAGAGGCGCAAGATTTTTATCTCATCGGCATTATTGTCCTAAAAATAGAATTTTAGGATAAGACTAAATTTGATAAATTTGGAGGAAATATTAGTAGTATAATAGTTTTTATCAAATATATTCATCACTAGACAAGAACCCGTTCGATGGACGAGTTTCTAAAATTTTAAAATAAATTATATTTTAGTAAAATATTTAATTTAGAAATTTTTTATTAGTGATATATGTTAAATTTGTTTTAGGAAAGAAGTAGAAAGTATTTTCACTTAGAGAACAAAGTTACTTACATGATTTTGTTTTTATACAATAAAATAATTTAAGTTTCTGTATTATAATTTTATTATTAACATGTTAAAAATCCAATAACATTAATTTTCAACACCACAATTTTTACCACCTCTTGTAAACTTTTAGTTCAATCATTTCCTCACCACCTTTTGACTTTTATTTATGTATTGGGCTCTATATTCGAAAACACTAAGTTTATTGAAATAATAATATTTAACATATATTAAACAAATATAAAGTAAAAAATATCTACTCCTTTTGTATTACAAAGAATGATTTTATGAAGTTTTATTCTTGTATCAAAAAGATTAATTTTTTTTGTAGTAGATTTAATGCATTTTTATTTTCAAGATCAATTAATTACTTAATACTTTTGATATTTAGTGTAATTATAGTTATTAGAAAAAGATAAATAAAGTAAAACGCATCTTGAGATTAAATTTTTTATTATTTTCTTTAATCTTGGTGCAAATCTCAGAAAATCATTGTTCTGATACATACGGAGTATTTTTTTTTCTTTTTTGTTGGTTTTCTTTTTCTAATAAAAAAAATTAACATAATATTTTTTACATGTGTCAAAATCTCATTGATTATTAAGGGAAACAAAAATAACATGATACTTTTTACACATGTCAAAATAGGTATGGGCAAAAGTAACCGGATCCGAAGACCCGACTCGAACTGACCCGAAAATACCCAAACCGAACCCGATCTGATTTTTAGGAAAACCCGAATGGGTCCTATGTTTCTATATCCGAAGAACCGAACCCGAATCCGAACTGAATGGAGAACCGAATGGGTACCCGAAATAAAATTATATATAAAAAATTATTAGTTATTTACATTTAATATCACCTAATTACTAATATTAAATTTGAAATACGAAAATATCATTAGTTTTAAACCAAAATAACTAAAATATCTAAAATAAATGAAATATTCGAAAGTTCTTAATAATATTTGTGAAACGTTAACTAAATTATATTTAAATTTAACAAAGTTTTATTCAAATTTAATCAAACTTTTTTCAAATTTAAACAAATTTTTTTATTTTATTTTTATATTTCGGGTACCTGAATTCGATCCGAATCTGGATGGAAACGAACCGAACCCAAACCAAAAATTATAAATACCCAAATGGGTCTTAAACTTCTAAACCCGAAGACTAAAAAACCTGAAAGACTCGACTGAACCCGAATGCCCAGGTCTATGTCAAAATCTGATCGATTATTAAAGAAAACAAAAATAACATAATACTTTTTACACGTATCAAAATCTCAACGATTAAACGATACGTGTCATGATCTCGTTAATTATAATTTGGAAACATGTCGAGCTCTTGTGAGTGCAACTAAGCTTTATATAATAAGATTTACGCTCCAATAATTTCTTTTACCATACGCCTCTAATTATTTAAAAAAAAAATTGATTGAGTATAATCCAACCTAATTTATCAACTAATTGGTTAGATTGTCACTTAAATAAGTCTTAGAGTAAATTGATTAGATTAACCCATAAATTTATCAATTTAACAAAATTTAAAAGATCGAATTAACACATACATGTATTTAATTTTATGGATCAAATGGTTAAATATACTGAGAACTCAAAGATAATTTTTTTCGTCATACCCAATTTTCATACAAAAATTTGGATCTGGAGGAGGGATGAAGGTGGTGAGGCTTTTTCTGGAGATTAAATATGATTGTGGATGTGAATCCGAAGATGAAAAAGAAAGAAATCCGCAAAAATCAAATAATTTCATAAATAGATTTCGAGATATGAATTAAAAGTCGAGAGCTGATAACAAAAGTACTAATCTAGAGGAGGTTGTTGAAAAAGGCCAGGAAATAAGAGACTAAATGATTTTGAAAATTATGGTGGATTGATGAGGAATGAAGAAGGTGGTGTGGCTTCTGCTAGAGATTAAAAATTATGGTGGATGGGTATACGAAGAAAGATGGAAAAGAAAAAAACCCGCAAAAACTAAAAAAATTCATAAATATAATCCGTGGTAAGAATAAATAAGAGGAGTTGGTGACGGAAAGAAAGAGCTTGTGGATGTTGTCGAAAAATGAAAAGTGACAAAGAAATGGCGAAGGACTTTGGCGAGTGAATGTACGAGAGAAAAAATATATTCGGTTGAAACGGAGATAAAATCCAAAACATGAAAAGCAAATGGACAACATATATTTTTCTAAAAGAACGTATCCCCCATATATGAGCGAGAGCATAGCCATCGGTCACTGGATCTGTTTTTTCATATCTCACACTGTAGCCGAAAAAACAAACGACAAAATAAAACCAAAAGCTAATATACATGTAACGTGATCTAAATTATCTAAATCTCAAAAATTTTGCCATTTTCAATAAACACAATCTAACCTCCATTCCCAAATGTATTTCATAATCCAAAATGATGTTCCAACTCAGCATAGAATGTTAAGATGCTACACCATAAGTTATGCAATCTTAGTCTGATCGTTATAACCTCCTTCTCCTCCATATCCAATTCAAATTGAGGAGGGATCGCCTTTTTCCATGATACATCATCCGTTATGCATCTTGATTGATAAATCTCTTTAATATTTTGCACTAAAACTGTGGAAATTTACCATTCAACTTATAATTCCTTTGTTTTACTTGTTCTATTTGTTCTCCGTATAATAACATTTGTTTTGTTTGGTTTGCATCTGTATTAAAAAAACAAAAGAAACCATTCATTATAAATAGAGGTGTTGCAGTGGGTAAAAAAACTAAGCCCGACCCGAGCCCGTCTGTTTTGAGCCCGTTTTCGAAAGACCCATAATCACCCGAAACCCGAATAGGGTAACCCAAAAAAAAAATCAGTAGGTTTCGGATGTACTTACGGGTACCCAACTTTTGTTTTTCTTTCTTTATGTTTTTTACTTTTTGTGTAGTTTAATTGATGATTTTTTATATATATTAAATCTAATTGTTATATTAAATTCTTATTTTTATTCATCAAAAATCAAAATATAAAATAAATATATTTTTAAATGTTTAATAAACTATTTCGTTTAGTTTTACACATTGATAAACTATATATATGTTAATTATCATCTACATCAATATATCATAAGTTATCATTTATTTAATTTCACATAGTTTTGTTACTAGTCTTTTATTCTTCAATAACACAATCCTTAATAACAAATGACAAAAGAAAATTACAGGAATTAGGATTAAATTGGGAATGAAAGATAATTTTTTTTCTAAAACAAAAATCCGACAGGTACCCATTACCCGATAGGATAAACCCGAATAAAACCCGGAGTAAATAAAATCCGCCGTTTTAAGCGTAGAATTTTTTTAACAAAACAAATAGACTTACGGGGTCAATATTTTATGCGGGTTTTGGGTATCCGACGGATAAAAACTCAATTTTAACATCCCTAATTATAAATACATACATGTATAATGTGTTTTATAGTAACGTGCATAATGACGATTGACTCAACTTCAGTGTTTATGTGTCAATGTGAAAACAAAATCATCGAAAAACTTTATAATCATAATTGTATTTTGCCTCTCTCTCTCTCTTTTTTTTTTTTTCCTTTTTTGAAGAAGTATGATTCTGTGTTTATATATATGATATGGATTTTGTACATATGAACTCCTGATTGATTCTGGAATATGTCCAAAAGACTACAACGAGGCCTCTTCCCAAATCTGGGAAAAGGAGAGGTGGTGGTGGTAGTGGTGAGTGGTGGTGACATAACCCAAAAGTAGAGTACAATTATTTATTTTGTAGAAATTAAATTTCAAAATCAGTGAAAAGTGGGTCCATTCGATCTTGTTGTACGCCGCGCCGGACAGAATTTACTCGATTCCACGTGCGAATCCGGGACCACTATTTTAGTAAAGCCGGTGAAAACGTGGCAAACATCGAGTGCTCTTCTCTAATTCTCTCTTTAATCTAAACCGTTCATTTTTTTTTGTGCAAGTATGAGAACATCGTACCAACCTGTCTGCTGTTTGGGAATTCCTATTTGTGTGTCTACCCAAAGAGGTTTTGATCTTCTCTGATATGTGAATTCTAAGGATAATTTATTATCATTATTAATTATATATCAGTATTTTTTTTTGTATGGTAAAGTTAAATTTCTGATTCTTTAAGATATGTCACGTGAAGAAATTGAATACCATCACTATGCCGGTTTTCTTGTTTCTGTGTTTTTGCTTCTAGATGTGGACCCATTTTAGGTTTAACTTTATTAGTTATAAATTTATAACACATTGTCTAAACAGATTTCTTTTAAATTATGGATTGGATTATTGGTCATATACACATTTGGCAAGCCTATTAGGGTTACTCAATCTGGAAGCCTCGTAGCTTATGTACTCAAAAACAATATATATTATAGAGAGATTGTATATTATAACTTAAAAAAAAAAAAAAAAAAAAAAGAGAGATGCTTGTAAGAATGTCAAATATTCTTTTTATCTGTTACCAAAAATGTCATTAATCAATTCATTTAACCAAATTTTGGGGTCAAAAACAGAATTTGTTATCCAATAATTTGAAATATATCATTTAATTTGTTCATCAGTTCCTATTACAATTTAATATTTTATAAATAAAAGGTACATATATTTATGATTACACTATTTTGGCTGTCACAAAACAAGAATTTCATTTTTGACATAGTATATTTGGAATAGTTTGATTCAAAGACAAAACGTTTACTGGATACCAGTTCTATAGTGCTATGTCAACTTTACCACTCTCTTTTTACATATATAGATTTACCACTTTTGAACATATTGACAGTTGAATATTTGGAAGAAAAAAAATAAAGTTAGTGACAAATTCAAACACTATACATACATGTTTCGTTTGACACAACAAATAAATAAAATAAAAATACATATACATGTTTCGTTAATGTTTTCGAAACTGTTATTGGAAAACTAATGCTAATAATGAGGTTTCATTAAATTTATGTTTGCAGTGTAAGTGTATAACATATCATTTGGCCATGAATCATGACTGTTGAAAATTAGGATAAAATGGTGGATCCATAACACATTCTCGAAGATTAAAGTGAAAGTTAAGTTTGTATAGTCCTGGACTCACAATTCTGGGTTTAGAAGAAAGTTTTTTGATAACGATCAACTTATCTTAATAGTAAGTCATGTTTCTCTCCAAACTTTGCTATCTACTAAAATCGTTGTAAGAAAATTCTTATACATGAATCAATAGTCCAATGGAAAAAATAGAATCAATAATTTATAAGGCGGCTTCTATGCTAAAGTGACCTGGAAAGTCAAAACAGTGAGTTCATGTTCATGATAAGCAAAGCAATAGTAAGCATTTAATGAGAAAGGATTCCAGATGGATTCGCTCATCAAATTTTGGGACTACAAGACCTAACAACGACCAATCTATTCTATTCTCAATTAAAATTATCTGAAACTAATTAAGGAGCATACAAAGTTGTTTCATTAACATTTTTTATTGTCAACATATTAAGATTATGTTCTTATGTTGTGGAGTGTTTATAGTTAATAATATCACAATGACTTACCATAGAGTATCTATGCAAGACACAACACACTAGCATCTATAAATCTGTTCTTTAATATTGGTTCATACCTAAATCATTGAATCATATGAACATATACAATGTTCCCTAAAACCTCAACCATCATCGCATGGAAAGAAATGCTTAATTAATGTATTATCTAAATTTTAACAAAGTTATATAAAAAGGTGCCTCCACTGATATTCAATTGCTCATAAAACATACTCACATAATACACACGAACCCTAACTGTATCAATAATCACCAAAACAAAAAATCTTCAAGCTGGTTGATACCAGAAAAAGGAATAATGGATTAAACACTTAGTGTGAATTATCAATAATATATCTTATTCATAAACAACTAGTACAGAAACAAAAGCATAAGTGGATAATGCAAAGAAGTCATTACATTAAACACATATATAAAGAAGCAAATACGAGATAATACATTTAAAAAGGGAGCAACTCTATATATGAATGATCATACAGATGCACCCGAGTAATTAGCCATCAAAGACTGACCTTGTTGTGGCTGCTGCTGTTGCTGTTGCAGCGGCATAAGCGGCTGCGTTTGCGATAGCGTTTGAGGTTTCTGCTTGTTGACTCTCTTCCTCTTCTTCTCATAGCTAACGCCGCGAGCTTTGGCCTGGAAGTCTCTAACCTCACGGAGGTATAACCTGACTGCGCGTGAGCCAAAGGGGTTAGCCTCGGGAGGGCCACCGTTCTCCTCATAGGCAGCTCGGAGACGGCCGATGAGGGCGTCGAGTGAGCCCCAGGCTTGCCGGAGAGGGCATGGACAAGGAGCTGGAGGGTTAGGAAGGCCAAAGAAGGCACAGTTCTGGTGGTGAACCTTTGTTTTACCAAACTGGTCAAGGTAGCGGAGGAACTCGAGCACGTGTGCGCCGCTGCACGACGGGAGAGAGAGTGGAGGACGGTGGTTCCGGAGGTATTGGCAGAAGGTGTTCCAGTCACGGCGTTTCTGGTTCTCGTACCGGCTTGAGGAAGGAGGTGACAATTGTGTTGAGGTATTAGGGTTCTTGTTTGGTTGGTGAGAGATCAAGTCCATGGCTTTGCTTGTTCTTGGAGATTGGAAAGTAGAAGAAGATAGAATCTTGATTTAGGGTTTTGGTTTTATGTGGATCAAAAAGAGATTAGCTAGGGTTCTTGTTGTAGATTGTTGAGCTATAAGATCATTAATTAACCAAACAGAGATAAAGAAGGACTTAGCTAGCTTGTTGTGAGATTGATGATACTAAAAGAGGGATAGATTCATCTTTTGCAGATCAAATCCTACAAACACTTGTGAGCAAAAATGGTGAGGCAAAGAGAGAATAAACAGAAAAAAAAGAGAGAGAGAGAGAAGTGAAGTTTTGTTGCTGCTTATAGAAGAGAAGAGGATATATAAATGGAAGAGATCAAAAGTATTGATTCTTTTTTTTTTTTTTTTTTTTTTTTCCTTTTTATTATTTTCTAGCTTTTCTACTTTGGGAGATGATGGAGAGACAATACACAAAATCACACTTGTCAAAGAGTGTGTAGTAGCTTCAAGACTCAAAGAGCATTAAGAGGTCATTTAAGGAGAAAGAGACTGAGCAGATGAGTACAACAACAGAGGAAAGAGATAGAGAAGAGAAAGGAGACTAAGTGTTACACAGCGTAGAAAAGGGTAATTTCATAGCTAAAGAGAGAGAAAGAGAGTGACCAATGGGTCAAGTGGGGAACTTGAAGTTGAACATTGACATGACATGAGGAGGAAGAGTCTGTGTTCTTTGTCTGCAATTTGCAGTTTTTTTTCTTTCTTTTTTTTTTGTATTATTATTTTCGTTACTTTATGCGTTTGCATCTATTTAACTTTGTTTTTCGCATTATTCTTGTTTCCTTCCTTCACTTTAATTTTTTACTCTGAAAGTGACCTGATTAACATATATATTATATGCTTATTTTTTCCGGAAATCATGGGTTATTAACTCAGAATACACTTCCTTTAAATAGTAGGTTCATGTGATCGACGGTTGATTAAAACCTCCTTGTTGACCACAGTAATTAAATTCGAGTAAAAGGTTTTTTTTTTTTTTTTTTTTTTTTTTTTTTTTTTTTTTTTATATATATACGGCTTCATCACAATGGTAAAGGCTGCCAATGGAGCAGACGTATTAGAATTCGTGTGAACTTTGGCAATTACTCCCATTGTATTTTAAGCACCAAACTATTTGGACCATGTTACCTAAGAATATTCTATGTTAGATGCATGATAAAAAATAAATAAATCAATTTTGGTAAATGACAAATTTTAAACAAGCACATTATTTTTTAGATAAACCTCTGAAAGTATTACTATTTCGTATTTATATACATATATACGAAAATTTAACGTGATCGAAATCCCAAAATAACATAGATCACATATGAAAAAAAAAAAATACATTTGATGTGTTAGATGTTTATATAGAGAACTGAAATGATACAAAATTACACTTTCTCTTGTATTTATATTTTATAAGGAATCCGTATAGAAATCTATTTGAAAAATTAGATGTCCAGACTGAAAAATAACATGTTACATGGATGAATAATAAACCTTCTTGCTGTTTTCTTAATTATTATGTTTTCCTTTACTATTGAGTGAAAATATTATAAATATATATATATATACTATTATAAGGGAATGACGCTTTAAAATAAACTTTAAAGTTGTAACAATTACATGTATATTGTCATTGGTTTAAAATTAATCTAAGAAAAGAAAAAAAACATTGTGCAAACAACAATCAATCGATGGCTCAAAATGGTAAATGATTTTCGAAGACTTTGTCTTGTGTTGGACAATAAATATTTTATATCTGGAAAAGCTTTAGTTGTTGAAATATCATCGCCGGAGATATTTAGTTACTGGTAATAAAAAATGACAAAACGTAGATAACATGTGATTGGTTTTGCATAAGTATAATCATTCGTTTAAAATAGGCGTAGTGTGTGGGACAAAATAGGTCTAAAGAAACAACAAAAAAAATCAAATTACATGTAAACTAGAGACCACATGGCGGAAAAATATTTGCTTTATATTTTTTTAATTCATATATTTATAAATTATCAGTAGATTTTAGATTAGATTTATTTTATATTTTTAACATCTTATTTATTATTATTATATATACGTTATGTTGTGTTAATTAAAATTACTTATATATAATTATCAATGTGCATTATTATGTTTGTAAACATATTTATTTGATCATTTAGATTATAACATAATTTGCTTGTAAAAGTTAAATTGTGTTATGTATATATTTTCACATCATTCAAAATATTTATAACAGTTTGATTTAGTCCAATATTAATTATTATCAATGATTATAAATTTGATCTGAGATTCGTCATCACCCATCTTTATCTGCTCTGATCCGTCTTGATCCATTGACCCATCTTGATTCGTCCTGATCTATTGTAAACTATATTGTTCAGCGCGAATAAATGTATGCTTCATATTTTGTTAGTTTATATAGTCATAGATTATTATTAGTATTTTAAATTATATTTATTTTATATTTTTAACATCTCATTAACTAATAGATATACTATATGATTTAGAAAGATCCAACTGATAGAATTAATGAGTTAAATACAAATTATATCTAATATATGTAGTGAATTAAAATTATCATATTTTAGATGTTAAACTATTATTGGTAAACCAAAACTATTATTTCAATGATATCATAATATATAAAACAATTCGTGTCCGTTTAAAAAAAATCAAGTCATAACATATATAGAAAAATATATAATTTTATTATAAAAAATATATGATTATTTAATTATTTATTAATCATATAATTAAATAAAAATAAAAAGAGGAAAAATATTAAGTTATTAACAAATAATTAGTATGATTTAATTAGAGAGAAAATAGAAAGAGAAAATAATTAGTTAAATTAAATTTAAATTTAAATCTAAATTAATTATATAATATGACTAATAATATAAGTTCAATGACAAATAATATAATATAACACGTAAAGAAAGGTTAATTTTGTTTTAACATTGCTTAAATAATAGTGTAAAGATTTATTCTCCATCGCGCCACATTTTTTTTTTTAATCCGTTTTCGTTCCACGCTTATCCTTTAAGTTCTCATCAAATATGATAAAATGATTCTATAATTAATTTCAAGTTGGGTCGAAAATGATTCTATGATTAAGTTCAAGTTGGGTCGACCATACTAGTTTAAGGCAAATCGATTTCTAATTGTACAAATCAAATCGATTTAGTCATGTTCGACAAGCGTACGTTTTTGATATAATGATAAGTTATATATTTTCAACTCAAAAGAGCATCTCCACATCATTTTTGTGTTGAAATTAGATTATTTTAATGTGATTTTAACACTAAAAA
This sequence comes from Barbarea vulgaris, assembly GCA_963667165.1. Lineage (NCBI taxonomy): Eukaryota > Viridiplantae > Streptophyta > Magnoliopsida > Brassicales > Brassicaceae > Barbarea > Barbarea vulgaris. Next base: position 16,652,358 of record OY763891.1, on the reverse strand, counting down.
AATTATTTTCTTCAATTATAGCACTAAAAATCACAATAAATAATATTATATATTATTTTTATTATTAAAATAAATAATTTTTTTGTTATTTAATAGTAGTTTTGATTAATATTTTTTATTAATAAAATAAGTGAATAATTTTAATATTGTGAATAGTATCACATCAAAATTGGTGTAACACTATAGTATTATACTAAAATAGTATAATTTTTAGAGTTTTATTAGAGAAGTTTTAGTGTAAAAATTATACTAAAATAGTGTTTTACAATCTCAATAGAGATGGTCTAAATAGTTAGATATTTAGTTAAATAACTTATGTAATATATATATATATATATATATATATATGTGTATAATTTAGAATTATGGCTCTGATTGGTAACAACGTATAACTGCGTAATTGCATATTTGCATAATAAAAATTTGCAGATTAAAAAGCTGTAGAATAAAAATTTGCATAATCAAAATTTTGTGTGATTGGAAATCATCCATAATGAAATAAACCATTAAATGCATGTTTATTTGCATAATGACTTTTTACTTGTATTTTTTTAAGCAAAAAATAAATTTTGCGTTTTTGCCTAATTGTCTATTATTAGACATTTTTTATGATTGGTAAAATACTTGCATAATCGCATTAGAAAACGCAATTAGACAATTATGCATGTTACCTATGAGAGCCTATATTATTCAAGACAGGTTTTATTAGAAGAATAGAGATGGGAGATCGAAGACAAATTGTCCATAAATAAGTAATAAAGTAAAATAAACACATGGGCGTCTTTACATGAGAGGTAGAGCCACGGAATGCGCGTGAGACACCACGCGTTTCGAATCCATCTCTGTCAGTGGAAAGCAAAATGCAACAGTGTTTATGATTTGACACCAACGTCACATTTATTGGTTTGTATAAAACTCCGATAATTTCGATTTCTATTCATATATGTGATTTTTTTTTTTTTGGCTAAAGAGATGTTTCTATTCATCATATATATGTGTTTTTTTCTGCTCTAACTATCCCACCATCTTTTACTGGTAGTCTTTAATTACCATTAAAATAGATTTTACCACTTTACATCACTAATCTTCCCCTAAAAAATTACTACACACACATGTATAGTATTAGACATGTATTTTGAGATCTCCATATATAAAAATATAATGATAATAGAGAGATATCATTATACGGGGAACAGAGTTCCCGCATTTGGAAACTAAAGACCTATCGTACGACCATGGATCTATAGGGTTAAGCTTTTAAGACCATTTTATTGTTTAAACCAAGACTATTTTATCTATAATTATTTCACCTAAAAGTTTCAAAAATTGTAATTCCCTTTTGTAGCAAAATACCATCGTTCCATATATGGCAAACAGTTTATACTCTCCACATGTCCTTATGATTCAATTCCTCCCTTCTTGTGTCTCTCTCAGGGTGCATTCACTTGATTATTCTTTAGTATTTTTTAATATCATATAATATAGTTAAATTAGCATATCTCTTTTCTCTTTTTAATCAAAAAAATTAGCGACATTTTCCCAGGCAAAACAAAAGTATTGGCACGCCGTACAAATCCCATATTCAATACATGCATACATACGTATGTAGAAATACATTTACTCCCTCGTCTTCGGACATTAAGGACTTTTTAAGGTATATACGTAGATCGAAGTCACAAGCAACATGTGACCGACGCGCGAATATATATGTTAGCAAACACGAACTATCCACACGACAAATAAATGTTCAAGGTAGCAGATTATTATTATTATTATTTTTTTATTTTTTTATTTTTTTGTTAAACCGCGGAATTTCCAGACTTTTGGCTCGTAATCTCTTTCGGTACCTGAAATCAATCTTTAGTCCATTTCTATTTAAAAAATGTCTCTCCGTACCAACGGGGTTTGAACCCGAAACACAAAAAAACTAACCCTTTTGTATTACCACTAGACCACCACACTTTTGGTTGGTAGCAGATTATTATAACCAAGTTTTGTGTTCATTCAATAGTGTTCATGTTGGTGACATAAAAAAACAAATGTTAGTAATCTAGTGCTCACTTCTCGTTTTAGAGTTATAGGTAGACTATATGTATATATGTAATATATGTTTCGATTCTTTTTTATCGTCTATTACATCATTATTATTAGAGATATCAAATCTAATCTTAATATAATGATTCTGAGGTGACTGTTTGCAGTAGATGCGATTACGATGAATAATTTTTTCAAACAACGATTCCACGATGCAAATTATCCTCGATAAGCTCTCTTTACAAACACTCGGATTTACGATGTACGACATTCTCATGATGAACATGCTCTCTCCACAAACACTCGGATTTACAACGAACGGTTCTGCATCTACGACATCTCTATGATGGATAAGCTTTCTCTGCAACACACGAGATCATGACGGACGACTCTACCTGCAGCACTCTGGAACTGTTGAAAAGCTTTACATTCTTAAATCGGCAAGAAACTGCATTCAAACCACCCAGACTTGGTGTATAAGTTTTTAAACCTTTAACTAATGGATCAAGGATGCTTCCACTACTTGCTTCCATTCATTATCCACTTTTAATATTATTCAAACATTTTGGATAACCGTAAATTTATAGCATATATAGAAATATTTATAATTTAATCTACTAAACTATTAAAAAAGACCCAATCTTATAAGCTGTTTCCAAACACTCTATAAGTATAAAATTAAAAAGTTTATAGCTAATCTTATATCCAAACACCCATAAAAGGAAATATTAATTCCACCAAAATTAAATTAAACACTTTATTTGTATCTTTCTCTTTCTCCTCTTTATCATTTATTTCCTTATCTAATGTTACAATATTAATACTATAAATTATAATTCTCATATCACATTTGTTAGATCTTATTTTCAAATTATTTAAAATTATTATATTATACATATAATTAATAAAAAATTAAATTTTTTTCTTTATATATTATGATTCAAAATTTTAAAAACGGACATATATTACTCAATTAAAGAAAAAAAATATGTTCAACATCTCACATTGATTAAAATTTTGGTGAATGGTTCAGAATAATATTATAAAACACACAAAAATGATTTTAAATGTGAATGAGCAAGAAACTTGATTTATCGTGCGTCCAAATTTTTTCAAAAAACTTATTCAGTTTTATCCAGTTCATTAGTTGAAATAATTTAGAAGTCCCACATCGATTAATTTTTTTTGTGCAACAGTTCAAAGTCATATTATAAAAAAAAGACCAAAATTATTTTAAATACAAATGTTTTTAAAAATGTCCGGTTTAATTTAGTACTTATTGAAATAATTTAAAATAATATTTAAAATTTAAAATATTTATTCAGTTTAACTCTATTAAAATATTAAGTTTAAAATACTATTAATACTAAAACTATATAATATCGACTAATCAATAATATATATATATATATATAACTACTTATTTATAATAATAATAAATTATTTAGTAAAAGTTATTTTAAATATAAATAGACTAAAAATTCTAAAATAATCAATCCGAAATGGAATGAAAAGTTTCCGACAACTATGGGACAATACGGGTTTTTGTCCCAAAATGAGAAGGTTTAAGACAAAGAGAACTGATCATAAAATATATAATAAGTATAATTAATATTTTCAATATTAGAACTAATTACCAAATATTAAAATGGGTTTAGATATACCTGACAATTACATATGATTTACAATTGTATTGTTTTTTTTTAGTTCAGATTAATTTAATATTTAATTCAGTACGATTTGGTCTAAATTGTTTGAATGAGAGTATAGAACATCATTCATTTGGCGTATGTTTGATTCAAATAACAGAAATTTGCTATTGTTACAGAAAAATAAAATAATTTGATGTTGAAAGTACGTTAGATATATGATAAAAAATAAATAAATGAAAACTACAAATATTAACAGAAATAAAAATATTTATAAACATTATAAAAAATCAAATTAAAATTATAAAATAAAATAAAAATATTTATTAAAAATAAAAATAAAAAAAAATATAATTTATATTCAAATAATTGACCCGCGGTATACCGCGGATACAAATCTAGTATCCATTAGAAACAGAACAAACTACAAGTATTAACGTTTTGAAATAGCGGATATCCATGCTCCGTCGATTTAAATGTATGCATATATGTCTTATAAACATAAATATACATCTATATGAGTTATAGACTATATAATTGTTATTTAGCATATACATATTTAAAAATATTGTACAGAATTTTGAAAACTAAAGAAGTAAACAAACTGGAATGTGAGTCTTAAAATAACTATTGCAATTTATTATTAGTTAATTTAAATTTTATATACTATTTTAAGTTTATTTTAAAAAATCTACATAATATTGGGAAAAATGTCAAAAAAAATATGAACTTTCAAAAAGTAAACGAAAAAAATATGAACTTCCAAAATGTCATTTAAATCCTAAAGTTTCGTTTGACTTCTTGATAAAATAGTGAAGTTTTGTTGACTTGGCCATTTCGAACATGTCGTTAAGTTTCATTTAACTTTCCGTTAGCAGCCTCTAAAACGATGTCGTTTTATTAAAAAAATAAGAAGAAAAAATCTAAAGCCATCACGAATCGAATTGCTAAACTTTTGAACACATAACAAACTCTCAACCATTAAGTCATGGTAACGTTTAGCAATTATAACAACCAGAGCATATATATATATATGCAACTAATTAAAAATAACAAAACTAATAATAATCTTTGAGTCACGATAAAAAATTTTAGTTATGATATTTAAATTTTGTTTTGGTAGAGATCTTGTTATATATATATATATATACACACAACTAATTAAAAATAAGAAAACTAAAAAATATGAATTAACTAAAACTGTTAAATATATATATTCTCACATATATATATATATATATATATACAAACACAATTAATTAAAAATAAAAGATCTCCACCAAAAAAAATTAAAATAACATATTTAGTTTTAATTATTAAAAATAACATCTCCATGAAAATATATATTTAACATTTTTAATTAATTTAGAATTTTTAGTTTTCTTATTTTTAAATAGTTGCGTATATATATATAACAAGATCTCCAACCCAAAAAAATTAAAATAACAAAACCAAAAAAAAATAAAATAACAAAACCAAAAAATGTAATTTTGGCTCAACGATTATTATTAGTTTTGTTATTTTTAATTAATTGTGTATACATTTTTTTAATTAATCTATATTTTTTGTTTTGTTATTTTAATTAATTGCATATATATATATATATATATATAATAAAATCACCACCAAAATAAAAAATCCTCACTAGTTTTAATTAACTATATATATATATATATATATACGATATGGTTGTTATAATTACAAAATATTATCGTGGCTCAATGGTTGAAAGTTTTTTATGTGTCTAAAAGGTTAGCAGTTCGATTTGTGATGGCCTCAGTTTTTTTCTTTTTATTTTTTTAATGAAACGACGTCGTTTTAGAAGCTTCTAACGGAAAGTGAACGGAAACTTAACGACATGATCGAAATTGCCAAATCAACGAAACTTCACTACTTTATCAAGAAGTCAAACGAAACTTTAGGATTTAAATGGCATTTTGGAAGTTTATGCTTTTTCGTCCACTTTTTGAAAATTCATGCTTTTTTTAAAACATTTTTCCCAAATAATATTTATGAAATGGATCGAATATGATTAAATATCTAAGTTTATAAGGATAACCTAAGTAGCATGGAAACTCTCTCCGAGGTGCGTTTTCCGTTTCAGAAACGTTTCGAAAACGAAAACTTTCGGAAACGCGATGGAAACACGTTTCCTAAAAACCGCAATTTCGAAACACGATGGAAACGTCTTTTTACGTTTCGGAAACTTATTTTTTTTGAAACTTATTAATTAAATCATTTTAAAACATGAGATACTTAATACTCGTTTATTGATTTTGTGTTGTTATATATATATATATTTTTTTTTTTAAATATGGTTTTAATGTTTCACTATATTGTTTTAATTATATATACATATATATAGTGAAAAATTATAATTTTTATCATTTATTTGGAAACTTATTAACTAAATATTTTAGGAATATGAGATAATTATTAATACTTATTTATTGGATTTATGTTATTTTTAACATATTTATTAAATATGATTTTAATGTTTCACTATATATTTTTAATTATATATATATATATATATTTACGTTTCTAACACGTACCCGTTTCCTAGTTTTTTGAAAAAAATCGTTTCTACGTTTCTGCTCGTTTCGCTTCCGCGTATCCGTTTTCGTTTCTATGCTACTTACAGGATAACAAACACCAGATATCTGGTTAGCTCCGAAATAGAAACGGATTCGAAAATTGTTGATTTGAAAAAGATTGGAGCTATACCATGTATCCATTTTAGTGCCAATCCCTATCTCTAATAGTGTAGTATTGAAGATCATGGGTTGCTTTTTGTTGAACATACCCTTTTTTGTGGAAATCAGTCTGGTCTTTGTCGAATATTCGTTTAAATTCGAATCCAATTTTCATATGAAATGGAAGAGACTTGTAATAAATGAAATCCTTAATAAAGCCTGGAAAATTTACTGGGCTGACTGAGTTGGTTCTCTTGTGTAGGCAAAATAGATATATTTTCGGTTGTGATAAATTTTGGACTATGGTTGAATATGTTCCAGATGAACCATTAAGGAACGGAAGTTTATGAAACCACCATTGATTTGATGGCGAAAAGAAGTTATCTAGAGCAGAAGTTCGATGATTAATGACACATAAAAGAAAGAGTTAATTAAAAAAAAGCCACTACTGTAGCAATGCTATTCGAATTTAGCCACTTTACTGTAGCACCTTCGGAAATTGCCACTCCATCCCTCTGAAAAGACAATTTTACCCTTCATTTAGTGACATCATTCATCTTCTCTCTTCTTCTTACTTTATCTCGCCGATCTTCATAGATAAATCTTGCTGTATTGCAAATCTAGGATCTATAAACAACAATGAACCGTTACCACGACCACAACCTTTTCAATGAGGAAGAAGAAATCCGTCAATTCATTTTCTGTAATCCTCTTCTCTTTCTCGCTGAATCTCTGTTTTTTATTTCTAGTTCTTTTTTTTTTCAATTTTCTAGTTCCTTAGATTCATGATTTAACCTACGAAATGGATATATATATATATATATATATATATATATATTTTTTAATTCGATTTTGAGTTTCCTTGCTGTTCGCAAGCAGTATCTAGATCTCTCATTTTGTTTGAGTTTTTTTTTCTTAAATTAGGTTTTGCAAATGGAATATAGCAGAAACTAATGACTGTGTTTCGTTTCAATCTGATTACGGAAGGCTCATTTCTATTTTGAAATGATTTTAACAGTGTTGAGGTGATGGATCTCTAGATTTACAGAAAATTAGGTTAATATACATAATTTTTGAGAAATTGATAGTGTTAATAAATAATTTAGTCCATTTTGGAGAGTGATTGGGACTCATTTCTTTAGTTTTTGGAGTATGAAATTCAATGTTGAAGTGGTCAGATGATTTGGAGTGGTCCGATGATTTGGAACTCAATGTTGAATTTTTATTTAGGTTATTGGCATTTGACATTTGATAGTTTACTAATTGTTGTAATTCTTGATGAATTTTTGCAGAAAGGCGGTGGAAGGTTTCGGACTGCATCTCGGCCCGCTGGATTTGGCCAAATTCTCGTTGGCATTCCATTGGATAATATATGAATGTAATGTTTGATTGGTGTTGGACTCTTCACAGAAAACAGAGAAAGCTTGATGATTGCAAAGCATAGCTTAGGAAGCAAGAGGTGGTTTGTACTATTGATATGAATTCGTCAGATATATTTTCATTGTGCTTGTTTTTTTTTTTTTTTTTTTTTTGCTGATTGATACTCTTTATGTGTTCACTCAGGATATTATTAAGTGAAGAGAGGATGCTATTGCTAGTTGTAACCAAATGAGACAGCTTGATGACACACAGTTATTCATTAGTTTTGACATTTGTAATTTATACAATATTTCATGGATGAAATGTAGATTGTGGATTTATCCACTATATTTTGGTTCAGATGTCAACTATGCATTTTCTATCCATGTTTTTTTGTAGACAATTTTTATTCTGTTTGTCCATGATAACTCTGAGTTGCTAATTTATAAATGTGTACCATAATTCTGTAATTCAAAAAATATAAGTTTCTCACATTTTAAAAGCATTTAGCGTTCGTTAATCAGTTTGGTTTACCTTTTTTAACTAAAGTTTAGCTAACAAACTATATGTAGTTTCGTGGATAAGAAAAGCACATTTTTGTGTTATAAGTTCTATTTTTTTGGACAAAATTGTATTTGCTATTGTATCAAGTTTTCTTGGGTTCACTAGTACTTGATTAAGGTTTAGTTTTATTTTATTATATCTTTTTTTTAGATGGCCAACTGTGCATTAATCGATTTAGGTTAACTAATTCTTGATTAGGGTATAATTTTTTTATTATATATTTTTATGGATGACTAGCTTTACATTAACAATTTGGGTTCACTAATCCTTTACTGGGGTTTACTTTTATATTATATATCTTTTATAGATGACCAATTGTACATTAATTAATTTATGTTCAGTAGTCATTGATAAGGGTTTAGTTTTATTTTATTATATTTTTTTTATAGTTGATTGATGACCAACTGTACGTTAATCGATTTGGATTCACTAGTTTTTGATTAGGGTTTAGTTTTCATTTATTTTAATTTTTTTGATGACCGACTGTACATTAATCGATTTGGGTTCACTAGTCATTGATTAGAGTTTAGTTTTCATTTATTTTTATTTTTATGGATGTTCGAGTGTACATTAAACGATTTGGGTTCACTAGTCATTGATTAGGGTTTAGTTTTCATTTATTTTTATTTTTTATGGATGACCGACTGTACATTAATCGATTTGGGTTCATAGTTTTCATTTATTTTTATTTTTTATGGATGACCGACTATACATTAATCGATTTGGGTTCATTAATCATTGATTAGGGTTTAGTTTTCTTTTATTATATCTTTTTAATGGTTGACTGACTATACATTAATCGATTTGGGTTCACTAATCTTTGAATAGGATTTAGTTTTTATTTGTTTTAAACTTAATCAGATTGTGTACATTAATCAGATTATGTACATTTTATCAGTTTATGTACATTAATCAGTTTATGGATAACTAACTTATTAGATTGTGTACATTAATCACTTTTTTTTTGACAGCGTACATTAATTATTTTATGGATAGCTTATTGTACATTAATCAGTTTAAACCATAATATAGTCATGTAACCATATATTTTTTTTTTATAACTATGTAACCATATCCTCTTCATGAAATAGAAAGATTTTACATCTTGTGGGAACATACTTGAAGTTGATTCTTTGAAAACTCATAAAGAATATGAAAATTGTAGTCAGACTCTAGCAATCCGAGAAAACAAGTACAAGCACGGTGATCACAAGTGCAACTGTAAATATCAAAGCCTGCAAAAAGCAACATCATGCAGCAAAATATACAAGTTGGTAAATCCTCATTTACAGCTGGTTGGTGTTTCGTCATTTCGTTTTATTCATTTAGGAGAAATGCATTGGATCAGGTAACTCACAGCTGTAGCAGAGGCAACAAGACCAGATCTTTTATGTGGATATCTACGGTAATAGTTTGCCGGACACAGAAACGTAGCAACGTATGACACAAATGGGAAGACAAATCCAATAAGAAGCCTAACAAAAACAGGTAAAAGAATCTGGTTTAGCAAGACAATGCATCTGAAAGCCACGATAATAAGAACAAAGAGTGAGTAGATAAGCATTAAACACTCCCGAGAACATCCAATTCCACAATCGAAGCAAGGCAGGGGCTTATAGAAAATTCCAAATTCACCAGTCCTCCTCACCTTCACGGATTAGAAAATACATCCCTTTCTTTTGTTCCTCTAAATCTGCTAACATATACTAATATTTACAAAAGGGATTCAATAGTTAATCATATAGAGATAAACACTAAATAATTGGTATCACAAGATCATAAACACCAAGCTTACTACAACTGAATAATTTTAGCATAAAATCCTACAAATCTTCGAAAAGACCCACACCCTCATGCTGTGTACAGATTTCTAAATTTTGGTACATCATCTTACTTCCAAATCTCAATACCAGGGCCTCAAAGGCTTACATCAAAAGCAAGGGTGACAAGAGAAGCAACGATGATCATAGAAATTATCATTCTATTAATAGCAAAACTGTAATCATAATGTAGTCATGTACACAAATCACAATTTTTCAAAACTAGGCTACACCGACGGTAGTGAATCAATTATTTTACAACTCATTTAGTCCATGGGTTTTCTATACACTGTCTCAAAATGAAAGCAATTCACTTTCAGATTCTCTGAATTCTTAATTTTAGTAAAATTTCACCGAATTAATGAGAATAGAACCCTACATCTTTGAATTGGAGGAATACAAAGACTTGAAATTGTACCTTCGGAACTAAATCGAGATTGTCTTTGTTGAAGACGATGCAGAGACTGAGGTCCCCGTGAGATATGCAGGCGGTGGTGCTTCCCGTGCAGTCTTCACCGTGTTTGGATTTGCGTTGGTCGCCGCTATCGGATCTGCAGCCCTTGTCACCATTGGATCACACCTCTTGTGGAGACTAGACTCGTCGCCATAAAATGAAACTATGCCTCCACTTTTCGGATATCTGTCGTAGTTCTTATCGGAATCTTCATCGATATAAAATTGTTTCCTTCAGAGAAAAAGAAAACTTCTTCTCTCTTCTTAGCTCTGACGTCATCATCTTTAAACCTCTAAAACAAATAAGTAATTCTTGCCTATAACGAAGGGTAGAAGAGTCATGTACAGTTATAATTTCAGCATAATTCATACCTCGAACAGTAAAGTGGCAAATTATGAAGTCTCCCTAAAAGAAACATTCAGAGATTCATAAGAGTCAACGACTATTCAAAATGTTCATAGATGCAGTTAACAGAATAGAATTCACTTCATCATATAGTTAAAATGATGAGAAAACTAAATAATGTCATTATGTTTTTTTTTTTTTTTTTTTTTTTTTTTTTTTTTTTTTCTCTCGTCTATTACATTATTATTATTAGAGATATCTGATCTAATCCTAATATGATGATTATTAGTTGATTATTTGCGGTAGCTGTGATTACGATGAACAATTTATTCAAGAAACGATTCCACTACGCAAATTCTCCTCGACAGACGATTTTGCATGTACGACATCTCCATGATGGACACTCTATCCGCAACACTTGGATCTACAACGGACGGTTGACCATGAGAGATGATTATATCTGCAGCATTTTGGAATACTTCTAAAAAGTTTTGCATCATTTAATCTGCATGAAACGACGTTTGCTGGGGTTCGAAGTCCAGACTTGATGTAGAAGCCTTTAAAAGGTTATGCTTCCACTACTTATTTGTTTTACGCATGCTAATGAAAAAAAAAAAACAATACCGTAAACATATATACTAAGGTATATTTCTTGCCAAATCTTAATTGATTATTTATCTCTTATGCACCAAAAAAAACTACACAAACGAATTTATATGTAACAAAAACCAACCGGAGAGTCATGACTCATGACCCTCTTCAGCCTTCTTAATAGTGGTTTTTTTCTTCATCGGTTTCAGTCTGAGGAACAACCAAAAACGTAATCATATATTCATCAATTTATTAAAGTATAAAGGTGGTTTAGTGAGTTTAAATTTTTATAGAAAACAAAAGATTTCGAAACATAGCTCTGTCTAAATCGGAACACAAACATTAAAACAAACATCTATCACTCAATTTAAAACTGCTGTGGAAGTTTCATCAATTACGACACTCAAATCAATCCTCAAAAAAGAACACTCGAAAACAGAGTAACAAAGAAGATGATGGACACACAATGTTTACAAGTTCATATCAACCATAATTAAATCCAACAATTCAATATATCATATTTACAGATTCATAAAGATCTCTAAAATCCAGCTTTTGACAATCAAGATACAAGATGCCAAAGATTTTCAAAATACGCGTGATTCTCATAGCGAGAGTTCACATTCACTTCTGAAACAAAACAATCAAACCGACTTCTAATTAATTTGTACTAGCTCCGGTTTAATATAAATATTACGATAACCAAACCGGTTATTTTATTAAATTTCCCGGTCTTATCTCCTTTTTGTGAAGATGATGGATGATAAAGTTAACAACACCATCGTCGTCTCCACACTCTCTTCACCACTACTCACACACAATGCTTTCTCTAACGGCAACAACTCTCAAATCCTCAATCTTCACCAAATCCAAAACCCATGGATTCTACTACACCCGACCCGTTAACCCGAAACCAATCACCACCATCAACGCCTCCATAATCCCATCTTCTAACCGTCAAGCCCCGCCAAAACAACAGCTCTACCAACCATTCCGTCCACCTCCATCACCAATCCCTCCAAAATTCCGATCACTCGACACCGCCGGAAAAATCGAAGTCCTCGCCGATCGTATGGGTCTCTGGTTCGAATACGCACCACTCATATCTTCCCTCTACACAGAAGGCTTCACTCCTCCATCAATCGAAGAACTCACAGGACTCTCCGGCGTCGAACAGAACCGTCTCATCGTCGGAGCTCAAGTCCGTGACTCTATAGTTCAATCCGGAGCCAAACCGGAGCTGATCGCTGCGTTTGACACCGGAGGAGCTGAGCTTCTTTACGAGATTCGTCTTCTCAGTACGACTCAACGTGTAGCTGCAGCTGAATACATTGTTGATCATGGATTCGATACTAAAGGAGCTCAAGATCTCGCTAGAGCTATTAAAGATTATCCTCATCGTCGTGGTGATGTCGGTTGGGAAGATTTTGATTACAATTTACCTGGAGATTGTTTGTCTTTTATGCTTTATAGGAAAAGCAGAGAGCATCGGAGCCCGTCGGAGTTACGAACTACGTTGCTTGAACAAGCTCTCGAAGTTGCGGTAACGGAGAAAGCGAAAAACGCGGTTGTTCGGGAGTTACATGGAGAGAGCAGTGAAGAGAGAGCTAAAGAAGAAGAGATTAAGATCATTCGTGTTCCGGTTGTGCGGTTGAAGTTCGGTGAAGTAGCGGGAGCGAGTTCGGTTGTTGTTTTACCGGTTTGTAAAGCAGAGGAAGGTGTAAAAATGATTCTTGAAGCTCCAATGAAGTTTGAAAGTGGTGGAGAGTTTGGTGTGGTTGAAGCTGAGAAAGAATGGAGTAGATGGGTTGTTTTACCGGGTTGGGATCCTGTTATAGCGGTTAGGAAAGGAGGAGTGGCGGTTTCGTTTAGAGATGATAGGAAAGTTTTGCCGTGGAACGGGAAAGAAGAAGCGATTATGGTTGTGGTTGATAGGGAGAAGAAGGTAGTTGAAGCTGAAGATGGTTATTATTATCTTGTTGTTGAGGATGAAGGTGGGATGAAGTTGGAGAGAGGATCGGTGTTGAAGGAGAATGGAGTGGAAGAGAGTTTAGGAATGGTTGTTTTGGTTGTGAGGCCTCCGAGAGATGATGATGATGATTGGCAGATTAATGATGAAGATTGGGATTAGAGCATACAATTTTAGATTAATTGTTTAGTAACTTTAATCTATGATCTAGTAGTAATACTTGTTATGTTATTTTTGTTTGTTTTGGCAAATAATATGTAATGTAATTCTTTGTTTGATTGCTTATATCACATAAATGTTTCTCTTATTGATGTGTTGAGTGTAGTAAGCTACCTCAATTGTGTGTTTTAGTGTTTACAGATATTCTAATAATAGTTTTTGGCTTTAGCTACATTTTTGTGAAGCCAAAAATAATGTTTTTAAGTAGTAGATGACATTGTGCAGCTTCTAAAACCAATTGGCAACACTGCAATAGACAAAATATTTAACTAGCAATCGATTATGGAACTATTGGAAATAATATCACAATCGGAAGTTGTGCGAAGATCATGACTAGTATATAAGAGATATGAGCCTCTCCATTCATTGCCAATTGGTTTTGAGTTGGAAGCACATAGTCTAATATGGTATCAGAACCCGATCTACACATGTCTAACCCGATCTATAATCGGTCCGGTCCTATAGTTGGCCCGCCGATCTTTGCCCGAAAATACTGAGATCTATGGCTAGAAGAACCATTATCTCGAGGGGGCGTATTGGAAATAATATCACACATCGGAAGTTGGACAAGGATCATGAGTAATATATAAGAGATATGGATTTTTCCACTTATTGCCAATTGATTTTGAGTGGAGAGACACATAGTCTAATAGAAATTATATATATATATTTATAGACGCGATCCTGAGTTAAAACCTAATAAATTGGTGTCTTAGGCATCCAAAATATATTGAAAATTTAGAGGCTTGGTCCGATCATTCTTTCTTAGTTCAGGGCTGAACATTGAGATCCCATAAAAATTATCTTGGAGACCCAATAAATCAACTACATGACCATCTTGAAATTGTAAAATTCATCCTGAACCACTAGTCTCATCCTCAGCATTTTCAAGATCCACCATACGGGTCATGTCCGGCCCGTAGTATTTTGTTGCTTAAAAGCAAAACAAAGTATTAATTAAACCCATTATATATCCACCATATGGAAATGGTTTATATGCATTCATCAATCACCATGTGCTTCCAATAGTCTACATTTGAAATGTTCGGGCTGACGATCTATTTACCCACCAGAAGTATCGTATATCAACAGAAGCTGCTCAAAGTTTGGCCTAGAGTTAAATAGCTCCCCAGTAACAATTGAACACTTATTTACCCAAATTCGATCGAACCATCAAACCACTATACCAAACCATCAAACTCCGATACTCAAACCAAACCCAAACACGATTGAAACCAAAACCCGACTAAACCTGACCCGTTTTAACCCCGATAAAACCCAATATAACGGTCACATTCCTCAAAAATCCCCAAATCAAAACTCAAACCCTAAAATCCCAGATTTCCGAAATTGATAGATCTTCTTCTCAGATTTCCGAAATTGATAGTAAGTTTTTGTTTAATTTGTAATTTCATACTAATGTTCGTGTTTTGAAGCTCACATAAATGCGAATTAATGGTGATGATTCGGGTTTCTATTTTTCATGATTCTTATCGTTTGATTTGTTCAATTATGTTCGAAAGGCATGAGTAATGTGTCTGGAACTTCGAGTGGATCTTCAACTGCCCGTCGCAGAGGAAGAGTTTCGGGTTTGCCGAAGTTATGCTGGTGTGGAGAACCAATTGTGAATTTGATGTCAAAGTCGGTCCAAAATCCTTACCGGCGTTACTTCCGCTGTCAATTAGCTGCATCTGAGAGGGTAATGTGATCAAAATTCTTAATTTTGTGAATATTTTATGATGCTTTCATTGTTTGCTTTGTGATTTTGTTCTTTTTCTGTTGATGCTTCATATTATAGCTTGAGAATGATAGCCACATTTTCAAATGGGTCGATGAAGCACTTATAAACGAGATTGAGATATTGCAAATGAAAAATGCAAGACTTGAGGAAGAGCTGAAAGAAATTGCAACTGAGAGAAAGGAGTTTGAGAAATTGGCGTTTGAGAAGGTTCAGATGAAGCTTGAGAAGGATATCTTTGAGAGGGTCGATGATGTGTTAGATGAATCATCATCTCGTATGAAGAAGATGATGATTTCTGCAGTGATTGGGTGCATGATCGTGGTTGGGATTATTCAACTACTAGGTTGAAGATGATTGTTGTTGTGTTATGAGAGTTTGTTGTATTATGAGAGTTATGTAGTGTTAAGCTTTTAACTTATGTGGTTATGAGACTTATGTAGGTGTTTTAATGGTTATGAGACTTATGTTGTGGTTTTTGATGTTTGAGAATATGAAATCACATAGAAGATTGAAATGAAACAGAATTGACCAATATTTCATAGATAAGATCATGTTTCTTAAACCGGATACAAAAGAGGATTATGTCAAACCCGATACAAAAGAGAGAAACCCGATACAAAAGAGAAGTTTTGGTCATTAACCGATACAAAGCAAAAAAAGATACACCAGTTCCTAAAATGACCATCTTCAAATCCTACTTCAATCCTACATTAGCCATCAACCTACTTCATTCCTACATTAACCATCAGCCTACTTCATTCCTACATTAGCCATCAGCCTACTTCACTCCTACATTAGCCATCAGTCATCATCCTACATCAGTTCTGCTTGAGAAGAAGATGGAGCTTGAGAACCTTGAGCTTGAGAAGATTGACCTTCACAGAGATTGCCCTGCAACAATAGAATACAAACATAAGAAGAAGACTGATTCAATCAAACTCTTTCAAATATCACAGGAACCTAAACCAGACTTAAACAAGACTGATACTAAACTCATTTTGAGAACATTGATACTAAACAATACAAAGAAGACTGATCATAAACCAAACTCAATAATAAACCTAAACTAAGAAGATAGACAAACCTGAGTGGGATTCTTCTTATGGAACCTGGAATTGTGATTTGGTTGACCACAAATTCCACAATGCATTACCCTTTTCTTCTCGTTTGGTTGCTTCTTTGTTGGAGATTCATTTTTACCTTTTTTCCTTTTCTTATCGGCCTTTGTCTCCTTTTTACCTTCAGTGTCTGGTGGTGGAGGAGGAGCATGCACATTTGGACCCTCTGTTGAAGGCCAGAACCTTGCACCTCTCAGTGGAACAAGTCCATCTGTGTAGTTCTTCTGCCACATTGATGTTCTGAACCAGTGACAGACAAAGTCTTCAACTTTAAGTCCCTTCTGTTTCAGAATCACTCCATATCCATGCTCACAAGGTATCCCACATATATCCCACTTCATGCAGCTACAAGTCCTTTTCTCCAAACTAACTCGGTAAGAACATCCACTCAGTGTTACTTCAAACATCCCATTTGTGCTTCTAGTCACCCTACACAAAGCAGCTTTGTCTTTCTCTTTGGCAAGAAACTTTGACACATAAGGTGTGCAAAGCCCTATATGAACATAAACAAACTAATTTATGAGCATACATGAGATTTAAAACAAACACAGTAATGCAAATACATAAATGAAATTATTACCTGTGTGAGCATGAGATTTAGCAGACCTCTCTGCTATACGTGCCATAGCTAGTCTTCTTATCATCTCAAGCATAGGCACAAATGGCTTATTTCTTGCCTTCTCTATTGAACTGTTGAAAGACTCTGTAGAGTTGTTCTCTACATCTTCACAGAAATTACCTAGCTTGTAGAAGGCTCTGCACCAAGTCTTTGGTTTTGACTTCATCACATCTTCATACACTCCGGAATCATAGCAGAACAACCTCTCCAAATGTTGTTGATACTCTGCTTCATTGTAGCTCCATGCCAGATTCCAAATGAGTGGCTTCATCTGTTTTTTATTTCCATGAGTACTCTTCAAGTTTCCATAGATGTGTCGCACACACTTTCTATGCTCAGCCTTAGGACACTCCGTCTTTACAGCTTTGATCAGACCCTAAAACATAATTAAAACAATTAATGCATCAAACAAATTAATCCATTATCTAAATGTCAACCACATAAATCAATAAATGAATCCATTACCTTTTGCCGATCAGACACCATAATGTATCCATCACCATATTTCAAATCCAAGTCACTCTTCAACATTTGCACAAACCAGGTCCAGTTATCTATGTTTTCCACTTGAACAACAGCCCATGCTATTGGATATATAGCATTGTCTGCATCTCTACCCAAAGCAACCAAAAACTGTCCCTTGATTTTATCTTTCAAGAAGCAACCATCAAGTCCTATTAGAGGCCTACATGTCTGCTTCCATGTTCTTCTGAGGACATCAAAGCAAACATAGAACCTATTGAAAACATCTTGACCTTCAGCATTTGGAATTGTATCAATCACCACAGTTGATCCCTCATTATTCACTAAAATCTCTGCAGCATAATCTCGAAGACGAGCAAATTGGTGATCATATTCACTCTCAATCCACTTCAATGCCTTGATCCTAGCAGCTTGACATTGAGGCCTAGATACATTGATTCTAAATCGCTCCTTAATCGTTTCTTCAAGCTTCATGGGCATATAATAGTCAGGCTCATCTCTGATCTTATCTAAAAACATTCTAGCTATCACAGGAACCTTAACGACGTCAACATCTCCATTAGGAATACAACTATGCTTATCTACAAAGACAGTCATCTTCCACATTGCCTCTTTAGGAAGGATCGTTGCATAGGCTTTCCATGGACAAGGTGAACCCTCAGCATCACCACCTAGACACTTAAACCCTATCTTAGTCGGATCATACCTGTATTGAGTCACATTTCGTCCAGTTCTCAGAGCATAGTCGAGCACACACTCCTTGAAAGCTACTCCATTGAAGAAAGTCTGCTTCTCATACAATCTCCCATCACCACGTCTGATATGTACATGCTCTCTCTCTGGAACATCTTCATCTTTCTCATTGTCACTCTCCGGATAGACATCATGCTCAATTGGAGGTTCATCTCTGAACTCGCGAACAACCTTCTCGACGAAGAGCTCATCGCGTTCTGCTTCATCTTCGTCAAAATCTGTTGGCGAGATTGAAGGATTTTGAGGGATTAAAGCCATCAAAGCTCTCGCTTAAGATAGCTAGGGTTTCGATTTCAATTTTTGGGTTTATCGAGTTCGATTTCTGGGTTTATCGAGTTCGATTTCTGGGTTTCTCGTTTCTAGGGTTCGTCGGTTTTTTTCTTTCGATTTGGGGATTTTTGATGAAAGGGATTGGTTTGAGTTTAAATCATCTAATCGGGTCATAAACCGGTTTATTACATGTAATCGGGTCATAATCCGGTTTAAAAAATGGTTTAAATGGTTACGATTTGATTTCAAAATAGTAAACCAACATTAATTCGACTCCATGAAGTTTGCGGTTTCGCACTTTACATTTGGTGGGTATATAAGTTTTCACATTACAATATTGATGGGTAAATAAATGTTCAATTGTTACTGGGGAGCTATTTAGCTTTAGGCCTAACTTTGAGCAGCTTCTGTTGATATACGATACTTCTGGTGGGGAAATAGATCGTCAGCCCGAAATGTTCTAAAAAGTTGACATTTGCTTCTACTATCATTTTTGAAATGTTCTTTTTGTAAACTATTAATTTTTTTTTTTTTTTTTTTTTTGCTTGAGTTATAGAATGCAAATGTTCTTCACGTTTTTAAGATAAAATAAATTCACATATATAGCGACATTTAAAAGAAAATAATTGTAATATAATTAAAGCCTTCTTGATCTTGTTAAATCATGTAGACATAGAGAAATTAAGGGAAACAAACAAAAAAAACAATTTTATTATTCTAACCAAGACCTAACGAATCTTGGTCAGTCACAACAATATAAAAGAAAGGAAAGATACATTGAAAAAAAACTTTGATAGAAAAATAAAACTTTTATTAGTCTAACCAAAGATCTAACGAATCTTGGTCAGCCACATACTAAAACAAAAGAAATAAAGAAACATTGAAACGAAACCAAAATCCTCCAAATATAGCATCAAAGCTCATCCTTCTTGATAACTGATGGACGAACACCTTCACGGAGGAATTCTTTGTAATATTTGCCTGAAAGTTTCTCATGACGTGTGAGGTTGTTTTTGTAATCAATGTAATAGAGACCAAATCTTTGTTTATAACCATTTTGCCACTCGAAGTTATCCATCAATGACCATATAAAGTATCCTGTAACATTCACCTTGTCCTCGCTGCATATTTTACACAATCAGATTCTTTGATACAATATATTATATATTACTCCACCTTATAGAAGAAATACACTTACCAAATAGCAAGGTACATATTTAAAAGATGCCTCTCAAGATAAGTTTTCCTGTTATAATCATCAGTACCACGTTCAACCGTAACATCCTTTCCAAGTTCTTCTCCATATCCTAAACAAAGATCAATATATTAATTTAACAAAATTATTAATGTTTGTTTATAAAGTAAACCAAGAAAAGAAAAAAAAAAAACAAGAAGTTATAAGACCCATATAACAAAGTCTTTAATTACCATTTTCCATGATCATAATTTCTGGATTTTCGTATTTATTCTTGACGTAAACCAAAAGTTTTCTAAAACCTTCTGAATTAACGGCCAATGCAGCGGTATCAGGCTGAAAATATACAACAAATCCGAAATGGTTACATACGTCATAGACATAAATATAATAGTTTTCGAATAATATTTGCTATTACTCTAATTAATCCAAATTGATACCTTGCCACCAATCAAAAGACCGGCAGAATTCTTTTCTGTAAAGATATATAGTAATTAATTAGTACCAAAACTTTTATGGGCATTAATGGTTTTTTAAGTACGTTAAAAAAAATAAAAATGATAAAATTTACCTTCCCATTCAACAAGAGAATCTTGCTTCCACCTTGGTTTTGAATGGTCGGGCTTCTGAATTCTTGAAAACATCGAAGTATAGTAGTTGAGCCCCATGAAATCGGTAGAGTTTCTCAATTTTGCTTGTTGCGCTTTAGTAAATTTAGGCAATCTATGTCCCATGACGTCTTTCATTTTCTGTGGATAATCACCAGATATAGTTGGTTCTACATGCCTACCCAAAAAAAAAAAAAAAAAAATCCATTAGACTAATGAAATTATATATGTATATATATGGGAACCCTTTTTAATTTCTTTCAAGAAAATATATACTTAAGTAACTAATTACCATCCCAGCATAAAGTCAAGTGCACGTTGATGGGACGGTTCATCATCAAAGTGATGTCGTTCGAACCAAGCCGGACTATGTGCGATTCCGATCTTCCCACCTTTACACTGTGGCCAAAAAAAAAAAAAACTATTTTCATATCCCAAAGGCGATAATAAGATATATAATTTATACATAAATTACCGTAAAATTTTTAATAAATTAATAACACTAAAACCAATGTATTTTATAATATTTTATTAATTTATCGTGTTTTTTAATTTACAGAAGTAATATTTAGCTTAAAGTACAAAAAAAATTATTGATTTATCGAGTATTAATTTATAGAAGTTTCAGTGTACTTACCTTTGTGCACTTTCGGAATGCGTCAACAGCTTCTGCGTGAGAGTTGAGGAGGTTGTGACTGACTAGATAAGCCTCATGACCTGATCGTCCGCCTAGGCATTCTTCCTTTTCGAGTTCTTCCTCGCCCGGTTTTGTCTTTTGGGTTTGCTCCTTGGCATAAGGAGAACAACGTCCTGGTGCTTTCTTGCCTACATCATAACCTGCGTGCGCAAAAACCCATGGCTCGTTGAAAGTGATCCAGTTTTTCACTTTTTCACCATATTCCTCGAAAAGAAGCTCAGCATACTCCCGGAAATCTTTCCTACATTTTCGCAAAAGGATGTTAATAAATTTACTATAAATCTCAAACTTTATACTATGATATAAATGAAAACGGTTTCCATTGTGGCTCACCATACCACCTCAAAGTTTGAGTAATAGAATAGTCGTTTGTTTGTCGAAAAGAAAATAAATAAAAATAAAATGATTTTGCTTTAATGGAAACTTACACAATTCTATCGCTTAAGAAGCCGCCATATTCGTCTTCTAGATATTGTGGAGTGTCCCAGTGAAAAATAGTCACGAACGGAGTTATATCTAATTACAATATTAAACAAAGGTCCCTTAATTTTTTAGAATATAAGGATAATGTATTGTATATACTTTTTTGTTAGTTAATTTATATGCGTTAAACTATGTATAACCATTTCTTAGGAGCTCGTCGATGACGTCACGGTAGAATTTCACACCAGCTTGACTCACTCCGTTCTCCTTTCTCCCATCTGATAAAACCATTGTTTTGTTTCATTAAAATATTTATAACGAATATATACATTTAAATACACCAAAGTTATTAACACTAAATCGAACCAAACAGTCCAAAGCAGCACATATATATACTCACGAGGAAAAATTCTTGGCCATGCGATAGAGAGTCTGAAGGAGTCTGTGTTTAGATTCTTCATTAGTTGGATATCTTCCTACAAACATTTTTAAGAGGAGACAAGTCTTCAACATCTCTAGTATTAACAGATTCATTTTTTTCCTAACACGTATTAATAGATTCATTAATGGGGTAGTAATGTATTGACTTACTAGATATAAGTGATAAATATGTCTTACTAAATTTATTACTCAAGTAATTTATAGAGAATTTTATATCAATATACATATACCTTATAACGATGAAAAAAATCAACGGCCACATCTCCGTTATCATTGTTGCATTGCTCTGTAATTTAAAATTGAAGAAATAAGTTGATTATCGACTATAATAAACTAAACAAAATTAATATAGTTAAGAGAAAAAAAAAAAGTAAATGTAGAGACACTCACTTGGATGTCTCTTACAGTAGATATCCCACAAGGAAGGTCCACGACAAGTTTCATTCACCCCACCTTCAATCTAATTATGATTGAAAAATAGTTTATGTCTTTAGCAAATATTCTCACCAACAATGACCTTAGATCATGGATGTCAAAACATATTTTGAGCTATAATTTATATATAGTGTACCTGATATGACGCAGTAGCTGTGCCAAATCTAAAACCTTCCGGGAAATATGCCCGGCTTAGTTTTTTTCCCGGCGGTATCGGTGGGCAAACAGGTCCATCGGCATTTGCCGGAGAGCCAACGTTGATTAGGAGCAAAAGCAGCCACATGGCCATGATCATAGGAAACTTTTGTAATGCCATTTTGCTTTATGTTTTCTTTTTCTTCTTCAATAGAAAAAGTTTAGGATGATTCTTTTACATCGAACTAGAGCTCTTTATATAGAGATTTTGATTCACCAATAATTGATCTCATATTTTATTTATTTAATAGTATATGCCAACCAAACCTCGTTAGTCATTTAAAATTTGTTTTGCATTATCACCCCAAATCATATTAGATCAACTCTTAATTACCCCATGCATGCAGGGGTATAGACGTGAACCATAGTCGTCCTATTTTTTTTTATTTTTTTTTTCAGTGACGAGTGACTAAAACGAAAATACATGCACAAAGTCGTTTTGTTATTGATTATAATCAAACAAAATATTGCTGCTCGTGTTTAACGAGAGATATTATATGCTGACAAGTGAGAACACATATAATTTAACGAGCAATATTAAATATGTAATCGTGAATGAATCTTTTTGCAACTCCAAGATATAAAGCTTGTCCATCTGATATTAGAGGATTATTACTAATTTCTCCATGTGGATTCAATTTAAATATGAATAAAATTAATTTTTTTTACCATTTGTTATTTGTGCAAATACTGATTCACGTTAACTTAGAGAGTTCAAAGGTTATCTAGTCAATATACATACAATACATCAATTAGTTAATTAATTTATTTTTAATAACCAAATTAGTTAATTGATGGCATTGAAGATTAAAAATATAAGTAAATAACAAAAAGAATCAGTATATGTTTTGTATGTATATTAATGGATTGTAATCGAAACGGCGGTATGAACGACGGAATTGGAGTTAGAAAGTACACTCGGAGTCACCAGAAAAATAACGAAATGAATGTTAGAGAAAACGACAGATAAAATGTTGTTTTTACAATATATGTTTAATGATATATTGATAACCTTGTTTTTAAATGATTTTTTTTTTTTTTTTTTTTGACAAAAACCTTATTTTTAAATGATTAAACTAATTGTTTTGAGTTGAATCATAAATCCTGTAAAGACCAATTAATTTCAACGTCAATGGATTTGTCAAAAAAAGGGAGACGGCTTAGATGTTTATTTATTTGTTTATCTTACTATATATTTATATATAGATAAAAAAATTTATTATAACATGTAAAATGATTTATTATTTTGTGAATAAGTTCATTTTTAATATATTACATAAATAACAACACTAGTGAACACGTTAAAATAAAATGTAACTCTTTGTTTAACTTTTTTTTCCTTTAATTTACACATCCATATAAATTAATATTATCGTTTATATCATATTAAACAAAAAAATAACATGGTAATTAATTTGTTAGCATAATGTAATTCATGAATGCCAAAACATATAGTTATAACTATAATTATTTTGAATATTCATGTTTTGTATTGATTAATAACTTAAGTTATTTATTTTTAAATTTATATTTCAATTGTAGCTAAGACGAAGCAAATTATGGTCCGTCCAGACGTCAATCATAAATTTGGTGTAGAACGATTGATAAAATAATGGATAATAAATAAGAAAAGAATAACCATAATAAATAATTACATATTTGTTTAACTTGATAAGAATAATGATAAATCGATAAAATAAACTGAAATATGCTAAATGTTTTCGTATCATGTAAATAAATTATTGATAATGTTCGTATAGTCTTCCACCTATTATGCAGAGTCTGCTACATATTCTGCAGAACATCCTGACAAATGTTCCCAAAATTTGTCAAATATACAATTAAAAGTATTTTTTTAGAAAAAATTGTTTTCAAACTTTTAAAAATCTAATAGGTCATTTTGGCCATTTTATAAATAAAATAAATAAGTTATTGTGAAAAATCACCAATTATAAACTAATAAAAAATAATTGGTTAAATAGTGTGTTATTGATTTAGTAGAGATATCCTCGGCCCTTCGATTTGGTTCATCTTTGCTAAAATTAAAACCACCACCGCCATAAACCATCTTTACCCCAGACGAATGTGAAATGTGAAATGTGAAACGATTGCAGTGTGGGAGGGGGGGAAGGGGGAAAGAGGTGGCAATGGAAATATTAATAACTCCAAAAGCTCAAACGACAATGTATCATACGCAGAGCCGTGTCCAGGTCCGTAACAGCGCAAAGCGAATTTAGAAACTGGGCCTTTTCAATAAAATTGTTTTTATAAAATAAATAAAATATAATTTTGAACAACATAGAGTATTAAAAAAAAACAATAATCTAAAAAAACTAAATAACGTATGTTCATCATCAAAATTGAACAACAATAAAATAAAAGTAACTAAGCAAATAAACCATCACGTTCACAAATAAACAAATCAAGTTCATAAATCATTACTATTATGAGAGTATTCTTCTATTAAGGGATTAGTCAAGTATGAAAAAAATAGAGGAAAGAGAAGTTAAAACACACACACAGGAAATAAAATTACTTGAAAGAAGATCAACGACTCGGACTCTCGGAGGTTGACGGTGAGTCGGTGACAGACGCCAGTAGAAGAAGATGATCAAATATTCTTTGGTGATAAACTGATAAAGAACAGATCTAAATTCTAATTGGGATTTTTTTTTTTTGTATTTGTAGAATCTAAATCAAAGAAGATATTTATTTAATTCACGATACTTAGTTTTCAATTGGGAAAACTAATTTCCTTTTCGATTGAGTATATGTTCCTTAAACCTGGGTTGGTAGTGGTTCCTTCGGACTATGCTAACCACTTTGACACCATGTTTCTTAAAAGTTATGGCCCTAAAATTTCTATATAATTATGAGCTTAAGGCAAAAGCCTTTTTTATTACCCTTTAGGCACGCCTCTGATCATACGCGGTCAGGAGTGGTGATGAGAAAAAATGATCTAAGATGAAATTGAGACGACAATATAGAAGTATACGGTGAAAAAACGAAAGCAATGGAAGAGAGTGTTTTGATGGCAGCGAGGGAAGGGGGACATTGAAGCTTGCACTCGATTTGAAAAATTTCATTCTTTCTCATCGAAAAGTATGTCGAAATGGGCACCGTAGACGTCCGAAGATCATATATGATCAGAGATGAGATTAAAATTGGTAGAACAGAATGTTAGAGCATATCTACTGGTGAGAGACCATAGAGTATCTCATAATATAATATTAATATTTTCAGTGCATTTTAGTGTTAGAACTTTTTGATGATTTTTTACCTTCATCAGTGAGAGATTCACTAAGAATCTTATCAATATAATATTTATTTTTATTGTAGTTTAATTTGATTCAAATACTTATTTTAATTATAATAGATGTGTTTTATAATATCAAAACATATTTATAAAACTTTCAAATCTTAGAATTTTGTTTTCTGATATTTCAAACTAGTGTATTAACTAAAACTAGATGATATCCGCGTAGACACGCGGATGTATTTTATTATATATTTTTAAATTATAATTAAAATAATAATTTAAATAACATGTATATTATTTTGATTATAAGTTTTATAGTTTTTTGGTTGTATTTTAATATGTTGTCTTAAAAAAATTCAAATAATTTAAGTTTAGAAAAAATTGAATTTTTTTTAAAAAAAATATCCTAACATGTTTTTCCTGAAAATAGAAATAAACTGTAATATTTTTTTAAATGATCTCTTTGTTATAGTGTTTTTTTTTTATTATAGATATGATACATGTCTGATTTTGTTTCTTTAGAAGATAGAGTCCTTGTGAATTAATCAATTTATCCTCTAACATCATTATAAAAATATAACAATTCACAAAGGGCTTAAAACATGATATAATGAATATCTAGATTTTTGTTATTTTATTGTAAGAATATCATAATTCACAATGCCTTTAGAAAATGACACCAACCATGAAAAATAATAATTTTTTTCTTTCAAAACTCTAATAACCCAGTCTACGTATACTTTCTCATTTCCATGTCCATCTTGTCGAAAAAAATATTATAATTATCGTTAATAAATGAGAACCGATAGTAGATTAGAGTATTTAGAAAAAGGTACATATGTTTTTATTAACCGATTATTATAAAGCACATATATTTAGAATGGTAGATTTTATATATTATTTTTTTTTTAAATTCTTTTTACTTTAACTCTTGAAATACTTAACAAATTAAATTTTGAAAATTTTAAAATAATAAATAAATGATTAAATGTGTCATGGAAAAGAGTGATAATTTATTAATCTCTTATAAAACATAAATTATTAAAATTAAAAAAAAAATCATGATGATGTGTCATGGAGAGGGGTGCTGAGGTGTCAACCTCTTGTGAGACTAACTCAGTCTTTATATAATAGATAATATTAATTTAGTACTATTGTAATTTTAACTAATATTAAATAAAAATAATATTATTATATAATTTAAACTCATGTATAATGAAACTTGTTAGATAAATAATTTTATTTTATGATTTATCAAAAATAAAAAAATAAAATAATAACATATAAATTATTTAATCAACTTTTAAAACTATTTTGGATTTGATCTATCATAATAAAATCTGAACCATTTATGAAGAGACATGTGTTCCATATTAGAGGTTCTTAAGGAGTTCTTAAAATCTTTCAATTGAGAACCGATTCTCATCCATTTTTTAGAAAATTATTATTTTAGAAGTTTTTAATTATTTAGTGGAAGTCTCTTATTAAATTTCTCAAATAATATATAAAAAATAAATATTAGTTAAATATTGAGAGTCTTTATAAAAGTATAAGAATCTCATGGATGAGAGATGTGGTGAAAGACTTCCAATATTGATGCTCTTAGAATTGACAAAACACAATTCTCCCTGTAACCCAACTAATAAAAAAAATAACGGTTGCTCCATACTTAATTTTTTTAGTTATGTATTGATAAGAACATATTATGTATTGATAAAAATATGGAGTCTTTCACTAATTAAAAAAATAAAAAAAAATAAAAAAGTAAAAAAGAGGATAAAATGAGTCTCTCCGAAACTTTAATTTTTTTTTTTATAAAGACTCATTTGACACATGCATTAATATAATTGGTTGAGTTTCTTTTACCATTTAAATTTTTAAATAAATAAATGAAATTATATAAAAGTTATTAAAATAATATATTTGAAAGACTAATAAGTTCTCTCCACTTCGTATCTTCTAAGGAATGCCAATTTTCAAAGATCAATACAAATTTTTTTATGATCTTCTTTGCAAGCCAAAGCAGTCATATGCAATGGGGCCAAATAACACCCACAAAATTTTGAGAAGTAACTTAATTTTCTTAAAATATTTAAATTGACCTCTGTCCAACAAAAATATTGACCCCTATAAAATTTTAGTTTTGACATAAGGGGAAACTTCATAATGTATTCTCTCGTACAGAATATTAAACTCAATAAAACTTATCACAGATAAATACTCAATAACATAGAAATATGGTCATTAACATAATTTAACCTAAATAATTCAACATTTTTTGTTAGCCTAAAAATTTGTTGTCTTCTTTTTCCTAGCATTTTTCAGTCAACAAATCTTTAGAAATCAGGTTAAAACTATAATTACAGGTAAATATACTTTTAAAGTGTTTTACAAGAATAGTTATTTATATATATATGAGATCTTTAATGAAACGCACCCTATCTCGACATCTATCATTCGTACCAAAAACATTCCCACACCGCCATTGTTTGGAGAAATGATCTTATTTCCACTGAAATGTTTGGCAATGAAATAAGCTTCACATGAAATGTTTCCTTATGTGTCAGATAGTTTCATTTCTCCAAATAATAAGATTATTTCCATTATTCTGGTTTGTTTTGAAATCAGTTACCATTGTTTCCACTGCATTTTACATTTAAGTTTTTAGTATTTTGTTGATCATAAGAGGTTTGTGATGGGAAGAATATTATTTCGTCTCATAAGAATATACATGATAAATATACAGTTAAACTTCTATAAATTAATAATACTGGAATTCTGAAAATTTTATTAATTTATAATGATATTAATTTATAGAGATATTAGTTACAATCGACTATCATAATAAGTTTGATGTTTTGAGATTTTATTTATTTATTTATTATTATTTCATCTTTGTCTTTCTTAGTTGGTTCTATTTAGTTTAACATTTGATAGAAAATTTAACTTTAAATGAAATATCAAAAATGACCAACTTTGGAGTCTCTCGAGGCCAAAACGCAGTTTACAAATCTTTTGATTGAGCAGACGAGAGAATTTTCCTTGGTGTTCTTCTCTAACTCTACTTATGCCGTCTAAGTGCTCTTAACTAATTAACTAACGTTACACAAGCAATGCATCCAATCAAAGCTTTATAACTAGTCTCAAGAAATCATTCTTATACAGGCTGCAGAAATTGACATTGCAATTATTCTGACCTCGCGAAACAGGTCAGCCGCGGTCTATGTTACTGGGAAGGACCAAACGCTGCGAACTTAGCCTGTCAATCAAAAAGGTGGGAGAGTTAAGGATTTTTCAGACAAGTCTTATTGATAGTTTCTAAAACTAACTTTTGCTATAAGGAAGTATCTCATGGAAACATGTCACTGCCTGGATTAGCAGTCATGGCTGATACAAGCATTAGCTGGTACCACGTTTCTCACACGATCGACAAGTGCAGAAAGTTCTTGGTTCACGTAATCAAGCCGATCCTTTGAGATCATAGACTCGGTTAGGAGAGTTTCTGTGAGGGAATGAAACGTTTGAGCACAGTCATCGTCAATGCCTTGGCCATTTTGATTCTCTGCAGTAACAAGAGGACTTTCTTGTCTCCATCGTAATAGAAAGTACTGGTCAGGTATGTGGAAGCAGTTCTTCACGGTAAGCACCCGAAGAGAATGCCTGCACAAGATTCCTGAATGCTCAAATTCCTTGCATGAACATTGGATCTCCTCACTTTCCGAGTTCCAGATAACACAACATTCCCCTTCCATTTTCTTGAAGTGATGTACGATGTATGGACCATTGGCCATCTCAGACACTGCATACTGCACAGACAAAACCATTTCGTTTTGTATTACACTAAAGGCATATGGCGTCAGAACCCCTCTTGCATGATCTTCCATGGGCATAGATGTTTTCAAGCTCGGATAAGGAAACCGTGGCTGGATTTGCTTGGCTAGACTTGCTGCAGCACTGACCTGCAATGCTATCTAGAATAATGAATCAAGGCAGCAATGAAATAACGTTGAAACTGAATAAACTGTTAAGTTTCTCATATGATTTACAAACCTCTTCAAGTAATACTTGCATACATGTCGCTCCACTGACTATTCTTTTCAAGAAAGTATCTATAGATAGATTAAACTCAGGGGTCATAGTTTGAGCTACAAAATGTTCTCTGATGTAACAAGGTGACCAGGAAGCTCGACAAGAATAAAGCAAAGCGGCATGCCTATCTGGAACAAGACCAAACCGAGTGACAAGAAGATTCCACTGCTGTTCAAATTCATCTACGTTCCCTGCCTGGCATAACATATCAAAGCCACCTCTAAATTCATCATAGTGTGACCCAAGTGACTGAGAAAACCAGCTTGCTAGCTTGGAGACAATGTGCCACATGAATACCACATGGTTGGTGTTTGGCAGTTCCCTCGCAATAGCATCTTTAAGTCCTGTATCTATATCCGTCAAAATCGTCTGAGGATGTCGTCCCCTCATGAAACGAACAAAAGTCTGTTCAAAATAAGACAAAAATGAGAGCATGACCACAACATAAAAGGTACTCCCATCTTGACAATTAACAACAAATTTGATGCACAAACCTGTAAAGCCCATGTGAAAGAACGACAGCTCTCATCTTGCAGCAAAACACATCCCAAAAGAATCGCCTTACCATAGTTATCTATCCCAAAAAACACTCCAAGAAGCAAGCCATAAGGGATTGACCGATAAGTAGTATCGAAAACAACCACATCGCCAAATATAGAGTAAGCCTGAATAGAATCTGCAAAAGCCCAAGCAAGGTTCTCAACTTTCTGGTTCCCATCTGAAGTACAGTCATAAGCAAAATCCATATCTCTCTCAGCCAAGGCTTTACAAGACTCCAGTAACTCCAAGGTATCGCTCTCTCGTTTCTCATTAAGGAAAGCATCATTCTCTTGAACAGTCTTCTTACACG
The DNA here is from genome assembly GCA_963667165.1 of Barbarea vulgaris. NCBI lineage: Eukaryota > Viridiplantae > Streptophyta > Magnoliopsida > Brassicales > Brassicaceae > Barbarea > Barbarea vulgaris. The sequence continues at coordinate 16,621,482 of OY763891.1, read as the reverse complement.
CCCTAACAAAGTTTCTAACATCTTTCTCAATAAAAGGTAACTGCCCAGCTTGAACACCTTTCTCCAACTCCAACAACTTCACGATCCGATTCACGGGAAATCCAGCTTTCGACAACAAAAGAATCCTATCCTGATCACCTTGCTGAATCTTCCTATACGCAGGAAGCAACCTAACTTGATCATCTTCCAAAAGCTCATGGTTATGAACATTGCTAAACTGCGAAACATACCATTGAACCGCTCCATCGCCAGCAACAACTTCTTTAGTCAAATACAACTTAGCATCGCAACCGCAACGCACGGATTTACGCTCTCTAGGATGCTCTACATTAGCTTTCTTCCTAGGCTGATTAAAACCTGAGCGATAACAAACGAAATCTCTTCTATAAACACCTAAATTCTGGCTTTCCGTAGACCGAGCTTTACGAATCGAGAAACCGCTCTTCCTAGCGAATGTGCTATAATACTCAAACGCTTCATCATCAGTTCTAAAGATTTGACCAACGTAAGGCATAAACACAGTATCATACGGTGATGATGATGATGATGGTGCTGATGATGATACTGTTGTTGTTTCGATTTCGTTCTTAGTTACTTCATCTCCTTCGAATCTAATATAGCATTTCCAATCACCACAAGGACATTGCTGACGACGAATCCAGATGTTATTTAACGGCTTCAACGCCATGATTAAGAGGAGGAATAAAAAGCTTCAGCAACGTTTATGGATTAGAAGAAGTTTCCTAAAAACAGTTTGACTGAAGAAGAAGAAGCTTGGTGAAGATCCTTCTTCGTCTCTAGGGTTCAAAAACTCTGTTTACCGTCTCTTCCCCCAAAAGGATCTTGATAATAAGCTTCTGAGGAAATTGCGAGATTATTTGAAAGGAGAATCGAAATCGGACGTTTTCAATTTTAGGCTTTGTGGGTGATTTTGGTGAACGCTACTCCGATACTCTTCTGGTGTCGATATTTTTTTTTTTTTTTTTTTTTTTTTCCGGTCTTAACTCATTAGCAGGAGAAAAAAAAAAAAAAGGTTAAAAAAAAAAAAAAAAAAATTAAAGTTAAAAAAATATATATATCAATAAATCAAATAGAAAGCTCGTCTCTCGCCCCCAGAGAATTTCTCCTCCTCCTCCTAAAGAGTTCAGCTCGCCCTGTCCATCTCGCCGGCCGACCATCGTCTCTATTGGCTCATCATTTTTACAATCGGGTTTTTTTGTTCTCCTCTCTACTTCTTCATTGTTGAAACAAAGTAAGTTCTTTCTTTGTTCTTCTCAGAGGATTGGGGATTTTTTAGATTTAGGGTTTTGATATGAAAATTGCTTGTTTGGGTTTGCATACTTGGTTGGTAATCATGTTCAATTGTAATTTTTCGAATGTAGTTGTTGAATCGTGTTGAATCTTTAAGTAAATTAGAATTTCTCATTGAAGAAATCTGCAGAGATATGAAACATAGTCAATTCGGAATTTTGTTCTATTTACAGGAATCGATGAAGAAGAACATCCACACAAACGTATATTTCGACTATGGAGGGTACTATTCAGATGAGCATGACTGGATTTCAAGAAATCCTATGTACGGTATATCTTTTAAGACCTCATCTTTGGAGGAGATAACTTATTCGGTGTTAGTAGATAAGATCTGCAGGAAGATTGCGATTGATGAAACCTCGGGGAAGCCGAAATTGAGTTACAGTCTATCTAAATCTCGGAGAGAGTTATCTATTGTAGATGACGAGGACGTATATGTTTTTATAACGTCATTGGATAGCGAGGGACTTAAACCCGTTTTGCATGTGGAGTTATTCAATGATTTGGAAAATAATCAGAGGGTAAAGCAACTTTCAAGAGCGGGGCAAGGAAGTTCATTTGGGGCGAATTACGGGGAGTTGGGTTCAAATGGCAGAGTTAATGATGTAGAAAATGCAGGAATCTTTACTATTTTGAGAGAGGGTGAAAAAACAGAACAACAGAATGAGCTGATTATTGAAGAACCGATGGAGAATGTTGTTAATGAAAATGTTGTTAATGAAGATTGTGAGAATGTATCATGCAACGAAATTGCGGCTGTGGATAGCTCGATGGATAACCATGTGGATGACGGTTTGGATGGTAGGCATGAATATGTTAAGCTTCCATGTCCTGTAGAAGAAAGTCAGTATGTTAAAGAATGGGAAGATGGAACAGGTCTTGAAATAAATCAAGAATTTTGTTCTAAGGAGGCAGTGCAAGATTTTGTTCACATAGCTGCAAATAAGAATCGTTTTGGGGTCCAGACTGTTAAGTCGGACAAAGAGCGACTTATGCTACGATGCCGTCAAGCTTCACAAGGTTGTAAATGGTATTTACTAGCTGCAAGAATTAAGAAATCAGATTTGTTCAGTGTCAGAGTACACAAAAAGATGCATACATGTTCTCGGTCTATAGAGACTACAAGCAATAGTAAACAGACATGTACATCACGATTAGTAGCATCGGTTTTGCACGAAGATTATCCAGGTCAATTGGAAACCCCATCTCCTAAAAACATCGTGAGTATTATTCAAGAAAGACTCGGTTTGTATTGTTCCTATTCTACTGCTTGGAGAGGAAAAAAACAACATACTAGTAATGTGTTGAAACAAAATAAGGATAACCATTTGTAAATTTTGTTCTATATTTTGGATTATGTGACTGGTTTTTTTTTTTTCAAATCGCAGTTGCATGAAAACTATGTTCGAAGTTTGCTTCACATTTTGAAAATGTTTTAGAATAAAAAAATGTGGAAAACCACTACGGATACATATTTTCTAAAATTTTCAATTTAAAAACATAATAAAAACGCGAAAAGGTTTTTTTTTGAAAATGCAACAAAAATTTGTTTTTTAATTTTTAATAAGTAAATAATTTGAAAGCGTAGGAATATTTACACACTATGGTAACTTTAGAGAATGCCTAATTAATTTAAAAATTATAATCACTCCAATATAACTAAACGTAATCTAGAAAATTAGAAACTTAAAACTCGAGAAGAAGAAGAGTAGAAGAGCGGATGCCATAAGCGAAATTTATTTTCTTCAACTAAACTAGATTAATACATTGAAGTTTTATATATAAAGAATACATAGTTTAGAATCTGTTATTTTCCTTTTCTTTTTCGTTTGAGTTTACTTAAAGATAATTTATGTAACATGCGTTTGCTACAAAAAATAAATTCTTCAAAATATGGTTTTGAGTGTTTCATTATTGTATATATATTATTATTATATATAACAAATAAAAAAAAATGTTTTACCATTTCTATATGAAGCGTATCCATTTATATTTTTAAGAACACTTAAAATATACAGACTCCGTAATTAATTTATCAAAACAGACTATTTCATGTAATTTCCTATCAGAAAAAAAAAAAAAAAAATGAAAAAATGAAAAAGAACTGTCTTATTAAACCCTTTTAAAAAGCCTCTTTATCAAACAAAATGTCTATATTTCTAAAATGAGCAAATCCCTTTGAGAAACGAAAATAAAAACCAAAAAAAATCTGATTATAGGAAGAAAATGAAGAAGAAAAAAAAAAGATAAAATGAAACAGAATCCAGAAAGAGGGTGTCAAGTTATTATAAATGTTACACTGAACCAAAGAACAAAAGCATCACTGTGTCTTCTCTGCCTCTTTATCTCTTTCTTTTTTTGCAATGAAAAAATCCTTCAGACATTATATGATCATAAGTCCACTCTCACCTTGATTCACGCTCTTCCTCAGTTTCAATCTAAAACCCTAAACACTTCTCTTCGGAAACTTGAATCGGTACTAATCTGCCATTTACTCATAATCTCCATTTTCTGATGACCCATTTCCTCTCAGTCCTGCTGCACAACATAACAACATCTATAAGGCCACCATAATAGTCCAAACCAGAAACAAAATCTGTATTGATTTACCAATCTCCATAAACCAAAGTGGTATAAGCTTTTTTGTTACCTGACAAATCATAGCCAGTACCACCGCCCCATACAGAAGGTCGAGCATGAGTCATGTGCATGCCTTGAGGTGGTTGCATCATGAAATGAGCTCCACCACCCAATCCACTACTAGTATGATGCTCATCGTTTGGATTTCTTCCCGAAGATTCCATACCAGGATGGAAGCTAATCAAAGATTCTGTGCCAGAAGGAGAAGGCAACATGTTTCCACTTCCCGAAGCATCATCTCCTTTCACATCATTTCTTCCATCTTTCTTTTTCTCTAGCTGAAACGTACCAAGAATCACCTGTAGAGGAAACCATAGCCAGAACCAGAGACTATCATATCAAACTTGGCAAATAATCAAGGAACCCCATTTCTAAATTCAGAAGAGATTGTGGTATTAGTTTGTACTACATGAGGAAGCAACAGGACAAACTTTATATTCACAGGCAAATGTTTTTAAACCTGTATGATATAGTTGGCGCACATGTAAAGTAAACTATAAGATCAGAGGAAAGGTACCTGAACTGGACCAGCAGCCTTTAGGAGTCCCACAACTCCTCCGCCAAAGATCTCACCATCTGAACTAGATAAACAAACGCTAAGGCCACCGGTTTTACCACCGTGCTCTCCCCGAATATAAGATCCACTCAGTGAGAGGATTTCATACTGACCCTGAATAAAAGTTTGAAAATTTCAACCAAGTCGATGATCATACACAACTCTCAAGTATGCATGTCAAAACTAAACAAGATTCTTTAGCTGTAACGGAAGTTTTAATTGTAACAAACAGATATCTACCGCTCAAACACATAGTGTACTTAACATAAGAGTTCTGAAACTAAAGCCAGGTAATAAAACAGTTTTCAAAAGAAACGAATTTCATAGGCTTTAACAAAAGAAAAAGAGTGGAGAATTAACTCATCATCAGAACAGGGAATAATAAGCTGAGATGATTTATTTCAGAATAAACCAGATAAGCCCTTTCCAAAGTGCAAACAGATAAATCTTTTTTGCGGGAGCCAGTTCAAGAACTAGTTTAAAGAGAATAGATAGCAACAAATCACCTCGTAAGAAACACTGGTTCCTGATGCCATGTGAGACAAGGATGCATTAGAGATGGAGCCAGATGCAGAAATAATGCATAACTCATGCTTGCTTTGCTGAGCGAAATGGACAATTTTCTGCGCCACATCCTACCAAATTAATCCGCAAACACACACATAAGAAGACAGCTAAATCGATCCAATTTGTATTAGCATCAATGAAACAACAGAACATCTTATGAGCAAGCTCTAGCAAACCCAATTTCAACTGATGTTAAGATTCCGTTTAAAACAATAGATCCACACTTTTAACCAACCTCAAAAGAGGCTTCTAAGGTAATATCATAGAAAAATACTCACCTCACCCGGATTTATATTAACAATGTGCGGAGTAAAACTTTGCCCAGTTTTCCCTGCAACAAGAAAAAATTATGTGATTCGTATAACACAACTTGAAGCTAAATGATCTTATAAACTGATTTGAATCTAACTGTGGATCTATTCGTATAACACTAACTCAATCTCAATTCAATCTTACAATCTTATAACACAACGCAATCTTATAAACTGATTCGTATAACACAACTCAACAAGCTAATTGATCTTATAAACTGATTTGAATCTTTAACATGAACTCAGAAGCCATGTTTAAAAAAAATAATTCAATCAAAAGCAGCTCATTGTAATCACAAGATTTAGATGATTAGCACTGACACAAGTTTTAATGGAAACAAGTTCCAGCAAAATGATGCAACATTAGAAACAAGAATCTACACATTTGGAAGCACAGAGAGTATCTATGGAAACTCAGAGTAAGAAAGTTACAGACCAAAACTAAGAATACTCAAATTCATCCCTAAAAAACGAAAATTAACAGTAAGCCAAACAATATATCGATGAAAGACAACAAATTTCGATAAATATAAATTAGAATAATTCACATAGAACTCGAAGAATCTAAGATTCAAGATCAAATTTTTCACCACAAAAAAAAAAAAAAAAAAAAAAAATCAAAATCAAAATTTTTGCATCAAATTTTCACACAAGTGGATGAAAAAAAAGGCGAAAAGGGTATTTGAATTACACACCGACAGAGCCCAAAATGGATTTTCTCGACCCGGATTTAGACGACGGAGGCGTAACACCGGCGGCAGCAGCGGCGGCGGCTTGCTCTCTCCTTTCTCTAGCAGAAGAATTACTAGCAGAAGAAGCCAATTTCTTAGCGGCTAAGGCTTGTGCAGGAGTATCATACTTCCTAGGTCTACCTCTCTTCCTCTTGACCGGATCAATCGGAGCCGTCACAGCCGAAGACGGAACAGAGTGAGGATAAACCGAAATAGAAGAAGACCCATCGTTCGATAATGGTAAATTCCCATTATTGGAAGAAGGAATCGAGTTTGTGGTGGATGGTGCGGCGGCGGCGGCGGCGGCGGCGGTGGTGGTTGGATGAAAAGGATTGTAGTAAGGAGAAGTGAGATGATGATGATGGTCTTGGTGGTGGTGGTGGTGCCTTTCGTTAGGTTCCATTCCTTTTTAGATAGAGAGAGCAAAATAAAAAAATTTAATTGTTTTTTCTTTTCTTAATTTTCTTTTTTTTTTTCTTTTCTTTTAGGGTTTTTATGCTTTTTTTTTTTTGTTCGATCGATAAAGGAGAAAGGTTATCTAACTAATCGTGATGTCGTCGTCTGGGATATTAGATGTGTTTATAGCCGTTGGATTTAACTTTTTTGACTTTCAGTATCTTGACTTATGGCTCTCTGCGGATGATTTCTTTTTGGATAGTATTTTTATAAATGGATATATATCTCCTTTTTTTAGTAGTTAGCTCTACTGGTAATGTTTTTAAAGAAATAACACTGATGTGGTAACAAACAAACTTGGGAAATTTAAGTTTTTTTCTTTAACTAGGTACATAATGCATGAATTATTTCTATGGTATTTTAATTTTCCAATGCTGACTTATAATTTTACTGTATATTAAAGTGGTAATATGCACGTACCTAGTTTTATATTCATTGGCGTTACAAGATTAAGTCAAATTATAATATTTTATCTTATATATATTGATTAAAATCATTTCTGGGAATATGACAATAACTTGATTCTATACAACATACATATGATAATCATGTATACACTATTATACTATTACAGTTTATAAATATTTTTACTTTTTTATTTAATATATATTTGTAGCTCTTTGTATTTTTACTGTTTATAATATATATAACATGTTTTCAGTATCAATTTTTTTTTTATGTAGTAATAGCAAATCATACCGACTTAGATATTAAATTAATCTAAATAAAAAATATATTTCATAACTAAGTTAAAACTAATACATATATACACATAATGTATCAATACCAAAACAACAAAACATAAAATAAAATAAAAATCCTTAAACATCGTTTTATTATTATTTTATAAAAATATTTTTATTTAAAAGATATATAATTTGGTCAATTTAAAAGTTTGTTTTTAAGTGATCTCTATTTTCTATATATTATAAAATTTTATAGAGTTTAAATATAAATAAATTAATATTTTAAATGTTTTCTAGATTTTAAATATATTTATATATTTAAACCTTTAATAAAGTTTGATATTTATAATATTTAAAAATTAAAAATTTAAAAATTTATAATATTTTGAAACTTTTAAGCGAAAGATTTCTCATCTCCATGGAATTACATCCCAAGATATTCCAAATAAAAGGTTTAAAGTTTCTTTTTAACTTAAGAACCGGATTGAACCATTTAAAAAAAAAAAAAAAATGCCGCCTAATAAGTCAAACTTCTTGCTCATTCGTATTTAGAATTACCTGAACCATTGCTCAAAAATTGTCGATATGGGACATGGAACATACATTTTTTCTTCATCAATTGAGTTATAAATACTCTCTTTGTATCATTTTCTGAAGTTTTCACCAAGATTAAGAAAAATAATAAATATTTTTGCAATATAGCAAAAAGTTAATTTCAAATTGTTTTTATTCTATTTATCTTATTTTAATAACTATAATTACATTAAATATTAAAAATATTAAGTAATCAATTGACCTTGAAAATATTAATGCATTAAATTTATTACAAAAAATCAATCTTTTTGATACAAATATAAAACCTCAGAAAATCAATCTTTCTGATACAGAGGGAGTATTCGTTTTAAAAAATTTGAATCACAACATATGCAGAAAAAATCTAAAATTTTATTAATTATATGTATTATATAATAATTCAAAATAATTTGAATATAAAATCAAACAAACGTAATAAGAGAACCATAACTCATATATTAAAATCATAATATTAGATAAGAAAATAATTATGTTTGGTAGAGAATTAATTAAGGGTTGTTTGAATACATGAATAACTTATTTGTACTTCAATTTTAATAATATAGAGATAAGCAAATATATGGAAATATATATTAAAAACACAAAATCGATATCAAGTATTATATAAAAATTTTATATATTTGTGTTTTATAATTTTTTGCTTTTTAATTTTTTTAAATTTTTTTGAACTAACTACATAAATAAAAATTAAATTAAAACTATTGTTTTATGTTTTTACATTGAAAATTAAAATTTACTGTCAACATAATTTTATCTCGCTTTTGAAGTAAATTATCATCTAATTAGGAGACTCACACGTGGACATAAAAATATTTATAAATTTTATAATTAATAATTTGCCTTTTTAATACTTTTACCTTCAAATATGCATGATGAATTCAAATATTTTACTTATTATATTTCCCGTTCTTTATTAAAATCCAACTAAAATAAAAACTTAAACAAAATTAATGTGGAAAACTCTTTGCTTGACTCAATCCTAGATAGGTGCATGTTTGATACCAAATAATCCAACCCAATTTTTGCCCGCAGAGTTCAGTTGACAAAAAGGAGATATATAACTGATAATGATAATATAACTGATATATACAATTATAAGATTTTTTAGATAACTAAATAAACATTACAAAACAAAGAGAAATATTAGAGCACCATTAGTGGGAGGCTGTCAATGAGTCTCTACCATTAAAAGTAATTAAAAATAATTAAAATATTGTTTTTTAATAAAAAGAGTTGAGAATCGATTCTCATTTGAGAAACTTTGAGAACCCCTCAAGAAACCCTCTCTCATCCACATGTCACTTCTTGAATGGTTCATATTTTATTCTGATACATAAATTTCAAAATAACTTAAATAGTTAATTAAATTGTTTATATGTTAATATTTTTCATTTTTAATTTTTCTATAAATCATAAAATAAAATTATCTATCTAACAAGTTCCATTATGCATGAGTTTAAGTTATATATTAATATAATTTTAATTATTATTATTTAAAATTACAACAATATTAAATTAATTTTATTTTAATTAATACAGTCATACATATACAAAATACTATAAAAATAAAAAAAATTAAAGTAAAAATGTATTTGTATATTAGTAAAAATATAGTATTTACGGTTTTATTATTATTAATATTAAATATGATATAAAAATATAACAAATTAATAAAACTGAATATAATAAAATATAATTTGATATAATTTAAAAGATATTAATTATAAATTATTTAATTTAATTTAAGATAAAATTAAAAATAAGTATTCAATTTAAATTATACTAAAAGTATTAAACTATAATTAAAAAAAATTATATTCATGAGAGACTTAGTGAGTCTCTCACCAATGGAGGTGGAAAATCATGAAAAACTTTTAGTAATAAAATATGACAAAAATAATAATATTATATTAGTGAGAGACTCAATGGGTCTCTCACCACTAATGATGCTCTTACTTGATTTTTTATAGAAAGCGAGTATACATGAACCAACATTACAAATCAAGATCAAGAAGGATCTAGAAGATTGCTGATAAATGTTAATATCTTACATTAGGCAATTTACCATTATCTCTAAATATATTATTTATATTTACGTTTATCTTAATTTAGGAAACTTATCTCTATATAAAAGAATGTATATTGTAATATTATTTCCATGAAAGTCTAATATAAATTTTCCTTTATACCTTTGCCTTCTTTACTCTCATCAATTTATTACAAGGATAAAACATTACACAATCGTTATACTTTGGCTCCATTGTAAAATTTTGAATTCTTGGTTTTAAATTGATTGTTGAAATTGACTCCAAATTGTATTTTATTTTTATAAAATTATACAACATGATGGTAGTTCAATTGTATGAAGGAAACAAATAACTACCACTCACCAATAAAATATTAATTATCACTACCAAACATATTGAATGCTAATTAATGATTATCTTCGCTTGACCAGGTCTCATTTCCATTTTAAATCCAATCTCGTTAAGTTTATCGTCCCGATTATTTTACAATTCCCCAGAGACTCTAATACTAAGCGTTAAATGTTAAATGTTTAACACAGATAAAATACTTCAAATCCTAAATAATCATAATAAGAAAGGAAGATTGTTACCATGACATGTTGTGACAGGTGCTTGATTTATTGTGGTCTCTTATAATTAAAGCGTACATTTAAATTTGCATTTCCGCCTCTGATTTTAAAAAGAATGTTTGCAAGAAAAGAATAAACTTTATATAAAACATTTTATTTTATTTTGACTTTAAACACTAATTTAATTAGTTTTAAAACTAAAAAGCACTAGTTAATGTTGTAACTTGGAAATCTATTTTGATCGGTCAAGATTGGATCATGGATGAAAGTCAAAGTCTTGGTGCCAAAAATTAGCGAGTAGAATGATTAAGAGCATATTAAATATAATGTTTTATATGAATAAATATAAGTTACAACTTGCAAGTGATGGACCATGGATCGTGTATATAAGTGTTCATATTATACACAAAAGAGATATAAGCACGATTTCGGAGAAGAAGAACAAAAAAAAGAAAGAGAAGATGGAGAAACAATTACATGAAACCATGGAGGCTGCTCACGTTGAACGAGGCATCGGATCACGAGACTCGTCGCCGGAAAAAGAGAAGGAAAAACACAAGCATAGAGGAATCTTCCACCTCCACCATCACTCAAAAGATGAGAAAGAGGAAGAGAAGAAGAAAGATGGATCAAAAAGAGAGAAGATAGCTGCAGCAATGGTTGGTCTTGGAGCCACACTCAAGAAGATTAAGCATCCGCGCAAACACAAAGGTGGTGGAAAAGAGAAACAAGAAGGAGGAGCTGCAGAGGAAGAAGGAGAAGAAGAACAAGAAGAAGAAGAGGAGGAGAGTTCGTCGGAGGAGGAAGAAGAAGAAGAAGGCGATGATGGTGGCGATGAAGAAGGAGGAGGCAAGTTTAGTGCTTTCATTACAATGATCGCCGAAGCGTTTGAAGAATGAAAATCAATTTGTGATCACTTTGTTGTAAATTTTTTATTCAAACTTGTTATCATGTTTCTCTTCTTTGCAAACTTTGAAATTTGAAAGAAAACAAAAAAAAACTTTGAAATGGGGTGTTAATATATGAAATGGTAAATAGTTATATATATATATATATATATATATATATATATAAATTTAAGAAATGGAGTCTCATGTCTTTCATCCTTGTGTTATTGTAAGGGATAAAATTATCAGTTGATAATACATTGAGAGAAAATTACTGCTATTTATCATATAGTCGATCAAAGAGGCTTTATATAGGGAGACATCACCAAAAATTAACCAAAGTCTTTTCTCAAAAAAAATAAAAAATTTAACTATTCAGAATAGCCTATATCCTAAATAATAAGTAGATTGCCAACGAAGATAATAGATACTGATATATAATTTAATGAATTCTTAGTTATTATTCTATTAGACCCGGTCCAATACATGTGGAAAATATAGAATTATAAGTCTCTTTTTTTTGTTTTAAATTCAATCTCATACGTCTGACTATTTGCAATTAAATCAATTATGTTATGGAATGTAATTACTGTACTTAACATTTTCATATTTTAGTTTCTTTAACAAATTTGTTTTTGTAAAAAGTATATTGTATAGAGGTAAAATGCAATTAAAAATTTATTAATTAAACTTGTATTTTTTATTAAAGATTTGACTCTTTCTGGCAACTTAATTAAAGGCGTCAAATATAATTTTATTTTTGGCGTGGAGCTTTTAAATTTCATTGCCGCCTGTGAGTTAACAAATAATGTTTGCAAAATTATAAACTAAGACACCATTTGTCTTACTTAAACACTAAAGTCAATTCATATAAACCAAAAAGCACTAGTTAATGTTGTATATCTATTTTTCTCGGTCAAGCTTGGATGAAGTCAAACTATTGGTGCCAAAAATAGCGAGTAGAATGATTGAGAGCATATTATATAACAATATACTTAAATAGTATTATAATATGCAAGTGGTGGATCATAGATCGTGTATATAAGTTTGCATATCAAACACAAATGATCCACCAAAGCACGATTTCGAAGCAGGTGGAAAAAAAAGAAGAAGACTAAGACAAAAAGAGAGACAGAGGATGGAGAAAGAGTTATATGAAAACGTGGAGGCTTCTCACGTTGAACGAGGCATCAAATCAAGAGACTCGTCGCCGGAAAAAGATAAAGAACATAAGCATAGAGGAATATTCCATCTCCACCATCACTCAAAGGATGAGAAAGAGGAAGATAAGAAGAAAGAAGGATCAAAAAGAGAGAAGATAGCTGCAGCAATGGTTGGTCTCGGAGCCACACTCAAGAAGATTAAGCATCCGCGCAAACATGGAGGTGGTGGAAAGGAGGAAGAAGAAGGAGGAGCAGAGGAAGAAGAAGAAGAAGAAGAAGAAGAAGAGGAGGAGTCGTCGGAGGAGGAAGAAGAAGGAGGAGATGATGATGGTGGCGATGAAGAAGGAGGAGGCAAGTTTAGTGCTTTCATTACCATGATTGCCGAAGCGTTTGAAGAATGAAAAAAATTCAGCTTGTGATCACTTTGTTGTCATTTTTTTTTAATTCATAATTGTTACCAAATTTAGCATGTGTAATGTTTCTCTTCTTTGCAAACTTTGAAATGGGATGTTAATGTGTATAGAGTGTTAAATAGTTATAAATATGATATATGATATATGTATTTGTAAAATAAAGTTAAGAAATGGAGTCATGTCTTCTATCCTTGTATTGAAGCTTGGTTGGCTTACTCTGTGTCCTCTGCCTTAGTAGCAGAAGCTTTGCTTCCGACAAAAGCAGCTATCACATCACTGACTTGTTACTCGGATTAACGCATAATAACTCTTATCAATTCCTGTGGTCAATCGAATGAACCTTGACTTACGACATCCATAGTAGGTTTCTCTGTTATTTTATTTTTAGTTTTATTCCAAGAACGACGATATACTCTCTAATTGATTTATTAAGTTTGATAAGATTTTATTAAGGATTTTAGAAGAAGAGAATAGTTTTACGTTTGACCATTGGTATGCAATGTAATTTTTTATTAGATTTTAGGTTATATTTTCAAATTCACATCTATATCACGGTATTATGATAATTATGATAATTTAAAGTTATTTAAATTACAACAACTATTGAAATCTTCTTAAATCAAAATTTCTGTAAATTATCTAAAACATTTATAAAAAAATCTAATACGAATATGATCTTTCCCCATTCGGATGACTTTTCTGTATACTCTAATCCTATTATACGGCATATTTTTAGAAGTGCATTTCAGATGAAGGTTTTGATATCCTAAATATTTATATCCTATTTGTACATTCGTTACTATCTGATTTTTTATCTGAAATAAACGTATCTATCTATCAGCTAGATTCAAAAATTTTGAATCATGCTAAATCTGTTTTTTTTTTTTTTTTTTTTTGGTTATTGGTGAATCTGTCAAACAAAAAAAATTGAATAGCAAATGGTGTTGGCAGAAACACAAAATTTAGCAAGACTTTTTGTATGTGTTACCATTTGTCTTACTTAAACACTAAAGTCAATTCATGTCTTTCTATAAAGAAGTCAATTCATGTAAACCAAAAATCTATTTTGCTTGGTCAAAGCTTGGACGAAGTCAGGGCCGTGCCTACGCAATAAATAAAGAAACAAGGCCTAAAACTTTTATAGAAAATTTAGAAGGTCATATATGTTAATGTGTTTCTCATATATTGGAATACTAATAATAATGTTACGGATATTTATAGAAGTAATAAGGGATAGTAGAACGTACAATGTATATAAGATCCCTGAAAACAAGGATTAGTTATTGACTGAGTACTGAATTTTTTCTGTATGATTAAGCTATTTCTTGCTATAGTTTTGGCTCATTTCCTCTTCATGTAAATATTCAGTTCATTCAAATAAATTAACATTTTCATCAAAAAAAAAAAAGGTAAGAATATTTACAAATATTTATTAACAAATGGCATCCGCAAATATGTTAAGTATTTCTTTTATGTTCACACATATCCACCAATAAGACAATAACTTAAGATTGTTATTCTTTGTATGTGTCATGATGTTCTGGTGCTTATTTTCTTTTTCTCACCACACTAATTCTTCTTTTCTCATTTGTGTACTACCAACTTCTTCTTTGTTAATCATTTTTTATCCAACTTTGTTTTGTTAATACTTGTTGATAATATTTTATATATTAGATACCACTTTTGTATATATCAAAGTTTTTCTTTTATATTTATATTAGTCACCAAAACTAATTTTAATTGTTTTGTCAACTATATTATACGATTTGAATATGGATAGTAACACAAACACGATACTAACACAAAATTACTATACTTTTTTATTTCTATTTTTGGTAATATTTTTGCTGATAATTTTTTTTTATAAGTTTTGCTTAAAATTATGTAATAAATTTATTATAAAATATTTATATAGTAAAATATATTTTCAGTCTATATATAGTCTTAAAATTTCTAGGCACGGCCTTGGACGAAGTCTTCATGCAAGCTTGACCGAGCAAAATATAAATACATAATGATACACTTGAATAGTACTATAAGATGCAAGTGGTGGTCTGGTGGATCATGAATCGGGTATATAAGCGTGCATATTAAACACGAATGAGCTCAATGCACAATTTCGAGAGAAAAAAACCAAAAAAAAAGACTAAAACAAAAAGAGGGACAGAGGATGGAGAAAGAGTTACATGAAACAGTGGAGGCTGCTAACGTTGAACGAGTCATCGGAATAGAAGACTCCTAGCTCGCCGGAAGAGAAAGAACATAAGCATAGTGGAATATTCCACTTCCTCCATCATTCAAAGGATGAGAAAGAGGAAGAGAATAAGAAAGAGGAAGAGAATAAGAAAGAAGTATCAAAGAGAGAGAAGATAGCTATAGCAATGGCTGGTCTTGGGGCCACACTCAAGATTGTTAAGCATCACGGAGGTAGTGGAAAAAAAGGAAGAAAAAGGAGGAGCATAGGAAGAAGTTAAAGAAGAGGGGAAGGCAGAAGAAGAAGGAGATGCTGGTGGGGATGAAGAAGAGGAAGGTGGCTTTGGTGCTTTCATTACCATGATCGCCGAAGCGTTTGAAGAATAAAAATTTAACTTGTTGTCACTTTGTTGTGTTTTGTTTCAAACTTGTCATAATATGTTTCTCTTCTTTGCAAACTTTAAAATGGGATGTTGGTTTATAAAGTGGTAGATAAGTTATATATATGATCTTTGATATGTATTTGTAAAAGCAATTTAAGAAATGGAATCCAGTCTTCCTTTGTAAGGATAAAAGAAATATATAAGTGCGTAATTGCATAATAATAAAAGATTTTTTTTTTTTTTTAAAGACAGTCCCATGCACCTTTGTGTTGAACTGTATGGATCTTCAGCAAATGATCGGTCATCTTAATCTATGTTATTGGATAATAAGTTATTGAGTCTTAAACTTAGATTTTTCATTTTTAAGTTATATCATATTTCCCGACCCTCAATTGTAGAGTTGATAAGTGGGCTCGGAGGGTTTGAGATTGGGAGTTAATTTCTTCTTTTGTAGTTCCCTCGTTGCCGGTATTTTTCGAAGGCTAAAAAAGCTAAAACTTATAATTTAATCCTCAAGTTGATTTTATTCTTTTTATAGTATAACTGCATAATTGACTAAATGTGGCTAACATTTTAGTATACATGTGTATATATGATCGATAACCAAAAAGTTTAACTATGGTTGGACTCGAGGATATAATTAACTTATAAATATATCGGAAAAAAAAGTAGAAGGTGGATTTTTAGAGATGGAGGAAAAGAAAGAATTAAATTATGGAAACTAGGTGATGATCTGCGCAGATACGTGAATTTACATTTTATTATATTCTTTATTAATTACAATTTTAGATATATATCTATTTTGTCAAAGTTTCATGGTGTGGCTGCACTCCAAAATTGAAGTTTCGTGAGAACACATATTTAATTAAAGTTTGAGTGAGGATATAACATGTATTTTTTTTTATTACTATTTATTTCATTCTTTAAATTTTGAATTTTGTTTGATTTAACCCACTCGCCTCATCAAGAGGGAAAAAAACTTAGTCTTTATATAGTAAATTGATGTATAATTTGTAGTTTTCGCTTAGTTAACTGATTTCATTCGTCTCGTAAAACTAATTATTATCATATGCTGGTAAAAGACGATGATCAATACCCTTCGAATATCAGTACCATCTTGATGAAAGTTAAAATTATATTGTATGTCTTGTGTTTGTGTACAAAACACGTTCATTATGTTTTATAATATGCACTGAAATAGAATGTAAATTGCATGCATTTGATGACATAGGAATTTGGCACGTTGATCAAAGGATGCTAATTAAGAAAAATGAGTGATTCTAATATTTTTATTTTAAAAGATAGTATGTGGGTGATTAAGAAGGGACTACGGAGATGTTCGGCTTGAACCCAACGACTCTCACTGTTCTGAATTTCATTCCTTTGTTTGAGTCTTGACGCCAATACGGTGAAATCAGTCATGTTTTCACATCTTCTATTGAAATTGTTAAGGAGCAAATCATGAAGACAAACATTGATTTTTGTTGATAATCGAGTGTAACGGTAAATAAATTTATGTAGCATTATCATATTATCTTTAAAAAGTCAAGAATTTGGTGATTTAAGCTTTAATGATTCTTCTAAAAAATTTCAGAGATTACAACATAAATTAGAGTTTCTACCAACACAATGACAATATACCAAAGATTAAAAATCAAATTGGTTGGCGAATAACAGTGAATAATCTGAATCAAACTCAGAAATTTCAATTTGTTATTAAAGTATTCAAAGTGAGAAGAAAATGGCGTAATTTGGAAACATGTAGAAGAGACGAACATGCATTTGGTCTTCTCGATATGAGCATTAGGAGAAAGTGAGTAAACTTCAATCTCCCATTGTTAGGAACATCAACTTCAAATCAATTCATACTTTTTAAAATAATTTGTTAATTCCCTTTAAGATACATAAATTTCAAAGCAATTCAAAATTTGATCATATCGATGTAGAGGAGACGAACCAGCGCTTAGTCTTCTCGATCTAACCATTAAGAGCAAGAGCAAGAGGAATACCCTCAACATGATTGCTTACAGGAGCGTTAAGGTTAAGAGATTATTCAAGCTTCTTAATATGTAGCTTCTCCCTAGCGAACTGTTTCGATTCTTTGGTAGAAACTGCTTCTCCGCAGACCACAACCTCTCTCTTATCCCTTTAATTCTCATTTTCTTCAGAACAACAACAATGTTAGAGTCGAGGGATGCCATCGATCTTCCGATAGGAAGTCAAAAGCCCTAGAGAACAAAAAAAACAGAATCTATGAAAATTTGTGATGAAAAATTTTGGAGTCCCTCATATGAGAGATAGATTGAGAAGAAGAATATTAAGGTGATTTTCAATTGACATATGTATCATCTATAGAAAGCTTTCTTAAGAGCTGATGTGAAGGGTCTCAAGGATTTGAAGGAACATATGGCATCACTGCAAGAAGGAGATTAAGAAACTCGTTCGAGTCCAGATCCGTTTTCGCTTCTCAATTTTTTAGTCGGGTTCTCTATTACTTTAATATCGTAGGGATTTTGATGAAGAAGAAAAAATGAGAAAAGTTGATCACATATAAGAAGACTCGAAGAAGAAGAGGAAAATACAATTTACTAAATTGAAGAAGAAAATGAATCATTTAATTAAAATCCTTTAAATGTTAACTATTTTTCTATTTTTTAAACTAATTTATGTGCTGATGTGTCAAGAAGAGGAGTGCTGACATGTCAGTTTCTTGTGAAATTCACTGAATCTTTATATATATTTTTATTTTTTTAATTAATTTATGTGTTGATGTGTGAGAAATAGGGGTGATGATACTGAATCTTTATATAATGGATAAAAAATTTAGTGTTCATATTTTAATAATGATAGAAGTAGAAATAAAATTATTAAAAAAATATTTTTGACATCATCATTTCAGACTTGATATGTTGTGAAGACTCTTTAAATAATTTTTTTTTTTTACGTCCAGACAACCATAATATTGATATGCCTTGGATTGTGTATCAGGATTGAATTAGGATTTGATATATTCTGAGCATTAATGTTATACTGTATATACTCTTGTTCTCCCTTACATCATTGTCTTTTGAAAAATTATGTATTTAACCTTTACTAACCGCGGATGTTGGTCTTAATATGTTTGTATTTCTCTATGTTTTCATTAGTTTTCTCACATCAATTATAACAAATTGATACTAGAGTTTTGAAATTTTAATATGCGTTTGTAATATGATGAGAAGACGTATGCAGTAAAAAGTGAAGATGGATAAGTTAATTGGAAGACAAGATTCTGTTGTATATCAATTAGACCAAATTTGGAAGGACATATTCTTAGGGTCGAATGGTGACTGCATATTTGGTAATGTTGAAAGTGCGAATTAAAGATGCGGTACGGTTTAATGGCAGTTCGTGCGATTTTTTTTTGACCGCTAGGTATTATCTATAGTGTGGTTTCTTTTTTTTTAAAACGGCAAAACTTTTTAAAAAATTTCTTGATTGGTATTTATAGTGCTTTAAATTCCGTTTTTTAATTGTCACCATTCAAACCCTTAATCTTAAATTAGACCAAATTAGAATTAGACCAAAACCAATTTTTAACATTGATGGTCTCTAAAACTCCTGATTAAAGCAAAAGAGGTTTCTTGAGAAATAACATACTAATATTAAGACACAAACATGGAGCCAGCAGATTTACATGGTACACTACCACGAAAGACTTCACTTTTTTTTTTTTTAGGGAACAAACATAGAGAATAAAACTAAAAAGTAAATAAAGAGTTCCTTGCTTCTTCAACAAGTAACTAAACCCAAACATACTAACTTCAAGACTCCTCTACTATTACTACTACTGCTTCTTCTGCTGCTGCTTCATCATCATTTTAGATTTCTTGTGCCACACTCTTTTCAGTTCCCATCATCTGATGATTTCAAGTAAAGGGTTTCTCCACCATCCCCTGAGCTTCCTCCTCTGCCTTCACCGTTTCCACCACTTCCCATTTCTGTCTTCCCACGGCCAAACTCATGAAACCCACCAGCCTCTCCCTGAAGGATATGGAGACCACTGTTTCCTCCTCCTCCCCCGCTGCTCGAGCTCATCCCGAGCTGGCTATGGTGCAATTGCTGATGCTGAAGTGTTGCATAAGGCTGCTGCTGCTGAGCATACAACATTGAAGATCGAGCCGCCATTAGAGACTGCTGAGTCATCTGCTGCTGTTGAGTTGCTTGTTGCTGCTGCTGCAAATAGTGTGACGCTCCTTCTCCCTGAAGCATCCCACCACCAACAGATCCATACTAATAACACAACAATACCAATACGTTTTTCAATCTCATAAAACAAAATTTGTAAAACTTACACTGATTTTTAACTGTTTACCTGGCTGTGAACACTTGGAGGTTGAGGCTGAGAATCTGCTATTGCAGCTAAGTACATTAGGTTGCGTTGAAGCCTTGCCTGATTCCTGTATCAATAAGTTTTTACAATTTTGATCATCATTTCATATTATTCAACATAACAAAATAAAAAAAATCAAAGAGAGATATATAGATGTTGGTTCTTCTTACTCGGCGCACTCGCTAAGCTTTCCAGAGTTTTGAGACTCGACAATCTTCAGAATCAACGACTTGTTCTCGTCCAAGTACTAGAGATTAACAAAATCATCATTTTCATTAAATCAGTAATTAATGGTAATTTTTGTTTGGAGACAAAAGACATAGAAAACTGTTTTTAAAGAAGACCCCAGTACTTAGATTCCGACTTATCAAAAGACAAAAACGTTGAAACAACACAAAAGTGTATGAAAGATTATCTTCAAAAGGATTTTTTGAGGACCACACACAAAAAAAAAAAAAAAAAAAGAACACTGAGATTAGGACCAGATGTCGTATCGGACCACAAAGTATATCTGGTCATGTAAGCAATAAAAGGAACACTTGGACTGGAAAATACACATAGATCTCTATAATGATAACAAATCTAATAGGACCATCACCACATTTCACATAAATGGCTTTGTAGTTTTTGCCATCAATGAAAACTTCCAGAAACCCGAAACCCACGACAAAAGAAAGAAGAAACGAGATTTGTGAAACAATATATCTTCAGTTCCCCAAGATTTGTCTGTTTTTTACCTCAATTATTTTTTTTCTTTATTTACATGTTTCAAGAAAACTCAAAAACAGCTAAGAAAATAATCTTTTCTGAAGCTTGTCTTAGAAAAAAAGATTAACTTTCATTTAAACAAGAGATGTAAAATGATATAACAAATCTTTCTTGACAATAAAAAAAGAAAATAAATCAATCATTTAGTAATATGGTAAAAGAAACTACTGAAGCTTGATACATAATACAGAGACCAAAACATCTATAAACCTATTAATTGAAAACTAAAAGAGACATGGAAACAAGAACAAAAAGAACCCAATAATAATTAAAAAAAAAAAAGAAAAAAAAAAGAACCCAATAATAATAAAAATTCATTTTTAGTTACACCCATGAGAAAGACATCATTCAAAGATGCTTATGAGAACAAAAGAAAAGGGTTTCATATACTTTGTTTTCGAATTCATAAGAACCATACAATAAAAAAATAAGTGAAAAAGTTAGAAAGAATATAATAGAAGAAGAAGAAGAAGAAGGAGAAGAAGAAGAAGAAGAAGAAGAAGAAGAAGACCTGCTGGATATGATCAGAGGTGACATTGCTGGGGTAGTAACCAGCCATCATGGGCTGCATCTGCATCAGGTGCTGTTGCATTTCTTTTGCTATTTTATATAAAAACTGATAATTCTTATTTATTTATATATATATATATATAAGTATATATATGTGTTTTATAGAGACAACCCCCACCACTAAACCCAGAGGAAAAAGAGAAGTGACCCAAGAGAGAAAGAGAGAGAGAAGAGGAGATAATAACTTTTGTATCTCTGTCTCTCTCTTTCTCTGTATATAGAAAACTCTTAACTATTGAAGAGATGTGTATCTGTGTGTTTGTGTAATCTCGCTTTCTCTCCTCCACAAAAGTTGTTTGCGTTAAAAGACTGAGAGAGACAGTGAAGTCTCTTAAATAGAGAGAGAGGAGAGATATAGAGAGACTTTTTTTTTTTCTTGGGTTTTGGGGTTTTGTTTTGTTGGTTTCTTTCTGTCTCATCCTATCTCTGTCCCTGCGAGAGGAGGTCACGTGACGAGTCATGCTTATTATAGAGACGTGAGACCTTTACTTACACTTATATATATGTATATTTACTTTGAAGTTTGAACCCTTAAATATATAAGACTATTTACTCCTTCGTATTCTTTTTTACATGTGTGTATGTGTATGTGTATGTGTATGTGTATGTGTATGTGTATGCAAATTATAATTAATGCGTATATATCTTCAAATGGAGGAAAAAAAGGAAAGATATCTTCAAAGTTATGAAAAAGTGGCAATATGTGTTTTCTCTATATATTTATATAAAAGATATTTTAGCCCCTCCCCCCAAAAAATGATTATCTTTTAACATATCAACGCAAATAATAATGGTTTGTTTATTATTATTTTATCATACAAAGATATGTTCAGTATTTTGAGAAACACAAATTCATGTATCGTTAGTAAAATTATTTTAAATAAAACAATGTCTAAGTTTAGTTGTTTTGTTTGTAATTTTTTTTAATAAAACAAATTTTAAACTTATTTTATTTAAAAAAACTATTCTTATCATATCAAAACGATGGATATTGAAATAAGATATGATTTGTCGTTTTCTCTTATACTCTACATCTCGAGTATTTTTTTTGTCTCATCTAATATGATGAAAATATAATCTTTGCAACTTTGTTAAACATATCGAAATATTTTGCCACACAAATGTAAAAAATACATTATAATATCAAAACATTTGTCGAATAGAGCTTGCACATCATGAATGGTATGACACTAACGATTTCAAATATAATGTTTATCATCTCTTTTTCATTTGTTTTAAAAATTCAAATATCGATTCCAACCATTTTATGTTTTTTATTATCATAGATGTTCGATTATGTGTGAATACTAGGAAGGCTATCATGAGTGACAGAAAAAAAAAAAAGCTTAACGTTCGCATGATTGATCAATTGCAAAAAAATATTTGGGAGACGCAAAGTCATTCCGAGGAGGCCATATCTTTTTATCAAAGGGCTTTTGAAGAAAAATGTTCTCCTTAGTCAGAGGCAATGGCGGACTAGGTAGAGTTTGGGAGGGGCAATTGCCCCCTATAAACTTTTCAAATTTTGTGTATTTGCTTAAGAATTTTTATTCATGTCTATGTTTATGTATTATTTTATGTTCTATTATCTAATAGTTTTGAGTTATGCTCCGGACAAAAATGATTTCAAGATTCGCCACTAGTCTAAGGTATTCTTTAGTTAAGATTGTATGCATCGACCTTGAGCTTACGTAGGAGAGACAGTTGAAACCTTGACCGACTGAAACACTTGTAAAAACTTGAACTTTCTCGTGTACACATTTCAAAGGCTATGTTAAGGATGTGATAACTAGTGTTCTCGAAGATTTGTTGACAATCATATGTGAAGATATGGCATGTTTACGTAATGATTGGTTGTTAATGTGTCTGTTTTTTTCTTTTTCTTTTAGTTTTCTTAATAAAATTCCCCTCAAAACTCTAAGATTTGATTATCTTTTTTGAAAATAAACATTTTCTTATGCGTATCACTTGGTCATGGTGGATGGAAAATACATAGAGCATTTACCATCTGAAGTAGCCAATTGATGCATGGTAGCTTTACCCATATATATATATATATATATATATATATATATATTATGTGCTAGTTGGTGTTAGCATGATTTCATATTTGCTTATGTAAACCTTTATCTTTCTTCGTCACAATATTTCGTTATCCTTTGATCTTCTTGATGTTGTGCGAGTCGACTTTGCTAGCTGGTGTTAGCATGATTTCATATTTGCTTCTATTCTTTTTGGGAATCACTGTCCTTGTTTTGTGACATTGAATGTGGTATAATAATATAACACCCTTCAGTAAAATGTGTTTTGCTTATTTTCAAAAAGTCATTTGTTGATGTGTGATAGCTTTTCCCTATATATTATGATATACTTAGAGTTAGCAGGATCGCATGTTTGCTTTTGGAAACTTTCATTTAGCTTTATCGTGATATTTTATTGTTCTATCTTGGTGACTTAGTACAAGCCGACTTTGCTAAGTGTCCAAAAGCTTCCATAAATGGTAATTCTCTTTTGAAGATCACATAGTCCTTTTAGTGACATATAATCTGGTATAATAGAACAACACTCTTATGATATTAGCACAAAACTGTTCATGCAAAAGTTTTAGTTGTTGTCTACATGCGTTTGCTCCGGGAACCAAAGCGACTATTGAATAGTAAATTGCTGCGCACCAAAAAGATGCAGAAAAATTCACTCGAATCACGCGGATGGTGCTTTCTCAAGATATTTTGGTACTTATTTCATAATGAGATTGAACATGATGTATATCACAAAGCAATCACATGAAGAAAAAATGTAGTTACTCTATGGCTTTTAGGTGTTTTTATGGTGATGAATGAATAGGATTTTTTGTAAGTGACGCTAAGTGCAGTATATATAAATTTAGTTTTATCTGATTACCATGATATTTGATGGAGAATTTTAATGCAAGAATCATGTGTGGACTTAGTTCAGTGCAACTAAGTTTTTAGAGCATGTTATATATTCACAAAAATCTTTTCAAAAAAATCTAAAACTATTATGAATGATTACAAACCGTGACATATATCCACAAAGTTTACCAGATATCCGTAGAGCCTGTCATATATTCACATAGTCAATCATATGTTCGCATAGTCAGTCATATGACCACAAAGTTTGCCAAAATTTGCAAAGTAAAAAATACTCACAAAATTTGTCAAATACTTGCAAAATATGTCTAATGCTCGCAAAGTCTATCAAATATTCATAGAGTTTACAAAATATTTGTAGATTCTGCCAAATATTTTCTAGAGTTTGTTAAACATATGCAAATTTTTCCAGCTATATTGCATAATATGTCAAATATCATCAAAATTAGCCAACTATTATGCAAAGTCTGTCAGCTATTACGGATAGTATCCCACAGACTCTTATACAGTTTTTCTGCAGAGTTTACAAGATAGATGTCAAGTATGTCATAAGCTCGCAAATAAATTTTCCATATAGTAAGAAAGATACATTAAACTACGTGAATTTGATGTTGATTTTTGTAGATAAACCTTACTTGCTAATAGATCACTAAATCTATTATTTTTCTTCTCCATATGCGATCTTGCTCTAATGAGAATTGTGTGTGTGGATAGCATCTCTTGGATTAGCCTCCATATTACACACCGCATGACAAACCCAAATGCTTATGGCAACAGTTCTTAAATGTCGACATTCTGAAAACAAAGCCTCTTATCATAGTCATTTTGAAAGATTTTAACTTTAATTTTCTCCCGATTGGATCCCAATAAGGTTTCATTCCTTCGGGTAGAGTGACTATACTAATGATTTTAGTATCGAAACCAAAGTGACATCACCCACCATGAGATACGAGAACAATCACCATTTGATAACTAGAATTTTCACCAACAAAGAAAAAAATTACGAGAATCAAACATTCTACAAAACAGAAGTAACGGTTACAGTGAACCGACATGAGGAGAACGAAGGAATAAACCTCTAAAAGTTGCACATAATTAAGTCATTATTACCGATTTGTAAGGAAAATGCGAATTCTTTCCAATGGTGCTTGAACTGGAATCCACATTATACAACACCATCATTGTAATTCCGAGTGTACTACTAACATCATAATGAGGGTAGGAACATATTGGTACAGAAACCACCATAGGATCAACAAACTCATCACCAAACCCATCACAAACAACATCTTATTAAGGATTCGCGCTCAATGTCATCGAAAATTTCTTCCAAAAATAAAAAAATGCAGTCACGAGACTCGAACGTATTCAATTTGTCATCGCTAGATGTTGATGTTTTTATCTAAATAAAAATAAAAAATTAAAGTAAAATATAATTAGAAAGAGTACGGCCGATGCCGGAAGTGATGCTGACCGACGAATATTTCAAAAAAAATGAAGAAAAATAAATTGATTTGAGTCTTTGAGAGAGAAAACCCGGTTATGCCTCTTAACTTTTATATTCTCAACAATACGAAGTAAGTTATTATGTCAAATAATCTTTTAGTATATCTTAGCATAATAATGAAGTAATTAATACTTCTTTTGTTTCATGTTAAGTGTCATTTTGAAACTTAAAATTTGTTTCATAATATATGTTGTTTTATATTTTTAATATTGATGTTTTTTTTAAAAAAAATTGAATTTTATTTTTTACTGTTTCAATGTATTAATCATTATGAAATATTATAGAGTATATTAATATGAAATAAAATTAATTAAAAATTAAAATTAATTTATGAACAAAACCCTTAAATAATTTTCTTTGTGAGATAGAAGAAATATATGATCAGAACTCTATCACTTGCCTAAAGTAACGAGAGTTATTGACCACCAAAAAGATTGCTCTGGCTTATATTTTTAATGTTGAATAGGTTTCTAAAAGTTTCGAATTTTGTTTCACAATATTTATGATACCCGGCGTGCGATATTTTGATTTAAAAAATGTGAATCTAAAAACTAACCCATTGTAATACTAGTATGCCACCTTGGTATAATATTGAGGACGCTCGACCAAAAGATCTCTAAAAGTTTTTGAAATACTTTGGGGAAAAAAATTAAAAATAGTTTGGAGTTATTTGATAAAGTCCCTCTCATTATTTTTTGTTCGAATTCTTGAAGCACGTTTCGGTGGTCGGTAAATTTTTAAAAGAGAAAGATTCAACAGCTGGATGATCTTTTCGTGGTTATATTAATTCCACGTTAAACCCTCTAGTAGATTAGTTAAATATTAATTAACACCTTATTCGTTGATACCAAAAATGGATCCGAGATATTCCTTCTGCATATATCAACCACGGAGGCTCAACTTTTAATGTTTGTTTGTTTAAATATAATTAGTACCAAAACTATAGTATTATGAACAAACATTAAATTAATCTGCATGGATAAATGAGTTGTTTTCTTTTCCCGATTAATTATGCCTAAAAGACATTAATTAAATCGGTATAGTGTTTCCGTGCCACTACACTATATTTATACTAAAAGCAACCGAAAAACACTAAGAACAAAATTAAAATAGACCATACAAAGGTTGTTTGCAAACTGTGAGACCATACAAAGGTTGTTTGCAAACTGTGAGTTGAAACTTGAAATTATGAAATTTATCGCCGGTTTTCAAGTATCAGTTCATTTTGGTGCAATATTCAAAACCAATTTATTAAAATATCAATCAAAACAAGCAAATCAGCGGATCTAATTTTGAGATTATATCTAAGTTTCTCATGTCAAACATAATTAATAATTAAAATAAAATAACTAATATATCTAGATTATGGTGTTCAAGTGGCTATTCTTTTTGTTTTGTTTTGGGTTTTACAAGTGGCTATTTTCTTCTCAGACTAATATCAAAAATTGAATATATTTGTTACGTAAGGCAGTATAATTAAGTCCACCTTACATTTTTTTATATAAGTTGATTTGTGGTTGATGTAGAATTTTATTTTTCAACATGATATAGAATCTTCATCCATGATATAGGTCCACCTTACATTTTTTTTTTCAACATGATATATAAGTTCATTTTTATACAAGTACACTTTACATGATATAGAATCACTAACACTTAAAATTTTTTTACCATAATTGAACGATTAAGAGGAAAATCCAGAAAGATATTGTAGGATAGATAGATAATGAAACTTGTATTTATTGAGCTAAGATATTTTGTGGTTAGATAAAATTCTCAGTAACAATAAATCAAAAGGTTGAATCACGTTATAGAAGAATATGTGCGTCGATGTTTTAAACTTTAAAGACCGCTTCTGTCCAAATAATACTTCTTGTCAGTTATGCAGATGTATGACATCATATCGAGATTCTAGCTTTTCCACGCGCTCTTTTGCACGCGCTTTTAGTTTTCTACTTCCTCTTTTTTTTTTTGTGATACTTTTACTTCCTATGATATAGTATTTTAATTTTAATAAATAATGATAACTGATTTTGTTTTATTTTCAGAAAAAGTGTAAGAAGGAACTGAAACTGATTTCTTTTTTACAACACTTTTTGGGCGAGAAAAATGCATAGTGGAAAACAATTAACGTAGTCATACCAAAAATGTGTTGTATCATATATATTTTACTCAACTTAAATAGATTTCCTCTGCTATAATAACGCCAGAAAAGAAGTTGAATTAACCTTTTTTTATCACATTTAAGTAAGCCGTGAGCAGCTTTATCAAATATATAAAAAACAGTGAGCTGTGAGCACAGACAGAAACGAGTATGTCACATTTTACATGCAAACGAACATTACAACATAGTAACTCGGATGTGTGCAAACATGTGATGTCCACGTATACGTTTATGTCTTTTCTTGCCTAAAAATTTGGCAAGTTTTGTTAATTGTCGGTTTATAATTAACTAAATGAGAAACGCTTAATGGCAAGTGACAGTACTATTGGCTTTCAGTTTCTAATAGAAACAATAACAACTCCACCTAATTTTTATTTTCTTTCATATATCTATCTATATGTATTATAGTATTTAGGTATTTCTCTTTACCATCATATATATGTTAGATTCTACATCTGACAATAGATATATGCAAACCTGCTCTACATTGAATTATTATTATCGAAATACAATTTCTGATTTCCACCAACCAACAAAATTTCAGTCTATATATATATATAAACTTCCTAGTATGATCTTAATTTGATTGAAATAAAACGAAAAATTAATGTATCTAACAAGTATAGCAGCAGTATTTATATATCAGCCCTTTGAGTTTCAAAATGTCACTCTCAAATGATTAATGTCTGTAATAAACTAAACTACTATAAACATATTTTTGTAGGTTATTAATTGGTAAAAGTTTTTGAACCTTTGCTAAAAAGTAAAAATTATGTATTTATGTTCTGTAAGCATCAAGTTAATGTTCTATTTTTTATGAAAGTTATCATTTTCATCTCTTCAAAGAAGATAACTTTTTTTTTTAATTATACATTAGTATATTTTAGCTAATTGTTTTTCTAAATGAATTGGTAAGTTACCTTTAAAAAAAATTCATAAAAAGCCTACTCTTATGCTTGAAAAATTACAATAGAGAAAAAAAATTACAACAGAGCATAGAAACAAAAGATAAATCAAGAAAAAATACGTTTGGATTTTCAGAGAACAGAATGAAGCTGCTGATTTAATGTCGAAAATGGAGTTAGATGAGTCTGTTTCTTTTCAGTTTCACAATTATATTCATGTCTTGTTAACCCATGTATTACATAAAGATTATGTATTCTTTGATTATGATTAATGAAAGTTTTTGCAGATGTTAAAAAAAAAATCAAGAAAAAAAAAATCAGAAAAGATAGAAAATACAAGCCAAGATCCATTGTGAGAAGTCTCCTAGCTGAAAATGTGTTCTCCATTTACATTACGATTGTACGTTAAATATTTAAACGTACTATATACGAATATGTAAATCGAAACAAAGAGTGGTAGAAACCGAACTTATAAAATAATTTGCTATAACCAAACTAAACCGAACCAAAATTTTATTCGATTTAATTCAAAAAACCAAAAAAAACTAAAAAAATCTAAACGAAACTGATCCGAATAAACCAAACGCCCAGGACTACTTTCTTCGATCTTTTTTTTGTAAGGTCTTCAGTTTTCATCACAATAGTTTTGAAATAATAGAAAATCGTTTCCAAAAGAAGAAAAAAATAATAAAAGAACGACACGATACAAATTTAAAGGAGAAAGAAAAAGATAGGAAAATAAAATGTAAGGAGTGAGGTATGAGAATCCAACTTTAGATTTATATTTGATGTATAAAAAGA
Organism: Barbarea vulgaris; assembly: GCA_963667165.1. Taxonomy (NCBI): domain Eukaryota; kingdom Viridiplantae; phylum Streptophyta; class Magnoliopsida; order Brassicales; family Brassicaceae; genus Barbarea; species Barbarea vulgaris. The sequence goes on along the minus strand of OY763891.1, from coordinate 16,592,017 downwards.
AACTACCATCGAGGTACTTGTAATTTACATGTTTTGTTTTTTTGACGTCACTTGTCTGTGGCCTCATATTCCATACTATACATATGTATAATATACATTTTTGATTTTCCGTTGGTGTGTTCGTAGGGCCAACTTTGGGGGAATTTGTAAAAGATAGATTATAAAGTAGTCGAATACACTTTAACAAAAAAAAAAAAAAAAAAAGTAGTCGAATACTAAAACCATATAATATGTATTTTCTAACTATAACATGCAAATTCTTCTCTCATTCTTGGATATATACGAAAGAAGCTTTTGAAGCTTCGGCTACTTGATTCAGAGTTCCTGAACGTTGTTGCTCATAATAGTGAATAAGTTTCTTTCTAGTGTGAAAATTAGACCTTTTTTGGTTGTTTGATTGACTTTACAAAATTTGTTGGACCACGTAACGTACTCTCACATGTTAGATTATTGTTACGGGATGGCGTTTCACCAGAATATATATATATATGGGTCGCCTTGAACAACTTATTTTGCTTAAATTAACAAAAGAAAAAACCTTACTTTTTGTTCTGATCTTTACCTTTTTGGTGCACAAGAATGATTAAAATCCGAGATTGTTTCTCTTCTAGTTTGACCTTGAACTAGATTCATTTATGTAGTACGTTAAACCACTTTTTCGATTACTAATCGGATAAAATACATAGTAAAGCATACTATTGAAATAAACGTTTAGAAAGTAAAAAAAAAATCGGTTACAAACCGTATGAAAAAACCAACGATTTAATCGCTTGGTAAGACATGATATATATATTTGTCTTAAGAGTTTTCTTAAATTGCTCTATTTTGTTTTGTATGTTAAGAGACTTGAATTTTCTTAGTATTTCTTGTGTTTAGTTTAGTTTTACTACATTTTTGTCATATATCCGCTAGTCTAACGAATATTTTTTTTTTGGTTTTAATGTTAATTAATATAACATATAGTTTTTTTTTTTTTTTACATCTACTATAACCAATAGTTAAACGTTCCATTTAAAACAAACCGATTTATCTTTTGTTTCTATCTTTTAGCGTTTCTAACTGTCTAATCTCTAACGGCATAAAAACAGTGACTACCAATCAATTATTGTAAATGATATATATATTTACCGGTGCCACTGTTCTTAACATAATGAAGAAGATCCCCTTATGATTTCTGTCACAAAATATTGTATTTATGATATTCGAATTTCTGTGGCAGAAAGAATCATAGTGCTATTTGTCAAAAGAATTTAAATTCAAGAAAAATTTCTACATGTGAGAAATGGAGGATCAATAATTAAGAAATTGGGTCCCAAAAGTTCACATGATCTCTGAAAGCCATGTCCAATCCATCTCTCAAAAATTGCAATGTGGTTGACAAGACTTTTCTTTCTTTTCTTTTTTTTTGTTTTGTTTTCTTTTAGCGACAAGACTCCTCTTTAAAAGTTGATACTAGAACAAGATTCCTAAGAAATATATCGCAGTATAATAATAATATTAAAAATACATAAACCAAACTTATCCAGTGGCACTACTCCCAACTTCGAATTCTTGTATGCAATGTCTTTGGACCATAAGAAATAAACGTTATTGGAAATATGTTATATATAATATAATAAACTCGATCACACGTACTTTTCAATTACGTTATTCAATATAAAATTTAAATAACAGAAATTATTTTTTATATTGCTATATTATAAATATTTATTTTCAGTATCTCCTTGTTTTAGGAGAGATAACGATTTTATATATTTATTTATTTTAAAATATTTTAATAAATATTTCTTCTATGATCGCGTTTAAAATTATGGTATATTTGCATATTTTTAAAGTTAATATATCGTTGAAGAAAATTGTTAGAAAAAATTATATAATTACACGTTTATAATTTTAATTTTTAAAAACTTATCATATGATAAATGAATTGAAATTATTAATATCACCATATATCACGCAATAATATAGTATTAAATATGCATATGAGGTATTTTGAAATCTAAATATGCATACAAAAATTCAATATACCAATAGACATGACTGATTAAAGGGTCTGTTCGTATAGTTTGAAAATTTTCAAGATTTGAAAGTCAAATGAAAAAATAAAAAATTAATATCGTATAATTTGAAAATTTAGCATAAAATCATAAGTAATTAGATTTTTTTGTCGAGTCATAAGTAATTAGATAACTCTTTATCATGATATATAAATAATTTCATTTGGCTCGAAAAATAATTAAGCATAAATTATAATGGTATGCAACAAATAGAAAATAAGTTTTTGATATTTACCAAGTGTTTTTGGTTTAATAGTTTTCACTAACAAAAACGTTATGAGTTCGAATTAAGTTGGCAAATATAATTCATGTTTTAAATGTAGTATTATCAACGGTTGGTTCCGAAGACTGAAAAAAATTATAAATATATGAGACTTTTACGGTTTATCAAAAAAAAAAAAAACTTTATAACTACTAAAAAGTTTTGGTGTAAAAAAATAATAATTACGTAACAGAATTTCTGGTTGACCAATTTATTTTGCATATTTAAAATACTTGAATTTCAGAAAACCCTATATCACAAAGAAGACATTATATAATGTTATTTATGGTTTTTTTGCATCGCTAAACTAAAGAATGGTAACAAAAGCTATAGCAAAATCTCAAACCTAAAGCTGGTGTAAAGAGTTTGATCTCTGTACCATATATAAGTAGTCCCAAGTGTTCTTTGAACGAGGTTAACCCAAAAAAATAAAAAAAAAGTGTTCTTTGAACGAAAAATGGAAGAAAGTCCCAAAAAGGGACCTATCATAGGCCTATATGAATGATGGCTGGTTAGGGAAACCTCCGCTCTCATTTTCATTCCTCTTTTATCTAACGCATACCCCATTTATGTATTTATGAAATTGTGTGGTTATATATTTTTTTTGTAGAAAAATATGCTCATAAACTAAGCATGTTAGTCGTTGACCCGACGCTCCGAAGGTCCACATGGTTCAGTGATTAAATGACTTTTTGGGATTAGAAGACCTAAATTTGCATTTTTCTAAATATTTGAAAATTGGTTATGATTGACCACTGTTGATTTCTTAAGTTGTAAAAATACTCGACGTTTCATATTAGATAGGTAAAATGTTTGTAACTTTTCAGTATTGACATTGTCTAAAATTTTATATATTTGTTGGCTTGTAGTGGAGGGTAGAAATTATTGTGAACTCGAAGTTGTACAAATCAAATGGTCTTGGTATAGTAGTTTTCATTTGAAGAGAAAGTCGTCATGTTAATTTAGTTATTTTCATATGATCATGAACATTCACATGATTTTTTCCGAATTTTGAGAGATTACGGACTTTGATGCAGAACCTCCTGATTAAAAAAAAAAAATGTTGCATAGACATTGGTTATGTAAATAAGCTTAGTATGTAGTATTAATCAAAAAAAAGAAAGTAATATTTTGTAATGGTAATGATAAAAGAGAAAAGAAAGTGAATGAGTCTTACGAAACAATGATTTGAGAATAGTTGTTAGTTGTTACCATTGAATTGATTTTGCATGGTGTTTGTGTTTTGTCCAACCAAATTGATTGGAATTACACGAAGAGGGAACATGTGGGTGGGTATGAAGTCATTAATGATTATTGAGTGGCATCAAAATAATTTAGGATCTCCCCGAGGGGACATACCCTACTTTCAAACCCATTCATCTCCTCCTTCACACATCTTAAATTTTCTCTTCATTACTATTGAAAGAGAAAAAAACATTAGTTTGTCTCATTTTCCTTGAATCGGTGTGATAAAAATTCTTGTATCTCAATCAATGTTTGGTAATCATGGACGTAGAGATTTATTAGAATTACTCGATCTATATATATATATATATATATATATATATATATATATATTAAAGTTCTTGACTTTAAAGTCAATAACTCTTTTTATCATTCAATCAAAATTTTAATTTGTTATGGTCAAGTTACTAACAATATGAATCGATCTAATATTTTTGTATAAAGATCTAGAGCATTTAGAAGTGATAATATTTTCATTTTTTGCTTAATTTTTTTCTTACCATTCAATCAGTTTTGTAATTTTTCCCTAAAAACTCAAAAAAAAAACTACAAATACAATTTTAATCCTTTAAACCTATAAAAAAGATCAAGAACTATGAAAAAAAAAACAAGAACCAAAAACTATTTCTTTTTAGCATCTTGATCATCATGTCTAATTATTCACAAAGAATAATTGAGAATAATTAGACAAATCTTATCTTGTTTACGAAATTAGAGGTTATATGATAGGGAGCATGGGAATGAATTCAGTTAAAAAGAAAGATAAAGGACATAAGATCACATGCCATGTTTCTTTGGGTAAAGCTTTTTCCTCTTCCGCTGAAACGTCACATCTTCATCTCTATTTTCATGAAATTAAAAGACGTTTTTGGCCCATCGCTTTGTCTATCCGTTTTACCATCCAACTTCGTGCCATTTTTTCAACTCATCCTCTTTTCTTCTAGACTTTTTATGTGTAAGATACGATTTTTTTTTTGCTGTCAATTCAGTTTGAGATAAAACTTTATATTTATAAACAAAAATGATTAGATTATTGTTTCATAGATCTAAAATTAAATATAGGTCGAAAAATATCGAGAACAAAATAAGCATTTGTCAAGAGTCTTATGCTCAAATGGCAAGAAGACAGGCTTAGAGTGCCAACACGTCTCAAATTCGATCCACCTGTCGTGCGAAACTCTAATATATTATTTATAGACAACTATATGGACATGGGTTTTTGTTTACGGCTTATTTGAATATTCGGAGAGAGGATCTATCCATGGAGTGCACCTCCCCCCCAAAGATTAGTTTGGGCCCTTCGATAGGTCGGAGAACTAACCTTAGTTATCCAAAAAAAAAAATAAGTATTACTAATATGACTTATAAGTATGTCTTGTTACCAAATAGGGTCATAAAGTGAGTATTTGAGTTTCACTTCAACGCTTTATTTCACTTGAATGTGGCGACGTACATGGGCCAGGAATCATGTGAATATGAAGACGATAGCAATATTAAGATTTTCTTAATGGGCTCATAATCACATATTATAGGCCCAAATGTTTTAACAATTAAGCAGATGATGTAAAAGAAAAAAAAAAAAAAAATAAACATTCTACAAACTAGAAGTGGAACAAAATGTCAAGGATACAATTGATCCTGTATTTACTTTAGCAATATATAAGACATTGAGGTTACATACATTTATATACAGTGACGAGGGGACTCTAGGTTAGAGCCATTACAGAGCTTTCCTTAAGTGATACAATGAAGAATATTGCTAAAGTAAATACAGGATCAATTGTATCCTTGACATAGAGTCCCCTCGTCACTGTATATAAATATATGTAACCTCAATGTATAATATAAGACATCTCCTTTACACAAAATTCATCTAACGTATGTTTTATCTTATTTTCATTTGTTCTCATTCTTTATTTCTGTATATCTATCTATTACATAAATAATTTTGTTTAAATAAAAATCATGGAGTCCACAAAGTAGAGATGGTAAGAAATGCTAATAAGCAAATACTAAAAGCGAGATGATCCGTTTATATCTCTTAAGACTTGGTCAACGAACGATCCGGTGGCCAACACGAGTCACTTTATATATTGGCTATAACAACAAAGACTTTTTCCCGCTAGAATAATAAGAAAGAAGAATTAGGGTAACAAAATTAAGATCAAGATCAAGAAACTAACATTAATTATGGCGATGGAAGTAGCAACTCCGATTCATGCACCAGTGCCATCTTTGGGGAGCAACCTCATCATAACAGCCGTGGAATCTCATAAGAAGAATAGGATTCAAGTTTCTAACACCAAGAAACCATTATTCTTCTATGTTAATCTTGCCAAGGTATAGGAAAATTTATCAGTCTCCACTGTATAATCTGATTAAATTCCGCAATCGATGTGATCTTTAATAATGTATATGATATGATATGATGCAGAGGTATATTCAACAGCATAACGAGGTCGAACTTTCTGCACTTGGAATGGGTAGATATATTTTATTTTACTATGTTAAAAAACAATCTTCATATTTATATTTTTTTCTGGTATTATTCGGTTTTTGAATTTATTAATTCTGTATGTTTGCAGCGATTACAACGGTGGTTACAATCTCAGAAATATTGAAGAACAATGGACTTGCAACAGAGAAGAGTAAGTTAAATATATAATATATAAAAGAAAACATATCTCTTGATCATTCGTCATTAACATAATAACATTGTTTGTTCTTTTTTATTAACAAAAAAAAAAAAAAAAAAAAAAAAAAAAAACATTGTTTCTTCTGACTATAAATTTCATTTAAAATACAGAAGTTCTAACATCGACAGTAGGAGTGAAAGATGAGAACAAAGGGAAAATAGTTCAGAAGGCCAAGGCAAGTTTTCTTTTCAAATTGCTAACTAATCCAACATTATATTTTTATATAGATATGGACCGAAACATTATATAGAAACCGAGTATTAATTCTTGCCCATTTAAGTCATCTATTTATAATGGCTAAAAAAAAACCAGGGAAATAAATGACTAGACCACACGGTTATAATGTTATATATTCGTTGATTTCATTTTTGTTTTTTTTTTTTGCATTTGACATTTACAGATTGAGATTGTATTGGGGAAATCAGAGAAATTTGATTCGCTGATGAGTCATGTGACCAATGAAACGGCAGAAGAGGGAGAAGAGAAACCAACAGAAGCCGAAGCCGAAGGCAAGGAATGAGCATCTGAGCAAATTCCCATAATTAAACACAACGAGCAAATTCTGTTTGTGCCACACATAACAAAGAATGCTTTATTACTGACTCAAAAATACAAAAAATATACAAAAATACAAAAAAAAGGGGTGGAATTATGGAAGGAGAGCTCGATTTTGCTTATATATTCTTTTCTTTTTTTTCTCTTCTATTCATTGTTATAGTTTCTTTGTGATATATTGATTGATTCATGACAATGAAATGTTGTGTTTATTATTCTTTCTGGAACAATATGACTATCGTTTATTTAAGCTGAGCTTCGTTGAGCTTAAATAGAATTTATCATCGGGCTGACACGTCTAGAACATGTTAGAGATTTTGCCAAGTGCCAACACATGATAGAATGGGCCCTTTGATGATTTGATCTTTGCTTCAAGGCGTAATCAAAATTCTGGTGATCACAATATTTTACTCAAAATTCTGGTAATCAAAGGGCCATTCTATCATGTGTTGGCACTTGGCAAAATCTCTAACCTAGACGTGTCAGCCCGATGATAAACTGAGTATGCCAGTTTATTTCCAATGCAAAAAAAAAAAAAAAAAAAAAAAAGGCATGTGGGCTTCTAAAATTGACACTGCTCGGATAAGCCCGTATGGTTTTTTTTCTTTTCTTTTCTTTTTTTGGGGTTAAAATGAATCCCTTATGGTTTTTACATAAATGAAATTGATATACACTCACACTAATTTATATGTGTCGACAAATTTAAGTATTTATTAAGTATACAATACTTGAGCCGTCGTTGTTGGTCGTGTTTGAACTTTGAATCTAGTTAATAATCATAGTGAGCATCATTACCCACGAGATTTAAGAAAAAAAAAAGCTGCAAAGTTGAAAGTCCTAAGGAGAGTAGGAGATAAAGTTAATGTCTTTTTCTCTGAGTGGATAACACTCACTTTTCCCAAGTTTGAATATAAGAAAGTTTCAAGACTTTTCAAACAATATATAATTTATTGATGTAATGTATAGATATAATCATATATTGGTTTTTGTTTTTGGTTAACACCAACCCTATTCTATTTTTTTTTTAAAAATTTGGTTTATTTTGAAATAAAAAATTTCTAGATTCATTCCATTTCTAACTTCGAAATAGAGTAATCCTACCTATTATTCTATTTTTGAAGTAAACACATTATTTACTTCATTATGGAGTTGGTACTCTTTTTAAATAGAAAATAGAATAACACATTAATACAAACCCCAACTCCATATAGAACTACTATATCTTAGAGTTAAAAAATGAAGTATAGTAGTAACTCTCGGTTTGTTGCAAATCGACTCTTAGACTATGATGAGGTTCGTGTAAACTCGATAAACCTACTATAACATGAGTTAGAACTCCTGCGGTTTATCAAAAGAGAAAAACAAAAACAAAACAAAAACAAAAACAAAACAAAGTGGATACGAAACAAGGAAAAACATGGATATCTTCATTGTGTCCACCATTTAATATTTTCATCACTTTAAAATCTCTAAATATGTACATATTTTGTCAGTCAGAATCGAATATCAGCTCCCATTCAATGATAAAACATTTTCATAAACAAAAGTGCCCAAAAAGTTGTGGAAATTGTTAAAAGCTAAGAGACAAGAGGACCCCAAAAGCTAAGATTCGAAAATCAGAATAGTTAGGTCGAAGGGTGTTATTTCCCGTGTCGGCGTTAAGTGACATCGTCAACATTGACGACGCGAATTTAAAAGCGAGACAAAAGCAAAAGACGATTCACGTGTTATCCGAGGATGTTTTTTTTTTGACGACAATTTTTCTATTCAATTTTGTCGACACATATGAGATTTCTAGTCGTCGAAGATAAAAAGATGCAATTCTCTTCTTTTTTTTTTTTTTTAAGATTTAATTTCAGTTTATAAAATAAAAACGTGAGTATATTTAATATGTTTGGGCTAAACAAAATTCTTTTCGAATATATATTGACAAGATGAAGAATTTATATTTTCTAAAAGACAACATTTAGAAATAGTTGAAAAACCTTTATCATAATAATAATATTAGAAATAGTAAAAGCTGTTAAAAGATATAAAAGAGAAAGTTGTTAAAAAAAAAAAAAAAAAACAGGGCCGATAAATATCCAACAACTTAACAAACGAAACACAGTTCCAAAACAGTCTTCGCACAAAAACAGAAGCGCATCTTCTTTTCTTGGGAGAGAGAGAGAAACGACAAAGGACAAATCTTTCTTGTCTGAAAAATCCTCACGGCAGATCAGAATTAAGGCTCAAGAATATTTCTTCAATCAGAAAAAATCTGTAAGAAAATGATCTCATTGTTCTTCAATTTCAATTTTGTTTCTCCCTTGTTTTTTTTTTTTTGTATTTTGTTCGATTCTAAATTTCTACACAACTTTGATATTTTAATTTTAATTCATTTTGTTTTCCTCAAATTGTTATTGAAAATGGTTTTATTATCCAATGTCTTTGTTTCTGTGTGAATTTTTCCGGTTATTTATTTTCAGCTCTGAAATATCTTTCTCCTATAGTTTCTGATTCTGACCAAATATTCAAATAAACATCAACACAAAATTCTCTGTTCTTTTATTAATATGAACAAAACTGGTAGGTTTTTAGAAATTCAATCAATGAGATGAAAGACTAATGTGGATATTCTGTATAGATCATAGTATAAAATATAAACAGATTGAAATCTTTAGCGTTTTGCATTAATTGAAATGGGGTTTAATTTGTGCATAATTTAATTTAATTTAATTTAGAGTCTTAATTTTTTTTTGTGAAATATGGTAGTAGTTGGAATGAGAAGAGAAGTTGTTGAGTTGGTGAGCACCGATGCATCTAATGAAAGGGTTCACGTGGCTCCCAAGATAGCTGCAGAAGAAGAAGATTATGAGGTTAAGGAATGCACTGAAGAAAACTCTCTTTCTCAGTATCATAAATCTTCTGATGTAACCTCAGAGGTATTTGTATAAAGAGAGAGATTGCAATTGATTGAGATATGATAAGTGGTTTTGACACTTTTGTTTTTTTGATTATATTAGACTGATGTGAACACGCCATTGAAACCTGAAAACAAGAAGCATTTGGATGAAGAAGATGATTGTTCTATTGCTTCTTCGTTAAAGAATGCTAATAAGTCTAAAGTAACTCATGGAACCGCTCCACGATTTAGAAGTGCTCAACGCGCTGAGAAACGTAAAGAGGTATAACTTCAATTGTGCTTCTTATAAACTCATAATCTAAGTTAGTTGTATTCTGATTTTGTTCACTGATTTTGAAAGTCTTTTTTTTGGGGTTTAGTATTACCAAAAGCTTGAAGAGAAACACTTAGCACTTGAAGCTGAAAAGTACGAGCTCGAACAAAGGCAAAAGGTAAGAACCATTCATCAAGAAAATGTAAATGGTTTTTTTTTTTTTTTTTTTTTTGCTTTTGAAAACCTAAAATGAGAACATAATTTTGCAGGAAGAGCAAGAAGCAGCCATTAAACAGCTTAGAAAAAACCTAAAGTTTAAGGCTAATCCTGTTCCTGACTTCTATTACAAAGGACCTCCTGTGAAACCAGAGCTCAAGAAGGTATTATTAAGTTCATGAAAATATCTTATTTTTGTTAGTAATTACATTTTGCTTGTGTGACAAGAAAACTTATGTTGAACGACAATTATATGTAGTTTCCTTTGACGCGTCCTAAGTCGCCGAAGCTCAATCTATCTCGGAGAAAAAGTTGCGACGATGCGATTAGCTCGTCCGGTGAAGAGAAATCCAAGTCACAGAACCGCCACAGCTCTCAAGAAGCTTCCATGACCTAATTTGATTAAACCGGAGAAAACTAAACCAAACCAAATCATTTTGATTTCCGGGATTTGTTTCGGAATTCACAAGCGATTTATTGATTGTGTGTGTTTTTTATTCTTTTTTACGTATGTCTGTACTTGATTTCAGTTTTAGTTTTACGTAACGTTAAAAATCTGAAATTGTATATTTTAAGTATCGAGGAGTCTTGGAGCTAAAGTTTGCATCGATTATATTGGTGATTGATTTGTATGGATTAATACGTTTGTTACGATTTGAGAGTTAAGTAAGAAATGATAATTGTGATCTCACTCGCTTTTATTATCTCTGCCTTTTGTCTTCATCGTTTTCTTCAACCACAAGAAAAACTTAGATTTATTAGTTTGTTCATTGTTCCAATCTTTGAATCGTCAAGATCATCTTTTGAGAAACCTCCGGATTGTAAAATTCTCTATTCCTCAAATTTCTGAGATAGTGAATTGTTAGATTCTGAATTGGCCAAGACGCTACACTAATTGATCTAAACTCGTAAATCTCATGCGTCCTCTCATTCTTTTCTTCTCCTCTGTTTCTTTACTTCTTTGTTCTGTTCTTGCCACAATTCAAGCTTGGTGCTTAAGTTTCAGTTTTGGAACTATTTGTTTCTGCAGTTTCAATTGAAGAGACTTAAAGCTTAAATATTAAAGAGAGAAACAGAGGAACCAAATCATATAAGATACTGAGAACAACATCAGTTTACAGTTTGCTCAACATCTGATGCAAACAAAAAAAACCTTCTAGATTACACATACTAGAAATCTATATGTTGATAAGGCTGAAGCCAAATTGTAATACAAGAGAAACTGAGATCACCAAAGCATAATATACAATTGCAGATCGCAGCTAAGAAACGCCGGTTTAACCAATTTTAGGTCTGAGCTGACTGTGAAGAGAGTATTCTTGAATGGTTATGCTCACCTTCATAAGTCACAATTAGCATAGAAGTTTCATCTACACATCTTTCAACATGCTTCCTCGCTGGACAACCTCGCACGCTGCTGCATTTATAGTATCCCCTGCAACAATATAAAACAAAAGAACCAAATTCATTATAAACCAAAACATCACAACAAGTCTTGAAATTTTTTGTTTCTTGTAATGTTTTTCAACCTAGGATGAGGAGAACCCTTTATCGGCTTTTGTCCGTATTTTCGCCATGAGTATTCATCAGGAGGTATATCCGCAATCTTGTTACTAATTGCCGGTACTTTGATGGATCGTTTCACTCTCAGTTTCCTGTAAAACAAACATCGAAAATCAAACAACTTCTTTGGAAACATTTTACTCAAAGAAACTAACAAAAAACCTTTTCTTGGAACAATGACATTTGCTTCTACTTCCACATTTCAAGCTACCAGAGCAACTCGTCTTCCTAGAATGCTGCGATATATGATCTGATCCTTGAGGTAATCCAATCAAATGAAACGAGTTTCTATCGTAATCCGCAACACTACCATCCATACTAAGAGATGAAACAAACGATCTTGATCCATTTGACATACTTGGTGAATAACAACTACCACCACCACCACCACCAACAGACCTATCAAACTTCAGATTCAAACCACTATTGCTCCTTGAGTACACTCCTTGCTGGTGGTTATGGATAAACTGATAAGGTTTTGGATCAACAGGTCGAAAAGGCGGTGGCTTTAGCTCCAGAAACGACTTGTCAACACACATTTTCTGGTTAAGCAACATCAATGGAGGATGACCAAGTTTCTTTTTTGGGTCAGTTTCACCATAACCAGCAGCTGGTGGCACAATCTGAAGAGGCTTTGGTGCTAAAACTGGAACACAACCAGTTATAGCATTATTATTACTGTAAATAGGAGTTTCCAAAAACATGTGTTGAGGTAACAAAGAAGCATTGAACTTGTTGTTGTTGTTGAGTTTCCTAATCTTCCTTTGACCTAACCCTTTACTCAAAAGTGAAGAGACTCTCTTGAACTTAGAAACTGCTTCTCTTGTTTCAACCATTATGGATTTGGAATCATTGGCTCGTTGTGATAAGAGATTCAACACTCCATGACAGCTTTCCACAGCTGCTTTGTTTGCAGCTTCAACTTCTTCCATTTTCTTCCACACAAGAAAACAAAAAAAATCTTTTTTTTTCTCACACCCAAATCTCTTGAGAACCAAAGAGACTAAATTTAAGGAGAATCAAAAAAAGAAAAGAAAAGAAAACTTAAAATTCAAAATCAGTGTGAATCCAATCGATTGGACATAATAACATCAAATCCTAACTCAAAACCCTTTTGAAAAACAAAAAGAGAATCATCATGAGCTAGAGACCAAACATTGAAACTCTAAAATGTATAGGGGTTTAAAGGTGAGATCTTTTTCCGATATAAAATATGAAAAAATACCTCACTAACAAGAAATCTCCCAGAAGTTAAGGGTTAAAATCAGAAATTTCTTATCTCACTTTTAAGACCAGAAAAAAAAAAGAAAGAAACAGAGGCGTAACAAGGTTTATGACTTGCTCTCTCTGCCTGAGAAGAAGAGGTTCTTTCACTAATATTCCATTACCCTCCAATTAAAATACAAAGCTTTGTTTTTCTATTTTGTCAATCTGAAAAAGAAAAAAAAATATATATATATAAATATAAAAAGGAATGCTTATTGGTTCGAGAAAGGTGAGAGGAGAAGAGAGAGTGGAGTGGAGTTTGCGTTTGGGTCTTCAGAGATGGTCGTCACAGTCAGAGAGGAAGGAGAGAAAAAAAAAAAAAAAAAAACAGAGTCCTCTGTAAAAGATTTCGTGGTGGATCCCACTGCGGGCCCTACTTTGCATTACTTTTTTTTTTTAATGAAAATGAAAATGAAAATAAGTTTGAATTAGAATATTGTTTATAAAATACCACTGGCAGGATATTTTCTTCTTCTTTATATTTTATGAAAATGGTAAAAACATATAACAATATAATAATCTGTTGATTCTAAATTATTAGTAAAATGATAATAAAAATATAATTCCATCGATTCACATTAAATTTGTTGATAATAATAAATATAACAATATAATTTGTTGATCCACACTCTTTACCTAAATTATTAAAAAAAAATTCATATAACGTATTTTTATAAATCTTTTAGTATATAATGTTTACATAATTAAAAAATTATGTTGGAGTTGTCTTTAGTCATGCTATGTCTTCAATATTTCAAGTGGCAGCATATTTTTTAAAGAAATTTTGGTGGTTCCAGAAAAATTGTAGTTATTTTATTTTACTTTCTTTTCACCTGTTTTTTTTTTTTTAAATTCACTGTCACGGTTGTCTTTTTTTTTTTTTTTTTTTTTTTTTTGCCTATTAGGGCATCTCCAACCACAACACCAAATTTGGTGTGAAATCATACCAAATTTGGTGTTTTGGTGTTTTTCATCTCCAACCCACAACACCAAATTTCACACCAAAAAGAATATTCTTTAATATTATATTAATAAATGAGATAATTTGTGAATTACGTACTTTTTTTTAAAGTAATTAGAGAATAGGGTGTTTCACTATTTACAATTGGGTAAAATGGTCTCTATCTCTGTCTCTCTCCTCTTTTTTACTCATTTGTTTCTATCTCTCTCCTCTCTTCTTCCACTGTCTCTCCTCTCTTCTTCCACTCTCTCCACTCTTCTCTCACCAGACTTCTTTTTTTCTTTTTCTTTCTTTCCACTGGTGAGAGAAATTCTTTTTTTAATCTTGTTTTTTTGTTTTCTCTTTCATTTTAACTATATTTATTTGTTTCTTTTTATTTTGTTCAAATAATTCATCAAATAAATTTTTAAGCAAATATTTTTTATAAAATCATTTTATGAATCTAACAAGATCCATTTTGCATATATAATTATATGTACAACCAAAAATCTTTATATATCTTCTCTCTCTCATTTTTTTTCTTTTATTTTTATTTTATTTATCTTTTTTATATCATAATTATCATTCAAACAAATTATGAAATAATAATACTATTTTTTAAAGATTTTCAATTTTTTTTTGAATTTTTGTGAATCTAACAAAATCCATTTTGTTAGAACTTACAAAAAAACAAGTTGTCATTTCATTTGTCTCGTATCGTATAGCGGAGAAAAATGAAGAATATAAAAGTTATGAAATATGATAGTATAAAAATATATACTATTGGTGTACGAGACGAGTCAGTGTACGAGATGAATTGGTGTACGAAACAAATTAGTGTTCAAGAGTAATTGGTGTACAACGTGAGTAGGTGTTAAATTATGTGTAATAAGAGATAGTGATTATAAGGTGTACACCATCGCATCGTACACCGAATCGCTTCGTACACCGAATCGCCTTGTACACTCATTCGCCTTGTACACTTATTCACCTTGTACACCAATTTTGCAAATACACTACATGTGTGTTGAATAAGATGGGTGTACAAGATGTTTGGAATGATTTTAGGGTTTAAGGTTTATATGGTAATTTGGTAATGTGAAGAATAAATAAAGGATACGTAGAATTTCGTAATATAAGAAGGTTCGGTAACGAGCGAGGAATATGAATTAAGTTTACAAGATGACAAGATGATGAACTAAGTTCTGACGAGACGATTCGAGAGAATATGACTATCGAGATTTGGAATATCAAGGTTTGAAGTGGCGAGATTGAATGTTCCACCAAGGTTTGAAGTGTACAAGAGATTATATACATAATGATCTACGGATATACAAATATAGTGTATATAGAAAGTGTACAGACTTAGTGTACGAAGATGGTGTACATAAGAATTTTTTGTTGTATAATTTATATAAAATGAGTTTCATTAGATTCACAAAAAGATTTTAGAAAATAAAATTGTATTTTTAAATTTTTTAGATGTATAATTTGTGAGATAATTTAAAAACAAAAATTGAAAGAAAATAAAAGAAAGAGAGAGGGAGAGAGAAAAGGAAAAGGAAAAGGAAAAAAAGGAAAGAAAAAAAAAGAATTTCGTGAAAGGAAGAGAGAGATAGAGACGTAGAGAAGAGAAAGAAGGGAGAGAAAGGAAGAATATGAGAGATATTAGAGAGAGATAGACTCAATGTCTAATACTTTAATTTTGAATTGTAAAGTATCTAAATCTAGAATTTCTTCGATGATGATGATGACGGTATGGAGAACCTTCATCACTAAGCCCCATGACGAATATAAATTTGTCAATGTCTGCCACGGACAACACGTCGTCAGAGAAAATAATCGCTTTGAACACAGGCCCCGCAGCTATGAAGGGGCCAAGTTCACGAAACCCCTCGCTACCAACACGACGGATAATGTCGGAGAGAATATGGTCTGGAATGAAAGACATGAAAAAAAGATTAGTGTGTGATGTATCGATGAAGATAGAGACTACTAATTTATAGAGTTAAACTTTCAATAAGAGCCGTTGATTTGTTTGATCTAGATCTAACCGTTCTTTTTCGTCAAAAAGAATCTTTGAATCGTAGACGTTGAGTTTCGTTGATTAAATCTAAACCGTTGTCCTGTGTGGTCACTTCATGTCTTCTGTAATGATGAAGATTCTTCGCGACGCAACTTTTAATAAGAGCCGTTGATTTGTTTGATCTAGATCTAACCGTTCTTTTTCGTCAGAAAGAATCTTTGAATCGTAGCCGTTGAGTTTCGTTGATTAAATCTAAACCGTTGTCCTGTGTAGTCACTTCATGTCTTCTGTAATGATGAAGATTCTTCGCGACGCAACTTTCAATAAGAGCCGTTGATTTGTTTGATCTAGATCTAACCGTTCTTTTTCGTCAGAAAGAATCTTTGAATCGTAGCCGTTGAGTTTCGTTGATTAAATCTAAACCGTTGTCCTGTGTAGTCACTTCATGTCTTCTGTAATGATGAAGATTCTTCGGGACGAAACTTTCAATAAGAGCCGTTGATTTGTTTGATCTAGATCTAACCGTTCTTTTTCGTCAGAAAGAATCTTTGAATCGTAGTCGTTGAGTTTCGTTGATTAAATCTAAACCGTTGTCCTGTGTAGTCACTTCATGTCTTCTGTAATGATGAAGATTCTTCGCGACGAAACTTTCAATAAGAGCCGTTGATTTGTTTGATCTAGATCTAACCGTTCTTTTTCGTCAGAAAGAATCTTTGAATCGTAGCCGTTGAGTTTCGTTGATTAAATCTAAACCGTTGTCCTGTGTAGTCACTTCATGTCTATCAACTACCTTACTTTCTCTATAAATCCAGACCAAGCTCTTACTTTCTCTATAAATCCAGACGAAGCTCTTTCAACTATCACACATCTTCTCTTCATTTTAATTTCCAATCTCTTTCAACTATCTTCAATCTTCTCTTCATTTTCATTTCCACATATATATCATATAAAATGACTACTAAAAGATCTGCTTCATGCTCGATTGAAGAAGATATATTGTTATGTCATGTCTATCTTGATGTTTCTCAAAATCCCATCATAGGGATCAACCAATCCAGAGATATGTTTTGGAGCAGAGTGAAGACTGAGTTTGATAAATCAAATATTGCTCGTACTCAAGAAAGACCAAGAAGATTTTTACAATCTCGGATGTCGGTTTTCCTCACTGCATGCTCGAAGTTGAGGGGATGCATTAACCAGATTGAAAATAAAAATCCTAGCGGTGCTTCTGACCAAGATATTGTAAGTATATAGTGGATTAAATGTAGTTATTATATATTTTTTTATTTATTGAACATGTCGGTGTACACATTTTCTTACTTTCTGAAAATTATAACAGGTTGACGAAGCAAAAATATTACTAACTCAGGATGCCAATTACTCAAAAGGCTTCAAATTTGATAATGTATGGCCCATACTTCGTGTTATTGAGAAATTCACAAACAACCAGAGTACCCAAGTTGCTGCCTCCCAGAGTAGCCGATTTGGTGCCTCCCAAGAAGAACCTCGTCAAGATTTTTCATCCCCATCACTCCAAGATGACTCACCACCAACCTCTGGTATGAATTCGTTTGATCTTAATACGAGTAGCGAGGAAGGTAGTTTTAATATAAATAAAAGACCAATGGCGTGAAAAAAGTAAAGAGAAAACATCAACACGAAGAACAGTTTAAGAAAATATTGGAGCAAAATGAAAGGCTCATTAAAACGATTGCTAAAAGTACCTCTGAAAGAAATGAGATTCAGAGGAAAAAAATCGAGGTTCAAAGATTAAAGGAGGAAAATAAAATAAAAAATGAGGAAAATAAAATATTGTTTGCGGATTTGAATTGCATAAGCGATCTAGCGTGTCGGGAGTATATTCGTGCTCAAAGGGAGATTATTATGAGCAGAGGAGTACAAAGAAACGAGTATGAAGAAACCGGAGAAGGATCTGACCGCCCATATCGTCCATCTCATCATCAAACCTATCAAACTCAAGGAACCGGAGATAGTTCTCACAGCCAGTATCGTTCATCTCGTTATCAAAACGAGCAATCTCAAGGAGATGACGATGGAGGACAAAACGAAATATCACCAAGTGATGCTCGAGATCTCTCCAACTACGGTGATTTCCTAAGCGGAACCGGAACCGGAAACTTTTTTCCCAGGTTTTAGATTTTGCTTCTCAAAAATTTGTTTCAATGTTTGTTTTACTGTTGTGTGTTTAATGTTTAATGTTTGTTTTACTGTTGTGTGTTTAATGTTTTATGTCGGTTTTTATTCAACTACTCCGTTTGTATTTTCCTACTCCGTTTAATCTCAATGTAATGTATAATTAATCGTAATCGGTTTTTATTATCTATGTCGGTTTAATATCGATTCACATTAAACCAATCTCATCGGTTTAATGTTTACAACCGGTTTAATTTATCCCAAACAAAATTTCAACCGGTTTCCAAAAATTCAACCGGTTTACAAACAAAATTTTTATGCCGAAAAAAAAAAAAAATTTAATCTATCCCTAATGTTCTCGCCGCCGTCACAGATTCGGATAGCAGCTCGCCAGAGGCCGTGTCTCCTTCGCCGGCAACACAGGCTCCGCCGTTGACTCTGAACGCGCGGGTGGATAAGATTGACAAGGAGCTCTTTTGGATTCGTGAAGCTTTGACGCAACTCATGTTGAAGAACACCGACAACAAGGGTCCACCGCCGCCTGGGTTTTCTAACGCCGCGACTACGGTTCAGTTCGCCGATCTCAATTTCATCCTATTTCTCACAGATCTGCAAAGAAAAACAAAACAAAAAAAAAAAATTGAAGAATTCGGATTTGGCGTTTGGCGATGCCGTGCGGTTGGAGAAGCCGGCGACGCCAAATTTAGCGTTTGGAGTCGTGAACAGTGGCACGCCAAATATGGTGCCACACTGTTTACGAAACTTCAAAGATGGCGTTTAGCGTCTGTTTTGGCGTCCGGTTGGAGCTTTCCCGCACCAAAAATGGCGTTTGGCATCGCCGGTTGGAGATGGCCTCAGGAATTTAGGATGCCAATAATATAATTATCTTCTTATAACCAAATTTGTTTTTGTTTTTGTTTTTGTTTTTTCTCTGTCAGCCGTAATTTTCTTGTGATAAGAGAAAATAGTTGTCAATGGTGGGACCAAGTTCCACCTCTGTATTCTTCATAATCTCGAGCATGCAACTTGAAAAAAGCGACGGCTCAAATTGAAACACATGAACACATCTCTGTATCTCGTAACACGTGTAAACTGGAATGTTGACTGAACACGCACTGTTGTCTTTTTCTTGTCTTATCTTGAAAATGGAAACTTTCATACTCTATACAAATATATGTAAACTAATTATAAAAAAGACTTAAAATAGCACACATATTTATTAAATTTTGAGTAAATAGAAATAGTAGAAAAACTCTCAAGTTCTCAACATCTATCATATTAAATTAGTTACATGTAAACTCTTTTTTTTTTACATCAGCTAACATGTGCTTAAATACTAGTTTATTAAAACTAAATTTACTTTGAATATAAATAGGATTTAAAATATTTATAATAAAATTTTAAATTCTCTATGTTAACAATAATTTTTTCAGCCTTTCTTGTTAAATATGAATAATAGTAAGAAGTATAAACCCATGATTATGTTGAAATTCTAATGAAACTTGGATGATTTGTTGAAATGTAGTTGTAGACTAATCGTTGTATGATTTAGATTGTATGTATGTTGATCGTATTTGTATATTTTTTTCATTGGTAGGAATTTAATATATATATATATATATATTTTTTTTGCTGTATAGTAGAGATATATACACAGTCTAATCAATCATACACTAAATTATAAAACAAGAGATCTACGCTTTTGTTAAAATATACTCAAAGAATCTAGAAAAACAATTGTTTATCTCTTATTAATAGAGTTACACTGATATACTGATACCCCAAATATACAAAACAATTTCATCATACTCTTAATAAACAGCTCGTATAAAAAGTTTTTAAATACAGTGTTGGTTAGCTGATTACGAATTAGGGTCTGAATGGTGATAACTAAAAAGTAGAATTTAAAGAACACCAGCCAAGAATTTCTTTAAAAGTTTGCGGTTTAAAAAAAAAGAATTGCGGATTTGGATTTATATGTGTTTGTGTGTGTTGGATAATAAAACCGCACTTTAAAAACGCACCATAAATAATTCCTAGAGGTAAAAAAAAACGCATGAACCGCCGTTGAACCATACTGCATTTTTAATCTGCACTTTCAACATTACCAAATATGCAGTCACCATTCGGACCCTTAGATTAATTCTTTCGAATAACTCACTCGATTTTGAGCTAAGTAGTATTGCTTTGCTGTATTGGTCTAGTGATTTAAAAATTAACTTTGAATGTCTTCCTTTGGTAGAGTTTAAATCTTAGTAATGCAATTTCACTCATCTTTGATTATTTGTAAACGTTTTAGCAACGCCTATATTTACCTAATCTGCAAAGGAAAAGACACTAGTTATGATATTTAAGACCACCGACGGATTTTTCCCGCGATTTATCAAAACACATAACATGAACATAATACAACATATGACTAATTTCCAAAGAGAGTAAAATTACAATTAATAAAAAGTGGGTCCCAAAGCGAGACAGAGTTGACCTGGCAAAGATGCTCTTTGCCTTTTGTCATGTAAAGAACCGTTTGTTTCTTCACGAGACTGTCTTGAAAGAAAAATAATCATCCTTCCCTTTGTTCATGTAAGAACTCATATTTGCTAGCTTCAATTTTGTTAATTCATTAGTAAAAATATGAAGCATATGTTTTGCCTTTATAACTACGAATTTGTGATTCATACTTGGGATGATTCGGAGTTAGGATTTCGGTATTTCAAATTGTTGGATACTCGATATGGTAGGAAGTAGGCATTTAAAGAAACAACTATATCTTTCGTAGCAAATTGCATAGAAAAAACTTGATTAGAGTTCCTAAATCTAGAAAACTCAAAAAAAATTCTACATTATTTTATGTAGAGTTTCCTAAATTTTTTTATAAAATCAAATAAAAATAAATAGACTTTTTAAATTGAAATAATAAATTTGTGTTATTTTTTTTTTCCTTTCTTTTCTTTCTTATAACTGTTAATCACAATTTGATTTTTTTTTGTTTATTTTTATGTTGAAGAAATCTCATACAGGATCACATTCTTTTGAGAGTTTTAGAGATTATCATTTCATTCATTTTCTATGTGTATAGAGTATATTTTAAAAAATTAAACTTTTTCTTTATAAAAAAAAAAAAAAATCCAACTTTTGTATAGTCCAAAGTAATATTTTATGGATTATAGTCGTTTTTTTTTTGTCGTTGTATGTTCGTCTTCTACGCGTTAGGTCAAGTAGGCATGGCCGATTCCTTTTCGTCAAATATTCACACCTACAAACCACTATGGTTATAAATATAATATAGAGCATTATCTAATATAGAAGCATTATATAAAAAACATCGTTCCACTAGGATTCTCGAAACCGTCAAAAACATTAGGAGCAAAAGCCAAAAACGAAATTGATGATTTGGTTGACGATAATCTTTCTGACGCATGAAGCCTTTCCTTTTACTCTTTTTAAAATTTGGATTTCGTATCAAACCCACGATGCATTATCTTATCCCCATTCCTTTCGTTGATTTTACTCCTATCCAATCATATACATGTGTGGGATGTGCATGTGCAACTTTAATAATGACGTGTGCCGCATCGTGAAATCAGTTGTATTAAAAAAAAAAAAATGATACTATAATAACCAAATTTTGGGTTATCCGATTAGTATGACACTCTTTTTTTTTTTTAATATTTTGGAAGATTTGGATCTATAATTCATTAATTTTCTTAGATACGAGTTTAGTAGTTGGTGGTGATGTTATGTGTCGAAGTTGTAATATATAAAAATTACTATCTTATCAACACAAAGTCGTTTTCAAATTCGGGTCCAACAAAATTTTTGGTATCATAGATTCTAGTGTTTGGTGATGAATTTGAGAAACTTTATAACAATTTGTCCTCTTCATTTCTTTTCTTATTTCTAATTTTTTTTTTATATATCTTTTTATTAATCATATACATAGTCAGGGAAAAGGAGATTAGAAATACGATAAATTAATCAATGCAGTAATTTGTTGTAAATCCGCCACTTGATTGTATCGGCGAGAGGTATCCATCGATGCTATTTATACCAAGCAGATTACACTGGTTGAGTATTTAGGAGATATGGCAAGTATTTTAAATGTGTAATTGTAATTATCTCGTCGCTAATGTCTTCCTTTTATTTTCTATATCAATTACTCTGTATACATTGTAACTACTCGATACAAAGCACATTCTCTACATGTTATTAGCAATTTGATACTCTTAAGGGAACAAACACCTATATAAATATTATTTCGACAGCATTTCTTCCTTTAACCGCCACCTACCTCGTTTCAAACTAGTCAACTCCAGGGAACACATTTATATTCTCATAACCGACAAATAAGGTTCAATTGAAACAATTGCTATCAATCCTCAACTCAAGACCTCTAACTATTTTCATGTAAAACCATCAAGAGCAGGCACTCCTCGATCGATGGCTATGACCTTGCATGATATTTCGACGGAACAACTATTGTTAAGTATATTAAAAGTGTAATTGTAATTGGATTTTTAATTTTTTTTTTTTTTTAATGATTAAGAGGTTTCGGACCGAGGTCCATACATTTTTTTAAAACAAAGTCCAAACGATTGTAGTTTAACTCTTTTTTTTAAGAGCAGATTCCTCTCAACGAAAATCGAAACCGTGACCTCGTAAATTCCTATATTTTTGGTAATTCAGAAATTTAATTGTTATTGTAGTAAATTAATGGGTTTTTTTGAAAAATACCCTATGTATGTTTTTTAATTTGAAAACTACCTTCTTATTTTGTTCTTTTTAAAAATTAATATTGTTTGACTCAATTACCCTTAAGCACTAATTAATAATTTTTAGAATAAATCAGTATTTCAAAATGAAATCAATTATTTTTTTTTGTAAATAAAAAAATATTATATTTCTGTGGAGAAAAATTTGGAGACTGATTTTATTTGAAAAAATCTCTAAAATATCTCTCAAAAATCGGATGAAAAGAAAAAAAAAAAGAAAAAAAAAATCTCTAAAAATATATTTAGTATAAGTTGTGTGTAGGAAGAAGAAAATAATTTAGAAAATAATAAAACATGTTTATGTCAAAAAAAATTAAATTATAATAATAATTGTAATTATTTAGAATATTTGTTTTTTACTTATATATAAACTTTTAAAAGTTAGATTTTTAGAGATATTTTAGAGATTTTCCTAAATATTTTTTTAAATAAAATCTGTCTCGAGATTTATTCTCCACAAAAAAAAAGTTATTTTATCTACAAAACCAAATAATTGATTTTATTTTTAAAAAAATTAATTTATTCTACAAATTATTAATCAGTGTTTAAGGGTATTTTAGTCAAATAATATTAGATTTAAAAAATAAAAAATTGAGAAAATATTTTTCAAATTTAAAAACATAAATAGGGTATTTTTCCAAATTTTTTCTAAATTAAATCCCTTACTATATGTAGAGACGCCACTCTAGCTTCTATTACGTTCTTGGCTTGTGGTAGCTTCTATAACCACTCTGTTCATCCCTGAATATCAAGCCGACTCCTACCAAAATCCTACAAAAAGTGCAGTTTTATAAAATTTGAATTGAAGCTTGTATCATAGTTTTAATCGTTCCTATGTGCCTTGTTCTTCTAGTTGAAGAATATATATACCATGTACATAGTATATTTCTAGCTTTTCTTAGTATCTTCTGTTATTTTTGTAAGTGGAAAAGTATTCAATAAAACAAAGAAAAAAAGAAAAAAAAATTACTCTAATTTTTTTGATTGGAAATTAGAAGCAAAAGAATAGAGTAAAAATATAATTTCCACTCATTTTTTTCCTTATAATGGTGCTTTCCATGGTTCAGTGATTCACCATAAATTTCACGTTTTTAAGAAATCCTTTCGTTTTGGACTTTTGATTCCATAATTTAAATGCAGTTTTAAAAATAAATTGAAAATAATTATTTCTTAACAGTTGCAGATGAAAATAAAACATGTGAAAAATTGTGTTCATTTAAAGAACCAGTAAAATTTTTTTGCAAGTTATTTAGAAGCAAATGTTAGAAGAAATAAATTAACGAGTTTGTTGACTAATTATATGACTTTGATGATACTATAAATCGAACGTTAAGCTAGAACATATTTTGATATTAACATGCACAATGTTGTCTTTAAAGAAAAAAGACTAGGATATGCCATATGATTGGCTATGGACCCAATAATTAAAGAAAAAACATATGTACCTAGGATGATTGGCTAATAAAGAAATATTGGCATATAAAAAAAATATGATTGGCATAAAATATGATTTTGGTACTATCGTTCACTTTGGTAGTGACCTTTACCACATCTATCATGGAATGTGAATATGATTCCCAACAAAAAAATCATTGAGCCAGTATATACGCACTATATATATATATGTTTAGCTCGTATTCAATGGTGACATCATATCATGCGGTATAATTCATGCATATCAGGTAGATTAGATATGAAACAAATATGAATCATTGAATATGAGCTAAATATAACAATTGTAAATCGAACATAGCAATTGTAAATCAAACGTATCAAGCAGTATATATTTGGTTGGTTAAAAATAAAATAAAAACTTATTTTGATATTTTTCTGAGAATTTTGTTATGATAGAGTACTTAAGTAGTTTGTTATGTACACGATTTTATTTTATTTTTTACTATTCTCAATTTTTTATAATGATTTGGGTCCATATAAAGATATATATATATATATATATATATATTTTGTATATATAGTAGATACAAGAGAATTAGGGTAAATACTAATTAGACTAATTACATTGTGATCCGGCCCTTAATTTATGTACTCTTATAGTTCTAACCACATAAATGCAGAAAGTATATGACAATATCTAAATATATCATGTCACTTTGGCTTGCTCACTCATAGTTCTGTAAGCTATTATAAAGCATTTCATCCCTCTAGTTCTCTTTGAATTTTTACTTTTTTTGATCAAAGAAACTCTCAGCTTAAAGCTCATGTAATTAAACTCATGTTCCAATTTAGTAATATAATTTACATTTTATCAAAAAAAAAAAATCTAAATATATAAATAACTCTTTAGGAGAATAAGCTATATGTTTTTTTTTTACTCCAATTGGGAAACTCCAATTTGGAAGTTCAAACAAATCTTTAACAGTATGCCCACTCACAAGCATCAAAGCAGGAATAATGATTGTGCGTATTTTGTCAAAATCTCCTAAGTAATATGATATTAATTAACTTTTGGGCAAAATTTGTCTGTTTTCGGATGGGGATCATTTTCGTGTGAGCAGAACCACAAATTCGTGATGAAACGGCGCGAGAGCTTTAGGGATATTCTTCAAACCATAGTTCGTATGCGAAATAGTCGAAACTGCAATCACATCATTCCTTAAAACTGGTTTAGAGTCTATATTATTATTATGTTGAAGTCAAACAAAGTTATTGGTAATTGGTAATTGTTTTATAAGCTCTTCCACTCGTCATAACCTTAGCCATGCTCGTCAGGGAGTAGGCAGGAGATTTAAGTTTTTTTGTGTGGTCGTCTCAATGCAGATTGGATAAGTCATTTTTGAGGCATGAACAAACTAAGTATTTTCGAAACGATTTGATAAAACCATAATAGATAAGAGGGGTAATGTGTATCTAGAGTGAATATCTCAAAAATGTGAAATGGTTTTTTGTGGGCTTTATGATAGTGTATATTGAGAAAATGTAGGTACGAATTCTCTCTATTTATAGTAAATATTTGAGTTAGTTCAGACTTTCAGGTAGATCACTCCTCTGATCTAGTTGTTCATTTGTTGAATGTCATGTTAATCTCAAATTAATCATTTAATTTAAAACATGGACTCTAAATTAAACACCTCGAAACATATATTTATTTTTCGTGGAGAAGTCTAAGAGCAACCCTATTAAGAGTTTCTCATAGAGTTTATAACATTAAAAAAAAAAAAAAAAATTTAGAAGTGAGAGAGAGAAATGATTCTACAAGAAGAATCGGTTTTACTTCCCATTATGATATGAGTGGTTAAATTTAATTTTTTTATTTAGAATTTAATTATAACAAAAAGATATATTAATAAAAATATTTTTAAGATACTTGAGAATTTCTCACTGAGGTTGCTCTACCATTTATGCTAGGTGATCTCTAGAAAATGTAAGCGTTTGTGGAATTGCGGTGTCATGCTGCGCCACTCCGATTCTAGTAAAGTAGTATTACTGTTGGGGTCTCCAAAGGAACGAGGCTCGGACAGAAGAACATCGAAGAAGTCTCGTTTTGTCTAAGTTGATTTTTTATGTATTGTTTTCTACTAATTTCATAGGAGGTAAAAAAATTATCCATTAATTTAATAACAAACAATTATGATGTTAGAGCACTTCCATTAGTTATTTGAAAAGGGTGTCTTTAAATTTTTTAAAAAATAAAAAATAAAAATAAAACATGAAAATGTCTTTAAATTAAATGAAGTGTTTTTACATAGACACTTTATATCTCCAAAAGTATAGGTATCTTTAAATTTTAATATTAAATTATATTTAAAACATTCATGCGAGTATGTGAGATAAAGATGGTCTTAAGACCATCCTCATTCCTAATATTTTTAAGAGTGTTTTAAAAATTAATCATTATTATAGTTAAAGACACTCATCATTTTTGGGTATCCAAAGTGTTTTTGGGAAGACACAATTCTTACTATTCATCTCTTAAAAACACTCATTTTTTTTTAAATTAGTTTTATGTTTAAAGACACGCAAAAAAAATGACGATTGTGGGTGTTTTATTGGTCCATCGAAAATATGTACTGCCTAGTTATATAATTTAATTTAGTTTAAGCCACGCCTGTAATCGTGACGATTATGATTTGATTTTTGTGCTATATGACAAATGACAAATGACAGATTCCTAAAGCCACTAAACATGCCTTTTCACTATTTTACAACTAGATAATAGTATAATACTTATGAAATGATGTTATGATTAAAAATTAAAATAATTTTATTTGAGTGATATATTTTAAAGATTAATATATAACATTGTAAATTATTTGAATTAATGATTATTTTGTTTAGGAATATAGTTAATGTAAATATGTCAAAATATGATAGATCGAACAATTTATATTCATTTTAAAAATTTGAATCATAACATATGCGGAAAATAATCTATTTTTTGTTAATATGAATGGTGTGATGATTTTTGTTCCCACAAAGATAGAATCAAATAAAAAATTATGTGAAGTGAAATATAATGGTTAAAAATAATTAATATAATATAATTGGATATCAAATTTTTTTTATTATATCTGATTGGCTATTAAATATTTTTTTTTAAATTGAAAAATTTTATT
Source organism: Barbarea vulgaris (assembly GCA_963667165.1). NCBI lineage: Eukaryota > Viridiplantae > Streptophyta > Magnoliopsida > Brassicales > Brassicaceae > Barbarea > Barbarea vulgaris. Next base: position 16,564,533 of record OY763891.1, on the reverse strand, counting down.
TTTGAAAACTAGTTAAATTGTAGAGATTTTTATTTAACATTTGTATTTTTAATACTTTTAATTGTTTAATAAATAATATTTTGACAATGATATTTCATGTAATTTTTTACAAATTCATAGTAATTATTTTTATAAATATAATTTTCTAATATTAATATAGAGATGATTTAAAACTCTGTCCTAAAAGTTAATTATTTACATTATTTGGATCGATAAAATCTGATCCATAATCAAATTTTTATTTGCGAGAAAACTCGATTTATTGAAATCAAACTCCGATGAGAAAATAGAAGAGATGCATTGTTAATCACTTGAGTAAAAGTACTTCCCAAGTTAAAAATACATTTACTACATATTTTTAGAGGTTCATAGGTAATTACATATGTTTAGATTATTAATTGCAACACAATGAATCATTTAGATTTTGTTAGACATTAAAAGGATTCACTGTTATGGTTTCTCTTATGGAGTTCACTCGGATTTAGCCTCTTATTACTTATTAGCATAAAATTTTGTCTAAATTCTAAACACTACTATACATAATATTCTTGATAACAAATAACAAACACGTAGGGATATAGTTTTTTACAAATTTTTTGACTTTGAATAATTAAATAAAGCATCAGGCAAATTAAAATGAAAGAAGTTCTAGTCGTCTCCATATCCTCTTTCTTTCTTTTTTTTTTTTTTTTTTTTTTTTTTTCCTTTGCCTATCACATTACATTTATAAAAGAAAAATAAATAAAAAACAATAATACACCAAAACCTTATATTCTCTTTGTTCGGTTGTGAAGTTTACCTTATCGTCCTTTAGGATTTACAATCTGAGAAAAAATCCCACTGTTCTCTTCCGAAGATAAGTCACTTACGTCATGTTCTCCGGCGCCGACGTTAACCACCACGCCTTCTCCTCCTAAGTCCTCGGTTCCACCTCCATGACTCGGTGTTCGCTGACGAGTTCCATCAGCAGTTTCTTGTAGCTGAAGTGCAAATTCAAGATTCCACAAAACATCACCCATCGTTGGCCGTTCTAGTCCACTATCGGAGAGACACTTCTCAGCCGTGTCTGCAAATTTCTTCAAACACTCTGGATTAATCTTCCCTTTGAGATTAGGATCAATGATGTCTTCTAAAGTCCCTTTACGTTTACAGTTCATCGCCCAGTCTCCAAGGCTAACTTGTTCTTTAGGCAAACTAGGGTTTAATGCTGGCCTAGCGCATAAGATCTCGAATAGAACAACTCCAAATGAGTAAACATCTGACTTCTCAGTTAGTTGTTGTCTTCTAAAGTACTCTGGATCTAAGTACCCGAAACTTCCTTTGACAACAGTTGTCACATGTCCTCCGTTCATGTTTGGTCCGGTTTTGGACAATCCAAAGTCTGAAACTTTTGCAACCCAATTCTCATCGAGCAATATGTTAGTTGTTTTCACGTCACGGTGTATGATCGTGTACTTAGCTCCTGTGTGAAGGTAATGTAATCCTCTTGCAGATCCAATGGCGATCTCTAAACGTCGTTTCCAAGTTAACTGAGGTCTCTTTGTGTTGTACAAATGTTCCCTGAGTGTTCCAAGAGACATGTAATCATATATCAAACACATTTCTCCACCGTCGTCACAATATCCGATCAATGACACTAAGTGTTTGTGTCTTAATCTCGAGAGAAGTTCGATTTCTGTCTCGAACTCGTTAAGTCCTTGTTCTGAATTAGGGTTTGATTTCTTGATTGCCACTTTTGTGCCTCCATCTATAACTCCTTTGTAAACTTTACCAAACCCTCCAACTCCAATAACGTTTGACTCATTGAAGTTTTGAGTTCCGTGTTTGATTTCAGACAATGAGAATCTTCGACATAAACCCGCTGCAAGATTCGATAAGTGGCTTCCGTTGTTACTCTTACCTGATATAGTAGATTTTGTTGCTGACGTATGTGAGTTTCCGTATATAGGAAGCCAACTCGATGTATGAGAATCACTGCCATGGAACTTTCGTTGTCTTTGATACATTGTGAAAAACAATGCACAAATTAAAACCACTGTAACTCCACCAGCAGAACCAATGACGAAAACTTTGATTCTTTTGTCACCTTGAAACTCTTTTTTAACATCTTCATTAGCTTGCAAAGGTGATGGCGTAGGGTTAGGACCCGCAAGGCTTTTCATTAACTCCATCTTGAAAATCTCTAATCCATTAAGTTGCGAATCGAGATACTCCGGTTTTGCAAATGTAGATGGCGTCATTTGAAGTGATATCTCCTCTCCACCATTATTAGGATCAACGTGTATCGCGTAATCTTTAAACGTTGGTATACCTTTGCCTCCTGTCCAAGCAAGTATATCAGCAGCGTTTGAATCCGCTTGCGCGGTTCTATTGTTGATGTATATGTTGAAAGCTTTTTGGTTGACTTTAGAAAGCTGGAATTCACAGAAATGGAGTCTCATGATGTAAGTGAAATTAGTATCAACTTGAAACATCCAAGTCAGATTTGATTTGATGTTGATATCTCCATTTGGTCCTTGTGATCTAGCTGTTTTATAGACATCAGCTGGAGCGGAAGAAACCGGCATTTTCTGATAATCGATTCTGAAATTGTTACTTGCTTGAAGGGTAACACCAAGACCAGCACTGAAAATGTAAGGCGCATCGTTATACCAAGTTCTTGTTAACCCACCAGAGTCTTGGCTTCCGGGAATATCCTGACCACCAACATTAAGCCTAAACATCGTTTGAAGATTCGCGGTTTTAGTATCTGCTGTTTGGTCTGAGAATCCAACAAGAGTAGCTGAATCAAACAGTTCCGGCATCTGAATAACCTCAATACCATTAATGAACGCAAACGCGTTTTTATGTTTATCCGAAGGAGTAAACACAATGCTCAAAACATCTTTTGCGGATGGCGCGAGAGAGTATTCTCTAACGAGGTAAGCTTGTGTCAAGGCTTGACATGTAATAGCCGCGCTAAAATTGGTAAGAAGTGTAACATCGTTAGCTGCCACGGAGAAATAAGAATCGGTGATGTTGAGTCCTGTATATGTTGATGGATAGAAATGTAAACGTAGCAAATGTCTCTTGTCTCCTTTAACAGGAATCTCATATGTTGCTGGAGCTGTAAAGATTCTTGCTGTCATATAAGGAACAGTAGAGAGAAGTGAAGGATCTTGATACGTAGCTGTTGCATGAACAGTGTTTCCCGTTTTCAAGAATTTGGTATCCGGTTCCCATTTTTTCTTGTCTTGATCAACGGATGGTTCAGATGCACCGCAGCTCAGTGCGAAATCTTGGCCATTAGATTGAGATGGAGAAGATAGAAGAACAGAGAAGAAACAAAGGAGGGAATACAAAATCCGGGTTTTCTCATCCATGGCTGAAACATATAAAAATATTGTGTTTATAATTCTACATGAAAATGATTGATAATGAAAAGCTTTTTTGTTTTTTGTTTTGTTTTGTTTGTAGGGCTTACCTCAAGCACCAGCAGAGAAAACTGGAGGCTTGTTTCTTCTCCTCTCTGCAACCTAACAATGTTTGATCAAAGCCATGGAAACGGAAGCAGAAACTTCAGAAAGACAAAAAAAAAAAAAAAAAAAAAAACCACTCGTTTTTGGGAGTTGTGTCGGAAAGAGAAACAGAAAGTTGTTGGAGAATCTATGGAGGAGAGGATTAACCGAAGAAAGCTATGTTTAGCAAATTGGTTATAAGAGGAAAATTTTATAATTTTTTTTTGAGTTTTAAACTCAAATTATGACTTTGATATGTTTTGTTTTCAGTTTTAATTTAAATATAGAAAATTTTAAGCTATGTTGTTTTTAACTTGTAGTAGAATTTTGAGATTTGAGTTGATACTTAAAATAGGGGAAAAAATTAACAAGTTTAGTCAATGTATATTCTTCTAGAGTAAGGATAATTCTGAAACTCGTTTTGTTTTAGGGGTCAAGAATCTAAACAAAGAAAGGTCCCTAAATAAATGGGATGAGTCTTTGTATCAAATTTAAACAATGGAGGAAAATAGCTCAACCCTACATTGCATAAATCAATGGTGAAATCTATTTTTTTCAATCCTTCATTAAAGCTCCTTGGCCCTCTTTTGTGAGAGTTGATGTGGTCGGGTCGGTAAAAAGTTTCAGGTAGAAAAAAAGGGCATACACAAAGATTTTCTGACCAACTCGACCCACCCGACCCGTAGAAGCTTCTTTGTTGGCCGCGTAAATTGGTGTCGCACGCGGCCAGCAGATGAAGAACATACATTTAGACCTATAAGCAAAGCCAAAGCTTTGATAATCTTATAAAAGAGGTCACGAACTTTCATCAACGAAAAGCCCTAATTTGCACCACTAGGTTTCTTTCCCAAGTATTAGTTTAAAACCCCACCTAGCTTGCATTACAAGCCACCTATTCAAAAGTGATTAAAAATGGTGCGAAGAAGAGAAGGTCTTACCTTACCAATCTCGACTTCAACGCCATCGCTTCCCGAATCACTACCTGATAAAACAATGGCTCCATTTGCCTCACAGAAGCCAAAACAACGGTTATCGAAGCAACTATCAATGCGTGAAACACCGCGAGATGTTGCTTGGGAAAGAAGGCGTCGTCAAATGTTAAGAATTCAGGAGAAGAAGCACAAAGGCGACTCTGAAAATGATAATGATCCGCCGGATCTAACAGATGAAGACTTAAGGGAGCTTAAAGGGTCGATCGAGTTAGGGTTTGGTTTCAATGAAGAAGCTGGACAAAAGCTTTGCAACACATTACCAGCATTAGATCTTTACTTTGCTGTGAATAGGCAGCTTTCGCCTCTTCCTTCACCTAGTAGCAGCCGTAGCAGCAATGGAGGAGATGGCTCCTTGTCTTCTACTTCTGGTTCCTCAAGCAGCATACCTTGTAGCCCAAAAACTGACTCAGATTCATTAAAGATCTTATTCCCTGGTAAAACAGAACTTCCATTTTATCTTCTTAATTATAATTGATTATTTGAATTCATATGGTCAATATAAATGTGCATAGACCAATCACTGTGAATTTGAGTTGTGCAGGGGACAACCCTCAACAGGTGAAACAAAGATTAAGGCATTGGGCACAAGCTGTTGCATGTTCTCTGATGCAATCTCACTAATGAGTCTATATGTTGTAACTCTAAAGTTTCAACTTAAAGCACTTTTTTTTTCTTTTACTTTTGTGGGTGAAATAGGACAGAGCAAGAATCCTACTAAGTAGGATCTCTCTGAAAGAGGGAAGAACAAAAAAAGATAGAGAAATTTTTGGAGAAAAAAAAAATAGAGAGAGTAAGAGGTTACAGCTCTCCCTACATAATTGTGCAAAGGGAACAAAATGAAACGATGAATCCCTTTCTTATTCATGTACTGTATGCATATAAAATTTTAATGTAAGGTCGTGGATTTGATTTGATGGGTTACAGTGAAAAATATTTTGAGGTGTGTTTTCATATTTTGGTTACAAGCAAATTTAATTAAAACTCCATAATTTTGATTTGATGGTTTTAGTATTTTTTCACTTAAGTACATTGCCCTACTTGTTTTAATATTATTGAATGCAACTCCATAAGGACCATGATCGTCTAATCTTGTTGATGATACTGCTGTGCCTTTTATATGTTTTTTTTTTCTTTTTTTCTTTTAATCAGGAGGTTCTGACATTTTTATCATTCGACTAATCCCCTAGGATGAGTGTACCCGTCGAGTAACCAACTCACTGGATTTTCTAATGGGTCTAAATTAAACGTGACACCAATTCGATTGGCCAAATAAAATGATTTAGATAATTTCGCGCTTGAGGAATCCTTTTGTATGTTGTATCTCAGTAAACATGATTTTTCGGGATCCCATATCCATGGAATAAGACACCATATTATTCATCGGAATTCATACTCAATCCCTTCACCTAAGCGGGTACTGAAGATGTCGTAGGACAATATGGAGAGTCGTAAAACTCAATCCACTCCAATAAGCCATGAATGAAGCGCCTCCGATAACGGAAGAAATTTTTAGAAACGAAACCGTTTCCAATCATCAGAGAAATTGTCCCTAGTGGAGTAACCATTAGCGACTTGTTTTTTAGAAATATGTTCAAGCCTCTCTTAGTTTTAGGTATTTTACCACCATTGTCTGAACTAAAAACCGGCCTGATGGACACGAAAACTGATTAACCAACATTGTCGGTGTGATAATGATCGCAATCACCATCATCATAGGAAAGAGAGGTACGGAATCACGGATCGGTATGGAAACCACCATCGCGTTGTCATATCCATCACTAAACCAGTTAAAATTTTTGTTAGATTATAAAACTAGAGTAAAACTATTGGAATAAACAAAGGGAGAGCCACGGGTATTTGTCGGTGGCCCTAAAACAAATATGAGAAGAAAATCAAGCGAACATTGATAACTGTAAAGAACATAACTTAAGTTACATGTTATTTAATGTGTCTTTGTTTACATTTTACAGTTACATGTTATTTAATGTGTCTTTGTTTACATTTTACTTTGTCATTACCCTCCACATTATGATCACTTTCTTCCGTAGCTAAAAGACATTCCTCCTCATTTAGACATGCAATGATATTTTATTTTTTTCATTACCGTCTGCATTATCCTCAGCTTCATCGGTAGGTAGAATATTCCCTCCTCATTTTGACCTCCAATAATAACATCATGTGATGAAAGAAATAAAACACATACCACCCATAAAAGTGTCTTTGGCTTCCGAGTGGTGATATTGTCTGTAACCAACTTAAACCTTTGGTGGACATCAACTATCTCTACAATGGTCATTGCACTGAACAAGAAAAATACTATTTCATTAACTTCTGATGTTGCATGTTGAAGATCTAAAACAACTAATTCAGTTGAAAGAGTGTGTTACAAGGAATTCAAAATACACAAAAATCAAAGACATCAAGGATTAACAAACAAATTTATTTTCATCATTTTTACCCCTATGCTCCGCACATGTATTGTTGTTCTATTCAATGCTCTATAGTCCACACAAAATCTCAAGCTCTTATCCTTCTTCTTCACCAGCAAGACAGGACTTGAAAACGGACTATGACTCTGCCTTATAATCAATGTTGCTGACATCCTACTAACTTCGCCACAACTTGCTTGTGAGTGTGAGGATATATAGGTCTCACACTGATTGGTTCACTATACGATGCAGTAAATTTATTGCATGTTCTCTTCCCCTAACCGGAGGTAACGAGTTGGCTCTACAAATACTTGATCAAAATTTGTTAACACCTTCTCAATCTCCAATGGAAATTTGTGCAAGCAATGTACATGTGTAACAATAGATATGAAAACAAACATTTGAATGTTTTCTATTATCGTCTCATAAAGTGATAGAAAATTTATTCAAATAAACTCATTATTTTTTAAAAAATATTGGCTTTCCATTTACAAATAAAAAAAAAAATCCAACAATAACATGATTTCTATCCAATTGATCCAATGTTAAGTTATATTATTATTTTAAAATTTAAAACTCATTGTTTTTAGTTGATACCATGCTGACGAGAATAAAATATGTTAAAACCTGTATAAATTAATGTTAAGACTACTATTTTCTTAATTTATGCTAGTATTAATTTTTATATAACTTAATAAATATTAATTTATAAAAACTTGAAACTTCATTTAAGATTTTACCTTAATTTTTTTAAATATAAATAAAGATAGTTTGATCTAAATAAAAATAACCTTTTGGATGCTACAAAGTTATAGTTTTGACTTGAACATTTAATATTTAGAAGAAACAATATTTTGACGATAAATAGCCAAAACTATTGATGATTCATTTATGCAAACGGGATGTACATAAATTTAAATTTATGACTAATAACCTTATATGTTCTATTTTAACAATCTATAAGAGTATGACAGTAAAAATTATGCATGTTCAGAAGATAAAATCTCACAAAAAATTTGGTTACTTTTTTTTTTTGCTAAGAAATTTGGTTACTTTGATGAAAAAGTTATAGATGATACTAAAATTCTGATATTTAGAACATAACACAACAATTATTGGATACAATAAAATTTAGAGAAAACCTCTAACATATGCAGTCAAAAATAAATAAAACTATGCGTTAGTACATTATCTTATATTATACATATATATATATATATATATATTTGGTTATTTATTTATGATACTAATGGGGGGTTCATATTTATATAAATATTTTTAAAATAATTATCGTATTGAATTTTATTATTTTTAATATTGGTCCGAATCAAAAAGAGAGTTTTATTATTTTATAGTATTTATTTATTTATCAAATATTAATTTGTAGATGTTTTACTATATTAAGAAAATATCAGCTACAAAAAAATTCAAATATGATAAAGTAAACTATAATAGGAACAAAAAGATTATTAATGTTTTAAAAGAAATAATATTCTGAAAAAATCAATTTAAATAGGAAAAAGAGTCGATTTGTCATGGTTTTGAAAAAAAAGAATTAATAAATGAAACTAAAAATCTTAAAACTTATATAAAATTAAAATGAAAACCAAATAATAATAAAAATATAGAAATTAAAATTAAGCATTTGACATGTGTTAAAGTTCAATCGACTAGTTAACATGTATTATGATCGTTAAGTAAAATTTTCGTGTATGTTTGAATCCTTATAAAGTATACTTAATGTATAATTTATTTATATTTTCGGTTCTGAAGAATATATAAATTGCTGGAAAAAAGAGAACAAATTATTTATTTATTATCAACAATAAAAAATTATATCTACTAATCTACTAATCTACTAATCTACTATCTACTATCTACTATCTACTATCTACTATCTACTATCTACTAAACTTATTAAAAAAGACTCAATCTTAGATGGTGTTTCCAAACACTATTGAAGTTAGAATAAAAAAAAATAAATAATTGTATCTTTGTATCCAAACACACATTTCCATCTTTTTCTTTTTATTCTTCATCATTTATTTCCTTATTTATTATTGCAATATTAATAGTAGGAATTATAGTTCTCATATAACCTTTATTAGATCTTATTTTTAAATTATTTTAAATTATTATATAACACATATAATAATTAAAATTTAATATTTTTTTCTGCATATATTGTGATTAAATTTTTTTAAGATGGACATATATAATTCAATTAAAGAAGAAAAAAATGTGTGTTCAACGTCCCACATTGACTAAATTTTTGTGGCAATGGTTCAGAGTCATATTATAATAAAGACCAAAATGATTTCAAATACGAATGAACATGACCAAAATTTAAAAAGATCCAATCTTAGAGGGTGTTTCCAAACACTATTGAAGTTAAAATAAAAAACAAATAATTATATCTTTGTATCCAAACACACATTTTCATTTTTTTCTGGAACTACTACCACATCAGAAAGAGACTGCCTTAAAGCTATCTCTCACTAACAAAGCCCAAAATGATTTCAAATACGAATGAACATGAAACATGACTTATCAGACGTCAAAATTTAAAAAATGTATTCGGTTTTATCCGGTCTTTTAGCTAAAATAGATAGATCAAATAGATTGTTGGATAACTAATTTTATAATATTCACTAATAGATAATATATATTTTTAATATTAGAAATACTAATTTATAATAATTAAATTTTATTTATTAAATTTTATTTTTAATACAAATGGACCAAAAAGTTTCCGACAAGTACGGAACAAGAAGGATTTCCGTCCCAAAATGGACAGATTTAAGACAAGTGTTGGATAACTAATCATAAAATATATAGTAAAAAATAGAATATTTTTTTTTTAATATTATTACTACTTACAAAATATTGAAATGAGTTTAGAATAAATAGGTTTAGAATCATATTTTCTTCAAATTTAAATTGTAATGAGCATATTTAAATTACATAGGATTGACAATTGTATTAGTTTTCATTTAGTTAGGAATCTTTTTTAATTCAGACTAATTTAATATATAATTTGATACGATTTGCTCTGAATTATTTCATTGAGAGTAAAAAACATCATTTATTTAGCGTAAGTGTGATTCAAATAACAAAAAATTTCTATTGATACATAAAAATAAAATAATTTGATGTTGAAAACACGTTAAATATATTATAAAAATAAAGAAACAAAATAAACTACAAATATATATATCAAACAAAAAATAAAATTATTTATAAACATTATGAAATGTAAGTTAAAATTATACGAATAAAATAAAATATTTATTAACAATAAAAAAACAAAAAAAAACTATAAATTTATATTTAAAATACACCGCGGGTATATAAATCTAGTTTATAACTATAATATTGCTAGTCCAGTAGTCCTAGAGTAAAATAGAGTAAAGCTTCGATTTCCTTAAAATTGCGCTTACAGCGTTTTTATAAGAAATGGAAATGACTCATTAAGGTCTCTTATCTCAAACCCTATTGGTTTATATGAATAGATCATAGCAGGGGTAATTTAGTAATATGACTAATATAAAACAAATTTTATAACACTTATCTCAAAACAGAACACTATCTTTAATTTTTTTCTCCCTTCCCCCAACCCTAAAAAAAAAAAAACCTTCACGCCGGAGAAAAACAAAAACCTTCACCGTCGTTTGCTGTTTATTCAGCACATCACCGTCGATTTACTTCCTCACAGTCTCAGGTAAAGCTTCTTACACTAAATCGTGCTTTCCCTCAATTTCTCTGTTGCTTCATCGAACAAGCTCTCAAATCCCCAACTCTTTTCCTCTATCGTAGATCTAAGCACATGGCGATTTCCAAAGATCTATATCCATCTCAAGAAGATCTCTTATACGAAGAAGAGATTCTACGGAATCCATTTAGCTTAAAGCTATGGTGGAGATATCTAATCGCAAAAGCTGAATCTCCGTTTAAGAAGCGATTCATTATCTACGAGAGAGCTCTTAAAGCTCTTCCTGGAAGCTATAAATTGTGGTATGCTTATCTTAGAGAACGGCTCGATATCGTTAGGAATCTACCTGTTACTCATCCTCAGTATGATTCTCTTAACAATACTTTCGAAAGAGCTCTTGTTACTATGCATAAGATGCCTAGGATTTGGGTTATGTATCTTCAGACTCTTACGGTTCAGAGATTGATTACTCGGACTCGTAGAACCTTCGACCGCGCGCTTTGTGCGTTGCCTGTTACGCAACATGATAGGATTTGGGAACCGTATCTTGTGTTTGTGAGTCAATATGGGGTTCCTATTGAGACTTCGCTTAGGGTTTATAGGAGGTATCTTATGTATGATCCTAGTCATATCGAGGAATATATTGAGTTTCTTGTGAAGTCAGAGCGTTGGCAAGAGTCTGCGGAGAGATTGGCTTCTGTGTTGAATGATGATAAGTTTTATTCTATTAAAGGGAAGACGAAGCATAAACTGTGGATGGAGTTGTGTGAGCTTCTTGTGCACCGTGCGAATGTTATTTCTGGTCTTAATGTTGATGCTATTATTAGAGGAGGTATTAGGAAGTTTACGGATGAAGTTGGAATGCTGTGGACTTCTCTTGCGGATTATTACATTAGGAAGAATTTGCTGGAGAAAGCTAGGGATATTTATGAGGAGGGTATGATGAAGGTGGTTACTGTGAGAGATTTCAGTGTTATATTTGATGTTTATTCGAGATTTGAGGAAAGTACTGTTGCGAAAAGGATGGAGAATATGAGCTCAAGTGATGAAGAAGATGAGAATGAAGAGAATGGCGTAAAGGATGATGATGAGGATGTCCGTCTCAATTTTTCTCTGTCTGTAAAAGAGCTGCAAAGGAAGATACTGAATGGGTTTTGGTTGAACGATGATAATGATGTTGATCTGAGATTAGCTCGCTTGGAAGAATTGATGAACAGAAGACCTGCATTAGCAAATAGTGTGCTCCTGAGGCAAAATCCACACAATGTTGAACAGTGGCATCGTAGAGTCAAAATATTCGAGGGAAACGCAGCAAAGCAGATTCTCACATACACAGAAGCAGTGAGGACTGTGGATCCTATGAAAGCAGTTGGAAAGCCTCACACGTTGTGGGTTGCTTTTGCCAAGTTGTATGAAAACCACAAAGACCTGGTCAATACAAGAGTGATTTTTGACAAGGCAGTCCAAGTAAACTACAAAAACGTGGACCATCTAGCCAGTGTGTGGTGTGAGTGGGCTGAGATGGAGTTGAGACACAAGAATTTCAAAGGAGCATTAGAGCTGATGAGACGTGCCACAGCTGTACCGACAGTAGAAGTGAGACGCAGAGTCGCTGCTGATGGCAATGAACCAGTCCAGATGAAGCTGCATAAATCCTTGAGGCTTTGGTCCTTTTATGTTGATTTGGAGGAAAGCCTGGGGACATTAGAATCTACAAGAGCAGTCTATGAGAAAATATTGGATTTGAGAATAGCCACGCCTCAGATCATACTGAATTATGCTTTCCTTCTTGAGGAAAATAAGTACTTCGAAGATGCTTTCAAGGTCTATGAAAGAGGTGTCAAGATATTTAAGTATCCTCATGTGAAAGACATCTGGGTAACCTATCTTACAAAGTTTGTCAAGAGATATGGGAAGACAAAGCTGGAGCGGGCGAGAGAGTTGTTTGAGCATGCTGTTTCAATGGTAAGCTCATCTATCCTTTTGTGTTGTCTGATGAAACGAGCACCAAAGTTAACTGCTGTGGTGATATTGTGCGTGATCTAACTTTTATTTTATCTTTCTTTCAGGCTCCATCTGATGCTGTGAGGACCTTATACCTTCAGTATGCTAAGCTAGAAGAGGATTATGGTCTGGCCAAGCGAGCCATGAAGGTTTATGAGGAAGCCACCAAAAAAGTTCCAGAAGGCCAGAAGCTTGAGATGTATGAGATATACATTTCGCGTGCAGCAGAGATATTTGGTGTTCCCAGAACAAGGGAAATATATGAGCAAGCAATAGAATCTGGGCTTCCACACAAGGATGTGAAGATCATGTGCATAAAATTCGCAGAGCTGGAGAGAAGCTTGGGAGAAATTGATCGTGGTCGTGCACTCTACAAGTATGCCTCTCAGTTTGCAGATCCCAGATCAGACCCAGAATTCTGGAACAAGTGGCACGAGTTCGAGGTCCAGCACGGGAACGAAGACACCTACAGAGAAATGCTTCGCATCAAGCGAAGTGTTTCCGCAAGCTACAGTCAGGTTAGATCTTTGATTCCTAAATCATCAGTTTCCATTTCTTTTTCCGTCTCTCAAAGAAGCAACTGTTTTTGTCAATTCTGAGAATTCATTTACTGTAGTTTTTGACTTGGAACAAGAAGCTGACTATATTTGATCATTTTTGCTTCTTGTTTCAGACTCATTTCATTCTACCAGAGAACATGATGCAAAAGGACAAGATGGTAGATGTGGAAGAAGCCAAAGACGAGCTAAAGAAAGCAGGTCTAGCGGAAGACGAGATGGCGGCTCTAGAGAGGCAGCTCTTGACTACAACATCGACCACCACGGATGCAGTAAAAGATGGTGGAAGAAGAGTTGGGTTTGTAAGCGCAGGAGTCATCGCACAGTCTGGTGAGAATGAAGGGAAACAGGTGACAGGGAATAGAGAAGACATCGAGCTTCCCGATGAAATTGATGATGAATCTGATGGAGAAGACCAAATAGAGATCTCTCAGAGAGAAGTCCCTGCTGCTGTATTTGGAGGACTTGCCAGAAAGAGAGACGAAGACGGCGAAGAAGCTGGAGAAAATAGTGAGAACGGTGCAGCTAAGCAACTGGGTGCATTGGAGAGGATAAAGAGACAGAAGCTTATGCAATGAACAAGTGTTATTAGACTCAATTAGTCTTGTGCTTTAGTGAGTCTGGAACGAAACTTTAATTGTAATCTCCAGTACAAGAAACTTTAGAGAAGAATTTTGTATTTTTGTTGCCTGAATTCTCTGTATTTCCCTTTTGGTCTTAACCAAAATGAATTTGTTTATGTTACTCAAGATGAGCTTTATAAAGATTCAAACAAAGCCAATTTTCATAGGAAAATAAACTTTGTTTCCTTCAAAAAGAGTTATTTGATCTAATATCATCAACTCATGGCACAAATTGACAGGAAACAAGTAAACACTAAAGTCTCTCATCATCATCATCATCATCATACATTCTCCTTTGAGCTAGAAGAAACCTCAGTTTTCTCCTCTTCTTTCTTACTCATTGCTACCGGAGAAGATGAGTCAGCAATGGAATCTTCGGGTTCCGTTTTAAGCTCAGACTCAAACTCTTTTGCTGCCTACATTATACCAAAAACCCCACAAGGCTTTTCATCAGTGCAAGTAAAAGGAACACATAAAAACAAACAAGAAGAAGCTATATACCTCAGACAACAACCATGAGCCATAACAATTACGAGAAGTAGTCAATGAACAACAAAGCTATCGATGAACTTACTGTTTCACAAGCAACAAATGTATGTTTTGTTGTTCTTGATCTATAATCTATACAACAAGGTCATACATACCCATTCAATTATCAATCTTTCTGAGTGTTGTTATCAATTCCACAGTCACAAAGCACTTAGAAACATAAAATTTCCCAAAAACACATTCCTCCTTAAGACCTTCTACATCAATTCCAACAACAATCAACACATGACTTGGCATAAAAAAAAAAAAAAAAACTCCATAATTGCATAAACTTTTAAGTCTTCTTATCAATTCCTCACAAATCCAAACAGAACTCATACTTGAAAACATAAAACTTCTTCCTTAGAAAGAACTTTTTATATCTCAATTCTAACTACAATCAACACATGAATTCCCATAAGAAACACCAAAATTGCATAAATTTTCAATCATCTTCTTTAATTCAAAAATTTGAAGAACCTAATCAATTCACAGCCAGCTATACGAACCTGTTGAAAGCTCTTGACGGTTTTCCCAATACTCTTGCCAATCTCAGGAAGCTTCTTAGGTCCAAAAAGCAACGCAGCAACTCCAGCAATCACAGCAAGCTCAGGAACACCTAAACCAAACAGGGCATTACAAGTGAGTGGCTTTCTCGTAGGTTCTGGTCTGATTCTGGGTCGAATCGCAACCAATGAACGGGTGTTTGGTCGAGTTGGTAGTGTGAAGCAATTGGAGAAGAAGGAAGAGCGAGATGATGAGATAGGTAGTGAAACTGGTGGGGGAGAAGATAGAGTCGCAACAGATGTCGCCATTACCGCTGCTTCTTTTTTTTTTTTTTTTTTTTTTTCTTCTGGTTCTAAAGCTCTGTTTTTTTTTTTTTTTTTCGTTTTTATCCTATATAATCTAGATTCTCATCTAAAATAAAATAATATTTTCTTAGCTAGTTTTATACGTTCTCCCAAATTTTGTATTATATAAAGTAACTTCTATAAGTATTTGTAAACATCAATTTTGCAAATAAGCATATTAGTTTTACTGAGGGGTGTTTAATCTGAAAAGAAAAAAAAAACAGAATGATGCAATCAAACTAATATAATCAATCCAGAAAAGAAATTATATTTTAATATAATTTTTGTTTCATGAAGAATATCTTTTATTTTTATTTTTAAGTTTTCAATGCAAATTTGTAAAATTAAAACTCAGTATGGTCTATATTAACTCAATTAATTAATTAGAGAAAAATGTATTTAGTGTATTAATTAATGACAAATGAAATTTACATATTTTTTTAATTCATGTGAAAAATATCAGAATGATACTTTTGAGAAACAGAAAGAGTATTATTCATGAGCCAAAAATCCAAAATATAAACAAAAAAAATCCGAAATATCGAAAAACCCAAACCGAAATGAAATTTGGATAGAACACCGCCAATTTATTAGTAAATATAATAACAAGATTTATACTTTTTTTGTTGCATCAAGTTTAATAGATTCACTAGATAAAATGGATGAAGCTTGTATTCTTAATTGTTTTTAAGAACTTTGTAAAATTTACAAACATATGTTCAAAGTAAAAACTTGCAAGTGTTTGGAATGAATGGAAACTAGAAGTGTTCAACACAAACGATCGACGAGGTAAAAAAGGTTAAAAACAACAACAAGAAAAAAGTTAAATATAATCTCAAAACAATTTCTTTACAAGAAAATATAACTTTAGTCTGAATCTCTCTCTGTTACAAATCAAGATTCATTCTTCTTAGCAGCTACTGATCCCCAACACTTCGAATACGTTTCTGCAGATGTTCCAAGCTCGCAACTCTATGCATAGAAGCTGTTCTGTTCATCTTACACCCGACCAAGCCCTTGCTTTTGTTACCCGAGCTGGTCTCTGGTGTAGTCACATGGCTGCTTGTGTCTAGAGAATTTGAAGTCTCTGAAAGAGGAAGAGAGGCAGTTGAAACAACGTGAGGTATAGTGTGGAGCATTGGATTGAAACCTGTGATTCTCTTCACTGTCTCTTCAGCCATTTTCACCTACAAAAACATGTTTTCAACAGTGTTAATTATAGTCTGGCTAAGTGAAGTTTTGGTTTAGGAAAAAAAAAAAACGAATATTTACCTTTGCTCTTAATGTTTCGATATTGGCTTTTAAAACTCTGTTTTCTACAGCAGCGTCATTGAATGTTTGAGTTACATCAGTGAGACCTTTCAAGAGCTTTGAATTCTCTACACGAAGCTGTGAAACCTAAAAACAAGATTGAGATTGTAACCAAGTGAGCTAAGTAACAAAGTTGAGGAGAAAGAAGAAGAACGAGGCGAGATTAAGAAACATACTTGTGTCTCTAGCTCACTTAAGTGTGCTTGCTTTCTTCTTCTTGACCTTCTAGCTGATTCTCTGTTAGAGAGCATCCTTTTAATAAACAAAACAAACAAAATGTTCATGTTCAAGCAAGATGAGGAAATAAACATTAAATCGAAGAAAGGATGTAAAAATTTATTACCTTCTCACACGTTTAACATTGGTAGGGTTCATATTAGTTTCACCATCAGCTTCTTCATCATCACCAGAGAGTTCAGATCCACTTGTTATAGTACTGCTCATCTTTGGTGTAGCTGACAAATAAATAAAAAAGTAAACACATAAAACCCTTGAACGGACGGTAGCATGAGCAGCAAACACAATAACAATCAAGAAAAAACATCTTAATGGCTAATTATAGAGGTAACAAAACACACAACAACTTAGAGCATTTTATGAACAATGAAAAGACCTTTGGAAGAAGCTATAGAGACTTGTTCTGATGCACTGCCTCCACCATTCTCAGATCTGCCAGAAGTATCCTGAGGTTTGATGAAAGATCCCTATCAAGTTTCAATATTAACACCACAGATCAATTTAACCAAGCAGAGTAAATCATCTTTCAGGAAGATAACGGCAAAAAAGTTTTATGTTTTTTTTTTCTTCCAGCTCATTTTAACTTTGGATACAAAATAAAGTTCACAACTTCAAATCATTTACCAGAGATCTATAGATCTTAATACTCAAAAAGGAACAAAACCAAGCTTACTTCTCATTTCAACTTTTCAGAAACTTTTATTTTCTTTTTCTTTTGTTAATAACTTTGAAACGTCAATACTATAAGCTACAGATCAAAAGGTTTGATTTTTCCAATTTTTTAGAGAAAAAAAAAAACTACATAATTATCAAATGCTCTTAGTAATTAAAAAAAAAAAAAACCCCAAATTTGGAAACCAAAAAATCCAAAAAAAAAAAACGATAAACTCATTTCACATTTCTCATTTCCAAAAAAAAAAATAACTCATCAAAACTTCAAGCAATTGGGTCGATTCAACCTATAACTGAACAAGCTACACATAAAAGATTTGATTTTTCAATTTTTTCTAGGGAAAAAAAACTACATTTTCCTTGTCCTCAGCAAATGTTTTTAGTAATGAGAAGAAAAAAAAAAAAACAAATTTAGGAACTTAAAAATCCAAACAAAAAGATACTAAAAAAAAAAAAAAAAAAAGCCTGAGAACAGAGACAAGTTTGTTAACCCTTGTCATGGCGACAGCAGCACAAGCTAGATTGAGTTTACTCTTCAGAAACTCTCTGTATTTTTCGGAATCAACCGGAACATTCGGAGAAAGATCTCCGGTGACGGAAACATCACACGCCGTCGCAGCTTCTCCGGCACTAGCGGAGGTTTCTTGTATAAAGCGATGAAATGCCCACTCGGATTCACTACGATTCATACTCGTCGTTCCTTTCGATAACGTCGGCCAAAGATCGTTACCGGAGATTTCTTCGACGGAGAAAACTTTTTCCATATTTGGGGTTTTTTTTTTTTTTTTTTGAAATGTGATTTCTTTAATAAGTTGCAGTTCCTTCTTATCCGATTGGGCAGTCTTTACATTTTAGTAATATGTTCTTTTCAACTTTTTTCATTTTTTATTTTTATTTTTTTGTAAGATATTCTATTATTAGAAATTACTCCTCTTGGCCCCCGACAAGAATAGTGTATTCCCATTTTCACCAAAAGCTTTCGATTTTATTCTTTATCGTCATTATTTTTCACATAGTAATTTAGTAAGTAAAAAGACCATGTAATGTCAAACTTTTACCACCATAATAATGTTTTAGGGTTAGTGTAATTACCGAGTAGTTTATTCACCGAATTTTTAATAAATTTAAAATATAACACTATTTCGACTAGTCAAATAAAATAATTTAATAAATTTTGCGATTGAGAATAATAGATATTTGGTCTACAAGAGAACTTATCTTCAAATAAAAACCACTAAATCACTCTTTTGTTAGTGTGTGCAAGATATGCAAATGCACATGATATTTTTAAATTTAATTAACTATTTATAGAAAAAAAAACATTTAAAGATTGATTTAATAAAATTTAAACTCAAAGAAAATGACACAATTGATATTACAAATCCATATATTTTTATGAAACTGGTCCAATAATTCGGAATGAGGTAGATTTTCTTTTATCTTTGTACTTTAATTTAATTTCTATAAAGTAATATAATTAAATTAGTAATAGTGTATTAAAAGAAATCATTTTATTACATTGCTTGTGATCCAAATTTACATTGTATCGGCCAGACTATCTGCTTACCACAAATATAGTCAATCCTTCTCAAACTACATCACTGCATGTAACTGTACACAAAAAATGTGCATAAACATCAATATTTTAAAAATGATCTGATTCCATGAACCGGACACTAAGGTGGTTATATTTATTAAAACAAATGTTGGTAAAATAGATGAAAACATAAGACTATGAGGGGCTTTAAAATAATATTGTTAATTCTACCACTAACCTACACGTAATAATAATACTTGTTTATGGCATTGCCTCATTGGATTTGATAAGTTTTCCCAACGCTTTTTGGGGTCAAATCCAAGTCAGAATGACGTGGCAAAGGGGCATTTTAGTCAATATGGAAGATCTGCGTCGTTAGAATTTTTTAAAAAAAATAGTATATAGTCGTTGTTGTTTTTGTAACTAACTTCATTTCGTGGGTCCATTTAATATTCCCCCATTTGCATTTTAGTATTTTAGATTTTACAAAGGAGGAGAAATCTGAGAGAGACAATATATAGTTTTTTTGTGAAGTTAGAGAAATGTAGGTAAATTTGTCATTTTTGGATAAGAATAAGAATCTATCAAAGTTCAAGTTGCCTATCTTCGTGGGTCCATTAAATTTTGCAAAACCTCTTATCGAGAGAATATAATGGAAGAGAAAAACATAACACTCACAATTTTAAGTTTTGGAATGGGTCCATTATTTTTAGTTTTTTTTTTTTCTTAGTTACTAAAATGTGTTGATTTCCCTCTAGTGGTTTTGCATGAGACATCAATTAAGGTTTTGTAAAGAAAAAAAACATTTAGTTTATGATTGAGACTTATTTACTAAGTAATATTTAGTTTAAAGTTTTGTTTAGCTCATTATTGTAACTTACGTATTTTTTTTTTATGACTCCAACACGTATGGGTCGCTAGCGACAACCACTCCAGAAACAAAAGCACATAAAAAAAGAGGTATGAGCCGGTGCTGCTGGAGCCACCACGCTTTGGCCAAAACTTTGCTCAATGTGGGTTTTCGCAAAATATAAAGTTGAGAGAAAAAGGTTTGGTGCGTGGAAACGATATGCCTAATTTTTGTTCAATTCGGTTCGAGTTATTATTTATTTACAATACTTCTTTTTTGGTTTTATGCATACAACTATTCTGTCCAATGCTCTATGCATGAGTTGTAGGGTCCTAAACCTTTGCTTATGTGACTTATGCTAAGATAAAAAATTTGTACGTTCGCTCTCGTCGCCATCATCGATCCACTACTCATGTTTTTCTTTTCTTGTGAGAATCTGAGATTGACGAAGAAGGGAAGAGAGCAGCGCGCTGCTTAGTTTTTAAACTTTCATTTCTTGCCGTTGGATGATTGATTTTTTAGATCTAACGGTGGATAGTTAGTTAGTCTACGAAGTTGGAATGCGCTGGCAACGGAGAATGTCTTAATGGGCCTACGTGAAACCTGATGGCTTTGGATATATAGTAGGCCCCATTTTTCGAGCAACAAGGCTTCATGGACCCCACAGTTTTCTCTCCTTTTAGAAACCACATGAAGTATTTGTTCAATCTTTTCCACGATAAAATATTTGAATGTTTTTTTATTGGTCCATAATGTTTGGACTGTTTGAATAAAATTGAGTACTAATATTCATACGTTTTTTGTGGATATGAATTATCTTATAGTCACTTCTAGGGCCGTCCACTTGGAGACAAGTTTCCCGACAATGGTCCATATTTCAAATTTTGTACTGTACTTTTTTCTTCTCTTTTTAAGTTCACCAACACGAAAAATTGAACTATAGACAACCTTTAGCTTTGTTTAAACCTAAAATTTATTTTATTACTCTTATTTATCAGTTTTCTGATCAGTTTATATGGTTTTCTCTCTAACTTTAGTGTTAAAAATCTTAGGAGAGATTTATCTACTCTTCATCTCAAAATTTTTATGAACATGCTATTGGTTCAGGATATTTCTGTGCATCTCGCAACATTTATTTTCACATATCCATAAAAATTTTATGGTCATCATTCGAACTTCTGAAATCTCTTGTAACCATTCTTTCGTCGAACAACCCTTCTATGGCATATCGAAGCAAAATTTCGGCCATCGATATGTGTACTTCAACTGCCTCATCAAAGCGAATTGCCCATCCGTACTTTTGTCAAAACCAATCAAACCTAACATTGTCAGACGAACATAATCTTTGTTTGATGGATTCTGGATGTTTGCCCTAAATAATAATCTATTACAAATTCATTACGGACACATACTTAATCTTATTCATTAATCAATTATTGGATACATTCATGTTAAGTTGTTTTCTAACTATATATTTGAAAAAAAAAAAATCATCTATTAAAACAAATTGAAAATATTTAAAAAGTCAATATGGGGAGACATACTTAACCTTATTCATTAATAGATACAGATTAATAACTCAAACATTCAATTGATGATGTGGCTATATAAGAAGAAAAATTTGGGTTTCCGTATTATTGTGTTTGATGATGTGATTAATGGGAAAAAACTCGGCGATAGTGAGATTTTTAATCAAAATTTTAAATAATTAAATTAGGTGTAAAAATAAAATCAGCTGTTTATATAATTTCAAATCTTCATTAGTGAGTTTGAAAATTATATTTGAACATTTTAATTTAGTTTTGATTAATTTAAATTATATTCTTGTGATATTCAATAAGTTTGTAATTTAAATATTTTGCGTAAGTAATTTGAATATCACAAAAATAGATGGGTATGAAAATAAGTTTTAAGGGGCCATGTGGGTGCTAATATGTTTTATTTGATAAAATATTTTGATGTACATAATTATTTAATTTAAGGGGCCATGTGGGTGCTTATAGTATTGTTACCTAAGATGCATAGTATTATTTACTTTATATCTCGTCGTAAAGTTAAATACTATAAAACTAGATTGATAATGCGTGCGTCAATTTTTAACATAATTTTTGTATGTTAATTATCTTGTAAAATTTTATTGGTGTTAGCATGTGTATATTTTAATCTAATATAAAAATTATTTTAGTGTTGTTCATCAATATCATTCTCTTTCTCCTGTTAGGCACCCCAGAGTAGAACTTAAACAGTTTTGAACAGTAGTTTTAATTTACGATGTTTTTGAAATAAATAATTTTTTAATTTATACTAATGTCCGAAGATAAAATAAAATAAAAAAATATATGGAAAGAACTAACCTTAGTCGACAAATCCGTTGATTCATATGATTTTGTATGTCTCTGCTTGGTAATAAACTCAATCTCCGGAGTAAATTGTAGTTTGACTTTGTCATTGTATTTTACTTACAAACAATGTATTTGAAATAATATGAATGAATTGTGTTTATATATTAAAGTTTAAACATAGAACTTTGATTTATAACGTGATGGAGATGAGAAAATCGAAAATCGAGATGATGATATTTGTAACATACTAAAGACGGTAAAATAGTCTATCAAGTTTTATGTTAAAAAGAAATAGTTTATCAAGTTTTATTATTTTTATCAACTATTTCACAAACAATTGAATATGTTTTTGTAGTTTTAGTATGATTACATAGTAATGAAATCAAGAAGCAAAAATGAATATATCTATAGATTACAATAATAATAGACAACCAAGTAACTCTTCCATTTCTAAATACATAGAAATAGAATTGTATATCTATAGATTACACAAGTAAAACTCTTCCATTACAATAATACGTTTCGACTTCTCTTTTTTCACTCTTCAAACAACACATAAGCATTTAGAAATGCAAAATTCAGAATCAAACCTCAAACATAAGGATCAATTTTTAGTAGTTGTGATTTCGTAGAAAAAAAAAGGCGAGAGATAAAAAAGAAAAGAAACCGGGTCATAGATGAGATCCGCGTGTTTTCTAGACGGTTCGACAAAAACGTTGGCTTGGATCGGCTTAAGTAGCTGTGTTAATTGGAGAAATTGTCTAAATCTTTTTAGGTTTTTTTGTTTTTTTTTAACACTAAAACACAATGGCATGAACCATAAATATATAGAAATGGTTTAAATGGCTTGTAATATTTTATGTCCCTCCCTTTCAATTAATATTAATAGTATAGATGTAATGCATTCATTATTTGGTTCATTCTTTATAATGCTATAATAAAGTGTAAGGGTTTGTTTGTAGATTGGATACTTTTTTAAAAGTAATTGTGAAATAGGGTACATCACTATTTACAATTGGCAAATGAAGCATTCTCTCTATCTCTCTCATGAGACTATCTCTCTCCTTCTCTCTCTATCTCTTTCCTTCTCTTTTTTTCTCTCTCCCTCTCTCGACACTTTATTTCTCCCTTTCTTTCTAATTTTTTTTTTTTTTTTTTTTTTTTTTTTCTTTTTCTCTATTCTTTCTCTTTCATTCTCTTTCTTCTATTTTCTTTTGTATTTATCTCACAAATAAAATATGAAAAAAATTTAAAAACAAAATTTTAATTTTTAAAATCTTTTTGTGAATCTATCAAAATCTATTTTGTATTGATATATGACCAACATTTTTTTATATACTATTTATGTACACTAATCATGTACACTATCTTTGTATATCTTATAATCATCATATTGTTGTATACCAGACTAAAAAATTCCCTCTCTTATATTTGTATACCGCTTGTACACCGACTCGTATTGTACACTTATTTATCTTGTTACACTAACTTGTCTTGTTGTACACTGATTCTTCTTGTACACTGACTTATTTTTAAAAATATATAGAGTCAGTGTACGAAGATAGTATACATAGAAGGTGTACAGAGTCAGTGTACGAAGATGGTATACATAGAAGGTGTACAGAGTCAGTGTACGAAGATGGTATACATAGAAAGTGTACAGAGTCAGTGTACGTAGATGGTATACATAAGAATTTTTTTGTTGTATATCTATATAAAATGGATTTCATTAAATTCACAAAAAGATTTAAAAAAATAAAATTGTGTTTTAAAAATTTTTAGATGTATTATTTGTGAGATAATTTAAAAACAAAAATTGAGAGAAAATAAAAGAAAGAGGAAAAAAAAAAAAAAAAAAAAAAAAGATGGAGAGTATTTCGTGAGAGAAGAGAGAGATAGAGATGTAGAGAAAAAAGAGAGGTGAGATAAAGGAATAATGTGAGAGAAAGTAGAGAGATATAGAGACAATGTCTATTTCACTAATTATGAATAGTGAATGACCCTATTCTCTAATTATTTTCCAAAAATGTACCCAATTATCAAATTAACTCTAGTAAAATCCATATTACCGTGGAGACATAGCATTAAATGAGAAAAGATGGAATAGAAGATATGCAGAGATTTAGAGACGATTTTACGCTGCTAGAAAGATAAAAAGATTTACCACCATAAAAATATAGTTAGAACCGTAACAAATGTGTTGGTTGTGTCAAACAATAAGTTACACATCTACTGTGCATACTACCAGGGTTACCAATCACAACAATAAAAGTGGAAAGGAAAAAATACACAAGTCAAGATCCCACAAGAGAGACGAATTCCGTGACCATATAAAAATAATAGAACGATATTTAAAAAAATTTGAGATAATAAACTTTTGAAAATAAAATGTAAAATCGATGAGCAATTACGTAGTGATCCAATTACCGGATAATTAATGCATTACCTGATGGACATAAAAGAGAAGTAACTATAGTTTATATAACCGGTAACTTTTAAATTAGCAAACTGAGTTACCGTGCTAATTTTAGGTCTACACATATATGATACACGTGCATTCTTATATATGTCGGTAATTAAAATATTAGGTGTAATTAAATCCTATTAGCTTGGTAATTTTTAGTCCACAATATATTAGTCCATTACAGGATGAAAGTTGATAACCAGACTGCACTCTGGCGTGGGTGATAATACAATTACTAGATAACGCAGTTGTTATGTAATGGACAAACAATCTAATCAGCTAAATTCTGCCACCTATAATTGCCAATCGTTTTTTTTTTAATTTCTGTAAGGGTAAACGAGTCAGAATAAGATGAACAGTTCAAAAGTGAACAGTAAGAATGATGTCAGTTAATTAACAAGTCTTCTATAGATACTCTATCATAAATATAAGATACTCATTTTACAAATGTATAGAAGATTAACGTTTGGTCATACTAATTTTAATTAGACATTCCAAATGAATTTTAATGATTTTTTTCTTCATTTTCATTGCAAGTGTTGACCCAAATTTGTATAAACTTTCATCACTTGTATTTTCGGGTTTTGAGATTGAAGAGAAAATAGGAAAAATCGATAGTGAAGCCATTTGAGAAGAAGAGGAACCAAGTGGTAAGAATAAGGAAGAAGATGAGTAAAAAGAAATAACAAGGATCCAACGCTCTATATACTGCAAAATACATCATTTGGAATTTTGAATCCCTCATTTGACAGTCAATGCAATGCTATTGTTGAGTGTTTGAATGAGTATAATGAATGAGAAGAAGAGTAAATTCTTGAATCGTGAGAAAGTTATCTTTAAAATTTAACATTTCCCTTTAAGATGTAAGTGTTGTAGACAATATGGCTTCCCAAGATCCTAACCATGAGTCTTGTTAAGATTATAAGTTTGAAAAAAAAGAGTAGATGATGTATTACAAGTTTAAGATATAAGTTGATGATGTGGCATCATGAGAACATATAATATTTTACTTTCTATATATAGATAGATTATTTTTTTTTATAAAAGATTTACCTTATTGTAATATTTACAAAAACAAAATGCGACCGATGATATGGTACTTGAATCATCCGAGTTGATAATTCAAAATTTAAAATTACTAAAAGTTAGCCAAAAATATTTAAATTTTTACATATTTTCATTAAATTATTTACTTTAAAACTAATGATTAACTTTTTAATTAGCTAATTACATATTTTAAAATTACTAAAAGTTATCCAAAATTATTGTATTGAAAAATTTGTTTACTTTATAACTAATGCTTAACTTCTTAATTTTTATTTCTATTATGCTTCTGGTGTTAATCTTTAAATATGTAATGATAACCGCACATTGTCTGTACACTACTACTTTTGCATAAACCAATATTGATATGTGATTTGTAATACATGAGCCCTCTAGTAAAACAGTAAGAATACTAGATTGCATCATGCGCTGTGTAGCGCGGAGAAATATATGTTTTATAATTAGTATATATAATCATAGATTATTATTAGTGTTTTCAATTATAATTATTTGATGTTTTAGCATTTTTTTTTTTTTTTATGATTTGTGTTGTTTTAGTTAAAGTTACTGATATATAATTACGTTTATGTGTTTTTATGTTTATATGCTAATTTATTTTATAACTTAGATTATAACATTATTTTTTTTGTAAAAGTTAAGTGATGTTATTTATATATTTTCACATTATTCAAAACTCTATAACATTTTGATTTAGTCCAATATCAATTACTATTAATGATTAGAAATTTGATTTGAGATCCATCATTACATGTCTTTATATATTCTAACCCGTTCCATTGTAATAATTAAAATATTTGAAGATCCGGATCCTAATTCAAATCAGGATGATAAAATAGTGGATTCGTCGAAACCATATCCATATACTTCCTGATCAATTTCAAAAAGTATATATTTTGACATTAAAATTGATAACATCTTAATTTTTTATAATTTAAAAAACTATATAAAAAAAATATAATAATATTTTAAACATTGCATTGTTTTTAAGTTTATTTTATATTCACAATTTTATATTTTTTATATACAACATATTTTGTTACATGTTTATCAAGATTTGCTAATATTCAAATTATCAAACTTGAATATGTAGTTAGAATTCAAATATTTTCGATTTAAAACTTTTTTCATTAAATTGCTATAATTAAATTGTGTAGTATTGTGAGTTTATATTCTTAAAATATTTTTTTTATATTTATGAAAGATTCTAATGAGGTTTTAAATGACTAATTTATCTTTGATGATTTATAAACATTTGCTAGCAAAATAATTATTTTCTAATTGCATTTTTTGTAATATGCCACATGAATTCTGGATAAAGTTTTATTAACATTGCTCAAATGATAGTATAGAAATTTTTCATTTTCTAAGAAAACAAACCAAAATTTAAAACTAACTGATAGGATGCAAATATGCGAACATAAGAAACAAATGCATAAAATGAAGCTCAAAGATAATAAGTAAATCTAGGCTATGAGGTCAAAATTCCAACTCATGCATATTAAAACCCTTAAAGGTTTCAACTTCGGTACAAATGTTGAATCTGCAGTTTCATATGTGGGTGTTAATGAGCTATTGAGCTATTGCTGCCGATTATGGAAGAGTTTATGTTAGTTCTTCATGTTATGAACAATCTCAGTCACCCAATTACTCTCCGTTGTAGTTTCCATCTTTTCTTTCTCTTTTTGTTTATTTGTTGATATTGTTGGAGAAACCGTTAAGATTTCATCTTTTTTCCTTCTTTTTTTTTTGTTTGTTGTTGCTGTTGGAGAAAAAAAAAAAAACTCTTGATGTTGAGTTGAATATGTTATAAAATTAAAGTTATGTTTTATTATTACATACCAAGTTTTGTAGCCCATCATTTTAGCAAAGCCCGTAATGGCATTTACCATAATAATATGTCCAGGCTAAACATTGGAAAACGGAGTCAACGTTTTTCCTCGACTCCGTTGACTTTGACAAAACTTTCAAAAACGAGTATATCTCAGTCAGAGTCACCTAACCTCTCTCTGAAGTCAAGTTTAATCTCTCTGGATCAAAAATGTCGAACGCGGGATTAACGATCTTCTACGGTGCTGTGCTTAGATCCATCGATCTCAATCTTCAAGAGCTCGACCACGGCGTCACCGGAGCTCAGCTCCTCGAGATTTCTGAATCTAAGGTTTCTGAATCTCTCTCGGGACTCTCACTACCGCTTCATCTCAAACAAGCGGCGATCTCCAAAGTCTGCCAAGGAGATGACGTCAATTTCCGGCGAATGGAGTTCAACAAAGAACAAGCATCTGAGAAACTTGGTGTATTCATCTCCACCGTTGCTGATGCGCTTAAAGGTACCGTATATATAAATAAACATTGATTTCAAATTTTTGACCTAGTAAGATCATGGAATCTCATATGAAATTTGGATTTGTAAATGCACCTTTGTGTTCACTGATTGATGTTTGAACGAACGATGATTAGGCTTTGTCTATGGAGATGATTTGGTGTATGTATAGCTTTTAGTTTATTGAATGTTTCAGTGTGGTTTTTTTTTTTTTTTTTTTTTCAAACAGAGAGTCCAATTGTGGTGTCAGTTCTTGATGGGAGTACGTTGAAGATGTTTTGGGAGGATGAAGATGATTTTGCAATGTTGGCAGAGAATTTGTTCACTGATTTGGATGAAGAAGATAAAGGAAAGCTTCCTAAGAGCGAGATACGAACAGCTCTTACACATATGGGTGTTGAGATGGGTGTCCCTTCACTCTCAGGTTTTTTTCTTTCTTTCTTTGCTGTGTTTTTAACTTTGGCCTTGTAATGTTTCAATCTTGTTCATCTCATGTGCACTAAATCTTTTGGAGTTATAACCATTGCGGAAGTTCATGGAAGTATTTTGTGAGCCTTGAAATCAAGCTTTTTGAAACCATTGTTGTTTGGTCTAGGTGCCATAGAGAATTTCCAGTGTTTCTCCTGTAACATCAATCTTCTATTAGTATGTATGTGACTCTGTTTCGTGTATTTCTGCCTTTTGGTATCTGTTGGATTAGGATTCGAGTCATTCGACATTCCCATTTCATTCTCATTACTGTTTTAACAATGTTAGGCTATGTTTTGGAACAGAATTTCCAGTCTTAGATGATATCATTAAGAAACACGATGCTGATGGTGATGAAGAACTTGGACAAGCACAATTTGCAGAGCTATTGCAGCCAGTTCTACAAGAAATAGCAGATGTCCTACATGAGAAACCAATAACCATTGTCCAGAACGTTGAGATTTTCACTGGATCAAGGCTGCGTAAGGTTAGAGAATTTCTAAAGAACATGTTTTGTTCGTAAGATAAAGCATGGATCTTTGACAAGCTCGATCAACTGTTTTTTTTTTTATTCTTCCAGATTCTAGCAGACGAGAAGACACTCGAGTCTCTTGTAGAGAAAACGATTATGGAAGAGTCGAACGAGAAAGGCAACCAAGGACAAGCAGATCTTATAAAGAGTTTGATAATAAAGAATGGCAAAGAGTTGGGATTGCCTTCGTTATCTTCAGATAACGAACCAGTGGCTCTTCTCTATGAGACTATGTTTTCTCAGTTGGATCATAAAGAGAAAGAAACCAATAATGCTTCCAACGAAGAAGGTTTTATGGATGCTCTAAAGGATGTACTCAAGAAATTTGAGTTGTTGCTCGAAACCACACCGGTATTTTCTGCTACTGATCTCTAGAAATGGTCTTTATTCTCCCGTAAATCATCGATCGTTAACTAAAAGATAGACAGGGAGAGATTTGATATAATCTCTCCGAGGTATATTACTGTATATCTGAAAACTTCAGTCACACACACACCCATTTATCTCTGCCATTTGGATAGGCATATTGTGGATTTTGAAGTATATATATATATGTATGTTATGAACATAGTAATAAGAGCATTTGGATGAAGCTATTTTTTTTATAAAGATGATTTTCAAAGGGAAAGAAGTTAGATGATATATTGGAATTTCAAGATATCAAGAATACGGATCCAAATGTGCTTACACATGTGGTGTGGGGTATCTAGATCCGGTCAACTTCAATTTAAAAGTTGTAGCTTCGAAAAAAGTAATATTAAATCACAAAGTTTTGAATATAGTACTAAAATTCACATTTTAGATTTTAAATAAATATTAAGAACAATATTTTAAATGATTTTAATAAACTTTTTTTTCTTTTGATAAACATCTTAATATCTTAAAAAAAAAAAATCTAAACTATAAATCTTTTTGATGTATGCGGTTGCCATTTAACATTAAAGTTACGTATCCAAAAATATCAAATAATCCAAGAGAGATAGATACAAACTACGTGGGACCTTTCTGGCCGAGGAATGATAAAAAAAAAAACAAATGGAGGGCAGAGAAAGAACGGTGACTGTCACTGATCCTAAAAGCCCTGGTCGGGATGGTCCTAGAGATGTGTAAAGAGGATCTTGATAAGATTAAAAGTAAAGGCTCAAACCACTTGGTGCTTGCTTGTCTTTGACAGGACCACAACATCAAGTTGACGATAATTAAAAGGACCACACAACAATTTGTAACTGAGCAAACTTTTTCAACTAAAAAAATAAACAAGAATTAGAGGTATTTGACTACAAAAACAAAGAGAAACGATTTAACAGAAGAGAGGAAAATCAAAATCCAAAAACACTTATTATTGCTTTTTCTTAGGAAGAAACCTAAAATGTATATTATTAACTAAACATTTTTGTTGACCTTAATTATTATATAAAATAAGGCCATATTTGAGCTTTGACTTAGAACTGTGGTGGTGAACCATCCCATTCACTCTTTTCCATCAGCTGCACGGAGTGAACCGAGCTGAACTGGTGCTTGAGTTCCAACCACCTTTGATGATCCGTAAAGCGAAATGTCGCTGCCTTTTGCTTTCTCTTTCTCGATCTGTTCCTTGATCCAGAAGTAGGTTATTCTAAGCCCCTCCTGTTTAAACCATAGTGGTTAAACAAAAATCAGTCATTACTCATTAAAGAAATATAAAGTCTTTGAGCTACTCAAGTAATTGGTACCTTCAATCTCATTGTTGGAGCCCAACCAAGCTTTTCTTTGATCAAGTTGTTGTCTGAGTTACGACCACGAACACCTTCTGGCCCTGGAATGTGGTGAATTGGAAGCTTCTTTTCCTCAAAGCTGAGAACCATCTCAGCCATCTCATTCATGCTCACCATCTCATCGCTTCCGATGTTCACTGGCTCACGGAAATCTGATTTTGTCAACCTATGAAAACAAAAATGAGGAAAAAATTCAGACAGTTATCTGTAACATACAAATTTCATCATTTCTAATTTGGAGATAATGCCACTCACCTGAGTACACCTTCAACACACTCATCAATGAAGGTAAAAGAGCGGGTTTGAAGCCCGTCTCCCCACATCTCAAACTTATCAGTTGCGGTGAGAGCCTTTCTGCAGAAAGCAGCTGGAGCCTTCTCTCTTCCACCTGAAGAGACCCATTTGTACAGCAAATATTAAACCCAATGGGTACACGATTAATCGTTCACGCAAAGTCTGGAAACTGTTTGTTTGTTTACCTTTCCATGTTCCAAAAGGACCATAAATGTTATGGAACCTTCCAATGCGGCACTCAATTCCAAAATCTTTGTTGTAATGCTTGCACAACTCCTCCGTTGCAAGTTTCTCCAAACCATAAGCATCTTGAGGCTATAAAAACATCAGAAATCAAAGTATATCGTCACATAAGAAAGACTCATTATCTTTTGCAAGAACATATAAATGATAATCATCATAAGGTGAAACACAAACCTCAGCAGGCCAAGCATCTGACTCCTTCAAGCTCACATTAGTAGTTTCCAACTGCTTAAACTCCGGATAGATACATGCACTAGAAGCATAGAAGAACCTGAAAACACACACACAGAACAAAAAAGTTCCAATCTTTAAGACGGTTACTACAAAATTTAGCTCCAAAAACCGAAAAAAACAAAACGCAATCTGACCTCTTAATCCCATTGATCCTAGCAGCTTCAATCATATTGAAACTGATCATAGTATTGTTATACATAATCACCGAGTGATTAGACTGAATGAAACCCATACCACCCATATCAGCAGCTAAGTTAAAGACATGATCAACTCCTTTAGTAACCTTAAGACAATTCTCCATAACCCTAAGATCAACAAGGTGGAACTCATCACAGAACATGTCTTCAGTCATATGCTCATTCTTCTTCCAGTCAGAAGCAATCACATAATGGCCTTCACTCTTCAAACGACGAGCAATGTGAGAAGCAATGAAACCACCAGCACCAGTTATTGAAATCTTGAGCTTCTCAGATGGCCAATAAGGCTCTCTCTCAAGCTCCTTGTATGTGTATGCACCATAGTCAGTTCCATTGGTAGTTCCCATTCTACAAGCAAAGAAACACACACACAAATCTATCAGCAAAAACATTAACACAAATATGTAAAAATTTAATCTTTATATGAAAATAACATTTTATTTTCCAACAAATCTGACTTTGAAAAACGAATCACAGAACAATAAGATCTATGCAAAAGGGTGAAAGATAATTATGCTTTTAATCACTGTATAAATTATTTTAAAATTAATAAACATGAACTGATTCAGAATTGGGTCACATTACGTCGGCAGGAAAAATTGTTAAATTCCAATTTTAGAAAAATTAGAAAATAGAGAGTTTTAACAGACATTGGATTTGAAATTCAATTACCCAGAAATTGAAAAGAAAAAAAAAAAAAATCAAAATTTCGGAAATCTAAGGGAAAAAAATCAAATGTCTTGAGAAACCGAATTGTTAAAAAAAAAATCCGAAATTTAAAACCCTAGATTACAGGAAGAGATGAGAGAAACTGTAAGAAATTAAGGAATCTAGGAGGAAAGAGAGATTGGATCTTGTACCTGAGAAAGCTCGGTGAAGAAGAGATAATGCAGAGAGAAGAAAAAAAGAGAGGTGAAGGATTTAGGGAAGAGGGAGAGAGTAATTGTATATATATATAGAGAGAGAAGAAGCTGAAGAGAGCAACGCAACACCACTCGATATTAATTGTTGATTTGTTTCCAACTCCTTTTACGAGGCTTATTAGTATTGTGCCTCTCTGTGTTAATCCCAAAAGAAGAAAAATAAATAATAAAAAACAATTTCATGATTTTCTTTTTTTAGTTTCCTTTTAAAAATGATTTTGTAATTAATATTCAAAAATATATATATTTTTTTTGTTTTGGAAATACTTGATACGGGATTTTAGTGGTGTAAATTGGTATCTTTCTTTTAGATCCTCTCCATTTCATTATCATCAGGGTCCATTTTAAATGCTAATAATATTACATATTACATATGAAAACATTGGAAATTACCTAAACGTTTAACTTGTGAGGAAATATCATATTTGGTAACGAAGTCGTGTTGCCTAGTGGTTCTTACTTGAGGAAAGGGATTGTCCTGTTGGTTTAGACCAGAGATCGATTTCTCTCAAGTACAGAATTGTCTAAATTACTCTATTTGACTAGTCGAAATGGTGTTACGCTTTAGGCCTATTAGAAAACTCGGTGAATGGACTACTCGACGGCTACAACACTCATCCGGGAGACCTCTTGGTTTACGAAAAAAAATATCATATTTGGTGTTTAATTATGGTGGAAATTGATAACTTAAATAAATACTCGCGTTATATGCGAGATAAAATTATTATTAAAATTTAATGTCGTTTAAAATAAAAAGTAATATTTGTATGTTTAAGAATCTGATACATTTTTACAAATTTGATTTTATGTATCAATTAGATATTAATTAAATGTATATGAAATGACATTTGGTAAATTTTGTTTCTAGAATTTCTGGAGATTTTTACATATTTGTAGAAAATTTATAAAAACCTAACTTTTTAAAAATCTGCAGAAATTATTTTACACTTTCAAGTTCAATTCTAATCTGCATAAAATATTTTACACTTTTACTTTTAACAAAAATCTGGAAAAAAAAACTATACATGTACACTTTAAAATAAAAAAATTTACAAACCCATAATCAGTGGAATATGGTATAATATTTTACACATTTAAGTTCAATTCTATATATATAATTTCCAAATATTAGTATAGAGATTTTAACTATAAATTAAATGGCATATATAATTTTAGATATCAGGATTACCATCGACATATTCTAGGGATGAGCAAATCTGACCCAAAAAAAGTTTAGTCAATATTGGAAAGTTCTGGTTTAATTGGTTTTACAAGAATTAAAGAACCCAACCAAACCACCCATCAACAGAAACGGTCCATCTCCTGCTTTCCAACATGCATGTGATTTTTGTTTTTAGTGAAATTAAAAAACTATGGAGAGCGAATTTAGGCACAGACAAGTTGGGGTTAAACCAAATTTTTTTTACTCTATAAAGTTAATAATATTCAAACGGATATTTAGATACATCTTCGGTAGTTTTTTTTTCTCACTCTCCATAGTCCATATGCTTGTAAGTTGATTTTCCCCTCTGCAATTGAATTTTATTTGAATTAGCAGAAAAAACAATCAATTATCAAATTTTAGGACCGACTAAGGAAAATGTAAGTAGAAACCAACCAGTTAAGATGAGTTCAATCACTTAAAACCAACTAGTCTTCTTATTATTATGATATACATATAAACATTAATTTATTTTTTCTAGTTGAAAACGATGTCGTTTTTAAAAATCAAAGGCATAAATTTTTTAAGGTTTATATGTTTAAATGTTTGCAATATATATGATGATTGTTGTGGTTCAAGTGGTTATTGAAAGGTTGTTTAAAGTCGTGGGTTCGAGTCCGGGGTTCACCAAAATTTTGGAAAAAGTTTATTGATCCTTGAGTTTTGATTATATTAAGAATCATAGACTTGCAACTCAAAATTAATTGTCAATAAGTGGGGATGCCCATGAATTTTATATGTTAGCTTAGAACTATTCCATCTATCGATGTGGGATATAGTCTAGCATTATAGTAATACATAAGATTTAGGTAGGATTTTTGAGGATAGAACTTGTATAAATGTAGATATGTGGATCAAATCAAAGATGAATCATTATTCTTTAATTGTATATAAATCAAAAAAATTCAGTTCAGATTAAGGCTTTAAATGGTTGGTCGTTACTTCGGATCAGACCGTGCGTACTAATATTTTGGTAAACACATGTTCAAACTGTAGTATGCAGCAAACAAAGTATGCACCGAAGCATACAATGGTACTCACTAGCATATGCCATTGTGAATAGTAAAAAATCAGACTATAGTATGGAGTGGTGTGTACAAAAACTAAAATTAATTCTAACAATTTTTTTAACAATAATTAATAACATGTCTTTTTAATAACCACTACAAGATATCTTAAAAGTTTACAAATCGAAATCTATTATTTTGATTTTGATTTTAATTTTGAAGTTAATATTGTATGAAATTTTGAATAATACATTCTTTTTTTCTTTTTTTAAATTCGGATCACCATCTTTATTAGATCGTTATGGATGCATGTGCATGTTAGAGACATCATTCTTAATGATATTTCCGCTTCTCTAGATCGTTAATGCTCGTTCGACATGTGCTTTGAGTGCCATAGCGAATAACCAGAATGTGGAACTGGGGGCTGGATTTCCATAATATGTGTTGAAATAAGGTACTTTTTTTCCGCAAAGGTGTATCTTATATTGATAAACTTTCAAACTACAACCATTTGATACATAAGAGACCAAGTCTTCTAACTGTTTTAGTAAACTCAAAAAACGGATCAAACTAACAAGGAACTAACAAAGAGAACTCTAGGAGAATATTTCAATCATAAAACAAAATGATAAGAAGGGCAAAACCGAATATCTCACTTAACCCTTGTCCCAGGAACCTTTGCACCTAACACGCAACTCGGCGAAGCTATGAGTTCAATTCAATCAACCCAAAAATTTATGCAAGAGCCTCCACCATGAAGATTCCAAAGCTTAAAGGATATATATCCACTTCGACAAACAAGTCATCGGATCCAATTTAAAAAGGAGCAACTAGGAGACCAGTTGAAACCGAGAGCAGCAGGTCACGTACGGTTTCTTTGAGAAGGGTGTGATACCACCACCTATCAGGCCCGACAAAAAAACAGTCAAACAGTCAAACACCTATCAGGCCCGACAAAAAAACAGTCAAACAGAAAACAAAACCCAGAAAACAAGATATAAAGACCACGATTTCAGTCGGATCTACAAACAAAAAATGCATAAATCCAAGAATCTCACTGCTAACCTTAATAGTTTCCTAGAACATGGCTAAACATCTAAGAATTTTACAGATCTCGATGTCAAATCCAAAGAAAAAAACCAACCGTTGAAAACAAAAAAGTACATAACAAAATCCCGGGATAGAAGATCAAAAGCAACTATAGAAAAGAGAAATAAACCACAACTTCGGCGCTATGTAAGCCGCCGGAGCTGCAGAACGGAGCAGCCTTTTTCTCTCTAAGATGAAAGAGAGCGGCTAAACCTAATTGTGTTTTGATAGAAATAAGTTACCTATCAATGTAAATGCTTTCTTTTTTTCAG
Organism: Barbarea vulgaris; assembly: GCA_963667165.1. Lineage (NCBI taxonomy): Eukaryota > Viridiplantae > Streptophyta > Magnoliopsida > Brassicales > Brassicaceae > Barbarea > Barbarea vulgaris. The sequence continues at coordinate 16,528,307 of OY763891.1, read as the reverse complement.
CTTCTGATTTGGTTTTATAATATATTTTAATGTGGGTAGTATATTAATTGGCAATCTCAAACCCATGTGTTTGAGTGTTTCAGCCAAACTGGAAACAAATATACACTTTTCATTGTTTTCATAGATCTTAGATCCAATTGAGCAAAATTGATCTCAACATGGAACTATATAAAAATCTGTACAAATCAACAAAATGCTCTTGCTGATATTGGTTTATCAAAATACCATATACCAAAAAGTAATTTTTTTTTGGGGGGTCATAAATCAGGTATACAATGGTTTTCAAAAAGAAGGTCAAAGCACCACCTTTTGTGAACATATTTTTAGAAAAAGATTTCCAGGGTTCACATTTTTTTGTTTTTCATAAGAAAATCTATTCACAAAAATATGTTCACGTGTGTCTTTAGTTTTGGAAAAATGACAGTTTTTAATATTTGAAAATGAATGGTTATAAAAATTCCAAAAAATTGTCTACTCTAAGAAAATATATGTGATGATAATGGTATAATCAATGTTTAAACTACTATAAGCATAAATATTAAATAATTTCATTCTAAACTGATAACGAACTATTAATTTTTTTTTTTTTGCAACCATATTTTGAATTGATAGAAGAATCTCAAACTCCAATGAAGGAGGAGGTGGAGGTGGTACAAGCAAGCTGAAACGCTCTATCTAATGTAACCGCGGTAACATAGGCCGAAAAAGCAACAAAATAAAACGAAATAGAAGAAAGCATACGACATAAAACTTAAAATTCGAACAGAACTCCTTGAAACTTGTTCATTTGGCCACCGGTGCTGAGAAGACCGATGAAGTCCTGCCATTCCGAAAAACAGACCAAAGAAAGGATACCACCTACTTGAATCGCAAGTCGAGCTGATAGAATAGCTAACGCCATGGCAACAATAGCCGATGAAGCGTGATGATGATATGTGATGTCTTGGGAGTGAACCTTCAAGTCCAAACTTCGAAGGATCCAGCCCATGCCACATGTTCCTATAAGAGTTTGCCAAATTGCTTCATTCGGAACAATCTTAAACACAATACTTCCTCTAAACACAAGTGATATATTCAGGAAGAAGTTAAGCTCCGTAGAGAAGAAAAAAGACTATAATAGTCCAAGGGAACCAGAGATACTGGTACAATGCAAATAAGATGAACCAGAGATGCGGGTATATTGTTAGTTGTTTTTTTTACAAATATATAATTTGTGTGTTGTGTTATTAAATATAATTTTATTGAATTATGCTAATTTTTATTGAATTATGTAGGGTAATGTTGTTGAATTATGTAGGGTAATTATAATGTAGTATTCTAAAATTGAATATAAAAATGTTATACTTTGAGATATGAGTAAAGCCAAAAATGTATTACTACATCTTTAAACTATATTTGTTCTGGTTCCAATTATAATCTCGCATCTGATGTTATGATTATGTTTAAGTTAATTGTTTGAACCAATCAAAAATTTATTATTTGTAAGACATGTAATCTTCTTCATGATTTTCCTCCGTAACCTGGAATCTAGTTCAATAATGATTTTTTTACACCAAATGAATCTTATCGTTCATGGGGAACTTGAAAATTTTGATTCTATTAACAAAGCAAAAGAGAATACTCCCTATGGGATAATAGAGTCAAAACTTGTACTCTTGCTACCACAGATTTACTCTGAAGGGTATTGAAGTATCTTTTATCTCTACCTTGCTTTATATGCATACATGTAGTTCCTTAGTTTTTTCACTTCTTCAGATGATTCATCTAGTAGATGGTCCACGTATAGATAAATTCCAGCTCCGCTGCAATTACCAAAGAACATGTGCGAGAGGTCCCGATATATACACATATACACACGACAAATGCACATACAAAAGGGGCCCAAATGGAAGCCAAATAGCATCCCACCGGAACTTCGGAAGCCTAGAACACAAATGATAAAAGATTATTAGCACAAATCTACAGAAAGTCAGAAAGCACGAAAAAAATGAACTGAAGAGAAACATCAATATTGTTGATCCAACGTAAACGAGTAACATAAGGATTAATGGTACTAAAAATTGCATCTATAAACCGGCATCTCTGGAGCTCTATACATTGAGATTAATTGCACTATAGATTCTCTTAAATCTAATAGTAGTAATAATGAAGGTTTGTCAAATGTAATTCGGTAACTCAAATGATGAAATTTATGCTCGGTAGTGTATCTTAGCAAGTAATAAAGCCAAAAGATGGTCAATGCAGATCTAACAACACATGAGTACCAGAACCAACGTTTATGATCATTCTTCTTATCTCGTAATCTGACAATTGAGAGGCAGCAAGCCATGATAGCTATCCACTCTGATTCCAAAAATCTGATGATAAAAAGTGTTACCTTTGTAAGAATCAAATAACATTCAGAAACTAAAGAAAAATTTATTGAAGATCCAAACAGCAAAGTCTTCTGAAGGCAGTAATGTTTCAGACTTTCAGTATGGCCATAAATTGGTCCCTAATAACTATACTATCAGAGAAAGCAGTTTTGCATACCTAAGGCTCAAAACACACATAACATAAAAACCCATGTATTGTTATGAGTTCTCTAGTCATGCTCAGTTCATCACCTTCTTGGCCTCTGAAACATAACAAAAACATGTAAGTGAGATGCAGAAACGATGATTACTCAGTCCCATGCAAAAGGAATCCGAAAACTCTATTAGAATCTTCTGATGATTACTCACTCTTTGATCGCTTACTGTTCCTGCAGCATCTGCTTCCACAGAGACAATCAAAGGGTTTAATCACATGATCATCATCGTCGAAGTCAACCCCATAATCTTGAGAATGTGAAGTCCATAATTCACATCAGATCAATTAATGTATCCCAAGAAATCAGTAAGCACTAAATTATGTAATCATGGACTGAAATTCTACACACCCATGTGAGTTTCTCCATTGCCTCAATGTCTCTTGTTGTGAAGAATGCAAGCTGGAGAAGAAAAAAATTAAATAGTTTCCACAAAACATATATATGAACAAGGGATTATAAAATGAGACCACCATTGCATCATACATGATAATAGTGCTGATCTGGAGTCTCAACATGAACAAAGATCTCGATCAAGTTAGCATCTCGGCATCTAAAAACATCAAGAGACAGAAACAGTTACCACTTTAGGAAGAGAATACGTAAAATTGTCTTCTGAGTGACAATTGAGATGCTTAGAAGCCTTTACATGTGGTTAAGGAACCTTGAGATGTTTCCATAACGCGTCCCATCAAGACACATAGCTTTGCTATCCTCCAAACCTTCTTCAGAACCCCAATGTGCATCCAATAGCACATGAGAAGTGAGTTTATCTTCAAAGCTACGTTGGTATAACTCAGGGATTGTCAATATTTCTCCAATGTACTCACAAAAAATGCCCCTTTAGGCAATTTCTCCAACGTCCTAAGGCCCCAACCTTTCCCAGTCGGTGTAAAAAACATCTACTATATATTAAAAACGACTGATCAACAATGGAGACTAATTCATTTTTATAATAAGATCACGAAGAAAAAGAGTTGGTTAAGGTGAATGTTTTTTACCTGTAATTTGTTGTGTTTACTTCGACATATAAGTAAACATTACAAATTCACTAAATTATTCATGTGAAAGCAGACTGAGTATCAACTTTCAAAACCCATGTATCAAAAACAGAAGAAGCATAAATATGGGAAGCAACAATCAACTGTACTTACGATGATTGTGATTGGATTTTGAAGAACTAAACCGTCCGGTGACGATTTAACAAAACTGCTTCTACTAGAGAAGCAAATTCGAGGAGTCTAAAGCACAGATTCTTTGACATCGTGTCTTGCTCTTGCGGAATCATGTTGCAGCAGCATTAGGCGAAATAAGGAGGAAATAAGAGTGAGCAAAAATGCAGAGGGAAATAATCAGACGCAAAGCGGGACCGAATATGTTTACCTCTACCCAGGGACGATGAGATGGACTGAGAGGCGTAACAAATGCAAGGATTTAGGGTTTCAGATTCCTGATGGGGTTTGGAGGAGTGGCTCCGTTTAAGACAAATATATGGTGGAGAATCTAAAAAGCTTAGATAAAGATGGGAGGAGGTTAGAGACGAGAGATTGGTTGGGAGAGGAAGGAGCGGCGTTTTTTGTGGTTGGTGAGAGTTGTATTTTTAATTTTTAATTTTTTTTTAAAGTGGACAGGTGTTAGACGCAGAAGTGCAAACGTGTCACTCAGAAGGAGAGTGGTATCCATCTTTCGTATATATGATTAATCTAAAATGAAAATAAATTGGCGTATGGACAAAAATTAACCTAGTAAAATTAAGATATAAAACAAATCACACACACACATAGCTCTATATTTTTCCGACCACACAGTCTAATCTTTTAAATCTCTTTTTTTTTTGTTTTATTTTTTGATCGAAAAAAAATAGAAAAAATAAATAATCAACATTTTCCCTCACTTTCTCGATACCACAATCACTTACTTTAACACATCCCTTAATTCTGAATCGCAGAAAGTTTTTAATTAGAATCTGATTCTTTTCTCTCTTCTCCTGCTTCATCTTTAAGATCTAGGGTTTCTTCTTCTTCTTCCACACTTTCCGATTTGCCCCTTTCCGATTTCCTCCGTCCACGTCTAAATCCACGCTCTTTCTCTCTCTCTCTTTCTCCCTTACTTCATCTCTGTTGATAACGATTCAATTGATTTAGATTATATATTACTTGAAGAAAATTGAGTATGGTGGATACTGTAGTTCCCGGAGATATGGCTTTTTTAGATGCAGATTTGTTACAGCTTCAAGAGATGTCTTCGTTTGTTCTCAAATCGAGACCTGAATTTACACAGAAGCTCTTCGACCAGTGGCTTTCCCTCCCTGAAGCTCATCGTCAGGTATACTTCGATTCATTTCCGTTTCATTTCGCGAAAAATCTTTAGTGACTTTGATTCGATTTTTAGCTGATTCGAATTATTGTAGTACTAGGACGATGATTAGGTTTTTTTTTTTTTTTTTTTTTTTTTGGGATCTTCTAGTGTTTGTTTTTTACTTAGCTAAAATTGTAGGTTACATCATTGCTACATGATGCAATTGCTGGAGCTCCTTTGAATGTTCCTGGAAGTGCTTCTGGTTCAAATCCTGGTACTAGCAATTCATTACCATCTATGTTTCCTGCGGGAAGTGCTCCTCCGCTTTCACCTAGGAGTTGTGGTTCGCCTCGTACCATGAAACAGAGAGCTCCTTCTAATTTAGGTTCTCCGTTAAAAGTACTTAACGAGCCTGTTAAAGAATCTATACCTCAGGTTTTTAAAACTGCCACTACAAAATTTTTTGATAAGTGCATTTTTTTTTTTTTTTTTTGGTTTTATGTTCTAATGGAGTAGTGATTTATATTGAAATGGTTGTAGTTTTATTTTCAAAATGGTCGCCCACCTCCAAGCGAGATAAAAGAGCAATGTATGTTTAGAGTCAACCACTTTTTCTACGGCCACATGGATGGACTGCAAATACAAGGTAAATGAGTCATAAGTTTTTCTTAGTATTTGAAGTGAGACTTATACGGAATGGCTTATTAACTTTTTTCCTTTTTCAATACTCAGAATTCAAATTAGTTGCAAGAGAAATCTGCAAGCTCCCATCTTTCTTCTCCACGTCACTTTTCAGGAAGATTGATGTCAATAATACAGGTTTTGTTACTAGGTGTGTGCTTCTTATGCTTTTTTTGTATGGTGGAATCGAATATGCACATAGTTTGTAGTGTGCTTCTAGCTTGCTTTTCATTTTATAGCTGCTCTTTCATGAGTTTGGTGATTACATTATACTACAACTCACTATAACAGTCTTTATTTTATGCAGAGAAGCATTTATTGATTATTGGATAAATGGGAACATGTTGATAATGGATACCACAACCCAAATATTTAAGATACTAAAGCAGCAAAATCAGAATTTCCTTGTGAAGGTAATTTTTATTTTTTCACTGACTTACTCAATAATAATAGCGAATTTTCTTCCTCCAACCTCCTTTCTCTTCTGTTTGCATTTCCGTTCTCAGCTTTCTTTTGCTTTGACAGGATGATTTCAAGCCACTACTCAAAGAACTCTTGGCAACACATCCTGGACTAGAGTTTTTGCAAGGCACACCTGAATTTCAAGAAAGATATGGTTAGGTCTCAAATTGAGTACATTTTACTCAGTTTCTTGTTTCATCTCATCTTGGCTTTTCCCTCTTGGGTATTCCTTGAGTTATGGTGTTTAGTATAGATTCCTAAGAGCATATTAATCATTGGTGCATGCAGAGAATGTGGCATTACTGTGTAGGACTTTGACTAGTTTGCATATGTATTTTGTAAGCTATGATTTTCTCGATTGTGTTAGACATCTTGTAACTTTCAATTCCATAGAGCTGTTTGTTGTCTCCAATAGGTGTATGACTCCTGTCGTTTCTTGTTTTTTCAAATCATGCTTGTAATATAAGGGGATAATTTGGCTAAAATTTGCTATCTTTGTCTATTATCAACGTGAATTGGATTGTGGATCATCTGTTAGTCATGAAATTGCGGGAACACTTTTAGTTTTTACATTGCCTGGAGTCCACATTCTTTACATTTGCTGCTGCTTTTGAAAATGATGGCAATGAAAGTTGTCTTTTCAAGAATGCAGTTGTCTGATACAGTTTGTATTTTGATTGGCCAGCTGAAACTGTTACCTACAGAATATTTTACTACATAAATAGATCTGGAAATGGTCGACTTACATTTAGGGAGCTTAAACGGGGAAACTTAATTGATGCTATGCTTCATGCCGACGAAGAAGAAGATATCAACAAAGTGTTGAGGTACTGAAAAAATGAGTTTGTTAATTGCTGTTAATATTGAATCAGGCTTTAAGTTGCGACTAAATTTTTGTCACTTCTATTGCTATCAACATTTTTCTATTTACTCTGGCAACTAGGTATTTCTCATATGAGCATTTCTATGTCATATACTGCAAGTTCTGGGAGCTGGATACAGATCACGATTTCCTGATTGACAAAGAAAACCTTATGAAATATGGAAACCATGCTCTTACATACCGGATTGTCGACAGAATATTTTCCCAGGTTTGTCTAAAAAATCTTGATCTATGAGCATGATTTATAGTGCATGCTTCCCTAAGGCTTCTGTCCTTCTCGTTCCAAGTTAATAGGTCTCTTAAAATGACTGTGATCATGGATGCATTGGTTTCTACTCAGGTTGCTAGGAAATTTACTAGCAAAGTTGAAGGGAAAATGGGGTATGAAGATTTTGTCTATTTCATACTTGCGGAAGAAGATAAATCGTCAGAGCCTAGCCTAGAATATTGGTAAGCTGTGATATAAGTATCCAAAAGTGGCAGACAGATAGCATTTTGAGTGTTTTATCTGACAAAAGTAGATATTGGACCAGGTTTAAGTGCATAGACTTGGATGCAAATGGGATTCTTACGCGGAATGAGATGCAATTCTTTTATGAAGAGCAGTTGCATCGAATGGAGTGCATGGCGCAAGAGGCTGTTCTTTTTGAGGATATCTTATGTCAGATAATTGATATGATCGGACCAGAGGTTCAACAATATGTCTCATGCTATTATGATTTTTATATGCTTGAACTCTTCTTTTTTTAAAGAACAATATAGGACATTGGGAGAAGTAGTTGATGTTCCCAGTTTTTCACTAGACTCTTACAAACTTTTGCTGTTTGTGTTTGATTGTTTCTTGTTTTCTGTCACAGGATGAAAGCTACATAACCCTGCAGGACCTGAAAGGCTCCAAGCTCTCTGGAAACGTCTTCAACATCCTGTTTAATCTTAACAAATTTATGGCATTTGAAACACGGGATCCATTCCTCATTCGTCAGGTACTTGTCGTCTGATATTCTACCTTGCTGCTTTCTTGACATTACGGACCTCTTATAACATTTTAAAATGGGAAACAGGAGCGAGAGAACCCAACATTGACAGAGTGGGACCGTTTTGCACATAGAGAATATATAAGGCTTTCAATGGAAGAAGATGTTGAAGATGCATCTAATGGAAGTGCTGAGGTTTGGGATGAGTCACTGGAGGCTCCCTTCTGAGTTCATCTAGGTATGCTTCCCTGGATTCACTCTTTATTGTCTAGAAGCAACAGAAAGTAACATCTGTGGGATGGATAAAAGAAAGGAAAAGTAAAAAACTTGGAATCATGCAGGGTGTTTCATTATCACTGAACAGAAATACCAAACATCATTGTGTAAAAATCTTGGGAGCTTTTCTGGAGTAACAAAAGGGAAAAAAACGAGTATCCTCTGCTTCAACATTCGTTCTTAGATCATCGGTGGAAGGTATCTTCTCAAGGTTTGAAAACCGGAAATTGCTTGGAATTTCTGTTTTCCTTTCAGTTTAGTTTACACAGGAGTCCATTTATTTTATAATCAGCAATCCTGGATTGCATATTACAAACTGCACTTGTTCATCCGTATTGCATTTTCTGTGCTTTTGTTCAATCTATGAGTTTATTTGTACTTTGTAGCTTATGATATACTAAACCATCTCCTGTGCTGTTCAGAATTGTCAATGTGCCTTCAATCAATTAGTTTTTTTTTTTTTTTTTATGTGGAAACATCCTAGAAACTGGATTACTTCATATTTTCTTATACAGTAAAACAGTACTATTAGATCAATCTCAGGTTTTACTTTGAAATAATGCTACGATTTTGTAGATAGGTTCAAATAGAATGATACTGAGTCTCCAGTAAGAAAAGTTGAAAGTTATATCATATATGGATGACTTTGTGATGCATCATTAGAAAAAAAAAAAGGAATTGCTTTACAGAAACGGTGATGGAAGCTGTATGACTTGCTGACCAGTGTGTTATTATGAGATGCTTCATTTGCGGTTCTACCAAAACTTTCATCATCAATTTAGTAGTTTTTTTTTTGCGCGAAATTATGTATTTTTGTAAATCCCTTTTTAGAATCCTACTAGGTTTGGTTGGCCATCCTACTTTGATCAACAAATTGAGATACATTTTGTGTTTATCATTGACGGTTCTAAACTCTAAAATGGAAATATCTTACGAAAAATATCTCTCCTGACGACTATAATATCTCTCGTTGAACAAAATTTCCAATTGAGTAAACCAATAAGGTTTTTGGTTTGGTTTGGGTTGACCTTGACTTTAGAAAAGTAAAATCGCTTATTCAATCTAAATAGTTTTAGTTGTGTGGATTGGTCCATATTTCATATATTGTTTTAAACTTACGTATAATATTCAAAGCTATAGAAAAATGAAATATACTACGGATATTTTCGAATCTTATTAAATTCGTTGCTTTGGATGAAACCATTATTTGACATGTCGTCAAATTAGGACCATGTTTCATTCATCATAACAAAATCATCGAGGGAGTAGATAAAATATATGTAGAGAGCTCTTTATTTATTACAAATGCCATGACTTTACAATATCCTCCTCATATTAAGAAGCCATATATGAAACATACATCAACTTCGATTTTTTATTCAGAGCAACCCATTGATTATGTATGATAGTATTGCATGTTGATGATCATTTCATTCAAGGACAGAAAATGACATTGTAGTTGTTTCCAGTAGGGCAAGCGAACTGGCCGGTCTTACCATCATTAGGGTAAGTGTAGACGTCCGGACACCGTTGCTTGAAAAAACTAGAGAGTTGGGTTGGTCCACAGTCTTTATTCACGTTGCAACAATCTTCCTCCCTCTTAAACATCGGACACGGCCCGTTGCAACCATTATCCTTTCTTAGTTCTCCAGGACACTCTCTTACAATATCTGCGGTACACCTTAATATACAAAAACATAAAAACAATACATAAGAATTGTTGTTTTTAGAAACTACGTGATTCTAATTCAAAACTAATTGGTAATAAGTAAAGAGAGATCCAGTATACTCCAGTGTAAAATTTTACCTAATGACTTTGCAATTTCCAGAAGCAGCGCTGAACTCCATTGGAATATTGAATCCATCGATTACCGAAATATCGTAAAAATCTTGGTTTGCGTATTGTGTGAGTGCATACTCTGCCAAAGTATTTGGTGGTTGTCCATAAGAGGTGCACTCAAGAAGACCGCCACAGTCTCCAGTTCCGCAACTACCTCTCCCAGAGGCATCGAAATTGCAGTTGGTACGACCCCAAATCCGAGCCTGGACAGTACCTGGATTAGCATTCACAGTCCATATACCGCCTCTTTCGAGTCGTTTCCCACCGCCAGGTGTCCCAGCAGCCCAAACAACATATGGACAATTATTCTTCACAGTGATTGTAGCTGCATCAGCTGGGAACATTAAGTATAAGATCACAAATGCAAAGAAGAAAATTATAGGGAGGGTTTTGAAAGAAACCATTTTAAAGTAAGATTAAGCAAAGACTTTCTATATAGCATTTAGAAGATGTTGTTATCGTGTTTATATAGGTGGATCAGAGGGTATTGCCGTCATTTAGTAGATATAACGTATGTGTTGGGCAAATAAATTATGGAATTTTTTTAGCATGGAAAATTATAGTTACTACTATAAGTCAGTCAACCTAAGCTAGTCATCCAACCAACACCACATAACTTTCATGGACCTAATTTTTTTTTTTTTTTTTTTTTTTCCCATAGACCTAATTTAGTTCATTATGTAATCATTTTCTGGATTTTTTGCCCACTAGATTGATTGTCCCTAAATTATTGGCACTGCTAAGTTTTGCAGCAAATTACATCAATATTATCTTTTAAATTATGTGATTTTTAAATAAAATTTGATCAGGGGCATAAGGCATGTAATAGTTAGTCACAAATTAATTAAGTAGTAAGGCATGTAATAGTTAGTCACAAATTTTAAACAGACATTAATAAAGTGACGTATTATATATTGTCTCTTGTTGTGACTTTATTTACTATATTTATAAAACTTAACACAAAAAAACTGAATAATCCAAACTAAAAACTATGTGTAGTTAAGCTGTGGATGATAATTTATCACTGTTATTAGTACATTGATTACGTTCAAAAATTCTATGATGTACTAGAATAAGTGTATCAAACTGTAAAAAAAAAAAAAAAGTGTATCAAACTGTCTTTATCAAAAAAATTGAAAAAAAAAAAGAAATTTTTTTGAAAAAGATCACGGAAATAATCATAATAAATAAAGAAACGGTGGATGACTTTTCTATATGTCAAGTGAGGACTTGGCACTTCATCTTACTACTACTTTTCTATTTTATTCTAGAGACACTTCATAATTTGCCACAGAAATTATTAAATGTTCCAAAGTTGCCACTTTACTCTGGAAAAGATAAATTATGGGTATAATGATCCTGTAGCTGACACTTCTACCCCTCTTTCCTTCAGCTTCCGTTGGGCGGGAAAATAGAAACCAAAGTTGACACATCATTTGCCATGTCGACAAGCGAGTGATATGGGCATGTGAGGAGAGTGAAAAAATAATAGGATTATACTGTTTACTGTTTCAAAAAATAAATCTTTCAATTTTGCCATTTTACTGTTTAAAGGACAAATTATAACAATAATTCAACTATTCATGACAATTTTACCCTTATGGCCAAATAAAATTTTATTACACGAAAACAGATGAATATATTTTCTATGCAAATTTTGTCCACCACTAAAATTAAACTCTATCCAACCAATAAAACTAAATCCTAAATTATAAAATAGAAAACCTAAATCCAAAACTAAACCCTAAAGTATAAATATAGAACCCAAACCCTAAATTATAAATATATAACCCAAACGTAAAACTTAGTACACGAAAACAAATGGAAATATTTTCTATGCAAATTTTGTCCACCACTAAAACTAAACTCTATCCAACCATTAAAACTAAATCCTAAATTATAAAATAGAAAACTCAAATTCAAAACTAAACCCTAAAGTATAAATATAGAACCCAAACCCTAAACTAAATTCTAAATTATAAATATATAACCCAAACCTAAAAGTAAACCTAAATTATAAATAGGGAACCCAAACATTATATGTTAGCTATCTAAACATAAAACTAAACTATAAATTAGAAACATAAAACCTAAACAAAATATCTTAATTATCCAATTATTATTGATCCGTGGACAAAAACATTACACAAATATGTACACCAAAACATATAAACAAAAAAAAACTTCAACATAACCAAAGGCAAAAAAGTCATTTTACCATAGCTGAGTGGCAAAATCCGAATTTTGAACAGTACAATGGCAAAAATGGAATGTCATTACTACAGTAGTAATTTTTTTTTAATTAATTCAAAAATAAAATAGCTGACACAGTAAAAAAAAATTGTAGGGTAAACCCCTGAAGCAATTCTCCCAATTTGAAATTGGTGAGGAGATGAACAATACCATGCGCAGGACAGGAAACAATGAGCGTGAGAGAAAATGAGAGTAAGGGTAAAAATGACTTTTATCGGGGGCAGATGGAAGTGGTTTAATTGGAAGATTAAGTCTACATTAATAGCGAAATTTTAATTAATTCTTTATTCTACATATATGCTTCTTTTTTTTTAATACAAACTTATATATGATTGTTGATTAGTCGTCTTTTATTTTATTTATTTATTAAGTTTTTAGCTTCAGTCATTTATTTGTTTTCTAGAGCCAATTTTTAGGTGTTCAAAAAAACTAATTTTTATTAATCAGATTTCAGACTTTTTACTATGAGACTAATCCTTCCAAAGTGACTATAATTCTCAAGTAGTCTATTCACCAAGATTTCTAATAGGCATAAAACATGACACTATTTTTAAAACTAATTTTCTTATTACTTTCTAAAAGATTTTTTGTGACAACAATATTTTTCTATTCCATCATATCTGATAAAAAAAAAAAAAAATCAGTGACACGTATTATGGGATTTATCTTCCCTTTGGTTTTAGTTTTTTGTTCAATAAGAAGTTCGAACATGAACTTTTTCGGTATCATTCTAATTCATTATGTGCAAGGTGGAACCGTGGAAGAGAATCTGAAACCAACTAAATTTTTTTTTTTTTTTAAGACAATTTTTCTACTATTGTGAGATTACACATTTGTCTTTTTCAGATAATTAAAATTGACGACTAAATTTTAACTTAGGTTTCTTATCATTAAATGAATTGACATGTTCATGTAAAGTCTCTTTTTGTTTTTTAGTTGCAATTGGTTTAGTTTTAATTTTTATGTGAGCATGTAATGTTATAAACTAGCATATACATGTTGACATAAAAGTTAAAACTAAACCAATTGCAACTACATTAGCATTTACAAAATTTAAGTTAGAAGAAAGTTACGTCAAAACATATTTCGCTAATACTATCACATTGGACATTTTTTTTCTTTTCAAAATTTTCTTTAAGGAGTTTTTCTTTATCTATTTTTCATTCTTTTTTCTTTCATTTCACTTAAAACTTCCATTGCATCATCAAATTGTTAATATTTGTAATCTATGATTTTGTTGTACATTACAACATTAACCTCTACGTTCATTTCTTCCATTCGTCTAATCAACATTTGGTTGAGATCTATTTTTAAATTATTTTTACAATTAAATGCTCTATTCTAAATTATTGGCTATGGAGAAAACAAATCATGAATTATAGTGGTATTTGACTATAACATAACATATGAAAATCAATAATTTAATTACAATAATTTAAATATTTTTTTCTTATTTTTTCTTGGAACAAATACTTGTTTTTGAATTTAACAGTATCGTATGTAATAGTTTTAAACTAAACTGATCCGTAGAAAAATCATGAATTATGAATGGATACATGCTTTTTAAAGTTTAATTATTGAAATGAAATTTAGAATTAAAAAAATGAAAATGAGAATTTTTTGTGAATTCCCGATATAGAATATACATATGTAAAAGAGAGTGGTAATGCCTACAACTGAAAATATAATTTTTATAAGAATTTTAGTGATGATTGGCAAAGGTAATAAGATAGACTTATATTGACAACCAGAGCCAACATCAAAAATATACTTCAGAAATGTTATAAAAATATCAAAAAGACGACGTTCAAACTTTTTTTTTTATTATTTTATTTTCTGTTTTGTATTTCATTTTTTTGTATTTTCGAAAAATAAATTTTTACATTTTAATATGTAATGTAATTTTAAATGAGATAATTTTAATGATTTATAAATTACATATATAAAAATAGTTTACATTCTACTTATTTACATAATGTATCTACTATATACAGTATTTATTTGTAAATACTTGTCAACAAATATTACTTATATTTTTATCTATATTTTGGATCTCTCTCTTTTCACACAGTGTACAAGAAAAATAAAAAACTTTTTTTTCTTTTTCTTTTTTTCTTTTCCCTGTTGCATTTCCCAATCACTTATACACTCCTTCCTTAATCGGAATCGGAGAAGGAGACTAAAACCTGATTCAATCTCTACTTTTCTTCTCACTCAACTTGGTTAAATTTCTCATTGCGCCTCTTCAATTTCTTCATCCACATCAAAAATCGCTGATTGATTTGTTGGATCACGTGAATAAGAATGAGTCTGGTGGATACGATTGTTCCCGGAGACATGGCTTGTTTAGATGCAGATTTGTTGCAGCTACAAGAGATGTCTTCATTTGTGCTGAGTTCTAAACCTGGTTTCACTCAGAAGCTCTTTGATCAATGGCTCTCTCTTCCTGAAGCTCATCGTCAGGTAAATTAGGATTTGGGTTTTTCCATTTTGTATCTCAGCTCTGTTCTGCTTCATTGGCTTTATCGATTTTGGTGTAAAGTTTGAATCTTTGATAGTGTTAGTTACTGTAGCAGAATCTGAACTTTTGTTTTGCTTGTGTACTATTTGGTTTTCAAGATTGCATCATTGGTTCTCTTCATTTTTTCTTCTGTTCTGCTAGATTGGATTTGTGTAAAGTTCGAATCTTTGATTGTGTTAGTAACTGTAGCAGAATCTGAACTTTTGTTTTGCTCGTGTCCTATTTGGTTTTCAAGATTGCATCATTGGTTCTCTTGTATCTGAGCTCTGTTCTGCTTCATTTGATCTACTGCTATGTTAGATTAGATTTGTTGAGAATTGGTGTAAAGTTCTAATCTTTGATTGTGTTAGTAACTGTAGCAGAATCTGAACTTTTGTTTTGCTCGTGTCCTATTTGGTTTTCAAGATTGCATCATTGGTTCTCTTGTATCTGAGCTCTGTTCTGCTTCATTTGATCTACTGTTCTGTTAGATTAGATTTGTTGAGAATTGGTATAAAGTTTGAATCTTTGATTGTGTTAGTAATTGTAGCAGAATCTGAATTTTGATTTGCTTGTGTCTTATTTTCCTAGATTGCATCATTAGTTAATGATGCTATAGCTGGAGCTCCTTTAAATGTTACTGGAAATGCATCTGGTTCAAATTCTGCAACTAGTAATGCCATACCATCTATGTTTCCTGCGGGAAGTGCTCCTCCGCTTTCGCCAAGGAGTTGTGGTTCACCGCGTACAACGAAACAACGAGGCCCTTCTAACTTGGGTTCTTCGCTAAAAGTTGTCAATGAGCCTGTTAAAGAGCCAATGCCTCAGGTTTTGAACTCCTTCTGCAAATTTTAATGATTGTATTCATTGCTCATCTTCTATATACTAGTGGAGTGTAAATACTGATTTTTAAACATTGTGATGATTGTAGTTCTATTTTCAAAATGTTCGTCCACCTCCAAGCGAGGTAAAAGAGCAATGTATGTTTAGAATCAACCACTTTTTCTATGGTCACTTGGATGGACTGCAGATACAAGGTAAGTAGTCTTAGCTTTTCTAATATTTATGACTACTCTTACCCAGAATGCCATATTAACTTTATTCCCTTTTCAATACTCAGAATTCAAACTAGTCACCAGAGAAATCTGCAAGCTCCCATCTTTCTTCTCCACTTCACTTTTCAGGAAGATCGATGTCAATAATACGGGTTTTGTTACTAGGTGTGTGCTTCTATACTTTTTGTATGGTGGAATCTGATATGTGCATACTTTGCAGTGTACTTCAAGCTTCTTACTCGTATCATACTCACTTTTTCATGAGTTTGGTGATCACAGTAATTAATGTTTGATTACACAGAGAAGCATTTATTGATTATTGGGTAAATGGGAACATGTTGATAATGGATACAACGACCCAAGTATTTAAGATACTAAAGCAGCAAAATCAGAATTTCATTGCTAAGGTAAATTTCTTTTGATTGGCATATTCAGTCACGAAAGCGAGTTAATTTCACAATCTCCTTGCTCTTATGTTTGCATTTTCAGGATGATTTCAAACCACTCCTTAAAGAACTGTTGGCGACACATCCTGGGCTAGAGTTCCTACAAACCACACCTGAATTCCAAGAAAGATATGGTTAGGTCTCAACTTCATATACATATTAGTCAGTATTCTATTTTATCTCATGTTTTCATTTCGCTCTTGGTATTGCTTGAGTTATGGTGCTTAGTAATTGAAAGAGAGTTTGGTTGTACATTTTATTCTTCGAAGTATATGGTTAGCTATCATGCTAGTAAAGAAGGCTATGTGAATAAGTCTGTTCTGTGTGGGGTATGATGTGTTACCTAAATCTCTCGGATTGTTACCACATCAATCGTATTACTAGATAACTAAGATAATTTTGATAATTGATGCATAGAGATGTTAATGTGCCATTACTCTGTATGGATTTGGTATGTTTTATAAGCTAAGATTTCTTTGTTTTGTCTACTTCATTAGTTTTTTTAGTGGACGTGCTCTATGAATCATGTGTCAGTTCGTAATGTAATTTGGTGCACACTATTATTGTTTGCTATGTCTGGAGTCCACATTCTTTGGTATTTGCTGCTATTGTTGAAGATACGTTGTCTTTTTAAGGATTCAGTTTTGTCTGATACATTTTGTATTTTGTTGGACCAGCTGAAACTGTCACCTACAGAATATTTTACTACATAAATAGATCTGGAAATGGTCGACTTACGTTTAGGGAGCTTAGACGGGGAAACTTAATTGATGCAATGCGACATGCTGACGAAGAAGAAGATATCAACAAAGTGTTGAGGTACTGAAAAAAAAAATCCGTGCTATTGAGTGTATATATGGTTTTGTTTCTGTATTTGACATCAACACTTTTCTATTTACTTTGGCAACTAGATACTTCTCATATGAGCATTTCTATGTCATATACTGCAAGTTTTGGGAGCTGGATACAGATCATGATTTCTTGATTGACAAAGAAAATCTTATGAGATATGGAAATCATGCTCTTACTTACCGGATTGTCGACAGAATATTCTCCCAGGTTTTGTCAAGATCTTTTTGAGTGGTTTTTAATGCTACTACTTGAGTATTTTGTTCGTATTTCAAGACTTCTGTTCTTCTTGTTCCAAATTAATAGTTCTCTTAAGAGGACTGTCATCATGGTTTCTACTCAGGTTGCTAGGAAGTTCACTAGCAAAGTTGAAGGGAAAATGGGGTATGAGGATTTTGTCTATTTCATACTTGCGGAAGAAGATAAATCGTCAGAGCCTAGCCTAGAATATTGGTAAGCTGTGATATAAGTATCCAAAAGTGGCAGACAGATAACATTTTGAGTGTTTTATCTGACACAAGTATATATGGTACCAGGTTTAAGTGCATAGACTTGGATGCAAATGGGATTCTTACGCGAAATGAGATGCAATTCTTTTACGAGGAGCAGTTGCATCGAATGGAGTGCATGGCGCAAGAGGCTGTTCTTTTCGAGGATATCTTATGCCAGATGATTGATATGATCGGACCAGAGGTTCAACGATATGTCTCATGCTATTGTTGGCTATTATAGGCGTTAAGCTAATCTATATTAAAAGGAAAATATAGGATGTTCCCAGATTTTCTTTCTGACTCTTGCAATTTAGTTGTTTGTGTTTGATTGTTTCTTGTTATCTGTCACAGGATGAAAGCTACATAACCCTGCAGGACCTGAAAGGCTCCAAGCTCTCTGGAAACGTTTTCAACATCCTATTTAACCTCAACAAATTTATGGCATTTGAAACACGGGATCCATTCCTCATTCGCCAGGTACTTTTCGTCTGATATTCGACCTTGCTGCTTTCTTGACATCACAGACCTCTTATAACATTTTAAAATGGGAAACAGGAGCGAGAGAACCCAACATTGACAGAGTGGGACCGTTTTGCACATAGAGAATATATAAGGCTTTCAATGGAAGAAGATGTTGAAGATGCATCCAATGGAAGTGCTGAGGTTTGGGATGAGTCATCACTGGAGGCTCCCTTCTAAGTACATTGAGGTAAGCTAAGTAAATGACAAAAATCGTATTGTCTAGTAGATGAAAACCAGTGGAAATGGATAAGAAAAAGGAAACATATATATAAAACTTAGAAGTAGAAGGTTGTGTAAATGTTGGTTTTTATCTCATGATATTAAGTTAAAATCATGCAGAATCAGTAGAAAAGGGAATGACAAAGTATCAATCATCTGCTTCAACAAATGGTTCTGAGGTCATCATCATTTCAGGAAGAGTATTCTTCTCAGATTACTTACTTAGCTTGGATTTGTTTATAACTTCCCTTTTGGGTTTAGATTTACAGAATTCTATTTATTAATAATAATCGTCTAGCGCATGGCTTGCTAGGTCTTCTTCTTCTTCACCTGTATTGTTGTATTCAATGTACTAAAGTTTCTATCTCTGGTGGGTTTGTTTGTAGCTGTGTTATTTCATCATCATCTTAAATTGTGAAAATCAATGCCATAGTTGCTTCATTTTCTTGGCTGGTTCTGTTTTTAGAGGAATCCTAGAAAGTATATTAGTTTATATTTACTATAACATTAACTTTAATCTCATTCTCACAGGTTTGCTTATTTTTAATATTAAGTGGCCCCAATTTGGCTAATTTTGTACAATTATGTTTTGTATAAATGGTAATTAGGTTTTATTAAAAACAGTGATGGGAGATAAAAATGAAAAAAATTGAAAACCGAACCAGTCAAACCTGGAAAAATAGAAAAAAAGAGAGACGTAAAGCTGAAAAAAAAAAAAAAAAAAAAAGGAGAAATCAGATGGTAAAGTCGTAAATAAATTCAAAACAAAAGGGTAATCAAAAAGTCCTCCCTTCACAGAACCGTAAAACAAAAAAAAACAAATCAAAAGATTTCAATTGTTGAGAGATCTGAGTTTAAGCTCAGGCATTAATGGCGAACTAAGTTCTTAAACGCTACATCGACTCTTCGCTCAACCATCATTCTTCTTCGTCTCATCCGTGTTTTTGGATCGGAATCCTGCGGCTCCGTTGTTTCAAAATTCCTCATACCTCCTCAGGTGCTGCTTCTTCATCTTTTGTCTTAAGAATGAAAAAAAAAAAAAGAGTTAATAAATATAGAGAGAAATGTGTAAATATTGCTAATGCTGGTTCTTATGATTCTCTTTAATAAACACTCAAATATCGAATAGTTTATATAGCTTTAATGCGTTAATTTTGGTGTTACATTTTTTTTTTTTTTGAAATATTCGCTAATTATTTCATTTTAAAAATTGATGAAATTCTTCTTTGGAATCTGTAGGTTTGTTTATTTATATATATATATTGGAGCTTTAGAAGAAGAATCTGTGGTTGAAGAAGAAGAAGATAAAATATCTTCATCGTTTTCTAGGGTTTTTGTTTGTGATTTCTGGTAATGGAGGAAAATAAAACTTGATAAGAAAAAAAAAAAAAAAAAAAAAAACAGAGTTGGAGCCCTTATGGAAGATTACTCAAAGTATACTCATAGTCCTGCACATTTAGCTGTTGTGCTTCATGATCACGCGGCGCTTAGGCGAATCGTGTTGGAACTTCCTCAATTAGCTAAGGCTGGTGAGGTTAATAACGAGGCTGAGTCTTTAGAAGCTGAGTCTCATGCTGATGCTGTTACGGCTGTTATTGATCGTCGTGATGTTCCTGGCCGTGAAACGCCTTTGCATCTTGCTGTTCGTATGCGAGATCCTATCTCTGCTGAGGTTTTGATGTCTGCTGGAGCAGATTGGAGTCTACAAAACGAGAATGGTTGGAGTGCGTTGCAAGAAGCGGTTTGTACTAGAGAGGAAGCGATTGCTTTGATTATTGCAAGGCATTACCAGCCTCTTGCTTGGGCTAAATGGTGTAGGAGACTTCCTCGGATTACTGCTTCCGCATCTCGTATCCGTGATTTTTACATGGAGATTACTTTTCATTTTGAGAGCTCGGTTATTCCTTTTATTAGTCGTATTGCTCCATCGGATACTTACCGGATATGGAAGCGCGGTTCGAATCTCCGTGCTGATATGACCCTTGCTGGTTTTGATGGGTTTCGTATCCAACGAGCAGATCAGACGTTTCTTTTTCTAGGAGAGGGTTACACGTCCGAAGATGGGAAAATGTCACTACCTCCTGGTTCGTTGATTGTTCTTTCTCACAAGGAAAAAGAAGTGACAAACGCTTTGGAAGGGGCAGGTACCCAACCTACGGAAGCCGAAGTTGCTCATGAAGTGGCACAAATGTCTCAGACTAACATGTATAGGCCTGGCATTGATGTCACTCAGGCTGATTTAGTTCCTCACTTGAATTGGAGACGGCAAGAGAGAACAGAAATGGTCGGGAGTTGGAAAGCGAAAGTGTATGATATGCTTCATGTGATGGTTAGCGTTAAATCAAGAAGGGTTCCGGGTGCAATGACCGATGAGGAACTGTTTGCTGTTGATGAAGAAAAAATGGCTAATGGTCCCGAGAATGATGGCTTTGAAGATGTATTAACGTCTGAGGAAAGAAAGCAATTGGATTCAGCTCTGCGGATGGGAAACTCCGATCCTGTTGAAGATGAAGAGATTGACATTAACAATCACCCTGAAAATGGTTCAGGAGAAGTAGCCAATGGTGCTCCTGCCAAGGATAAGAAAGGCTGGTTTGGCTGGAATAAGAAAGGCTCGAAACCTGGTCAAGATGGTACTGAAGATACAACAACAAAGCCCAAGAAAGGCTCGAAGTTGGCACCAGAAGAGGTAAACCAGAAAGAAAAAGGGAAAAGCCAAAGATCGTCATCTGATAATACCAAAGAGGCAAAGGACAAAGGCGGTGCCAAGAAGAAGAAAAATGAGAGCGAATACAAGAAAGGGTTAAGACCTGTATTGTGGTTAACACCTGATTTCCCTCTCAAGACAGAGGAGCTTCTTCCGCTTCTCGATATATTAGCCAATAAGGTCAAAGCCGTGAGGAGACTCAGAGAGCTCCTTACCACAAAACTTCCCACGGGGACATTCCCTGTCAAGGTAAATTCTTTTGCACCGTAATGGATTTCCCGTTCAGCTAATCGTATGTTTTCCTTACCGGGTTTTGTCTGCTCATTTGTGCAGATTGCGATCCCCCTTATTCCAACAGTCCGAGTTCTAGTCACTTTTACTAAATTTGAAGAGCTCGAACCATCTGAGGAATTCTCAACGCCTCCTTCTAGCCCAGTGTTTCATGATGCAAAGTCATCAGAGAATTCATCGTCGGCATCATGGATGTCGTGGATGAAAGGTACTCGAGGTGGTGGCCAATCAAGTGACAACGACAGTAACCGCTTCAAGGACACGGAAGTTGACCCTTTCCTCATACCATCGGATTACAAATGGGTCGACACAGCTGAGAAGAAACGCAGATTGAAAGCCAAGAGAGCTAGAATCAGGAAGAAGAAACAAGCTGCTTCAAAAGCCAGTGACTCGAGTTCCCGTTCCAATCAAGAAACGGCAACAATAGTCTGAGTATTCATCCTGAAGAAACATGATATGTCACTTAGATGAGAAAAGGTTGGTTGTGTTATTGCTATTGATCTTTGTAGCAATATCTTTCGTATTTGTGAAATTCTTAAGGAACAACCATTTTGCTCTGTTCAGTTTGATCTTCAAATTTTCACTTTAGAATCGGTTTCGTTGATTGACGGTAACTCTGAACTGTTACCAAACCGTACTAAACCTTCTTTTATAATACTGAAAACTCTTTGTACAACAGATGAAGGAATAAGGAGAGGAGTCTCTTGTTCTATACATAGCGGAACCGGTAAAGTTTACCAGAACCGGTCTTTATTTACACTAAGATAACCTGACATGACTTTCCCACCGGTATTCCTCATACCGTCGATGAGGAAACACCAAGTGGAACCCAAAGCTCCGACGAAGAAATCAGCATCCGAAGCCATTAGGAAGTTAACCAGAGGATAGTTCGTACTCATCTCTCTCCCGAGGCTAGCTTCGTACTCAGCCATCGATTTATTACCGACTTGCCTCGCTACTTTCGTGTAATAGAATCTCCAGTGAGCATAATCTTTGCTTCTGTCCACAACTTCCTTCATCTCCGTTGAGAGCCATATCCTGTTGAGCTCTGGAAACCGATCTCTGATCCGATCAGCTAGCCGCATGTACTCCTCTAAAGCCGCAACTCTCATCTCGCACGCTTTGTCTCCCATCCGTACGTGAACGCTCAGCATTGGCCTCGGAATCCATGCCTTGTGATTCGACCACACGTGATCCTCAATCTCCGTCCTAAAAGTCTTCTTCTTTCTCCAATCTCCTGCAGTTAGAACCACCTCGGCAGCTTCTTTTCCAAATGCGGCATTTCGAGCAGTGTTCATCAGACCACAAGTATATTCAGTTTGATATCTCATTAAGTATCTCACAGCCTGTGCTCTCCACCATCTTCGATCCATTTTCCGGTGACTGGGAATCAAACTTCCATTGATTTCTGTAGTAGGCTTCATATAACTCCAAGGCTTACCCCATAGCTTTGGTATAGGCCCAGTCCATATCTTCTTTGAGCTGTAGTTTTGTTTCCCTGTTACAATCCCACTCTCCCACGCTCCTCTCTTCTTCGCAACCGCAAACGCGCGTTTCCTACACTCTTCTGACGTTTCCGGTAGAAAATAGCAAGACCAGCTTCCTCGAGAAGAACCTGCAACCAAACAAACAGAAAATTCAAAATCCAAAACCCGGAAATGTAGCCTATAATGTCGCTATCTTAAGGATTACTAGTTGATTTGTTAAAACATTGACTACCTTTGCAACCATCATGATCTGCTCGGTTATAGTGATTTGCAACGAGCACTCGGTTTTCGTTTATAGCGATCGCGAGAAGACCAGTCATTCCAGCAATCTGAGCTCCAATCCCAAAACCAGGAAGTGTTTCCCAATCAGCTATAAGGAACTTGAGACTCTTGTTTTCACAGTCCAAAGGATGCTGATGAATCCATATATCTCTTTGCACTCTCCTCGTTAATGGATAGTTCTCTTCATCTCCTCCATTGATCTGAAGAAAACAAGCTTTTGATCATCCATCATAGTAATTAAACTTGAATAACAAAGAAGAAGAAGAAAGAAGGAAGCATACCCAAGGAGGTAATGTCCAATTCGCTATCCGAGTATCCAAACGCTCCCTAACTCTTGTCTTCTCCTCGCAATTCTCCAAATGTGGAGCGTTTGGTACATCGGATTTATCCATCCCTATCTTCTTCAAGAAGTCTTCATTGTTTAGTAATAAACTCTCCCAAGCAGAAACCAATAGTTTCACCTGATCATCCTCATCTTCTTCATCTTCTCCTGTCTCAGCTTTGCTCTTCCAATTCAGTTTCCGGTCTATGGTTGCTACCATATCTTTCATTACATGAAACGAACACAACAAGTTACTAAACCAACTCGCCCTTAAAATCTAAAACAAAAAAAAAGTTACTAAATCAAATTCTTGAGACTTACTGATGATTTGAGAAGTGGAATTACAAGGAGGAAAAGCAGAGGAGGAAGATGAAGAGGAAAAGGAGAAGGCGGCGAGCTCGAAGGTTCCAAGAGAAGTAAGAGCAGCTAAGAAGAGTGAAGTAAGACAAACTCCACATAGAAACCCAACTACACAGATTTGACATGGAAATGAATTTCCAAACTTTAATGCTTTCTCTGAAACTACTCTCTCTAATGACTTCATAACTCTCACTAAGAACCAAACACAGTTTTTGTTCTTTTTTTTTTTGTCTTTTACTTTTATTTTGTAACTGAAAATTTTCCCCAGAAAACAAGAGAGTTTTTTTTTTTTTTTCTCGGGAAAGTAGTTTTTTTCTCCTTACCTAAAATGTTCTAAGGAAACTAGTTTCTATTATAGCCAACACTTACCAACTATCAACCAGAAATCACATGTTTCTTTTCTAAGAAAAAATATATATTTTGTGGAGAAAAGATAGATCAAGATGCTTCCATCAAATTATGTTTGTTTGCTTCATTCATCAGTGGTCCATTTTCTCTTTTCCTGCAACAGAGAAAATAACAAAAATATATTTTAGAATTCTCAATAAAACAGATCAAACCAAATGAAAAACAAAAATAAACAGCTTCAAAAATCTGATGTACCTTTTATAGATTTTTCAGTCTTTTACTAGCTGAATAAGCACAAATGAAAAATTATTTCACGAGTAAATGAAGAAAACGAGGAAGGAGAAGGATAAAGAAAAAAAAAAAAAAGCTCATGAAACGGATTGTTACAATTTATGGAGATATTAAAGGAGAGAAGAGCATAACTGTTGATCGTATCTAAAACTCAAATTATTTTTAAAAGCATTTTGAACTATTAAAATTCTATTTTCCTTTTTTTAAAAAAAAATTTAGGAAAATTATGAATTTCGATGAAAAAACGACACATGGATGATAAAGAAAGAAAGAACAAAAGGCGTTTTTAACCAGCTGGTCTGAAAATGAGGCAGAGAATCATAACATAAATCCATTCGATACAAGCTAAGAATCCACTCAGAAAGAAATATATCTATCGACATTTGTTTACTTATAATTTTATTTAAAATACTAATCAAAGTTTTATTGAGAAAACAAAGAAAAAAAAAATTCATGGAAAGGGAGAGAAAAGAGAAAAGGCATTGAGAGGCTAACCCTGAAGCTCTGTTTCCTTAGGACATGAAAGTGACAAATGAGAGTTTGATGTTAGCGAGGTTGTGTTGTGTTGTGTTGTGTTAAAAAGTAATGTGTTTTTTTTTTTTAACTATACTTTATGATTTATGATGTTTGGTGAAGCAATTAAATACGATTCGTATGGTGGCTTGAAAAAGTAGAAGTGGCTTGGTTTTAAAGTTTAGTATAAAACACGGGATGATAATGATCATTTTTTTTTTCTCTTTTCGTACCGTATATTACTTGTTTTAAATTTTTGATTGCTTATGAAATTCATGAGCACGATTTGTACTATTAGTTCTGATTTTGACGTAAATTAAAATGATATTTACATGATATTCGGAGGTTCCAAGAAGTAGTCTGATGGAGCGTAGAATTAGGATAAGTTT
Organism: Barbarea vulgaris; assembly: GCA_963667165.1. Lineage (NCBI taxonomy): Eukaryota > Viridiplantae > Streptophyta > Magnoliopsida > Brassicales > Brassicaceae > Barbarea > Barbarea vulgaris. The sequence goes on along the minus strand of OY763891.1, from coordinate 16,502,999 downwards.
TCAATATTTGTATTTTACTTATTTTGTTAATTTTTAGTAATTATTGTTAAATAAAGTTGAGAGTTGTAACCTGTATAAATTTCTTTTTACAAATGCATAGAAAAAAATATTTTCAAAATCTATGGATTTCTTGTTTCATCTCTACAAACTTTCGCATTATTATAGTCTATACTAGGAAAATAAATTGTAAAAAAAAAATTTCATTAGAATAGTAATTTTGAAGAAATCCTAAACATTAAATAATTGCAGTTTATATTGATTGAGATGCTATATTTTCAATGATCATTTTGTTTTCTTGTTTGCATTTGGTCATTTAAATATTGTGAGAATTAGAACAAAAATTATGCATCACAAAAAAAAAAATGATACATAAAAAACTTTCACCATAAACAAATTAAAAAATATGTTTGCATAACTACACAACTCATGTATATTAGGAATTAATAGTCTTAGTGTAGTCAAAGAAATGAGAATCATCATATCTTATATAATAAAGTAAGATTTTTTTCTGAAAAACTCTGAAACGCTGACACGTGTCACTTATAACTCATTTTATAACTCTTCCTGAGATGCTGACACGTCAGGTACAACCTCTTTTCTAATTTTATAAGATATACTTTATTATATAAGATATATATCTTATACAAACTAGAACCAATAAATAAATAAATATTAGAATATTTATATATATTTTAATTTATTTTTGATAATATTTTAATTTTTCATAAAAGACATGATTGTTTTGGTTTTGCTACTTTTTGTAAAAGACATGATTTTTTTTAATGTATAATTTATTGCTGAATTTATATAATACATAATGAAAATCAGTAATCAAATAACTGAAAATGGCTTAAAAATACAACTATATAACAAGAGTGCCTTGATAAATGCAATTGGTAACCCTAAGTTTCTCTAATGGTCAATCCAAATACAAAAAAAAATATCATTATTAACTCCAACTATAAATTTTAATTGTAAATATCTTTCAAATATTTGGTAAAAACATGTGAATTTTTTCTGGCATTATTAACGTCTATTGGTGACGATGCATAATTATTCTCGGCAGAATGATCAAATCTGTAAGTACATACTCATATTTTTTCTGTTGTTATTAACGTCTGTTGGTGACAATGCGTAATTATTCTCCACAGAATGATCAAATCCATAAATACATACTCATGTTATCTTTAATTGGTGTATCTCTATTTGCTTTTATCTTTATTATTTTTTGAGTAGACAAGGAAGACAAAGAAGAAGGACAATATGTTGATGAAGTACATGACACAGAGGGAAATTCTAATATTATTATTACTAAAAGATTATTTAGAAAACAATATTATTTCTTATATAAAAAAATATTAATTATTTTTTTCATTTTTTCTTAATCTTTACTTTCTTGATAAAATATTTTTAGTTTATATATTTTCATACTAAACTCATAAAAACAATTGAAGAAAGATTACATAAGTATATTTTTTATACTACCTATACAATTAAAATTCACCATTAGGTTGACTCAAACATATGTAACATTATTTGAAAATATGTAATGATAAAGTTATTATCATTGGCATCACTGTTTGATGTTAGTATATTAGTTACCCAATAAAATCTACCATTGAATTAATTCAGACATCTACCCGATTAAACACATTTAAAGTAAATATAATAAAAATAAAAATAAAAATAAACTAAATCTACTTCTATATAATTTAAATTTTTTAGGTTTCTTTGACTACATTAAAACTATTAATTTTAATATAAGTGATTTCTGTAACTCTAAAAATATATTTTTTAATTCATTAGTGAAATTTTTTATTTTCATCATTTTTTGGGTCAAATTACTTTATGATAAACAGTTCAATTAAAATTAAAATTTAGAGATAAACTATTTAACTACAAAATAAAAATCTACACAATTTAATCGCTAATTTTCGTCATTTACCTTATTTTTTGAGTTGGTTTCCTTGAAACAAATATTTAGTTTTTGAGAATAAATAATTACTTATAAATAAATAAATTGTGTAATATAAAATATTTAAAATAATTAATTTAAATTAAAAGTAACTAAACATATTTCAATATATATTTAGTTATAAAATATTACATATTTCTTTATATTAATTTCAAACCAATGCAATGCATGGGATATTCCCTAGTTTTAAATAATTTATGACTTTTTACTCTCTTTATAATTTATTTTAAACAATACATTAATTATTATAAAGTAGGTAAAATAATTTAATTTTTAAAAATAAAAACTAAAATACAAGACCTAAGAAATCATATATTCTTTAGATTAAATATGAAATTTAAAATAAACATATAATAAAATTTAAAATAAATATTTAATAAACTAAATACTAATACTCTAAATCAAATATATTGATCAAATAATTAACATGTAAGCTCATAAATCACAATAGGTTGATTCAAATAAATCTATTTACCGTTACATTGATCTTAGATAATTAGTCAAAATAAAATATAATCTTAGAAAAATATTTGATTCGAAAAGTTTTAAAATGATTGTCACACCAAAAATAGCAAAAAAAAAAAAATTATTATCAATTTTAAAAGAAAAAATATTACTATCAAATTTGGTAAAATTAATAAAATACAACATATACAAAGGTTAAAAGATCAATCTAATTCTAAAATTGTAAGTTATAATCACATTCTTATTAGCCATGTTCTTTTCTTTGTCGCCAGCAACACAACTGGGTGACTCAAAATATAACTTGATTTTCAGTTAGATCTCAAACCAGCTATAATTATATGTGAAAAACGAAGATATGTTGAATCGTTGGATTGGTTAAAGTGCACACTGGATTTTCCAACAATATCAGCGACACATATTTTACATAAGAAATTAAAAGTAAGTGTAATTTTCTGTTGAAGAAGCTGTCGCCAGTGACAAAGAAAAGAACACGGTCATTGTAAAAACTATGATTCGAAAAAACTAAGAAAAAAACAAATTAGAATAAAAATTTAAACAATCATAAAAAAATATTACTATCAAACTAAAAGAATATGAGGATATAAGAAAGAGAACCACAGTGTATATTAAAATATAGGTTTGTATTATAATTTAATTTTAAAATTAATTATAAAATAAGAGATTTTATCTATAGTGTTTATAACTTATAAATATATATTTATAGTTATTATAGAAATAATAATAATTTACTATTTTAGAATTAAAATGATTGTATATAACTTTTATAAATTTTTACATAATGGTCTTTTTTCAATTTTTATTTTTACAATGTTTTAAAATTGCGGGTATATTTTCCTAGTATAATAGAAGTAGTCTAGTTTTGTAAATTACATAAAAGTAGATTTAGTTTTTTTTAAAATGTATTTTAATTAGATTTAATTTAAATATATGTGTAATTAATGCACTAATCGAGTAGATGCTTGAATCAAATGCCAATGATAATAGCTCTATCATTACATATTTTCAAATAATGTTACATATATTTGAGTCAATTTAAAGGTGAATATTAATTGGGTAGTATCAAATAATATATTTATTTTATCTTGACTAAGTTATTTTATGTTTTAGTATGCAAAGATATATCTCAAAAATATTTTGCTAAAAAAAAAGTTAAGGATGAGTAAAAATTAAAAACAAATTACTAATTTTAATATATAAGAAACAATATCGTCTTCCAAAAAATCTTTTAGTAATCATAATCTTTGAATTTTCCTCTGTTTCATGAACTTCATCTACATATTCTCCTTCTTCTTCGCCTTCCTTGTCTAGCCAAAATTAAAAACAAAGAAAAAACAAATAGAGATACGATATTCAAGGATAATATGAGTAGGTACTTACAAATTTAATCATAATGCCGAGAATAATTATGCATTGTCACTTCAATGGACGTTAATATCACCCGACAAAATTCACATGTCTTTACCAAATATTTATTTAGCCAGCGATATCCCTAGAAATATAGACATCTTTGTGAAATTGAGAGTTTGAATTTTCAAAGAAGATTAACTAAAAAAACAAATTAGAATAAAAATTTAAACAATCATAAAAAAATATTACTATCAAACTAAAAGAATATGAGGATATAAGAAAGAGAACCACAGTGTATATTAAAATATAGGTTTGTATTATAATTTAATTTTAAAATTAATTATAAAATAAGAGATTTTATCTATAGTGTTTATAACTTATAAATATATATTTATAGTTATTATAGAAATAATAATAATTTACTATTTTAGAATTAAAATGATTGTATATAACTTTTATAAATTTTTACATAATGGTCTTTTTTCAATTTTTATTTTTACAATGTTTTAAAATTGCGGGTATATTTTCCTAGTATAATAGAAGTAGTCTAGTTTTGTAAATTACATAAAAGTAGATTTAGTTTTTTTTAAAATGTATTTTAATTAGATTTAATTTAAATATATGTGTAATTAATGCACTAATCGAGTAGATGCTTGAATCAAATGCCAATGATAATAGCTCTATCATTACATATTTTCAAATAATGTTACATATATTTGAGTCAATTTAAAGGTGAATATTAATTGGGTAGTATCAAATAATATATTTATTTTATCTTGACTAAGTTATTTTATGTTTTAGTATGCAAAGATATATCTCAAAAATATTTTGCTAAAAAAAAAGTTAAGGATGAGTAAAAATTAAAAACAAATTACTAATTTTAATATATAAGAAACAATATCGTCTTCCAAAAAATCTTTTAGTAATCATAATCTTTGAATTTTCCTCTGTTTCATGAACTTCATCTACATATTCTCCTTCTTCTTCGCCTTCCTTGTCTAGCCAAAATTAAAAACAAAGAAAAAACAGATAGAGATACGATATTCAAGGATAATATGAGTAGGTACTTACAAATTTAATCATAATGCCGAGAATAATTATGCATTGTCACTTCAATGGACGTTAATATCACCCGACAAAATTCACATGTCTTTACCAAATATTTATTTAGCCAGCGATATCCCTAGAAATATAGACATCTTTGTGAAATTGAGAGTTTGAATTTTCAAAGAAGATTAACTAAAAAAACAAATTAGAATAAAAATTTAAACAATCATAAAAAAATATTACTATCAAACTAAAAGAATATGAGGATATAAGAAAGAGAACCACAGTGTATATTAAAATATAGGTTTGTATTATAATTTAATTTTAAAATTAATTATAAAATAAGAGATTTTATCTATAGTGTTTATAACTTATAAATATATATTTATAGTTATTATAGAAATAATAATAATTTACTATTTTAGAATTAAAATGATTGTATATAACTTTTATAAATTTTTACATAATGGTCTTTTTTCAATTTTTATTTTTACAATGTTTTAAAATTGCGGGTATATTTTCCTAGTATAATAGAAGTAGTCTAGTTTTGTAAATTACATAAAAGTAGATTTAGTTTTTTTTAAAATGTATTTTAATTAGATTTAATTTAAATATATGTGTAATTAATGCACTAATCGAGTAGATGCTTGAATCAAATGCCAATGATAATAGCTCTATCATTACATATTTTCAAATAATGTTACATATATTTGAGTCAATTTAAAGGTGAATATTAATTGGGTAGTATCAAATAATATATTTATTTTATCTTGACTAAGTTATTTTATGTTTTAGTATGCAAAGATATATCTCAAAAATATTTTGCTAAAAAAAAAGTTAAGGATGAGTAAAAATTAAAAACAAATTACTAATTTTAATATATAAGAAACAATATCGTCTTCCAAAAAATCTTTTAGTAATCATAATCTTTGAATTTTCCTCTGTTTCATGAACTTCATCTACATATTCTCCTTCTTCTTCGCCTTCCTTGTCTAGCCAAAATTAAAAACAAAGAAAAAACAGATAGAGATACGATATTCAAGGATAATATGAGTAGGTACTTACAAATTTAATCATAATGCCGAGAATAATTATGCATTGTCACTTCAATGGACGTTAATATCACCCGACAAAATTCACATGTCTTTACCAAATATTTATTTAGCCAGCGATATCCCTAGAAATATAGACATCTTTGTGAAATTGAGAGTTTGAATTTTCAAAGAAGATTAACTAGGTAACAAAGGAATGTCACTCTCCCATACTCCAAGAGTTTGTGGACCCAGAAGATATACAAATCATAAGGAGAATGGTCATCAACCAATCATACCAATCCGATAGATTAATATGACATCACTCAAAATCGGGGAAGTATACGGTTAAGTCGGGATACAAGTTGGCTAAAGAAATGGTTTCGGTTGACGAGTGGGGTCCCAATTGTACAGCTTTAAAGATTCAAGCATGGAAGGTCCGTGCTCTTTTGAAGTTACAGCATTTTCTATGAAAAATTGCTTCGGGTACATTAGCGGTAACTTCATGTTTAAATCAACGGGGTTCAAATTGTGATACATGTCAAATGCGAAGCGGCAGAAGAAACAATTAACCATGTTTTCTTTGAATGCCCTTCATCTTTACAAACTTGGGAGTTGTCTTCGATTCCCTTGATCATACCAAGGTTTTTTCCATTTAGCTTTGTTTTTTCTAATTTGGATTTTCTATATCGGAGAATACCTCCGAGTTTAGAGGAGGGTTATGATCATTGTTTTGTATGGATATTATGGTTCCTATTGAAAGCAATGAATACAAAAATTTTTCAAGGAATTCAATTGGAACCTTTTGACATTTTAGGTCATGCTAGAAGTGAACAACTTACTTTGTAATTTAATATGGTTAACAAAATTTGTAACTTAGTGTAATCTATAGGGGGTAATAAAGTTTTGAATTCAAGTACTACAAAATAGTGTTGAAAACCCGCGCGTTATAAAGCTAAGAAAATGTAAAAACAATACATTAATGGTAAACTTTAACAAAAAATAATAATGATTAAAAATATATTATTATTAAAATAAATTATTTCTACACTACATTAAATTTTAAAATATAATGAGTTATGTTTTTAAGTGTGGCGTTATTAGTTTATAGAAATAATATAAAAAAGATCTATAAGAATGTGATGTGAGTTATTGATTTTTATATAAGGAGTAAAATAGAAATAAAATATAAGATAATATGATCTATGTTGCAAAATGAAAATAATATTTTACATATTTTTAATTTATATTCTCTTAAAATATTTGATGTTAATCTATTACTTTGAACAATAAAAAATATTTTCTAAATTATAACATGTGTTTTTTTGTTCTTTCTAAAAACTCAAATACATTATTATCTATTTTCATTAGATTTAATTATATCAATAAACCTCCTCCTCTATTGTTTTTATTTATCAAAGTAACATATTATACATTTGCAATTCAAAGTAATAGACTACATTTTACAATTTAATAACTATATATGTACTTCTTTTAAATTGATTTCAATTATATTATATCAAAACCAAAAAATTATGTCTTTTACAAAAACTGAGATACACATTTCAAACAACTTTATGGGTACGTCTTTCATCCAACCGCCAGTGGAGAGCAAGCGCCCCACCCGAGTCTCCAGCGAGAAGCGTTTTTATGTATAATATAAATTATTATCGATCGAAACCTAAAGCCAAGTGCATCCATCGGGTTCCTTGCGTTGGGAGGGAGATTGAATGAACGATTGAAAGCTAATGGGACTCAGAGGGAAGAGAGCCAGGGATATCCAACCTAGGAATCGCACACAGGTTTCCCACCCCCTTTCTCTGACGAGGGTTTGCTCACGAATATTTGTCTATATTTTTTTCTTGATCAAAGTAATAGATTAAAAAAAAATTAGCTATAAAGTCGGTACATAGTTAAGAGCTAATTGGACATCATTGTAAATAAAAATAACACATAAAATTACTTAAATTTTAACATATTCTAAAAACAAACAAACGAACAAACACAAATTCAAAATAACAAAAAAGTCCATAATTCTTAAAACAGACAAACAAACACAATTAAAAAAAAACTCATACAAAACTTAAAACATAACGCCAACTACAAATCTAGAAATGACGATTGTTAAGGTCCGACCAAACCTTATTGATATCAATTGATGTTGCATCAACATTTTCTTGTCTAGTGGTTGTTCCATTAGGAGGTGATTCTTGACGAAGACCATCGTTGGGCGAAATAGTGATGCTTCTGTGAATTTGTGAAGCTCCATTGTTGATAGTGCTTCCTTCCTCTTGTACTCCGAGATCACAGCTCACACAATTAAAAGGGTATTGCATTGGTTGACTTATAGCCTTAGGATTCATGCTGTAATATTGTAATGGTTGTGAGACTGACCCAATCAAATCAAGGAAATTGATCTCTTGAGGACCAATGGGCTCCATCTCTAAATTAGGATTTCCGTTGCTGCTGCTTTCTTGGTAAATAGGGGGTTCAGATGAGAACACCCACTGATCTATTATGTATTGGCTTTGATTGTCACTTACATTATCGATTTGACCGCCTTCTACAAAAGTATCATTTGTTATGGTCCTAAAATCCTCGAATTGCACTTCAAATGGAGGCATCGGCGATTCGCGTAGAGGAGGATGTTGCATGAAATCTAGCCTTTTCCTACAAATCATGATCTTAACCTTTGAGTAAGATAACAATGAATTGATCTCACTCATGCTAAGATCAGCAATTCCACGACCATGTTGTAATTGCACCATAATTTGATCAATGAGATACTCCATAATTTTCTTTTGACTTTTCATCAATTGCTCTTGAACCTTCCTTGTCTTTTCCTCCAGGTAGGATTGGAGATTCGTCTCTTTCTTCCTTCTCTCGAATTCTGGTAAGGCAAAAAAATCGTCTAAGAGAGCACAAGTCGTCTCAACAGATGGCCACACCATTGGCTCAGTCTCGCTAGGGCTGAACATGATTATAAAAGCGCTTACATCACACAATATGGTTAGTTCTTGTACTTTTTTTAATAACCCCAACCTTCTTTTCTTCAAACTCACTGCTCTTGAGTTATTATTCTCTACCCATGCAAGTCTCACTTTTTTTCTTGTCATGGTTGGTCGCTCTTTGATTTTGATCTTTTTTTTTTTTAATTCTTGTTTAGTTTGTTGGGTATGTGAACATCACATGAGTTTATTTAAATAGAGTTGAAGTAAAGAGATAAGGTTCTACACACTTACGCCAGTCAAAGGAAAAGAGATAAGACGAATAATTGGAAAGATGTAAATTTGACTATCATTTATTAAAAGGTATTGAATCTTTATTTTGGTTTTTAAGATAAACCGAATCGTTTTAATCTAAACCAAGTTAAAAATACCAATCCAAAAAAATGAAAATTTTCACTTTGGTTTGATTAAACTAGTTTTTCTTTCTAAATATCGTAAAGATCTTAATCGATTTTGAACAAAAGTGAAATTCAAAAAAAAGTTATCATGAACTTGAAACTTATTTCTAAAAATAATAAGTATAATTTGATTAAGAATTGAATTCTAAGCTAAATTGAAATTCTACGAAACTAATATATATTAAATTAGGTTTTATATTGATAATTTTTTGGAACTAAACTTATAAACCAAAACTAAAACCCGGATCAAACCACCAAAATTTTAAGATCTTTATGTGGTTTTTTCAGTCAATGAAATTGAATTTCTTTCTAAATATATGGGTGAATAATACGAACTCATGGTCTTAGTCAATACACCGAATTAAATATTTAATTTATGTTTTGGTAAATTAGTTAATACTAATAATTATATTGACAAGAATATATTTATTATCATGCATTATATTAATTCATATTGTTTGACAATTTTTTTGGAAACTAAATATTGATTATACATTTTTGATATACGCATAATTTTATTATTTTTTCATGTGAACTAAAGAATTATATATTTGAGTATATCTTAAAAATTATGGACTCTTAAATTACTCTTTTAATATTTTTAGTGAAAATATTTTTATATAAAACATTACTCTAACAAATTTGACCTTTTGTGGTTAGACGGCTCGCACTAAATATTGTGTTTCTTAATAATGTTTATAAAGATAAAACTGAAATATAATTAAATTACAAATATCTGGAAACAAAATCCGAAGGAGAAATCAAAATGAACTTTGCCAACGTCGAGCACCAGACTGTCTTTTTTTGTATGAATGTAAAATTTTATTCATAAAAAAAATCATGGTTACATTATATGCATCTTTGAGCAGAGATGTTTTTGAAGGATAGTAGAAAAAAAAATGAGTATAAAAGAAGCAGATGAAGTTGTAAAACTCAGAGGAATTAGGGTTCCAAACCATTCACGCAAGCCATCAACGAATTTGCCCTGACATTCCAGTATCGATAGACGATTCCGTACAGTTATGTCAATGTCCTTGATGATATTAGACTGGTCCTTTGGTAATTCATTGTGTCTTCTGTGGTTTCGTTCTCGCCATAGCGCATAAACAGTGACTTGGAAGACGTAGCGCATAATGAATTGATGGGTATGACTGAAGCCTGAGTCTGAGAGTCCGGAGAGTATGTCGCCAAACTGGGAGAATATATCTGTTGGAGTAAACCACGAGTGAGCTTGTGCCAGATTAGAGATGTGAAATTACATGAGAAAAACACAAATCTTGTTCCCCCCTCTGTTCCAAGCCAGCATCCGATCCCCCGGTGAAAATTGATTGTGTGTTGCAAGCCATACAATGAAAGAGTACTTAGGCATTGCGTGTGAGAACCACACACCTTTGTACCATTCTTTAGGCTGCATCACCTCCCGAAGTTGATTCCAACACTACAAAAAATGGTTTAGTTACATCATTTATTTTATATATTTGCATTACTTATAACTGATGCAACATGATTTTGCATCAGTTATGTAAGTGATTTTATCAGCAGTGTTGCAAAATTTTACATCACTTAAGATTAATGTTCGCATCAGTTTTGTAATCGATGTTAAGTTTGCATCAGTTACAAATAAGTGATGTTAATTTTGCATCAATTAATAAAAATGATGCTACATAGTTGTATCATTTATTTATAATTGATGTTATAGTTACATTAATTATAAATAATTGGTGCTAAATTCGTTAACTTTTATAATTAAATTAAATTAAATTAAATTAATTTAAAATATTAATTAAATTTATATGATAATAGGTAAATTTATTTATAAAGTTTTACATATTATTTAACCTATAATTAAAATAAACATGTTAAAACAATTACTTGGTGATGAAATTTTTCATCTAAACCCTTAGTAAATTTATTCTAAGAATGATGAGTTTATTTATAGGGGAGTATTTTTCTCCTCCCAACTTGTTTTGGCGATGTGGGACAAATGTAAGAAAACATATTGAATCATTTTTCAACTGATACAAATTTTCCATCATTTAAACAACTTATGCTAATTTTTATTTTGTATCTTTTCTTTTTAAGTGATGCAAATTAAGATGATTTAGTATCAATTTTATTTAATTGATGCTAAATGACATCACTTATTTTAATTGATGCTAATTATTTTTTTTTTGTATTGATTGTTAATAAGTAACTTAAATTTATGTCATTTATTTGAGTGATGCAATTTAAGTGATGTAATAGAGCTTTTTTTGTAGTGCAAGTGTCCCGTGATGAGAAAGTTTTTTTTGACTTTATTATCCTTGCTGTGCCATAGAACTACATCAGGGTCATCATAGCCACAGTCCCTTAGTTTTACTATCTCCTCCTCGACTCTGCATAGCAGACTAACCCGGCGACGCCTTGTCCGGACTATTGCTGTTAACAACAAAAAGTTGTCATCACTAAAAGCATGGACTGATAACGATGATAGCATCTTCTGATATCATGATATTTATTTTGAAATATCATTGTTTCCATAGCTGAATTCTTATTTTTTTTCTCTCCAATAGCATGATTGTAGTTGAAAGAACATGACTATATAAATATGGAATAACGTGATTTTATTCATTAAAACATGATTTTCCACAAAATAATGTGGTATCTATAATATAAATTGTAGCATGTCATTTTATTTGTCTAATATTTATTTATCTTTTGGTTTTAGTTAGAAAAAAAGATAATAAGATTTATTTTCTTTGATTCGGTTTTTTCTTATAGATATTTTGAGGTTTTGGTTAAAAAAATATAAGAAATCAAGAAAAGAAAAATGGATTTGTAGGTAACACGTGTCATCATCTCAAAACTTAGGACAAAAGAAACCTTACTTGGTTTTAGTTAGAAAAAAAGATAATAAGAAATACCAAATTCATTCAAATGGATAAAAGATTCCCCAAATTGATTACAATATTAAAAAAAAAAAAAATTAAAACAAATAATAATAACAAAATACCCAGCGGCGTAGCGCGGGTACAAACCTAATCCTCTCAAATCTCACATGAAACTTTTAAATCAAATCCTTGTATTGTTTTCAATAACAGTGGATTTGTTATATATTTTAAAATCATTAATCCAATAACATTGGATTTTAAAAGATATTTTGAAATTCAAGTTTCAGTTACAAATGATTTGTCTATTTAACTCAAATCTCTCTAAATATCCAATTGAATACACTCCCTAAGATTTGAGGTCATTTCTCTAACTAAATACGCACACATGAGAAATTATTTCACGAGATCATTTAAAAAAAAAGAGGAAGGAAGAGACCTATGAAACGGATTGTTACATAATTATGGAGATATTAAACGAGGGAAGATTTTCTGTAGTTTTTGTATGACAGTGACTCATTGTATTGCCCAGCTGTAATTGAATCTGATATTGTTTAATAAAGTTGAGAGTTGCCTCAAATATAAATTTCTTTTTTTTCAAAAGCATAGAAAATAATATTTTCAAAATCGGCGGATTTCTAGTTCCATCTCTATAAGCTTCCACATTATTAAAGTCTATATACTAAATCCCAAATCTTTTTGCAAAAGAATTGAAAAGAGTATTTTTAAAATCAACGGATTTCTAGTTCCATCTCTATAAGCTTCCGCATTATTAAAGTCTATATATCAAATACGAAATTAGGTTTCTTCTTCTTCTTCTTCACATCGTCTTTTATAGTGGTAACATTAACGCGACTCAACTGAAGTTGAAACGCAGGAACATTCTTGCTTCCGCAGCTACAATAACTTCCCGACCAGTAAAAGCTTCCAACCCTAGCTTTATATTTTGGTTACAATAACTTTTCTTCCGACATATCATTTTTCACAGCTGACATAACAAGAGAGTAATTAAGACCAACCAAGAAATTAGCATACTCTTGCTTGATTTCTTTTAAGTCTAGTTTCACGTTGTGCCATTCTCCGAAGACAGATATGGAGGGGCCGGGTAGCGTAAATCTGTTAGAACGTGTGAAATCATAGAGGTACCATTATTGAGAATCCCAGCAGCGGCGTATATCTCCTTTAAATAGATTCTTCCTAATTAGTTCAAGCTTATGGCATTGTTGAGAAGAAAACCCCTAAACAAGTTTAACAAAAAAAAAAAAAACCCAACAAAAGTGAATTCAACTTAATAATAAGATTTTCTTTTCTTTTCTTTTTATATATATTTGGCATCTTTGTGAATTACAAAAAGCTTTTTTAGGAGTCAACCATTGCATGATACGCATTTGGAAGGAAAAGTGAAGTCAATCTATACTTAAGCCTAATCTATATAAAACCCAGATCCTCTTGGATGAGAGGAAAAATTGTATTTTTGGTGGATTTCCTTTTTACTCTCATTTACAGATTTGGTTGAAAATATTGAATATATTTCCATTATGTTTGTTCAAACTTATATATAAAAAAGTTTGATCAAGTCATTACTAACTCCAACCGGAAAACATATTCATCACTTGAAACTCTACTGTAGCTATGAAAGATGCAGTGTAGTTGGCTGTTCCATACGTGGCTCGGAAGAATTAAGAGGGCACACGATTTCATTGATGTCCGATTCAATCACCAGATAACAAGTGTATTCAGTCTGATGCTGTACAACCTCATATTTATATGCGGCGGAATCCCAGACACTCAGGATGTATGCTTCAAGTCTATGGTTCTGTTCCCACCTCCTTTGGCTTTATAGAGAAAAAGCTGGTTGGAGCAGATGCAAAGACATGAAGCATACATGTATATAATGAGTGCAATTGGGATTCCGCCGCATAATATGAGGTTGTGCAGCATCAGATTGAGTACACTTATTATCCGGTGATTGAATCGGACATCAATGAAAACATGTGGACTCTTAATTTTTTCGAGCCACATATGGAGCAGCCAACTACGCTGCATCTGTCATTGCTACAATAGAGTTTTAAGTGATGACCATGTTTTGGTTGGAGTTAGTAATGACTTCAGATTTGTTTATATATAAGTTTGAACAAACATAAAATATCCAATATTTTCAACCAAATCTGTAAATGAGAGTAAAAAAGAAATCCAACAAAAATACAACTATTCCTATCATCATCCAAGAGGATCTGGGTTTTATTTATTTTCTAGATTAGGATAACATATAGATTGACTTTACTTTTTCAGTTTTCCTTCCTAATGCTTATCTGGCAATGGCTGACACCTAAAAATGCTTTTCTTTATTGTACTCTCTTTTGTTGGTTTTTTTTTTAACTTGTTTGGGGGTTTGCTTCTCGACAATGCCATAAGTTCGACCTAATTAGGAAGAATCTATTTATCGGAGATATATGCGCTGCTGCTGGGATTCTCAAGAATGGTACCTCTATAATTTCACACGTTCGGACAGATTTACGCTACCCTTCCATATATGTCTTCGAAGAATAGCACAATGTGAAACTAGAATCAAAATAAATCAAGCAAGAGTATGCTAATTTTCTTGATTGGTATTTAATTTATAACTACTCTCTTGTTATGTCAGCTGATTTGTCAGAGTAAAATTTACTGTGTTTAAAATGTAAAGCTAGGGCTAGAAGCTTTTACTGGTCGGGAAGTTATTGTAGCTGCGGAAGCAAGATTGTTCCTACGCTATGTTTCAACTTCATTTGAGTCGTATTGATGTTACCACTATGAACGATGAAATGAAGAATAAGAAGATACCCGATTTGGGATTTGGTATATAGACTATAATAATGCGGAGTGTTATAGAGATGAAACTAGAAATCTGTTGATTTTGAAAATATTTTTTTAATTGTTTTTGCAAAAAGATTTGGGATTTGGTATAAAGAATTTTAGGGGTATATTGGAGTGAGTATTTGGTGAGAATTGAGTTTTAATGGCAAATCATGTGTTATTGAAACATGAATTTCAAAATATCTTTTAAATTCCACTGTTATTGGATTAATGATTTTAAAATATACAATCAAATCCACTGTTATTGAAAACGTTATTAGGATTTCATTTAAAAGTTTCAACTGAGATTTGAGAGGAATTCTTAGTTAAAAATACAAAGACTCAGGAGGCTTATTCAATTATGAGTTATATAGAGTTTTAATGACTATAAAAATTTGAGAATTTTGTTAACTCATGCATACTCTAGAATATATGTAAATATTTTATCAAAGATTTTTCAATATTCTCAAAGATTTTAAAATTATATTATAATAGAGTTTTGGTAACTTTGTAATTAAAAATACACACAGAGGCAAACAGAGGAACAGCTACAAAAAGCTCTTGCAAGAGTGAAATTTGTTCTTCCGCATGTAGAGTCTCTCTGGAACTGAAGTTTCTCAAACAGCTAGTTATCAAACTGTTTTGTTCAATATCAAGGCTCAGATCTAGAAAAGTTTTGTCTCTTGCTAACACTGTCTCACACCAGAGACACCTTGTCTCGTTGGTAAGAATACCCTTTTATAATATGTGATGTTCACTTTTGTGATTGGGTTCGTTGTGGGGACTAGAAAATGGAGAAAGTTATATTTTATCTGGAATGTCATTTCTTACTTCATTTATTTTTTTCCTCACAATGATGCACCATTGGTAAGGAATGCTGAATTTCCGGAGAAGCAGGTGAGCCATTAGAAGAATCAAGATTAGAAACAACGACTAAATATCTATGAAAGAGACTTTCCGGTGGTGCTACGACATGAAGCGACAAAGATCTCGTAAGCAATGAAACAGAGATTGGAAAGCTCAATAGCTCTGAAAGTTGAGAAGGATCTGTAATTTCAAGAGAATGGAAAAGCTTGTCGGCATGAATGACCTTAAGAACAAGAAACTGAAACAATAACTAAAAAAGAAAAACAATTGAATTATTCTTAAAAAGAAAATAACTTTGAAATCTGAGGGTAACCCCTACTATTTTGAAAGACTCTTGATATGAACAAAAATCATCCAACTCAATTAACCAATAACACTAAACTTTAATCTAATCATAAAGTCACTTAAATTCATTTTGTTTAAATAACACATGACTTTGAATGAAAATTTTAAATCTTCAATCGAATAACTCATGACTTTCAATGATTTTAAACAAAGTTTTTAAATTACCAAAACCAATAACACAATATTTTAAAAGAGTTTTGGAAACTCAAGATTTAATAACAGTCAAGTTTTAAAGAGTTTAAACTCTTTAAAAGTATTAGAACCAATAAACCCCCCTCAATTCGCATACTTTTAGCTGAGATTTCAGAGAATTTAATAACAAAATTCCTAATTCACCAAAATTTAATCAAATCCTCTCAGAATTCATTAAAACTCAATTCTCACCAAATACTCACTCCAATATACCCCCCTTACTCTACATGCCTTCTTTTTAAAAAAAAACTTAGCAAAAAATCATTTTTTCAACTCCCTCTGTAACATACACTTTTTGTGAAAAATGACTCTTGTGTCCTTCATTTCTATTTGACCAAATTGAAAATTATTCCCGATTAGAGTTTGATTTCATTTATTATCGCCTGATTTTGGCCCAATTGTCCCTGATTAGAGCTCGATTTCATACATTGTCCTCTTATTTTGGACATTAAAGTCTCAATTATCCCCGATTAGAGCTAGATGTCATACATTGTCTCCGATTAGAGCTCGATTTCATACATTATCCTCTGATTTTGGACATTAAAGTCTCAACTGTCCTGTTGTTTTTTTTTCTCTCCTAGAGATCTCGGTTGTTTCTACTAAGTTACACAATAGTAGTCTCCAGTTTTCGATTTCTAATTAGTCCGCTTATGTGCCAAGACGATGTTTAATGATATTTATTTTGAATAAGGAGACAAAGAAAATTTAAATCGTGCATATTTTATTTCTAAAAGTTAGTCCCCGATTAGAGCTTGATTTCATACATTGTCCCTTGATTTACCCTTTCTTTCAACCGAGGACAACATCGTTTTTTCATATTTAGAAAAGGTAGATCTTAAAGAGTGTGAACAAAATAGTATTTTCTTTCACTCTTTTTCAGATTTCGGGTATGATGAGTAATATTCTCTTTGGTTTATAGACTATAATAATGTTGAAGCTTATAGAGATGGAACTAGAAATCTGTGGATTTTTAATATACTTGTTTCTATGCTTTAGATAGCAAAAGATAGAAACGTCATTTGAAAGAAGACTTTTACGTACATTAGATGAAGAAAAAGTTTACTTTTTCCCAAAAACGTACGTTTCTTCTAGGAGATCAACGAATTTGTGTTCTGCTTAAGCAAGTACTTATTTATTGTTTCTCGTGAGCTCAGTTCGTTATATAATTGTTTGACTACAATTATATATTCATTTTTGAACTTTTATAGGCTAAGATTATAAATGTTTGAGGTTTGTCTTGAGTTTCTTAATTTATGTTAGTTTCACAATTGTAACAATCTATAAAGCGTGTTTGACTGTTGGTCATTGTTCATTTGATTAAAAATGGTATAAAATCTACTTTTTTTCTTTTCTTCTTCTTCTTTCTTTTTTTTTTTTTTTTTTTTTTTAATGTCTTTGACAACGTATAAAATCTACTTAGACAGTCTAAATGTACATGTTTACAGTCTAGAATATGTTTTGTTTTTTTATACGGGATTTTTACATAGTTTTACGAAGGGCCCCAGGAAGCTGTGCCAGAATTCCTTCCCTGGAAGACCGAAGACGTATAAAATACGGAATTTTGTGTTTCTTTAAGTGATAGAATATACGTATATAATATAATATATATATATGGTTATTTTGTATTTATATGTTAAATAAATCTTCGTTGAATAAATCTTAGATTGCATGTCATGTATGGTGGACGTTGCGTTTTGTTGTCTTAACAACATTCATGCATTTGAAAACAAAAGTTTATTTCCTTGTAATACTCTAAACTCTCATCCACTCAAGTCACGCTCTCATCCACTGAAATCACAACCATCACTTTCCCTCTCACCATCGCTTTCTTTCAATCTTTGTCAACCGAAATTAGGGTTAGAAATGGTGAAATATGGGAAAGCAAATCAAAAGAAAACATGTGTTCCAAAAACTAAAGACTCTTTCTCTAAGAGTAAGAAAATGCCGACTGATAAAGTGGCTGAGAATATCGCCTTACAACTAACATCGTTGCCGACCGACGATGAATTCCACACAACCAGAAGGTTAACTAATTTCATATTACATAATTCAGATGGAGTTCCACAGCCTGTGGAGATGTTGGAGGTTATTGATATATTCATCTCAGGTATTATCTTACCTGATTCAGATGAATGCTTTGGTAATGATAAACCAAAGGGTGTGAGCTGTACATGTTTTGGACGTATAGAGAAATGGAATCTGTCTGGGTTTGAAGATGCGTCCCCGGTAATATTGATCTCAACCAAGTCGGCGGAGTACGAGTGCCTTACACCAAACAATAGCTACAAGAAGTTGTATGAGTACTTCTTCCTAAAGGCGTGTGCTTCAGTGTCTGTCTACAAGATCTTGTCCAAGCCTTCAGGTGAGGATCCTGACACTAGTCTTGATGAGTTGCTTAGGTCAATGGTCGGAAGCAAATACTTTTCTTCAGAAGCTGAAATTCTATACTTTATGGCATTTCAAGGAGAATTTATACATAAACAACTCGCTAGTTTAGACGAGACAGCTAAGGAACATGAAACAAGGTTTGCTGAGAACCCTGTTCTTGTTGCTCTCAGAGATGAGAGACGTAATCTTGACAAGGTAATGCAGATGGAAAGTAAACTATCTAATGGTACTGATAGAGTTTCTGAAGTTGCTGAAAGCGAGGCTTCGACTTCAACTGATCAACTAGTTGATGGTACTGACGTGGACAGAAGATATGCGAAACTGTTACAAGATGAAGAGTATAGAAAAATCCTGCAGCGGGATAGAAATCCTAGGGTGGTGGAAATCAGAAGGTGTTCATCTCTTACGTGTCTTGCAAGTAAAACGATTCAAAGGCGCCAGAAAAAATGTAAAATGGAGAAGAAGAAGAAGAAGATGAATGGTATGCGAGCAACAACTACTCGCCCGGTCAACAGAATCTGGGGTGGCTATTGCTTTCCTGAATCTCCAAACAATGAAGAAGAGAACGTAGAGGGCACTGTACGGGAACCTGTTGAGGTACAAAAGTCTCATACTCCTAAGAAAATTCATGGCAGTTGGGATGGAGAGATGCAAATAAGTTGGGATGGAGAGATTATAGGAAAAACTTCAGCTGGTGAGCCTCTCTATCGACAAGCCCTTGTTGGAGGGGATATATTGGCTGTAGGTGGAGCTGTCATCTTGGAAACTCCGGCCATCTATTTTGTGGAGTACATGTTTGAAAATTTAGATCACTGCAAAATGCTACATGGTAGACTCTTACAAAGAGGATCCGAGACTGTTCTAGGGCAGGCTGCTAATGAGAGGGAACTATTCCTAACTAATGTATGCAAGGATGTACAGCTTAAGGAGTTAAAAGGAGCAATCAGTTTTAAGTTTAAGTCTAGGCGATGGGGGCATCAGCATAGGAAAGAGGCCATCACTGAGGATAGTCTTGACCGGGCAAGAGCAGAAGAAAGAAAAGCTAAAGATTTGCCAATAGAATACTTCTGCAAAAGCTTGTACTCACCTGAGAGAGGTGGATTCTTTAGTCTTCCACTAAATGATATTGGCCACGGTTCTGGAATTTGCAGTTCTTGTAAAACAAGTAAGGATGAAGAAGAAAGGTCCAAAACTAAACTCAATGTTTCGAAGACCGGATTTTTCTTCAATGGGATTGAGTACTCTGTTGATGATTATGTTTATGTCATCCCTAAGTTCATAATTAAAGCTGAACCGAAGATGGGCAGTGGATCTTCTCCTGTGACTGAGCGGAAAATTGGGTTAAGTGCTTTTGTTGTTTGCCAGTTGATGGAAATAATCCCAGAGGGATCTAAAAAGGCTGATGTGGGTTCCTTTAAGGTTAAAGTGAGAAGGTTTTATAGGCCTGAGGATATTTCGAATGAGAAGGCTTATGCCTCAGACATACAAGAAGTAAGAACTATGTCTTATGTATTATGTAATGTTTTGTTGCTTTGTTGGTTTCTTCATAAGTTTTTTTTATCTTACAAACTTTTTTCCCTTTTTTTTTGGAATTTCTTAAGTTGTATTACAGCCAGAAAAAATATGATCTCCTTCCAAAAGCTCTAGTGGGAAAATGTGAAGTAAGGAAGAAAAATGATATGCCTTTACGCCGCCAGTATCCAATATCAGACCATATCTTCTTCTGTGAACTTTTCTATGATTCCTCAAAAGAGTCTCTCAAGCAGGTATATATATATATGTCTTTCACTCTTTTCGTTTTCCTTATTAACAATTCTTGTACTTAGTTTAACTGTTTCTCTTAACTGTCTTGTAACAGTTGCCCGCTAATATGAAACTGAAGTTCTCTACTGTTAAGGACAACACACTTCTAAGAAAGAATAAGGGGAAAGAAGTAGAGAGTGATATAGACTCTGGGATTGTTAAGCCTAATGAGTTACCTAAAGAGATGTGTTTGGCTACATTAGATATATTTGCTGGATGTGGTGGCATGTCTCATGGACTGAAAATGGCGGGTATGTATCATCTCCAGTCATAAACTTTTATCTTACAAACGACTTGAACAAGTTGTATTAATATGCATGTTTTATGTTCAAGGTGTAACTGATACAAAGTGGGCGATCGAGTATGAAGAGCCAGCTGGGGAAGCTTTTAGACAGAACCATCCAGAATCTACAGTTATTGTAGACGACTGTAATGTGATTCTTAGGTAAATATTCAACAAGTTAAAACACTTACTCTTCCAATGTGGCTATTTCTTTTATTGTTAACAGAATTTTGAGAATAATTTTAGGGCTATAATGGAGAAATGTGGAGATGAAGATGAGTGTATCTCTACAAAGGAGGCAAATGAACTTGCAGCTAAACTTGATGAGGACCTCAAGAGTACTCTACCACTGCCTGGTCAAGTCGATTTCATTATTGGAGGCCCTCCATGTCAGGTACATATAAAAAAGTTTTTGATAAAAGTATATTTTTGCTATTTTTGGTGAAAAAGTGAAAAGCTCTTAATCTGTGAAATATTTGGCAGGGGTTTTCTGGTTTGAACAGGTTTAAGGAAAACTATCCGAGTAAAGTTCAACGTGAAATGACCTTAGCATTTTTGTCATTTGCTGATTATTTCCGGCCAAAGTATTTTCTTCTGGAGAACGTGAGAGCCTTTGTGTCATTCAATAAAGGGAAGACATTTCAGCTCACTGTGGCCTCTCTTCTTGAAATGGGTTATCAGGTAATAATATTTTAATGATATTATTGTCTCATGCATTGCCATGCATGTGAGCAACGGTTCACAAAATATATGATGTTTTTTTCCAGGTGAGATTTGGAATTTTGGAGGCAGGTGCATATGGTGTATCTCAATATCGTAAAAGAGCTTTTATTTGGGCAGCTTCACCAGAAGAAGTTCTCCCAGAATGGCCTGAGCCGATGCATGTCTTTGCTTCTCCGGTCTTGAATATTTCTTTATCTCCGAAATTGTCTTATGCTGCTGTTAATAGTACCAAACTTGGTGCACCTTTCCGCACAATCACTGTGAGAGACACTATTGGCGATCTTCCACCTGTAGAAAATGGAGAGTCCGAGACAAAAAAAGAGGTATGATAAAACACATGAAAGATAACGTATTTATATTTATACACTAATTATACGTTAACACAATTTTGTTTTTGTTTTTTTTTCTTGTGTGTTTTGCAGTATCACTCTGATCCCGTCTCATGGTTCCAAAAGGAGATAAGAGGAGACATGACTACTCTCACTGATCATATCTGCAAACGCATGAATGAAATACAGCTAAATATATGTAAGAAAATCCCAAAGACGCCAGGTGCTAATTGGCGTGACCTCCCAAAAGAAAAGGTAAGTCTTATACACCAAACTAGATGAATAAAAGTAATTCGTTTTTAAAACTATATAGATCCAACTTAAATGCTTTACTTTTACTATTTACAGCAAGATTTGATCCCTACTAGTCAAGCAAAAGCAGCCAAGCGCAACAACCAGTGGAAGGGACTGTTTGGAAGATTGGATTGGCAAGGCCTGTTTCCAACATCTATCACAGATCCTCGGCCCACGAGTAAGGTGGGAATGTGCTTCCATCCTGACAATGATAGAATTGTCACCGTCAGGGAATGTGCTCGATCTCAGGTAATTGAAACTCTTCTCTTCCTATTCAGTCCTGTAGTATTCAGTGATTAGGACTCTTACGAATTGGTTGCATCGAAAAGAGAGAAATGAAATTGTGGTGTTTATGAATACTGCAGGGGTTTCCAGATAAGTATGAGTTTGCAGGGAACATTATGCATAAGCATAAGCAGATTGGGAATGCAGTTCCTCCTCCATTGGCGTTTGCTCTCGGTAGTAAGCTCAAAGAAGCCCTACTTCTTAAGAATTGAACTCTCTTCAACACCAACCTTAAACTCTTTGTTTTTCTTAGTTATATATGTTGGCTAAAAACTTTTTTGCTATAAGATTTATCTGTTGCAGATGAATCAGTTGTATTTGTAAGCTCTTTTGCTATAAATATTAAAAAGAGAAATTAGTCTAATATAACCCATTTTTTCCTTTGAATAGCTAGTATAACTTATTTTAACTTTCTTGTTCTCTAATAAATTTCATAATTCCAACATTGTCCTTTTGATTGTTTAAAACAAAGAAAATGGTAAATGAGTTTTTCAAAATTGATAATTTTCATATTAGTTTTATCATAAATATATTTAACATTGATTTAATTAAATTATTTTATACCTAAATGATTTTAACATTAGTAAAAAAAAAAAAACTTAAAACCTATTTTAAATTTATTTTGTGTCCATAACACCAAAATCTCATTTCTAACTCATAAATATTTTTGGAAATATATTAATGATAAATTATCATCTTAATTAATTATTCTCTTTTAATTCATATTTATAATTAAAATTGTGTTTCAAAATTTATTTATTTTTACTTCAAATATTTGATTAAGTTAAAAATAAAGTTTTTTAAAAAAATTAAAAAGTCTATCAAATATTCGCAGAATCTGCCATATGTTCGCAGGATCTGCTAAATACTCGCAAAGTTTGTCTAATACTCGCAAAGTCTGCCAAATGCTTGCAGATTCTGTCAAATGCTAGCCGATTTTGCCAAATATTCGCAAACTCTGTCAAATGCTCGCAGAGTTTGCCAAATGCTCGCAAAATCTGCCAAATGCTCGGAGAGTCTGCCAAGTATGTCATTAAGGCTGTTTTTGGAAATTTTTACATTTGAAACTTTAAAAGTTTTGATAAGTTATTTTGCCTATTTCAAAAATAAAATAGGTTATTGTGGCAAACCACCCTATTAAAAATACATAGTTGTTTCTTCAAACATTTTTTTATGAACAATGGAAATATAAGTTTTATATTTGTTTATATCAAAGTAATGAGTTTCAAACTATCAGTTAACAAAATTTTAAAAAGAACAAGAAAAGAAATGAATTTTGGAAAGTCACATATGACAACATGTAATTCATACTTTTCTAAAATTTACCTCTGGGTTTTTTATATTTTGTTTTTAATTTTCAGTTTTCAAATTTATCTAATATTGGAGTGAATTAAAAATTTTTAGGTTGTGAGATTTTAAAGCAACAAAAACGTACAGGGCTGTAGGAAACACCTACTTCAGCTTTTTAAAATCAAGTTTTTTTTTTGGGCTGTAACTAAAAAATATAACATAACAGGCATATATTTTAGGATTTTTTAAAAAATCAAAAGAACTGTCATTAATATAGATTATAGATTTTATATCACGTCCGATCGTATTATAGATTAATATTTTGTTTTTGAGTTAAGGAATACCCTAAGTTGTGATATACATATGAGAATACAAAGTTATAAAAAATAAAAGAAGTACGAAATATAGGTCATGTTTTTGAGAAATTCCTTAGAGAAGCACTAGATCATGTTTTTTAGTCATAAATAACACTCGGAAAGTATTGAATTGGATATTTAAAGAGATTTGAGTCAATGTGACATATCATGTGTTATTGAACATTAAAATCCAGTTTTATTAGATTAATAATTTTAAAATATACAATCAAATCCACTTTTTTTTTAAAACATTACTAAAATTTGGTTCAAGAGTTTTATGTAAAATTTTAGGAGATTTCTTAATAAAAAATACATAGACAAAAATCTCATAGTTTTAGCTAAGATTTCTAGAATTTAATAACAAAATTCAAATTCATCAAAATTTAAGCAAATCATCTCAAAACTCATTAAAACTCAAATCACACCAAATATTTGATCCAATACATCCTTCCCTTTCATTTGTTCCTTAAATAGCATTTTATAATACTCACTCTCCAAATTTCCAAAAATAGCATTAATGAATATTAATTCTAATTTCTTACGATTACAATTTCAAAGCTTCCGGTGAAGCTCCGGATCTCAAATCTTCACTTCCGGTCTCAGATCTTCAATTAAGTGATAAATTGGTCATATGAACCTTTAATCCAGTGCTAAATCGATCGCTATCATCAATTTCTTCTTCTTCTTCTTCTTCTCCCGATCATCTTCACCAATTGTGTATCAATTCCGATCTCAGATTTTGGGATTCACGACGAAATGGTGAGTCTTATGGCTTTTTATTAATGAATTAGGTGAATTTATAGTTTGTGGCTTTTCCATATAGGGTCTGTTCGTTTGCCAGTCGCTGGCGACCGCGACTAGCGACCAAAATTGTTGTTTGTTTTCAAGTAGCCGCGACTGGTTGCTACTTTTAAAAACAATCGCGAAGAAATAACAGCGATCAAAATTTTTAGTCGCTGCGATTAGTCGCTGGTCGCGGCGACTGCCAAACGAACAATCGGCGATCGCTGGTCGCTGTCGCCAGCGACAGGCAAACGAATAGACCCATAGTTAACCGTCTCTTCCAAAATCTGAGACTAAATGCAGCAATTTTGAAAGCATAGTATGGTATTTTTGCCTCTTGTAGTTTAAGTTGCTAACTTTGTTTTATCCTTGGATTTTGGGTTTGCGTTGGCTTGTTTGTATTATAAATCTTCTGTTTTTTTATGTGTGGAGTTCTTTTCTTCGTTTCAGGAATGTACCATCCACGAACTTAAAGCGACTAATCGCTGATGTAGTTTTAGGAAGGTTCTCCTGAATTCTAATCAGTCCTTCCTAAATACTATTGAATCCTTCCTAAATTTAAATAAATGTGTTTTTAATTTTTTTTTTTTTTTTTTTGGCCTCAATGTGTCAAAACGCATTGAATCCTGAATTAAATGTGTAATAATTTCATTTTCTTGCACATCCTGGATTAATTATATTTTAAATTTAGCGAAAGAAAGATTCATAAAAATTTACGTTAATCTATTACTTATCAAATAAAAATTTAGGAAGTCTCTCATAATGGTTAGGAATACTTTCCTATTTTTTTTTTAATTGAAGAACAATTTTTATAAATTTAGAAACGTCATCCTAAATCGTATGTTAATACTACTTCATCAAATAGATTTTAGGAAGTGTTTCTAAAGATCTTCCTAAACCTTGGATTTTCTGCAAAAATATCATCAAACTTTTTTTTTTTGCAAAACCCTCACTCAAAAGTTGTGCAAGTTTGATGATTTTCTTGCAGAAAATCACTTTATAGCAAAAAAATCACTTTATAATTTTTAACTATTGGAACGAAAACGAAAATAAAAAGAAAAGATAAAATAAAAAGAAAAATAAAAGATTAATATTGTTTATGAGTTGGTTTTATAATTTTTTGTAATTAATATATAGTTTAAATTGTTTTTTATGTTTGATGAATTAGTTATAATTAATATTGTTTTATGGGTGTTTAGGTGGTTAGTGAAGACTCATATAAGATTAAGTTTTTTTTTTTTAAAGATTTTTTCTTTGTTGTTCCCATGTTTTCTTTTAATTTATTAATTTATTGCTTTTAATATTTTTATGTTTAATAAATTAATTGTAGTTAATATTATAATTTTATGAGTGATTAGATGGAATAAAAATTTTAGTTTGAGTGATGATGTGAACGCTCATGTGACGGAAGGAGAAGAGAGAAAAGTTAAATTTATATATATATATAGATAGTATAAAATAAAATAGATGTTCTTGATTATGAGTCTTAATTCACTTTTATTAGTAGTGATATTTATGTTGACCAAGAAATAAAATAAAATTATTCTATAATAATGTGATGTGAATTATTAATTTTTAAATAAGGAGTAAAAAAGAATTATAAGATAATATGGTACATGTCACAAAAAAAAAAAAAACGTGAGTATAATAAGATTCGTTTTGGTAGCTAATAAGATTTCAATTGTTTTATTTGGTTTTTGAGAGATATTTTAAATTTATTGGTTTAAAATAACAAATTATGAAAATTAAAAATGGGTTAGCAGGTGACACGTGTCAGCATCTTAGAGTTTCAAAGAAATGGGTAACAAGTGACACGCATCAGCGTCTCATACCTTCTCACAAAAAAAAATATCTTATATATTATATAAGATATAAAACCCATATCTTCTTGAATGAGAGGAAAAGATGTATTTTTGCTGGATTTCCTTTTTACTTTCATTTACATATTTGGTTGAAAATATATGATATATTTCCCTATGTTTATTCACACTTTTATATATATATAAACAAGAACCGAAAAAATGTTCATCACTTGAAACTATGTCAGATGAAGCATAGTTGGCTGCTCTATACGTGGCTCGAAAGAATAAGAGCTCACATTTTCATTATTTTCCAATTCAATCACCGTATAATAAGTTTAACGAAGATGATGCTGCACAACCTAATATATATGAGGCGGAATCCCAGTTACCCTCATGATGTATGCTTCAAGTGTCCTTTGGCTCCATGGATTACACTTAACTTATTTGCCTACCGACGGATGAAATGGATATTTCTAGTTTTGAAGATGGGTCACCGGTGGACCGGTGGTTATATGGATCTCAACCAAGTGGGCGGAGTATTATTGCCTTAATGTTGGCGGAGTAGTATCACACACCTTTAGAAAGAAATACTCGTAGAATTTCTTGTAGCTATTATTATATTTAAGGCAATAATACTTGCTAATACAGTACTAGGAACAAGAAGTTCGACGATTATTTCTTCTAAATGTGTCTGACACTACTCCGCCAACTTTAAGGCAACAATACTCTGCTAATCAAACGTAAATTTTTTTTATATGAATCAAAAGTAACTAATGTAAAGAATACAATAAAAGAATATTTTTTTAACTCTCCTCCGCAATTTTCGTGCAAAGCAATGAACTAAAATACCCTTCTCTTTGGGCCAGAAAATTTGAAAAATATTATAAAAATCAAGTAGATTCTCTCATTTTGTATCGTAAGCAGATACACCCATTCTTGTGAGCTTGAGATATTTCCCAGTATGCTCAAGTAAATAATTAAAGAAGCTAGGTTGTTTGATGGCAGTCCGCTCTCTGTCACAAACTATATGCCTTGTAAGGAGTCTTGATCACTACCATTGTACTCTTGCTTGATTTCTTTTTAGTCTAGTTTCACGTTGTGCCATTCTTCGAAGATAGATTTGGAAGGACAGAGTAAAACTGTTATAATGTGTGAAATCATAGAGATACCAGTTTTGAGAATCTCAGCAGCGGCGCATCTATATATCTCCGGAAATAGATTCCTCCAAATTAGATCAAGCTTATGGCATTGTTGAAAAGAAAAACCCTAAACAAGTTGAAAACAAAAACAAAATAGAATTCAATTCAATTAATAATAATATTTTTTTTTCTTTATATATATATATATATATATATTTTTTGTTATAATACTTTCTTAAGCAAATTTAAAAGAATAAGCATCCTTTTATGAATTACAAGCAGCTTTTTTTTTTTAGTCAGCCATTGACAGATACACATTCGGAAGGAAAAGTGAAGTCAATCTTCGTGAGCCTATTCTAGTAAAAATATAAAACCCATATCTTCTTGAATGAGAGGAAAAGTTATATTTTTGGTGGATTTCCTTTTTACTCTTATTTACATATTTGGTTGAAAATAAAGGATATTTTCCCTTTATGTTTATTCACTTATATATATATATATATATATATATATATATATACAAGAACCAAGAAAATTGTTCATCACTTGAAACTATGGTGAAATATGATAAAATCAAAAGAAAATAAGTCTTCCAGATAGGAAATACTCAGATGATGTCTCTGACGGGGATACCAAGGCGAGCTGCGGCATGTATAAATTTCAAAGATAAATCTTTTCATTTCTCTAAGAAATCTGATACTATTAAGAATAATAAGAAGCAGATTGGTGACGAGGGCGAGATTTTTGCGTTACGATTAACTTATTTGCCGACCGATGATGTGTATCATACAACTAGGAGGTTATATGGATTGCGATATAAAGAAGTTAATCGTAATCCATATATAACCTACTAGTTGTATGAGACACATCATCGGTCGGCAAAGAAGTTAACCGTAAAGCGATATTCTCGGCCTTCTCATCAATCGGCTTTTTCTTATTCTTAATAGTATCAGATATGGTGTGATTTGAGGGTATGAGAGTATGATGTGAAAAGATGAGAGTACTAGAGGGAAAGTGAACGACACGCGGCAATAAACGGGTGCCTAAAACCTTTTTTCAAATGAATGCATGTTGTTAAGACATACATGAATGCAATCTTAAGATTTATTCAATGAAGATTTATTTAGCATATAAATACAAAAAGCTTTTTTAGGAGTCAGCCATTTCGAGATACACATCCGGAAGGAAAAGTGAAGTCAATCTATACGTGAGCCTAATCTAGAAAAGATATAAATCCCAGATCCTCTTGGATGAGAGGAAAAGTTGTATTTTTGCTGGATTTCCTTTTTACTCTCATTTACAGATTTGATTGAAATATTGGATATTTTCCCATTATTTTTATTCAAACTTATATATACACAAGTTTGAAGTCATTACAAACTCCAACCGAAAAACATGTTCATCACTTGAAATTCTTTTGTAGCTATGACAGATGCAACTTAGTTTGGCTACTCCATACGTGGCTCAAAAAAATTAAGAGTCCACATGTTTTCATTGATGTCTGATTCAATCACCGGATAATAAGTGTACTCAATCTGATGTTTTACAACCTTATATTTATGCGGCGGAATCCCAGAGCCTCATGATGTATGCTTCCAGTCTCTCAATCTGTTTTCACCTCTTTTGGCTCTATAGAACCAAAGGAGGTGAGAACAGATCCAGAGACTTGAAGCGTAATGTATATCATGAGTGCAATTGGGATTCCGCCGCGTACACAAGAAGTTGTGCAACATCCGCTTCAATACACTTATCTTTCTCTTGGAACTACTACACTCTCTAATGACCTCATACTTAATACCCAAGTTCTAAAAATTGGCTTCTGCGGGCGCATAATCGGTGATTAGGCGTGTGGCGGCCCGGAGCCGCCGGGATTTGGTGTAATCGGACACTTAAAAAAAATTATGAGTTTTAAGTTTGAAATCAGATGTTAGGTTGTAAGTCTGTCATAATTGCATAAAAACCATACAAAAAACAAGTGATAACGATAGCAATCGTGAAAAAAAAAAAAAAAAAAAGAAAAAAGAAAGAAGGCAGAATTAGGGTTAGGAGTGCTGCAGTCGTGAGGAAGAAGACGAGGGCAATTTGGTCATTACCCGATTCATTAAAACCAAAAAGCGACATAATAATAAATTGACCACTAGACTAAGCTGACTTTTGTTTACAATAACGCATATTTAATATATATACATATATATATAATTAAAATCTTTGTAAAAAATCTCCGACTAATTCTCATTTAATCTCCAATATTTTCATTAATCGTTAGGTCCACTCCGACCGCTCCGACTAGCTCCTAGCAAAATTTTGAAAGTGGCTTAATACTACTCTCAATATAAGCTTCCGCATTATTAGTCTAGTAGAAGTGACTTGGTTTTAAAGTTTAGTAGAATTGACTTGGTATAAATCATGGTATATACTAATGATGTCTATATTTTTTCCGTACAGCATAATACTTGTTTTAAATTTTGATATCTCATGAAATTCATGAGAACGATTAGTAGTTCTGTTTGTGAAATATCAAATTGGTTTATGTCGAAATCAGAACTAATGGTACAAATCGTGTTCATGAATCGTGATAGTGGCTGCCGGAGCCAATTCTGTAAACAAGGAAAATTGATAAAATCGAATTAATGTTGTAGAAAACAGGAAAAAAAAAACAATAAATACAGTAACCATTTTTCGTTGCATGAAAAATATATGACTTAATAAAAATTTCCACATTAATACAATAACATTGAAATTCGGAAATTTTACACTTATGATTTGAGTACAAAGACAAAATTATTAAATGCTGATAATTAGCGAGAGCTTCATTGGAGTTGCAGGAGATAACATGTCGAGATCAAATCGTTAGGTTAAAAGATTTTGGTTCTGATGCATCAGTGATGGCAGCTTCAAATGTTCAGCTTCTCCATCTTCACTTTCATCACCATGACCTGCAACCATTAGCTCTTCCAATGCCAACTTCTTACCCAAAGACATAAGAGCTTCCACAAAGAGAGTATACACAAACTAAAGTCAAGACTCATAAACAAGATCATACATATTTGAAAGAAACTAACCTGTCAATTAATATTAGCTAATTTTCACTCATTAAACTTTAACATTCACCAATATTTTGACCTTCTTCTTCCTTACAAGTAAAGGAGAAACCAAAAACTTCATGAAACTCTTCAAGTAAATAAAAAGAGGAACACGAAACTCTCACTAAGGATCGGTTTCCAAGGTGATGTGAAGAGCTTGAATGATAGTAGAGTAAAGATTCAACCATTTCACGCTTTCTGATTCACGGCAAAACCCTCATTTCTCTGTGACTTGTGCCCGGAGAAACTAGTTTACGGCAGAATCTGCTTAAAAGAGCTAACATTTACGCAAAAGGTTGAACTTTTCGTCAAACCCACTAGAAAATCAATCTGACAAAATCCGAATTACACAAAAATTGCAAGAAAAGCATGCTCCATTTATTAGAAGCTATGAACAAAGAGATTTGTGAAATGATTTTCTTATTTCTCATCGGAAAATTTTGTTACAATCGGTCATTATATACACTTACTATAAACCGAGTAAACCAACCAAATCACGAAAAAATATATTCTACTGAACTTAACCAACAATAGATATTATGTACATTGATATTCCCCCTCAAGATGAAGGTGCATAGATGTTATGTACATCCATCTTGCTTATGTTTTCCCGAAATGGAGCTGAATAAAGGGCTATAGTCAATGGAGCTCAATAAAGAGCTATATTCCCCCTCTATACGATTAATCCCTTGTATCTTACATCATCTGGTAATCAGAGCGAGAAACGCTTCCATATCAAGTCCTATTATTTTTATGTTTGATAAATTAATTGTAGTTAATATTATGATTTTATGAGTGATTAGATGGAATAAAAAATTTAGTTTGAGTGATGATGTGGACGCTGATGTGGCGGAAGGAGAAGAGAGAAAAGTTAACTAAGCATGCTCTATTTATTAGAAGCTATGAACATAGAGATTTTTTTTTTTTGACGTCATGAACATAGAGATTTGTGAAATGATTTTCTTATTTCTCATCGGAAAATTTTGTTACAATCGGTCATTATATACACTTACTGTAAACCGAGTAAACCAACCAAATCACAAATAAATATATTCTACTGAACTTAACCAACAATAGATATTATGTACATTGATATTCTCCCTTAAGATGAAGGTGCATAGATGTTATGTACATCCATCTTGCTTATGTTTTCCCGAAATGGAGCTGAATAAAGGGCTATAGTCAATGGAGCTCAATAAAGGGCTATATTCCCCCTCTATACGATTAATCCCTTGGATCTTACATCATCTGGTAATCAGAGCGAGAAACACTTCCATATCAAATCATATTATTTTTATGTTTGATAAATTAATTGTAATTAATATTATGATTTTAGAAGTGATTAGATGGAATAAAAAATTTAGTTTGAGTGATGATGTGGACGCTGATGTGGCGGAAGGAGAAGAGAGAAAAGTTAACTTTATATATATATATATATATATATATATATATATAGAAGATAGTATAAAATAAAATAGATGTTCTTGATTATGAGTTTTAATTTTTTTTTATTAGTAGTGATATTTATGTTGACCAAGAAATAAAATAAAACTGTTCTATAATAATGTGATGTGAATTATTTATTTTTAAATAAGGAGTAAAAATAATTATAAGATAATATGGTACATGTCACAAAAAAAAAATATTTTATATAATAGATAAGATATAAAAAACCCATATCTTCTTGAATGAGAGGAAAAGTTGTATTTTTGCTGGATTTTCTTTTTATTTTCATTTACATATTTGGTTGAAAATATAGGATATTTTTCCCTTTATGTTTATTCACACTTATATATCTATATATATATATATATATATATATATATATATAAGAAGATATATATATATTGCACAATACTTTATTAAGCAAATTTAAAAGAATAAGTCTTTTTGTGAATTACAAATATAAAACTCATATGTTTTTGAATGAGAGGAAAAGTTGTATTTTTGCTGGATTTCCTTTTTACTCTCATTTACATATTTGGTTGAAAATACAGGATATTTTTCCCCTTATGTTTATTCACATATATATCTATACTATTAAGCGAAGAGTAAAAATAGCACTTAGGACTCAAATTGAACCTTTATTACGTCAATTGCCACTCAAAAATCAACTTTCTAAAAACATTTCTGAAATTAAAAAGGGCAAAGATGGCAAACCAAGTTTGGACTTAAATAATTAATTAATTTTAGTTAATTGATATTAACTCTTGATTTCGGATTATCCATAAAAAAACACGCGGATCCTTTATTATTAATCTGATTGGTCAAAATCAACCCGGTTAATATATGGAAACATAATATATTATTTATCACTTTATTTTCGGAATATATTATGAATCAAATCTTCTACGAAATAAATATTCATTTATAACAATCAGCATAATTATAACTGGAAAATCTTTTTAACAATCAGCATATTTTCTGAATACTAAATATTCAAATTTAAAAGTACTATTCACGTTTTTAATTTATTTTATTAAGAAAATATATTAAATAACATAAAAAATTTCAGAGTAAGCCACAAAATTATTTCTTACCTAATTAAATTCTTAGTAATTAAATTTTTCCAAATAAAATCATAACAATCAACGTAATCTTTGCTAATTAAATTATTTCCAAAATAATTTGAAATTTTTGCAATGGAATTAAATTTTGGACGAAAATTGATTAATTAACAGAATCGGATCATCTAAAAAAAAGACGTGAATCATTTATTCTTAATCTGATTGGTCATTAGAGAATCCATGTTTTAGTGGGTTTAGCTTTAAAACATAATTAATTAAAAAAAATTTGCATTTAATGAGATTTTTGCAGATTTTGTAATTAAGGGAATAAACATTAATTTTAAATCGTAATATTATAACTTAAAATTCCGTATAGTATGTGAATCAAAGATTTTGTATGCAATAATTATAGATTACATTGAAATTAGAATTTTTTTGATTTTTATTTCCTAATTGAATAACTAGAATATTCTAAATCTTCATTTAGTGATATATGATATTATTCTAAAAGATACTTATTCGTTACTAATTAAAATGTTTCCAAATAAAATCCTAACAAAATTTCCTAAACAAAATTATCGGAAATATTCAATCACATAGAAACTGTTTTTATTCTCACAAACATAATCTAAATTTAATTAATATTCAAGATATGCATTAAATATTAAATATTCAAATTTAAAATCACTGTTCACGTTTTTATTATATTTAATTATTAATAATATAATAAATAACATAGAAACTTTCAAAATATATTAAAAAGAATATTCTTTTCTAAAACTCCTAAATTGGCATCTCCACCTCACTATATATATCATGTCATTGTATTCAACGATACATCTACTTTTTTTTTCAATTTTTTTTATAATTTTGTATTTTTAACTTTTATATTGTGTCATTGATTGTGTTCTTATTTATGATGTATCGTTCATTATCTGCATAATCATCATAATAATTTTATGGATATTTTATTGTGAATGATTATTAATATTGATTCATGTTTTTGTAGAGTTATATGGAATGAAGTCAATGGATGATGTTGGTGGTTGTGTAAGGGTGCTCTTTCTGTCCGAGCATATGTGGTGGTGGTGTAAGGATGATCTTTCTATCCGAGCATATGTGTAACAAGTAAGTTTGTTTTTTTTTTTTTACATTATTGTCTATTTCTATCGATAAACACCTATAACACCGAAGGAAGGTAACATTCAAAAATCTAAAATATTCAATATTAACAAATAGAGTATTTGTTATACTCAATTTGTAAAATTGTGATTGTAGGTATGTTCCGCTTAATCCCGAGTTTAAAAAAACTAAGGCATATATGTTTATATGTATGTACACATGCTTATATGTCTCGATTTTTTTGAATTTTTGAAAAATATTGTCAACTGAAATTATTGAATCATTCAAAAATCAGATTTAAAATTTTCAAAATATCTAAATAATAAATATTACTTTAAATATTATAATACGGACTTTCCTAAATTTAAATTCAAATTAGTGGCTAGATCAAACACAATATACGCATTAAATATTAAATATTTAGTTTTAGAATTACTGTTCACGTTTTTAATTATCAAACATACATGTATTATAACATTAAAACTTTGGTAGCAGTCTAAGAAGAATATTCTTCTCTAAAAATTCATAATTCCATATGAATCAATTTTATTTTTGCAAACGCTAATATCTTTCTAAATTTAAAATCAAAACTAAAGATTGGTATAAAAAGTGAATATGAATTAATTGTGGGTTTCCTTAACATATATATAGTTAAAAAACAATATCTTGAAAGTTTCTCAAGCATTTATAATGTTTTAAAACATAAAATCAAATTTTGAAATAATATAATCGATTTGTTAACTCAAAGTCAAACTACCTATAAATGCATAACTAGAATATTTACAAAATATATGTAGCCACGTAAAATTTCGATTGAAGATTTGCGTAACAAATCAAAACAAACTCTATGGAAAATTTAAGGAGTACATTTAAAAAATAAATCGAAATTAACCATCTATTTACACCAATTGCCACTGAATTAGTTAGTTTATAAAATAATTTCTCAAATCAGGGAGGGTAATTTAGAATTAAAAATATATCACGATAATTAATTTTGCTATGTTTCGACTAATCCTTAGGCAATAGTCCATTCAAAATTAATTACACTTAAATCTCTTAAAACATAACAAGATCCGTGTCTTTAATATCCAACGAATTAAAAGCATATTCTGAAAATATTGGATGAATACAAGATTTTCTAAACAAATTATCGGAAATCTTTAATCATATAGAAACTGTTTTTATTCTCAAAAACACAATATAAATTCAATTAATATTCAAGATATGCATTAATAATAAATATTCAAATTTAAAATCACTGTTCACGTTTTAAATATATTTAATTATTAATAATATAATAAATAACATAGAAACTTTCAAAATATATTAAAAAGAATATTCTTTTCTAAAATTTGAAGATCTTTCCACTTTGTGTAACATTAAGAGTTGCAGATTTTAAATATTCAATGGTGATTAAAATATTGAGGAATATTTTAAAGTTAATAAGGCACAAATTCTTGATCAATATACACAAATTCTTAATTCAGTATTTTAAAAGTTAATAAGCCAAAAAATATCTTTAAATATTTGAACTTTGTGAACATGAAAAAATCACCATCCAATGATGAGTTAAGCCGTTGTACACTTGTAGGGGTCAATTAATAATATGCTATAAGATGAGCGGAATATGGAATCTATAGAAAAAAAAATCATCAAAGAAGGTTGGAATGTAAATACACACGTATACGTTATATATATAGACATATTATATGGACAAAATTAAAGACTGAAGAGACCAAACATTAACATAGACAAGTGATTTTATAAGATGACATCACTAAAAATCAGACAATCAAAATGTGCTCTTATTTATACGGTTTTAAAGGAATTTATTTTGCAA
Source organism: Barbarea vulgaris (assembly GCA_963667165.1). Classification (NCBI taxonomy): domain Eukaryota; kingdom Viridiplantae; phylum Streptophyta; class Magnoliopsida; order Brassicales; family Brassicaceae; genus Barbarea; species Barbarea vulgaris. The sequence goes on along the minus strand of OY763891.1, from coordinate 16,466,574 downwards.
AAATTAATTTCCAACATATATTTATTAACATTATCTTTCGACGGATTTTACAAATACTTTCTTTTGTTAATGTTATTATACCTCAGTAAAAAGTCTTCTAAATAATAAATGTAGAATATTTAGCCACTAATATATATATATAAATTTAAATTCGAAGGTTTATGATATTGAACCATAGATTCTGTAATTAGACCATTTAGACTAGAAATCAAATTTTAAAAAACATTTCTAAAATTGAAAGGGCAAAAATGGCTTAATAAGTTTGATGAAATACTTAAATAAACATCACTTAATAAAAAATTAATTTCTGAAAACGGATTATACATTATAAGGACGTGGATCCTTTATTCTTAATATCATTGGTCGTTAGAGAATCCGGATTTTAGTGAGTTTAGTTTTAAAACGTAATTAATTGAAAATGCTATATTTTTGGAATATCTTTTGAATCAAATCTTATGCGAAAGAAATATTCATTTATAAAAATCAATATAATTATATTCGGCATTTATACTATTAACAATCCGGATTTTTCTAAATTCAAATTGATGACTATAACACAATTTAAATTCAATTAATACTCAAAATATGCATTAAATACTAAATATTCAAATTTAAAAGTACTGTACAAGTTTTTAATTAATTTAAATATTTAAATTATAATACAACATATAACTTTCAGAGTAAGCTAAAAAAATCATTTCTTACCTAATTAAATATTTATTAATTATTTTTTTCAAAGAAAATCATAACAATGAATGTAATCTTTTCTAATTAAATTATTTCCAAATTTTTTGCATTGATGCCTAAGTACATATTTCCCTATAAATTGAATGGAGAGTTTTATCTTCGATCTTTCATCACGTTTGTATTTTTAGTTCTAACTTTTTATTCTTTGAATATTCTTAATAGAATGTTTGCGACATAGTAAAAGCTTTCACTTACTATTATAACTGATGATAGCTATTGCATCTTCCATAAAGTTTTCTAATTAACTAGGCATTTTGTTCTCAAATATTAAACTCGACATGAAAAAACGTTATAATTTTAAAAAGAAGTTTTCATACTATTCTTTATAAGAAAAAAAAAACGAAGGAGAACACGCAAGAAATGCAATTTTCACTTTTAGTTTTCTTAGATACTTAATTAAAGATGTTTGGTATTTGCCGATGGATAAAAGACATGAGACTGGATCCAATATGACTAAATGCAAGTACGAGCATTAACAATATCCAAAGATTAACCCAAACTATTAGGGCTTTCTTTTTTGAACAAAACCTCTCTCTTGGGATTATGAAATTTTTAATTCCAAAAATCAAAATACTTTGGATTTATCAAAATAAATCCAGTAATTATAGAAATATTAAAATATTTTGTTTTCATTTAGGAGACAAACATTAAAAGAGGGCTATCAATGTTAATTAACACTAAGAGAGCTATCAATGTTTATTAACACTAAGAGGGCTATCAATGTTAAGTTTCCAACATCAATATATCGTGTACACTAAGAGAAAACATTGTATTTTTATTACGGTTAGACAAAAGTCATAACCAAATAAGAGGAAACATTGTATTTTTTTTAGTGTTCAAGAGCACTGCCGGTAGAGAGTGGTGAATCTTGGGTTGAGTTGTTGTGCCCTCTGGATATGATGTCATGGACTATCAATGTTAGTTAACACTAAGAGGGCTATCAATGTTAATTAACACTAAGAGAGCTATCAATGTTAATTAACATTAAGAGGGCTATCAATGTTAAGTTTCCAACATCAATATATCGTGTACACTAAGAGGTTTCATGAACTGGAGATATTTTTTGTTTGTACTGTTTGAAATATTAATTTGATAATTTGATCTGGAAAAAAAAAAAAATTCGAAACAATTCTAACAAAACAAATAAAATTTGACATTAACCGTTTTAGTAACAAGCAATCAATTATTTTTATTTTTATTTTTTTGATGAATAAACAGAAGGTAAATACAGTGACGACAATGTATGCAAGAGAGGTATGGGGCAAAATAAATAAACAAAAGAGATTAATCACGGAACAAACCTTCAACACAAATGTATGTAACAAAAATAAGAATAAAAAAAAATGTCAAAACTAATGAATTGCTCGGATGATGAATGGAGCGACACACACAAATGCAAAGTAAACAAGCTAGCTAGGCTAGCTAAATGACTCACGAACTAAATGAAACAACTAACTAATTTTTTTTTCTTTTTTAATATACTTGACTTACATGATGAAACAAAAACAGAGATGGAACTGTTATGTTTATAATTGAGTTTAGTTTAACAATTATACAAATAATTATGTATATTAAGTCAAAGGGTGTACGTGTTAGAGTTGTGTCTTTTAAGTAAAAGTATTTATGTTTATTAAGTAAAAGTGGTGTCAAAGTCTATTTAATCTATTTTTGTAATGTCGAAAAACATGTCGTTCGTTTTCACTATGGCTCTGTTTCCAAGATTTTTTTTATTAATTTGACTCTAATTTTTTTAATCACGATTTTTTGTTATTTCAGTTTCAAATATATCTAGGTTAATCCGCCAAACCCGTTGTTATAATGCACAGCGGATTAGAGTTATCAGTTTAGAATTACAATTTGGTGGATTAATCCACTAAAAACCGTAACTAAATCTAACCCGCCGTGAGACGGTTTAACCCAATTTGAAACCTCTACATATATATGATTAATATTTTGTAAACTTTAATTTCATTCAAAAATTTTATAACGTTTTATAAAAGTAAAAAAATCACCCGTTCGGGGACCGAACGGGTATTCTCTTCTAGTATATATATAAACAAGAACCGAGAAACATGTTCATACTTGACGGAAAAATGAAATGATTTCTCTTTAAAATGTTTACATGCCGCAGCTCGCATTGGTCTCCCCGACAGAGACATCATCTGATTCTTTACTTTCTGGAAGACTTTTTTTTTCACCGATTTAGCAGATTTCACCATTGCACGATGATAAGTGAAATTAGTCCACAGGAGAAAGTATTAACCCTAATCTGTTTGAGAAAGATTGCCGAAAAAGATGGTGTGATTTGAGTGGATGAGAGTGAAGAAACTCAAATCACACCATTTTTTCGTTAAATCTTTCTCCGACCGATTAGAGTTAATATTTTATCTGGTGGACTGATTTCACTTATCATCGTGCAATGGTGAGATATGATAAATCGAAAACAAACAAAAAAAGTTATATAACAACGGATGCTGACAATCATCCACACACACAAAAAAAAATACCATATTTTTAATGGCTCTTCCAGTTTCTGCAGTTATATAACAACGGATGTTGATAAGAAAGTGTCCTTTTGTAATTGAGTCAAAATCAACTTTTATATACAGTTGAACCTCTATAAATTAATACTCGGTAAATTAATAACCTCTCTAAATTAATAAATTATCCTGGTTCCGAGTCGGGCCGGTGTAAAAATTGACACATTTCGATAAGATAATAAGATAATAATTTTTTTGAAATCTCTATATAAATATATGGTCCTATTAATAACATAAATTAATAATCATATAAATTTATTGTATATATATAAGATATTTTAATGAAATATGATTCTAATGTTATTTATTTATTCGTAAATTTATAATTTTGTTGGAGTTTATCTCTATTTTTCTTAAAATATCAAAAATATATGATATTATCTTCTCAAATTGCATCAAAAATTATTAAAAAAATTATATATATGCAATTATTATTTTCTAATGTGTAAATGCATTAAAACACATTGAAGTATTGTTTTCATTTTTATATTTTTATATAAAATTTTTTAAAATTTAGAAAAACTCTCTATATTATTAATTTATCGATTAATTAATAACCTCTATAGAGGTTTTACTGTATAGTGAAGTTTCATCATAATCCAGCAGATTATCTGTCACCGTCAGATCAAATCAGATCAGCCCATATTGCCAGTTTTCAAATACAAAGTTATATGTACACGAACATCACAAATCATCTTCAGTACTTAAGTCTTTCAAAGCAACTGCTTCTAAACTAAAAGAAAAAAAAAAAAAAAAAAACATAACTAGGAAGAAACATATTCTTATAACAAAACTGTAGTTGTTGTATCTCTAGGTTTCCACAAAACACCCTACATTAGTTTCCAATAATTCATGTTTTAATCTTCTCTGACTCGTTTCTTTGATGCTGAAGCAGATTCAGTTTGGTCCCCTGTTTGTGTCTCAAGACCAAATTCAACTTCTGCTGCAGATGTGGTATTGCATTGATTTGGTGATGCTTCCGAGGAGGAGCCCTTGTTGTTTTCTTGTATCTTCTGTTGTTTCTCGAACATCATTTGTAGATATCGGCCCTGTTTTTCAATCTGTAACTGCAGCGACCGTTGGATCTAGCATATAATGTAAACAACATCAGACAATATTCGCGACATCTATGACTACTCTCCTCTTTCTGGTTAGAAAACAGGCAAATATATAAGGATTGTTTTTTTTTTAGTGGTAATGCAGGTGAGAACCATTACCTCGAGCTGCTCATGGAGACGTTTCTGAACTTCCATCTGTAATCGTAGAGCTTGTGTGATATCAACGCTCCTGGAAAAGAAATAGTAACAAGATTAACTAACAAGTAACACATATAAGCACTCAACCTACTAAAATCAAAATTCTGATCAATACGAAGAAAGATTCTTGGTTTGTTTACGTTTTCATGTCAAGAGATTTGATATCTTCGATAGATGTCATCTTCTTCTCTTGATGTTCTCCTGTGCAAGAAAGAAACAAAATTCTCCTGTGTAAGTCGGTTTGCCATAGAGACTTTAGCCTTTTCTAGAGAGTAACCAAGTCTTAGAGGCCTATGTAATTTAGCTCAGCTAAAGTGTAAAATTCTTATGTTAAAATCCTTAAGATATATAAAGTTCTTACCTGTAACTTCTGAAGTCTCCGGTTTATACCTTGCCGTTCTGTATTTCTGTACAACATAAAGACGGTCGAAAATGAGAAATGAGCTAAGCTTGGCAGAGAAACAGTATGAGATGCAAATAAACAAACAAACATATGGATAAGAACAAACCTGCAAATGGCTTTTTACATGATAAATGGTCAAACCAGGGTTATTCAAGAGCTTCAAAACAGCTTTAGGCGTCGCTCCTATGGTGGGAATTATACAAGTCAAGAGAAAAATAAGTACTTCCAGAGTTTACAGTTAACAGCCTTGAGCACTTATTTTCAGGAATAAGAGAAGAAGAAAGCTTACGCACGTTCACTACCACCGAGCTGATTAACAGCTTCAACAAAGGCCTCATGAAGTTCTGGTGTCCAACGCATACGTTGTTTAGATGATGGGTTTCTGCCACTGGACTGATCCTCTGATGAAACCATCTGATGATGCTGGTTAGCTGCTACTACTATCTCTTGCCTGGGAACATCCGAAATTGGTGTCGGTATCTGTTACAAATCATGCAAACGCTGAATAAAATTACATATATGGACAAACAGAGAGATCATATATGGTTAGAGAAACTGAACCTGTGAACTTGGATCTCCAAGAAGTTCAGACCAATTCGGCTCTAAACCATCATCAGCAGAGATCAGCTGATCAGCCCAATCTTGCCATTCGCTTTTCTTATGAGGTTCCACAGATGAGTCTACCCTTACTCCGCTACTCTCTGCTTGTAGATTCGGAATAGGAACATGATCAGAGAAATCAAAGAACTCCTCAAGCGGATCTGTGTACTCTTGAGGATGATGATTAATCAACGAGGAGGATTGTACTTCCAAAGGGTAATCCTGCATAGCCAATCTGTCTCTTGCCACGGTGGAAACAGGTGGCTGGGTTTGGGAGTTCCTTCCAGGAGGTGAGACAGCTGAAACATTGCAGTATCCAGAGGAAGAAGAAAACAAATACCCACTAGAATTGCCACCAGAGACCGCTTGACACGGTACCGGGTTATTCATCAGTTCCTGCCCTGATGAAACCCAGTAAGAGTTAGGAAACTTGCTGTATCTGTCCTCTACAGTAGTATGAAGAGCTGAAAAAGATGAAGACATGGCGGTTGAATATCCAAAATCATTAGCCAGAGTCATAGAGAAAGAGCAGTTTTTCACAACACCCCCCTACAATATCCCAATTCAGAGCTTTGCAATGAGAGAAACTTTGTTGCATGAACAACAACAAGATATGAGACTCACAAGCAGCAAAATTAATATACAGAATAAAAACTTTATGTAGAGGAGATGAACCATTGAATCAATTCCCTACCATTAATTCTGATACTATATTTTTTCCCCGGTCAAAAAAAAAACAATCTCACAAGAATATTCCTAACTTTTTTCTTTTGCTTCAGATCACAGAGCTTAAGGCATCTATATCTGGATAGTGAAAGGACATTACATAAGATATGGAATCAGTGCTTAAGGAATGAAATTTACATCCACTTGGTTTAAATATGGCTTTTGATGAAGCTAGAGAGACGTGTATAAGAAGGAGCCACCACAATGATCAGAATAAAAAAAAAACACAAAAAAGGAGAATCTTTTTTCAATTGCAATAAGAAACTCAGAATCAAATTCACTAAAATTAAAAGTGTACGATTATAGGATTCAAAGCTAGTAGCTAGGTTTTAACATAGATTGTTCTCTTCTTTAGATCATGAACAAAAGTCAACATGCCTCCATGAAAGTCAAACCTTTTTAACAAAAAAAAATTCACAATCAAAATTGAGAAAAAGGTAAATTTGATAACTTTCGAAAGTGAAGGGATTAAGAGAAAGTGACCAAATTAAAACATTTGTCTTTCAAACCCAATAAATCAGCTTACAAATTCGACCCATCAACTCCTCAATTCGAAGTTTAGACTTAAACCCAGAATAAGAATGAGAAAACCCAAATCGAAGACGAAAGAAATTATCCAAAAAAAAAAAAAAAGGTGAAAGAGAATCTTACTCGACTCAGCAATGGCGGCACAAAGTTCAATACGGAATCAAATGATGAGTAATTTGTCTTCTCGATTTCTCTAAACCATTAGATTGAGAAGAGACGTATTTTGGCTTCTTCTTCTTTTACGTCTTTTGTTGTCCACAGTTTTTTTTTTTTCCTCTAATTTCTCCTGATCGTTGGATTTCACACGTGTAATCTACCAACGGCTGAGATTTTTACGAAGTGCAAACGAAAGAATAAAAGGAGGGCCCTATTTTAGGAGGTGTTATTCAATTAGGTTTTACAATGTTGTTTTTAAAGTATTTTAATTTGAGAGTTATTGTGAAATACCTGGTAAAAAACTGGTATTTTGTTTATTCATGTTTTAATAAAAAAAGTACATTAAAATTTATTCTAATCCATATGCAACTAAATCAAATCAATATTAAATAACATTTGTTTTTAATATATTTTAAAATACACAAACAAATGTGTAATCCAATAACAGTGTATTTTAATGTATTTTAGAAAATACATGATTGAATAACACTGGATTTTACTTAGAATCTAAAATACATTCAAATACATTAAAATAGTACATTCAATAACCCTACCTTAATGTTGTTTTATTTTTCATTTTATCAAATGTTGCGTACTACGTCAAGGACTCAAGTCCAATAATCTCTACAGTATTATTTAAGCAATGTTAAAATCACTTTAACCTTCTTTTACGTATTATATTACACCAAATACCATTAGATTTATATTATTAATCATATTATATAATTAAATTAGATTTAAATTTAAATTTAGTTTAACTAATTATTTTCTCTGTTCCTATTTTCTCTCCAATTAAATTATAATAGTTATTTGTTAATATTCTTTCCTCATTTTATTTTTATTTGATCATATGTTTAATAAATAATTAAACAATCATATAATTTTTATAATATACATTTTTTCCACATAGGTTACGATTTGATTTTTTAAAACGGATATGAATTGTTTCATATATTATGATATCATTGAAATAATATTTTTGGTTTACCAATAATAGTTTAACATTTAAAATATGATAATATTAATTTTCTACATATATTAGATATAATTTGTATTTAACTCATTAATTCTATCAGTTACCTCTTTCTAAATCATATAGTATATCTATTAGTTAATGAGATGGTAAAACATAAAATAAATCTAATATAAAACACTAATAATAATCTATGACTATATAAACTAACGAAATATGAAACATACATTTATTCGCACTGCACAATATAATTTACAATGGATCATGACTAATCAAGACGGGTCAATGGATCATGACGGGTCAAGACGGGCCAGAGCAGATAAAGATGGGTGATAATGAATCTCGGATCAAATTTCTAATCATTGATAATAATTAATATTGAACTAAATCAAACTGTTATAAAATTTTTGAATGATGTGAAAATATATACATAACACCACTTAACTTTACAACTAAATTATGTTATAATCTAAATGATCAAATAAATATTTTTACAAATATAACAGTAACACTGCACATAAGTAATTATATATTAGTAATTTTAATTAACACAACACAAATTACATATAATAATACTAATAAATAAGATGTTAAAAACATAAAATAAATTTAATCTAAAATCTAATAATAATAATAATTTATAATTATATGAACTAACAAAATATGAAGAAAATATTTTTCCGCGATGCATATCGTGGGTTACTATCTAGTTTTATTTTATTTTATCACAAGTACAATGTATTAAGTGTTAATTCTACTTATGAAAGCTACCTTCAAAATATATTAAATTTATCTTCGGAAATGATGTGAATGATGATATTTTAAAGCTCATTTCTAACTAATACAAGATAGATGAGTTTTGTGGCTCTCTGATATATCTACCTCGGTAAAAAAAAAGACACTTCCTAAAAAATATGATACGTCAGCATGCTATTTTAAATAAATTATTTTCAAATTGAATTAAAATTATTTTTAGATAGAATTTAAATCCAAACAAGCCCATGTTAGATGCTTATGTATTTGAAACTATATCGATTCACTTTCCTACCACTGCCGTTATCAAAACTCACATCCTTTTAACTTCGTCATCTTCAATCCCCAATTTATTCACACCTATTGACATCAAAAGAAATTAATAGTCATTACTCATTATCTTCAAAGTCATATCCTCTTCCAGAATTCTCCTATATAAAATTCAGAAGACTGGTGCATACAGACACAAATCACACAATATTATGAGTTGCCACGTCACATACTTCGATCTCTATTCTCAAAACGCAAATTAAATAACTCATAGAAAAGCAAACCATTTTTTTGTTGTCAAGGAAAGCCAAATCATTCCTACTTCTGATTTAATCGCATATTCTTCCAAATAGTATACAAAATCCTGAACGTTCCTAGCTATTTAGGGGTTCAGCCAAAGTAGCAAGCGCGCCAATACATTTGATAAATAAGACTTCTTCACCATTAGAGCATCTCCAATGGTTCTTACCAATTTTTTTAATATAAATTTTGAATAATTAAAAGATTAGAACCTCAATAAGAATTCTAAAATTTTTCATCCTCCAATGGTAGAACCTCTAGAGAGGTTCTTAAGAAAAATAATTAATATTTTGAAAAATAATTTATTTTAAGTATTATTTATTTTATTACAATTTATAAACATATATTTTATAAAACCAAAATTATTTTGCATTACATAAAATTTAAAACATACAAAATATAGCAAAACACCTCTAAGCAATTTCTTTGACCATCAATTCTGCACAAATGTGGATTTGGTTCAAAATGATGAACAAACTTACCTTATTTTCTTAGAGGACTAGGATGTTATAACAATGAAGTATCTGACAATTACAAACCTCTTGCTAATTGACCGTTGAAGATACCGGTCCTCCGTTAGAAGTCCTTGACCTCCATATTTCACATCATCGGAGTTCAGTATCATCTGCAGAAGATGAACAATTAGTTTACCTGTAAGCAGGCTCATTGTCCAAACCCCATTTCTGATGCATACTTTCAGCAGTCTCACTTTGCTAAGGCCTACACTGTTATTATCTGACTTCATAATTCAATAAATGTATTTGGAGAATCCCCATTAGGGCAGGAAAACAATTGGTTCTATTCCTTTTTTGGTCACTAGCTGGAAAATATTGTATATAATGGCATATGCAAACACTAGTATGCTAGTAAATTTGAGGAACTTAGAGAAACCAATTCAGAAGATTTATTTTCTGTTTCATGCCCTGAACCCAATTAATTTTTAGCAGAAAAGATAGCAAAAGGAGTCAAATACCATATTTGCATCATTCACAGGGTGGATGCTGGGCCGACTTCTTGAAAGGATACCCTTGCTTTTATCCAAATCCATTAGCTCCTACAAATAAATAATGTGATAAGTAACTAAGAAGCATTTGTTCTGATCCACGAGGATATATGCTCCCAACATTTTCTACTCCTTCATGTGAAGATATACAATTATAGTTTTAATAAGGATGGACACATTTATAATTTTAATGAGGAATCAAGATATAATATGAACATCGGCAGTCAATCTTAAATTGCTATGAAAGTTATAGAAGAAAAATTTCAGAGAAGCTAACAAAATCATGGATATGGAAGCTGTACTTCTATAAAGAGGTGTTAACATTGTTTTCAAGCATAACGTTCCAAAATGAACCACTAATCTCGATCAGAATGAAAGAATAAAAAGTCTCTACAATATCGGTATCTCCTAGAGTAAAGAAAACCCTTACCTGATACAATCACTACCTCCAGTTCCAATCATCTTCCTCCATTTTGTTACTCTTCTCTCCTCCCTACAGAATTTAGCATCCAAGGTTAAAATAACAAAGCACAATAAAATTGTTCTCTACAACAATAATCCTTTGAGACATACTTGTCATAGTTACTAGATGATCTAGTCTTTGTGAAACGCTGAGGAGAAGAATTGCCATGTTCCTGCTTTAGAAACCCAAATTTATCAACCAGTACAAGCAGAGGGACAGGTCTTTGTTCACTGTCATCTGTTGTTTTTCTTTCCATTTAAAAAACCTGAAAAGACCACCACCATACTCAGAATTCTTAATTTCCTCAACATTTTAATCAAGCCACTAATGTCGCAATCAGATGAATCAGAACCTATAAGCTTTATTCAAAGCTCTGATCATCAACTAAGATTTTGGAGCTTTGATCTCAATATGACTTAGCAGAAAAACGTAATCAGCAATCATGACTAAACCCAAAGAAATCAAGACAAGCTCATGATTTTGAGTAATCACACACGAATTTGACTAATAAACCACAAATTTAACTAACTTCGCTCATGGCTACCCCTAATTTCGGTCATTGCTACCCTAATTTCGATCATGGCTACCCCTAATTTCGAATAACATCAAAAAAACCCTAATTTCGCTAACATCAATAACCTTAATTAATCAAAATTTACAAAGAAAATCAAATAGGTTCATACCTTTCTTTACAAAGAGCTTGGATCATCCTTCGGCGGCATTGGCGTTGCAGCGGCATCTCCTCCCACAGTTGCCTCAGAGAGAGAGACGAAAAAAGAGAGAGAGACGAGAGAGAGGATCGCGAAAAAAAAATCTCAGAACTATTACCCAGCCAATCCAAGCATGCCACGTCATTATAAGAACCGATTCTTAAAGTTCTTAACTAAGGATCGGTTCTTGCCAAAAAATCTCATTTTTGATTTAATTTTTTTTATTAATTGGTTTAGAACCCCTTAAAAATCTCCGTTGGAGATGGTCTTATAAACTTGGTTGAATCCACAAAAAGGAGGAGATAAAGCCTCCAATGCAGTGGCGGAGGTAGAAAATTTGTTTATAGGGGTCAATATGTAAATTTTTAATTTTATAGGGGTCAATATATTTAATTTAGTTGAAGTTATGTAATTTTATAGCAAAAGTACACCAAAAACTACACTAAATTTAAAAACTTATGGGGTTCATTTGCACTCATTAATTCTTCACTAGCTCCGCCCCTGCTCCAATGTAGTTGAGGTCAAGACAACAACATCAACAAATGCTGAGCGAGAAATAAATGACATATTCGCTTCCGCTCCAAGCAGAACAAGTTTCAACATAATGCTCCATATAACGAAATCACTAAAAAAGTGGTGTATTTGGGAAGAGAAAACCCTCCGAAAAGGAGAACATAGGATTATGATTGTCCAAAGGAACCATATTCTCTGGTAAGGTAATAGTAATAGGAGATCTATGTCTCAACTGTCACCAAAAGAAATTGAACTCCATCACAGAAACTAAGGACATATTGTGATCATTACAAAATCTGTAAAATGCAGTAGAGAGATCCGCATGGCGGTAAAAGAACCACAAGAGGGCACACCATTCATCGAAGACATTTGAGACAACCTATCTACTCCGCATTCCGTAAAACCCGAGCTACATATTCTTCCCTAAACTGATAAATTTCCAAGAAGGGGAATCGGAAGGAGAAGTAGAGTATATATCATATATTCCCTCTAAAAAAAATTGGAACCTTCATTCAAATGTTTCACAAGATTTTTGAAGGTGTTGATCCTACAATATTTGCATTTCATTGCAACAAATATAATGATATTTAAACATACAATAATTGCTAGAAGAAAACATGTTTTGAACGTTTTTAATTATCTTTGCGACTTAAATTATAAGCTGTGTCATTTGCTTATATAACATGTTTATTTTCTATGCACAACAAATTTACCAATAACTTTTCATTTTTTCCTAAATAAACATATGATTTGTTACATAAATAAATTTATTGACACTAAATCTAGAGTCAAGCCAAAGCTGGGAGATATGGTTTCTAAGACTCAGACGGTTGCAGCTAGTCAGTCATCTCTGTCTCCGTCTTACATTTGACAGATGAGTTCAAGAATAATTACGTCTCAGTTCTTTCTTTTGGCTAATTGCTTGTGACATTAAAATTAAGTTAACCAAATTGACAAAAATATTCTTTCTATTTTCGTTTAATAATAATACTCCCTCCGATCTAAAATAATTGTCGTTTTAGAGTTTTTTTTTCTTTTCTAAATAAGTGCCGTTTACATTTATTAATGTCATTTTTACACAAAAATACCAATTATAACCTCTACAGAAATAAAGATGTAAATATAAAACAAAATTAAAAATGTAAATATATCTAATTAGTAAGGGCAGTAATGACAAATTACAACGTTTCTTAATCTACGTAAAAACCAGTAAAACGACACTTATTTGTGATCGGAGGGAGTAATATATTAAGGGGATGCCTTTACTCTTAAGCAAAAGATGCTTAGTCATAGAAACACGTGTCAACAGTAGAGTGCTTGTTCAAGACGAAGCAACTCCCGCGACTTCTTTGGAATCAGTTGCACTCTTCAGATCTCTCTTTTATAAAATAAAAATCCATCTCTCATTCTTCCACAATTCGCAACGAGGAAAACAAAAAAAAGAACGATGACGACAGATTCAGGAGCAGATTCGATCGCCACCGTCGCTGAGAAAGCACCCGTCACGTCGGAAAGGAAAGTCCGTACTGATCTCGACGATCGTCTTCCCAAACCTTGTTCGTACATTCTCTCTTTCTCGATATTACGTTTTCTCCAGTTTCCATATGTGTTCGTAAAAAAAAAAAAACATATGTATATATGTGTTAGTACATTTAGGTTATATATGTGTTAGTACATTTAGGGTTTCTAAAATTAGAATCATATTTTTGCATATCAATTTTGTTTCGTTATATGGTTAATTCCACCATTTACTTGTACCAGACGAATCAAATCGACAAAAAAAAATTCCCAAAATTGATTAACGTGGGTAATTGGATCATTCATAAAGCTATAGATGTTTTGTTAGTCATAATGTTTCACAAGTTGAAAAATTTCCCAAATTAGTTTAAATAGGTTGTATTGTCAAATTGGTGTAACTAGGTTTGTATTGTTTTATTAGTGTTGGCTTTTCAAATGACTTCACAAAATGTGAATTCAAAATGCTAGTTTAGTTCTGAATGGCTTGGTAGTATCGTAATGGTACACATGGATACGACAGTAACAATATATATATATATATATTAAGTTAAAGATAAAAAGAAACTTAAGTATAAGTCACAACATCAAAATTCAAATATAAGTTTGATTTTTCCTTTAATCGACAATATAAAACTAATCGATTATTAATGATTAAAGACTTTTACCCCCTTTTTTTCTTGAAAAACATAGTCCTTCTAAATTAAGAGTGTCATTCTAAAGTTTTAATTTTGTTTCATAAAAAATGTCATTTTAATTTTCCAATGTAACTTTTTTAATCTAAATTCCTAATAAATCCTTAACCCATATCTATTTTATTTGAATTTAATTCATCAACCATTTATTAAATAAGGGCATAAAAATATAAAATAATTTTTTTTTAATTTGTGGGAAGAGTGTGACACTCTTTGTGAAACGGAGAGTATTAGATAACATTTTTGTAGATTGGGAACACCAATTTTCTCAAAACATCTCGGAAATGTTTCTATATCCAAACTTTTTGTCTGACTTACCCAAAACGTTTTGGGCACGTTTTCAAGCCATCTCCATCCCCAAAACGTTTCCGTGATATGGCTAGCTACATTTAGGAGTACCTATGCTTCATAGCTTTAATAGTTTATTTTGGTGGATCGAAAACAGACTTGCCTCGAGCTATGGTTGCACCTGACATGGAAAACATTAACGGAACAAGGGGACACAAGCATAAGGACATGTCTGTTCTTCAGCAGCACGTTGCTTTCTTTGATCAAGACGGTGACGGTATCATCTATCCATCAGAGACATTTAAAGGTAATCTATAAAAAAAATCGTTAGAAAAATTTGAATCAAGAATAAAATAATTCATTAAAACAATCCTCATTTTGTGTGTGTTTTCAGGATTTAAAGCACTTGGTTTCAACGTGGTTTCTAGTTTCTTTCTGACACTCATCGTGCATCTTACAATGAGTTACGCCACATTGCCTGTAAGTTAATATTCTCAATCAAAATGTTGAGTTAATGTTTTTTTTTTTTATCTCGTTTGGTTCATATCAAAGATCGTTTTCTTCTTACTTTTTGAAAACTAGACTTGGATTCCTTCTTTTAACTTCCCGATTTACATCGAAAACATCCATAGAGCCAAACATGGAAGTGATACCTCAACTTACGACACAGAAGGAAGGTTCATTCGTCTTTCGATAAACTCTTGTCTATGATAATACTTCTTTGTTACTTTTGTGGCTATAAATGTGAAGATTTTCAGGTACATTCCTGCAAATCTGGAGAACATGTTCAGTAAGTACGCACGTACAGTGCCTGACAAGCTAACTCGTTACGAGCTATGGCAAATGACTGAGGCTAATCGCAACGCTTTCGATTTCTTTGGCTGGTTTGTTCCATCTTTCTCTCTATCTTTAGTGACCTCTTTTTGTCTTTATCTTAATGGTGTGTGAAAAATGGGAACAGGGCAGCGAGTAAAATGGAGTGGGGAGTATTGTACTTACTGGCCAAAGATGAGAATGGTTACTTATCTAAAGAAGCTGTTAGGAGATGCTTCGATGGGAGCTTGTTCGACTACTGTGCCAAGGCGAGAGCTTCTGCTAAAAAAACTGAATGATGATGGCATGCTTTGCTTTTTAGGTAGTTTAATGTCTTAAGTAATCTTTGAGTCTCTTAACTGAAGCACACACGAGTCAGATAAATTCATATCGTAAGTTTTCTGCTACCTCAATGTGTCACAATGTTTTTTTTTTTTTGGTCGTTGGATATTTCAAGGGAAATAGTAGACCACTTCTCACATATGCTTGTTTTGTTCATCTACATAAGATTTTAAATAGTGTTTTAAGTTATATTTTTTTTAAGGGAAAACGTGATTATAATTTATGACAAGGATAAAATCAGCTTATTACAAAATCAGTAGAAGTTAAAAACCCTTTGATAAAAACAACATTTTTTTCGTGTCCTCTATCAAGTAAAATAGATCGTCAGCCCGACAACGTAAGATGTTATTTTCAGAAGCGTGCCTAATGAGTTACGGAAAAAAAGCTTTTGCCACCTCGGACAATTCAAAATATATATAAAAAATTTAGGGTCCAAAATCTATAAAATATAGTGTCAATAATTAATGAAAAAGAAAAAAAAATTAGATATCAAAGTCTAAATCGACTCTTGGAAGTATTGAATTTTTTGAAAAAAATAGAAGGTTGTTATCCAAACTCATATTGCTTATGGAATATTATTGACGATTCCAATTTCAATTGTTTTTGCAAAAAGAAAACTTTCAAAGTTAAAGCTAGCTAGTGTTATATGCGATCAATTATATGAACCTAGACTATTCTCTATACTTGCTTTGATGTTATGTAATTTAATATTAAGTGGTATATATGGTCGGATAAATAAATTTAGAAAACGTGTGATATGACAAAGATAAAATCAGCTTATTACAAAATTAGTGAGGTTAATACATGGGTGGCGATTCTTGGTTTGACAGTGCTTGGTTTTTTACAAGAGAAGCTCTTTATGCGAGGCCGAGACTGTTACGGGAATTAGAACACAATGAAGATGAGTAAGGAAGGGCATAAAAGGAACAAGGCTGGAGCCTTAAGATGCAAGACAGCGATTGAGAATTTACATAAATTACATATTTAGGATTGAAATTAATAATGTTTTTTTACGCCAATCATCATAGTTTCGTTTAGTACCTCATATATAAAGCGGTGACTGAAATCTTATTATAAAGTTTGTTTAATAGATTAAAAAGAATTAGTATGTCAATGGGTTTTTATCAAAACAATAAAATTAAGATAAACCTGAATCTTTAAGTATGTCTAAGGACTGCAACTCAAGATTATAGACTACTACTACATTTATTCTTATGTATCCTATGAATCTCTGTTTTGGTCAGAGTTGATGAAATATCTAAATCTCACCAAGGCTTCCATTTCTTTATCTTATCATCACCATAAAACTAAAAAAAAATCCTGGTTTGTCTAATTAAGCATCTACTCTATAATGGTATGATCCATGATAATAAATTAATAATCCATGAGCATTCAGATCCTTAATTTAGGGGGCTTCTGTAACATATCTGAAAGTTTTGGGGCTATTTGTAATTTATAAAAATATAGTGGTCAATTATAAAAAAAAGATTTAGTCATCATCTTCACATCTTTTCGACGACGCTGTTCGTTTTCCATCAATTAGGGTTTTTCTACGCCGGCACTTCCAGGTAAAGCTCTCTTTCTCGCCCTCCTCCACTTCTACTGCTCTCTTTAATCTCTGATATAGTTTCAATTGTCTCCTTATTTAAAACCCTGATTTATACCCTCTGAAAGTTTCGCCCTTTTAACAGAGGCGGATCTTGAATTTTAGACAATGGAGTCTCATGAGAAATCTTGAATTCTCGTTCTGCTATCATTCTTAACGAGTTGGGTTTTCAGTTTTTGTGCTACTGTTTTGATTTCTTCAAGTTCGAATGGCTCAATCGTTGTTTCTCTGCTTTGGTGTTCCATGGAAAGTGATATAACTGTAGCAAAGATTGATTTTTTTAGGTGATTAGGAAGTTTATGTTGCTTGCTTGCTATTGTATTAGATTTCCTTATCTTTCTGAAATTTTTGTCACAGAGAACAAAAGCAATTTAAGACTAATGGCAGAGACTAAACCATTGATCGGTCTTACATGGGAACCAAAGCTTCCAGGCTTATCTTTAGAGTCAAAAACTGTGTCCAAAGGAGCTGAGAGTCATGCAAGTAGTTCTCTCTGGGCGCCTAAGTCAGAGCTCGTTGATGGTCTTTGTCTTCCACCTAATGATCCAAGGAAGATTAACAAGATGATTAGAAAACAACTCAAAGACACCACTGGATCAAACTGGTAACTTTGCTTTCCTCCATTCAGATTATATACCCTTTTTTTTTTTTTGTTCGATCCGGGCGAGATTACATTTTGTATTTCAAACTGTGGATAGGTTTGATATGCCTGCACCAACAATGACTCCTGAGTTGAAAAGGGATCTTCAGATGCTTAAAGTAATGAGTTCTTTGCATTTTTGTTATTGTTATTGTTGTGCGGATTTGGTTTTCAAAGTCCTAACACTATTCTAATTTAATCTCTGGTGTAGTTGAGAACTGTATTGGATCCTGCTCATCACTACAAGAAAAGTGTGTCCCGGTCAAAACTAGCTGAAAAGTATTTCCAGGCAAGTTTTAGAAACAGCTAACTAGATCAAGTCCGAAAACTTTTTGTCTCGGCCATTGTTGTCTTACATCAACTCTTGTTGTTTTCTTTGTGTTTAAAAATAAATAAAAACAGATTGGAACAGTAATAGAACCAGCTGAAGAGTACTATGGGAGATTGACAAAGAAGAATAGAAAAACAACTCTTGCTGATGAGTTGGTCTCAGATCCCAAAGCTACTCAATACAGGTACATTACTAGTACTACCATCATCTCTTTAAGAATGCTTAGATTCTGTATCACAAAAAGATAACAATTTGATTGAAAAAAACTTTTGGTTTGTGATATGTTGAGTTTAAATACATTTGAACATGGATTTGATAACGTTATTGGGGCCGTGTTGATTGTAGAAGTTGTATGATTTGAGCCCTTGTAGATGTCATGGTGGATATATTGTTTGTTTCATATCCTTGGATTACGTTTCTGTCAAGAATTATGATAGGCATTAGTATAAGTGTGTTCTTGAGAATTGAGATGTTGTGAATTGTGAAACACGTATGCAATCTTTGCTAAGTGAATGTGTTTGTGTTGGCTATGGTTTTACAGGAAGCGAAAAGTCAAAGAGATTGAAGAGAAGAATAGAGCTGTTGAATCAAATAAGAAATGGAAGAAAAAGGGAAACCAATCAAAGAACACAAAACAAAGAAGGAACTGATTTTACATTTGTTAGAATATATGATCACAGTTTTGGGACACATTTTTTTTTCTTTTTTCTTGTGGTTCAATGCAACAGATTCACACCTTACCTTGTAATGACTGTTGTTGTTTTATGGCCTAAGTTTAATGGATTTAGTTATTGATTTACAGGTTTGATTATTGAATAAGCTGAAATTAGTTAGATCCAATAATAATATAACTGATGGTTTATGTCATGTAACTGAACTGGAATTTAGAACCTTCATGTTGCAACTGAATTTGATTACAAAACTTATTCAAACTTATAAGAACATTGGCAATCCTCATCATCTCTTTTAGCATCTTCATTATTCTTTGAAGCTGCATTTAGGGATTCAAATATGTTTGAACTCACATTTGAAACAAAAGCTATCGTTGTTGTCTGATCTTTTTAACTCCAAAATAAAATGTCCTATAATTTTTTTTGGTCCGCTCAATGCCTCAATCCATGATCAACATACGGATCCTTAACTTATGGAGTTTTTGTTAACAAATTGGAAAGTTTTGGGTCTATTTGTAAATTTTAAAAAGTATAGTGGTCAATTGTTTAACATAAAGAAAAAAAAAAAAAAAATCTGGTCATCATCTCCACGTCTCTGTTCGTGTTTCATCAAATTAGGGTTTTTGTACGCCGGCACTTGCAGGTAAAAAGCTATTTCTCTCCCACCTCCACAAATACATAACTCTTTAATCTTCTTGTTCAAAACCCTCAAATTTTTACCCTTTTTAATAGAGGCAGATCTTGAATTTTAGATATGGAGTCTCATGAGCAATCCTCTGAGAAAAATGGTGTATCTAAGAAAGTTTCAGAGATTTGGGAGCGAATGAACAAAGGAGTACCAAATAAGCAGCTCAATTTTGTCTCACAGAGAACCTCAACAGCTTTACCCGCTCAAAACTCATCTAACAACGTTAGTTTTGTTCTCTCTATATCTCTGCTGCGTTCTGTTGTTATGTCATCGTTTGGGATTTTGAAAGTTTGTTTTTTTTCGATTTGTAGAATTGGAAAAAGTATATTGGTGTGGATGTGAAGAAGAGTAAGGATAGTGATATTTCGAATGTACAAAAGGAAGATAGCGTTTTGAATCATAGTTTTAGTGAAGAGGCTAAGAGTATTGCTGCAGCTGCTTTAGCTGCTGTTAGAAACGCAACTGCAAACGCTGCAGCTGCGTCGAGCCGAGGCAAGATTGAGGTCAGAAAGCTTGATTCTTTTTTCTTTCTTTATATGGTTTGAATTTTGTGTGTTTGGTTTGATAGTGTTAGAATCTAAGATCTTATCAGGTTTTTTGGAACTTAGAAGATGGATTGTGTAGAACTAAAATCTCTGTCTCAAGTTAAAAATATTATTTGATTGAACTTTAGCAATCCGTAAATAAGTACAATTTTTGTTTGAATTTGGATTTGGGATTGGAGTTTGTTAGAATCTAAGATTGTATCGGCTGTTTTAACTAGGAAGATAGATTGTGTAGGACTAGAATCTCTGTCTCAGTTTTGAACTGTAATTCGATTGAACCTTTTTCGATTCGCAAGGAAAGCTCGCTTTTTGTTTGAATTTGTGTGTTTTGGTTTGGTATTGTTAAAATCTAAGATCATATCAGCTGTTTAGAACTAGGAAGATGGTTTTTGCAGGACTAGAATCTCTTTCTCAACTTAAACTGTGATTCGATCGAACCTTTCCAATCCACAAATAAAGCTCGCATTTTTGTTTGAATTTGTGTGTGTTGGCTCAGAATTGTTAGAAATTTAAGATCTTATCAGAGCTCTTTGGAACTAGGAAGATGGATTGTAGAGAATCTCTGTTATTTAGTTGAACCTTTGTGATATGTAAATTGCAATTGTGATGATTCCATTGGCTTGATGCATATACTCTTCTGGGTGACTTCCAGATAACTGAGGTCAAAGACTTTGCGGGTAAAGAAATAGAAGTAAAGCGGTTAGTAGAAGCGGATTCAAAGGAAGCGTTGGAGAGGGGAAACAAAGACTCCTCCTCCTCTTCCTCGGCAGGAAAGCCTTCAGCGGTTGATGCGGTTCTAGAGCAGATAAAAAAGAAACAGAAACTGAGCGTTCTTGACAAGACGAAGAAAGATTGGGGAGAGTATAAGGAAGAGAACAAAGGTGTTGAAGACGAGCTAGATAAGTACAAGAAGAGCTCGGACCAGTATCTCGACAAAGTTTCTTTCTTGGAGAGAGCTGATTATAGACAGTTTGAGAAAGAGAGAGACGCTCGTTTAGCTCTTCAGTCCAAGAGAAAACTCAGTGATGTCTGAATTTGACTCTCTCTGTAAGCATTCTTTGAAATTTTTAAGTATGTAGAGAAGTGATTTATTACGAGGCTTTGTAACATTGATTTCATCACATTCTTTGTCAGACTCCAAACCAGAGTTCCGGTTTACTTAATTGATTCGGTTTTCTTATCTCCGGCTTCAGTTGTATGTTGAAGAATTAAGAAGATCGATCATCTCCTTAGGGTTTAGGCCATGGTAGTGAAATGGGTTTTAGATTTTAGATTCAACTTAATCCCTACTATAAAAAAGGGCTACGATTTTATTTATAACCATATAACAACATCAAATGAAATTAACATTGTGATTGCAATTTATACTTGGTTCTTAATTCTTAATTTTGTTCCATTAATTAAGACCTTAAGACTGAATATGGTCTTGTGGTATTAGGTGAAATATCATAGAATAGCAAACATCATGTGGCCATAACTCCATATTTAGCTTTGAAAGAAAACTATTAGAATGTGACCTAACTTAATCCAAATCCTAGCTCAAGAGTTAAGGGTTACCACATCCTTTATATATTGCCCAAAGATTTTTATACCAACCAATGTGAGACATTTTTTAGGCTCTAATAGGCCCTCTCGAGATGGGGGTGGGAAACGATCCAACATAAACAGCCCAAGCCCAATATCTCGAAAATGGCACAACAAGACATGTCACTTATATGATCCACATAGATGGAAAATCATTTTTGTGGCAAATTGCTTATTGGGTCAACCATGTGATCTGATACCATATTAGGATTGTGACCTAACTTAACCCAAAAACTAGCTCAAAAGTTAAGGATTGCCACATCTTTAGTATATTGTCCAATAATCTTATACCCAACCGATGTTGGATATTCTAATAGGGCTCTTCGAGATATGGGTGAGAAACGGTTCAACGGAACAGCCTAAGTCTAACATCTCGAATATATCACAACAAGACATACCAGTTATATAGGTGACATACGTGAAAAACCATTTACAGTTAACCAAATATATACACAAACGAGTGATAGACGAATTATTCAGGTCCGAAGGATAATGTTAAAGTACCTTCGTAACTTATTTTAGGAGACCGATCGAGTAAAACATTAATTAAGAAATCAACGGTTTCATTGTGGTCATAACTATGTTTTTCAAATTAAAATTTGATATTATTATGAACTTTTTTTGTGGGATTTTGTGTTATTGTTATAGTTTGTACAATATGGCAAATGAAATCCTTTAGCTTGATTTTCTCTTGAGTTAATTATTGTTGGATATTAATGATGACGCGAAGTTACCAAAATTTCATACCAAATAAATTGGTATTAGGAAACTTAAATCAATAAATTTTGCGGATAGATAAAACGCTATCTTGAAAACGTCCAACATTAACTACACCAATAAATCCACATGCGCACATATATGATATACAATATTCCAATTTCCATATTTATTACGATCCTATGATTCAATTTTCTTTATCCTCTCCGATTTAAATCTTGATAAACAAGAATCGGATCAGTCACTTAAAAAACGTTCTTCATAATGAAATCTTTTAAATTTTTTTTTAATTAACTCCATAATTAATTCTCCTCCTATCTCTCCCCCTATATAATAAGATGGTTTGTCTATCTCACCATTCACTTATCTTATAACCGCAACCAAAAAAAGTTCACAATCTTTCTAAAGAGTAAAAAAGTCTTATTTTCAATCCTTTGAGATGGCACCAACGGAGATGAACGTCGTGAAAAAGGGAGACCTTGACGTAACGGTGGTCTCTAACAGTGAAAAGAGAGCTTACGTCACTTTCTTAGCCGGAAACCAAGACTATTGGATGGGTGTGGTTGGTCTAGCCAAAGGACTTCGTAAGGTGAAGTCAGCTTATCCTCTTGTCGTGGCCACTCTCCCTGACGTTCCGGAGGAGCACCGTCAAATCTTGGTGGCTCAAGGATGCATCGTCCGTGAGATTGAGCCGGTTTATCCACCGGAAAACCAAGCCGGTTATGCTATGGCTTATTACGTCATCAACTACTCCAAGCTTCGTATTTGGGAGGTAATATACTTCTTACTATATAATATTCGTATATTTTGATTGTATCGGTTTTATTTGTCAACTAGTATCGTTTTATTCCATGTAAACACTCATCTATTACCATTAAGTTTTGAGTGACACGTGGATTTGAATATTGTCATAATTACGTCTATCATTTTTATCTAACAAGTAAACGTTGTCACGTGTCGAAAATTACTTTATCAAAGATTTATATAGCCACATGTCATATCGCATGTAGATGTATCAAATAAACATTTTCACGAACATTTATATATAACTAATTTTAATTATATTTTAACCACTTTATTAAATATTTTAAATATACAGTTTGTGGAGTATGAGAAGATGATATATCTAGATGGAGACATTCAAGTGTATAGTAACATCGATCATCTTTTCGATACTCCTAATGGCTATTTGTACGCCGTTAAGGACTGTTTTTGTGAAGGAAGCTGGTTCAAAACTCCTCAATACAAGATTGGTTACTGTCAACAGTGTCCGGAAAAGGTGACGTGGCCGGTGGAAAGTCTCGGTGCTCCGCCGCCGTTGTACTTCAACGCCGGTATGTTGGTTTTTGAACCACATCTTGACACTTATGAGGATCTCCTTCGAACTGTTCAAGTCACTACTCCAACTTCATTTGCTGAACAGGTCCGTTTTGAATTTTTCTTTTCCCTTTTTCACTTGATTTTTATTATTCGTATGAGTTTGTTTTTATTTTTTTTTTGTAAATCTAATAAAATTATTTATTTGTAGGATTTTCTGAATGTGTACTTCAGAGATATTTATAAGCCAATCCCTCCGACTTACAACCTTGTATTGGCTATGCTTTGGCGTCATCCTGAATGCATTGACCTTGACCAAATCAATGTTGTTCATTACTGCGCTAAAGTACGTTTTATTTTATTTAATTCCTTAATTTTCCTTTACATATTTAGAGATATATTCTTGTTACGTACTAAAAGTATTATTGTTATATATTTGTAATCAATTTTATAGGGTTCGAAGCCTTGGAGATTCACTGGAGAAGAGGAGAATATGGACCGAGAAGACATAAAAATGTTGGTGAAAAAATGGTGGGATGTTTACGAAGATTCGAGTTTGGACTATAAGAACTTTGTCAAGACTGAGTCGAAGCTAAACCCTATCATCGCTGCCTTAGCCCCCAAGGAATCCAGTGGTGATGGCCTTACGAGTATGGCCCCCTCCGCCGCATGACCAATCCTTATGTGGAGGCTATATCATAAACTTTTTTTTTTTTTTTTTTTAATGGAATGTTTAGCTATATATATAATTTTATTATAATTATATATAGCAAACTTCTTTTATGTTTTATGTTTGTGGTTGGTCTTGTGTTTGTTACACTAATGTGTTAATGACGACCTAGACCACCCTTTTGGCTTATGTTTCTCCTTGTTGTTTCAGTGATCAATAATAAGAATACTATTTTTGCTTTAATTCTCTCCTTTATATTTCTTTTTTTGTTTTTGCAAAACTAACTTAATATAACTTTTTTATACATCAACTAAAAAAATAAACAGAGTATTGGATTTAAAAAGGATTGTATTTGTATAACACAAAAGGAAGTATATTTTATATCAGCATGTAGTTTCAATAGGTTTAGTTTATCATCGATTAGTAGTAGGTTCTTCTATACAATGTGTTAAAACTATCGATGTATATTTTTAACTCCATTTTTTGTTAAAATAAAAAGGAAGATGTTGTGATCGTATCTCGCTTGAAGAACATTGATGTTAATGGGTATGTAATTGTCGAGTAATACGATATTTAACATCTCACTATCGATCAAATGAATATTCAAATAAGGAAATCGAGATTATACGAGAAAATTGATACACCACTACACCTTATGGCTTATGCATTTAACTATTTAATGGATTTTTTTAATCAGTCAATGCGGATTTTAGTATTGAAGGAAATGAGTACATAACTGAAAACAAAATTATCTCAAGAAAATTATATTATCTTTTATTAATTTCCATATAAGTTTGAAGTTTTTTTTTTTCGAATTTGAAACGATACGATTCCTATCAATATGGTAAATTATCATTAAAACATGCATACAATATCTAATTTAAGGATCAGTAACATATAAACCTTAGGAGTCGCTCATCGTACGGAAACTATATTATATCTCAGAATATCCAAAA
This sequence comes from Barbarea vulgaris, assembly GCA_963667165.1. NCBI lineage: Eukaryota > Viridiplantae > Streptophyta > Magnoliopsida > Brassicales > Brassicaceae > Barbarea > Barbarea vulgaris. The sequence goes on along the minus strand of OY763891.1, from coordinate 16,441,255 downwards.
CATCATTGTATAGATTTGTACATACTTAGAAACCTCCGGAAAAAAAACGAGGTATATCATATAACTCTCTCCTTATGATTTCATACCAAAGTCGAAGGGAAACTGAACTAAAGAAATAATTCGAAAAAGCTATCTTTGTTTCTTATTACATACGGTGAAGGCCAAAGAGGATCTGAAGCAGATCTTCAAATTTGGAATTCTCAAACATAAATGCATTTTGGTAAAATTAAGAAACAAAACTTTCTTTGAGTTGATGGTCCAAATCATTAGCCAACAGAGAAGAGACCATCAATCAAATTTTACAGACACACTAGTCACTAAGACTCTATCGAGAATGAAAGAATCCTCATAGGGCTGCTCCTAGCACACTTCTTCATGCACACCTTCATACTCAGCCTTTATATCCTAAAGACATGTTCCTGATATGGGATGCAAACGCATCAAGGTCGTCGCTGCTCAACATCCTTAAGAAAGGCAAAAAACTCTATAGACTGAAGAGAAACTCAACAGTCATCCATGTGCTTCTTCTTTAGTGATGAGAGGGTTATGTTTAAATTAAATTAATATAGTGTACATGTTATTGCCTTAATCTTTTAATCTTCCGTTGATAGAGATTGCAAGTTCCCATAGAAATATTGATTACAAGAAAGAAAAATAACACATGGGACAATGTCTCATAGGGGTTGTTGCTACATATTACATTGAGCTCATGGAGGTGTCTTTGTGTATGCAAAAGAGTAAACTACAGCTTTTGAATCTAAAGATCAACAGCAGGAGGAATGTCGTCGACGGTTAGATCTACGCCATCATCTGGTAACTCAGATCCGAGCGGTCCTAGTATCCCTTCGGAACTCAGGGTCAGTCCGCTCTGCTCAAACACACAACATCACTAACTTGTTATCCTCCAGTAAACAAAAGCTTCTATAGCTTATCTCCCACAATCCAATTTAAACAAAACAAACCCCAACAACATACTAAAGATAACCACATCGAAATCCAATAACTCATTCTAGATGGTTACAATATAATGTAGTGAGTGCAATAGATAAGACATCAAGAAGCATGGACAAACGAGATAAGGCAAGTGGACAATTGATACCTCTGGTTGGAAGCGAAGCATGTCTGCACGAGCCATAGCTTCTGCTTGCGCGATTCTCTGTCTGAATGTCTGAGCCATCTCCTCAGCCTTGAGACAAGAGAAAAGTAGCAAATGGTTAAGAAAGAAGGTCGAAACTGAGAGAGTATTACAATGGAAATCATGTTACCTTCTCGAAAACAAGTTTTGGGTTGCGAATCATATCACCGGGTGTCGGCTCTAGCTTCTTGGTGGAGAGACTTACTCTTCCTCTGTCACGGTCGTGACTCAATATCATGACCTGCAACGTTATAAGTTAGATACTGTTGTTTTAACATCTGAAATGAAAAGTTTAAGAATATCTGCAGAAGACCTTGAGAGTGTCACCGGGCTGAAGAACAGTTGCGATATCTGAGACACGGTCATGACTGATCTGACTGACATGAAGAAGCCCATTGATTCCACCAATGTCAATGAAGGCACCATACGGTTTCAAGCTCTGAACAACTCCAAGAACCACAGATCCAATTCCAAGCTGAGCCTGGCTGTCTGCTACTGCTTTACGGTTGCTGAGGACAAGCTTTGTTTGTTCCTCATCAACCTCCACAAACTTAAGAGGTATTTCTTTGTCAAGAAGCTCTTCAGCTGCTGCTTTCTGAAAAAAAAAAAAATTGTAGAAAAAAACACATCACAAATCAGGTAGTATAAGATTCCAGCTAACAATCCTAACAGTTCTGCGACAACTACTAACCGATGATATTTGCGAAAATGGCACAAACCCGCGAAGACCTTCCACTAGAGCCACCAATCCACCTTTGTTAGCACCAATAACCTACACATACAATCCAATTCCTGACATTGTAACCAAAGAAACCACAAAGACTACCAAAGAAGTTCCAAACTTACCTTAGCCTTGACAATAACATCCTCAGCTTGAAGCTGCCTACATCGTTCCCAAGCAAGTTCATATTGAATCATCCTTAAGCTCAATAACAGACTGTCATCACTTTCGTTTTCACCAATGATGACAAACTCTTCAACCATACCAGGAACTATCCCAGCTTCTTCCACATGCTTGATTCTATGAATACAAGCTTGTTCTACTGACAAATAAGCTGATGACTTTGCAGAAATGTCAACCAATGCACCATTTGCATCAGTCTTGAACACTGTTCCTTTCACCTAAACCAACATCACAACCACAAAAATCAACATTGTCACATATCATCATGCTCTAATTTCAAGAAAGTTTTAAAATTTCCACAAAAAATCTAAGAGATGAAACAAACCCTAGTGCCGATTTCGGAATTGAAATCGTATTGTTCAATAGCAGCTGCGAAATCATCAACAGTGAAGGCAACACCTTCCATTGGAGCAGTTCTACATCGTTCATAAGCGTCTTCAAACATCTTCTTCAGCTCGAGACGTTCCTTTGTTTGTCCGCTAGACATCGCAACGGCGGCGACGATTGTGGAAGAAGCGGAGGAGGATTTGTTCTGTGGAAAGTTCTTCGCTGCTCTTCTCGATAATCTAGAAGATGAAGAGAGTGGAGAACATCTTAGCCCTGTGAATTGTTGAGCCAACGACGCCATTGTTTGGTACCAACTCGAGAGAGTCTCACTCACTCACACAGAGAGTTTTATCTGTTTCTTCTATGGCTCCTGCGTTTTATCGTTGGGTTTAGATAAGGGAGATGCAAAAGAAATTTGAGATGATGATGATGATCTGGACTTAAACTACGTGCCGTTTTTTTTTGTTATCTAAACTGTGTCGTTTAATAGATTTATATATGCACTGTGTGACGTCTGTCTTTTATGCATACAAAATAGAAACATAGGCCTTCTTTTGTTTATAGACTTATAGTAGAAGCATCTCAGCTGAAGCTAAAGACGAGAGGCTAATTTTTTCAGTTCAATTTCTTCAGATTCCGGCCACAGAAGCTTTCATGCGATGATCGGAAGTCACGACGGCAGCTGAAGTGGTGGGTCTCTCAGATTAAATCTTGAGTTAACACGTGTTATACGCGTGTCATAGATCTACCTTATTACGTGTTACGTATAATGGGCCATTATGGGCTAATATAGAACAAAGTTTTTTTTAGCTTCATTCTGTAATTTTCTCCATTAGTGGGCCCTTTTAAATCAATGAAAAGTGGTGGACAAAAGAAAAAAAAAAACCTTATAGTAGAAACATGGGCTTTATTGTCCCAATTGTATCTTCTTTGCTTATTTCTTTATTTCCTAGATAGGATATATGATATTTGTGAAAAAAAAAAGAGTAAAGCATATGAGATTTAAACCGATTAAAAGTTGAATTCATAAACAAAGCTATAGAGATTACGGTATCAACTCTCCTTCCGTAGAACATCTCGGTGGATAAGTATCATTTTTTCATCTGCGTCTCTCGAATTTCAGCTTCCTGACCCAGCCAGCCTACTTAATCAAAATTCAGTTCTATATCTTCATCAAATCGAAGCAAAAGGAAGATATACTCAAATCGAAACAAGTACTTCCCAACAAATTCACCAAATTCAGTTCTATATCTTCATCAAATCGAAGCAAGAGGAAGATATACTTAGTGAGTGTTTCAGAGAAGAAAGAAGAAAAGAAAAGATTTTGGTTAAATCAATTTGAAACCCTAGATTTTATTTATTTTCCCAATTGGTAAAGTAATAGGTCTATATATATATATATATATATATATATATATATATATATATATATTAATATTTGGCTTAATCGAGAATGTTGTGGGATCAACTGATATTTGGCATGCTTAAATGAGGAAAAAGTCGCAGGTTTGAGTCTGGGGTTTTGCAAATTTAAAAATAAATTGAACTTTGTTAGGTTTATAGGTTTTAAAGTTTGGGTAAGTCTCGACGATGGTTTTGGGATCAACTTGTAATGGGCATGCTTAAACTCACTTAAGATCGTGGGTTCGATTCTCGGGTGTTACAATTTTTTTGAAAATTTTAATCTTAAGCTGCAAAACAATGTTGTTTTGATTCCACATCACCACACATGTGTCATCCGAATTAGCATCCATAATAGTTGACTAACTTCTGTTAAATTGACCTCGAATTAGGCATTAAATGAAAAGTGTGGGTTCGAAATTTGAATTTTATAAGCGTTTGGATATATATTAGCACTACTCATTTGTACAGTTTATTAAAGGCACCGTAGAAAAAGTTCAGATAAAAAAAAAACCCTTTTCCCTATAATGGTTGCCTTTAATCTGGACATAGAACCGATCCTTGAATCTGTAGTCCTTGATTATTGTTGCTCCAGTGAATGTATGAATGAGAGTGGAGATAGTTGCATTTGTAGAAGGAGGCATATGGGGTTGAGTGAAGAAGTGGGTGATAACTCTAACCACTTCTTCTTCTAGGATAGTTCATGCACTTTAATAGAAACCAAATTTCAAACCATCAGGTCGAAGACTCTTATTTGGATTGAGTTTGAACATGACTCTGGTGATTCCCTCTGTTGTAGGTACCTTGAACATCAATGAAGCTTCTTCTAGAGAGCAGATCAATCTTGTAACCTGGGAGACATCTAGAAGTGAAGAGTGACGAGGTAGCAAGTCAGCTGGCCCTAGGATGCTTTGGAAGTGATTTTCTGCTAGGTTTCCCACTGCTTCAAGAGTAGTTACCAGAGGCGGCGTTGAGCACAAGCCAACCAAGCATGTGTTTGTGGCCGCTCAAAAAGTTTTATCAATTTATCGACCACTAATTTTACAGAACAAATACATTAGCTCTATTAGAAATTATTATTTTATATAGGGAAGAGGTTGCTGGTTCAAGTCCTAGAAATACAACTTTGTTTTTAATAAATATGCCAGCAAGTTTTGTTTTGCTTGGGGCCACTGTAATATCAGCGCCAGCCCTAGTACCTCTAGTCCATCCATTCCAGTTAAGAGGTATGGATGATGTTATATGCATTTTTTCCTTCAATCATTTTGTGGAAGTAAGTAGTATTATGATCTCATGTGTCTAACCATTTGACTCTGAACTTTGGCTTGAAGTATTTTTTCCTCAACAGCTCTGAGCAAGGAGAGCTTTGTTAGACAGTCTCTCTTTTTCTGGAAGTGGACAGAACAAGGCTGCTCAAGGGAAATTATATGTGCAACCATGAAGAACCGGTTGACCTCACCAACTCTCTTTTGTATTTCTGAGAAATTCTCTTCGTTAAGTGTTTTTAACTCTCTCTTTATCTTTTTCTGCTTAACACTCAAGGATTAGAGTGAGTGATCCTTAGTTTCAATGCTTATTCATGCATTAGCAACAGTCGGCAAAGAGTCTGGGTGGGAAGTAAGATAGTTGAAGATTTTGAAACGCATGGTTCTAGCAATAGGGAGAGGGCAATAAAGAAGGATACAACAAGGAGTATAGTCTGAAATATTTTGGGTGTAGGAGGTTGCAAGGCTGAAAACGTAAGATGATAACCACTCCTCATTTATATTAGCTATATCAAGCTTTTTAGCAATAGAATTCTCTGGTTGCTTATTTGACCAAGTAAATTTAGTTCCACGAAATCTGAGGTCCCCAAGCTCCAACTAATCCAGACAAAACGTGAAATCAATCATAGAAATGATGTATTGCTAGAAGTCATATGTTGAGTACTCTGCATAATGGACAATTTGGTGAAGTCACCACGGCCCCACAAACCATGGGAGGGAGCATGTGTTAAGAGAGGGTTGCAGATTAAGGGGTTCAATCCACTGATCATTTCTCTCTTCACTTGTGTGTTTTATTTTATGTTTAAGGTTTGTTAAAATTATTTGACCAAACAAAAAAAGGGTATGTTGAACATGCTATATATGGATTTAATATGATTTAAAATTGTTCGTTTCCTAATAATGATTGTGACAACCTAAATCAGTATCCTTACTATTGACAGAATCTTGAAAGTACACATCTATAAAACTAACCACGCAGATTCCACTTGTGGATATAAGAGCAACTTCATTGGTGGGTTTTAGATGGGGTTCTCATCAATTAAAAAATTGAAAAAAATAAAAAAAGTGAAGAGAGAGAGAAACCATCTCAAGATATTGAAAAGTCATTTTTGCGCCGCCCCCTTTTTTTCTCTCTACAAACCCTAATCACCATCTTCTCCCTTAGCCTTCGATCTAGAGCTTTGTGACTAGAGATCGGCGGCCGGTGGCTCCTTTAGCACCAACGCCGGTCTCTCTTTCTCTTTCTTTGTAATTTGCTTAGTTGTAGACCCTAGATCTGATCTTAGCTCGTCACTTTGAAAAGCCTCGTGGTTGGTTTTGGTTCTTTGGGTAAGGGGCTGAGAAGGAAGCGACGATGGAGGCGTCGGACCACTAAGGTCGACGGTTATTTCGTTTTTTGGTGACAAACGCAAACGTCTATGTTTTCACCATTCCTTTCTCTGTTTTCCTTCTCCGACCGATGCTTTTTTGATGTTACTTTGTGGGTATGTGTTAGCTTCACTCTTGTGGTCCTTGTGGCATTTTGCAAGTTGTGCCTATGCGGTATCAATCAGATTTCCTTCCCATGTCTTTGCTTCTGTCTTAGTTCAAGGTGGCTCTCTATGGCTGAGTTGGGTTTATTTTTAGGGGTTTAGTCTATCTTCTTTCTAGATCTTTTGGCTTGGTTTATGACTTGTTTGCGCTGTTTAGTCTATGAGTTGATGTTGCTACTGCCTCAATTTTCTTTGCTGGTTTTTTCATGGTCTTATTTGAATCGTATCCATCATCAATCGTTCTCCGAAGCATTTGGTGAGTCGTTTAAGCGGCTACTTTTAGCCTCCTCCACTCGAAGTCAAAATCAGGTTTGGTCGAGACCTGATTGATTTTTGCGCCCATCAAACCGGATCTTAGTTGACTAGTATCGACACGGCCGGCCCCGGTAATTTGTTTGGTCATTTTACCATCCCAAGGAAGCGCAAGTTCCCAAATTTCTGAAGTCTACAAACATCAAGCGAGGACAAGAAGAGTAGAAGTTGCAGTTAGGTATTGACGGGTTCTCGGCGATGTCTCATCAGTTTCTGTTCTCGGATTGAACCGGTTTTGGAAGTTGGAGTTGTGTAGCTAACTTATTCTCATTTTAGCGCAGTTTGTTTTAGTTGTCTTGGCTCCCAAAAGTCCGAGCTTAGTTAGTCGGAACTTACGGGCTTTGTTTTCAAATTAGCCGTTGTTTGTATTGCTGCTACTTGTTTCTAATTTTAATATATATTTTTAGTTGGGAAAAAAAAAAAGAGAAATCATCTCTTCTTTGAGAGATTTTTAGAATTCCTTTAGATACTCACAAAACATGTGTTTTTTTTATTGGTTTAATTTTTCACCAAACAATTAAATTTAATTATATAATAAAATTAAATAAAATATTAATATAAAAATTTTAAGAAACTCTTTTGGGATCTCCACCGTTGGAGTTGCTCTAACAAACTTTAAAAAAACTAATTAAATTGTTCTACCACCAACATCTGCTATATAATATTTTAGAACTAAAAACTTAATATTTTCATGACCAAAGATTTTTTTTAATCAACATCTGAAAATTCGATGATTTTGTTTTTGCTTCAACAAAATTATTTTTACTTCAAACACTTTTTTGGTGTTTACACACATACCTAAGTTTTAATTTATTTATTTATTAACTAAAATAAATAAATGTTGCGGTTTTAAATTAGTTTTTTTAACGTTTGTTTATTCATGATAAATCATAATCATAAATGTTTTGAAGAGCAATGCATCTTGAGTTAGTTCGACAACTCATTTTGGAGGAGCCTGGATTATGCGAGATTACACAGGATCACCAAGGCTTCATGCTCGTGATGCATTTTTACCGGTTGTTAATAGGCTTTCAGCGGAGCTGATTTGTATTCTTTGGACTGTGAAAAGCCTTTGTGATCTTCGTGTTCAACGGTCGGATTATGGAGCTGCAATTTTGGTTTTAGCTCAACCTGGGAATTGGCCATTATACATATCAATTTCTGATCAAATTTTGCAGGCATTTTTAGCATTTAATAGTTCAAGCTTCAAGATTTTGACACTAAAAGTCAACTCCATCGCTCGGGATATCGCGAAAAGTGTGACAAGGGAAGATCGGTTTAACTCTTATTTAGCTTTGGCATGTTCGGCTTGGCTTCACAATAGGATCGAGGAAGAAAGACGGGGTGAGTTTTCATCATCCGTATGGTTTCTCTTTCGAATGTGTTGCTCTGTTTTTGTTTTTATGTTGGCTCTGTTTAGAGTATTTGTACGTTACTTCCAGAAATTAAAAAAAAAAAAACAAAAACAAAAAAAGTGGTTTTACAGTAATAAAAATTTGTATTCAGTTTCAATTTTGGAACATAAAAATAAATATTTAATGACTTCGGAATATTAAAAATTCATATTGTCACACATATAGATAATACTCCCTTTGTTTCACTAAGATTGATTTTCTAGAGTTTTTTTTCTTATTTATAAAAGATTGATTTTTAAATATTTTATATACATTTTTATCATTTAATGTTAGTAAATTGTAGACTTCAAGAAATATTAATTGAGAATTTTTTAATTGTTGATTTTCTATGGGTTTATAGATATTGAAAAGTGGATAAGTATGTATTTATTACTAAATATATATATTGTTTTTTAAATTGTGTGAAATATTCAGAAAATCAATTTTTTTTTTATACAGAGGAAGTATAACATAATTAAATAATATTTAACGGTAAAAACCTTACATAAAGTGGCTTAGGTATAATTGCATAAACTAAACTTTTACATAGTTTTCGTACAAATACTAAATACATATTCAAAGGAAGCTGTGAACTAGAAGAAGAAAAAAACATTCGAGGCAAGTTGTAACTAGATAAGAAGAAGAACCTTCTTTTTAGTCAATCTCTATCTCTAAATTGAAAACCATTTCAAACTAACTAGTATTTATTTTATTATCTGAATTAGTAAACAAAAACTGCTTATTTATTTAGTAAACAACAGAGTTTGTGACTTTCATATCTTATCGACCTTCTTCGTTTGGCTAGATTCACTGAGAACGACGGTATTTGATTCCATAGACGTGCTATTATTTTATGTCCATTTGTTCATATATTTTTTGTTACTCTCTTACCACGAGTTTTTTCTTTTAACGGAAAGCTTTGACTAATTTTTTAAGTTTTTTTTTTTGGGTGCAATACGAGTTTTTAAGTTTGACTTGCTTGCTCACCTAATAATACTACGATATTTTTATATATATACTTTACATACACACGCACACAATCTCATTGCCACTATGTTTTGACCTGAATCTTTATGTCTCATATTCAAATGGAAACAAATGTTTGGTTCGACGTGTAACGTACCTTTTCGAATTATAAAATTTGGATAGGCTGCGCAGAAGAGGATTCTTCGGAGATGGAGTCAACTCGTCTGTGCCTATCCTTTAGTTGGATTTCAAATCTCTGTCTTCGGTCTAAAAGATAATTTTCGTAGACTAGAGTGTATTTTCGGGATATGTATTAGACTAATATGTCTTTGATATATATATATATATTTCACTGTTTATTTCTCAAAAATATAATGTCTCCTCTAATTAACATCCATTTTTTTCTCAACCATAAACATCCATTAGATTTCAAGATAGAATATACTTGATTATAACGCCCCGACCGCTATTGTTCGTGTGTCTTCACGCTTTCTCTAGGCCCGTGGGATCCACTCTTATCCAACGGCCAGTTCGTTATCTTGAAAGGCTATAAAAACTTGTTTACTGTCCCTACAAATCACACATGATATTTTTCCGTGTTTTGGCCTCACTCACACAATATCGACAACTCGGTAGGTCATTCATCCTATTACTACTCAAGTCCAAGCACGCTTAACTCTAGAGTTCTGTCAGGATGGTTGACGGAAAAGATAAGTGCAAATTGGTGACATAAGTAGTCAAATCAAATATCTCAATCTCTCATGATGCACCACCATATACCAGAAATCGAGATATTCCACTAATTTCCATTGTACTTCAAAATATTTTAAAAATATACTAGAATGTTTTTTTTCTCGATTGCACTTTAACCGCTTTGTAATTGGATGTGGTTAACACAACGATTTAGTTGTACTTTTTCTATGTGAATTTGGTCGAGTTTGTGGTGATAGATTATAGATAGTCAAGACTAGCAAATCTATTGAATCTCCCAAACAACTTGCAAAGCCGGTTTCGAGATAGCAAGCATTCAGTTTTTTTCTAACAGCATAATCCACAGCTTGAAACATCATTTTGCAAAATTATTATGCTGCATTGTTTTGTTGTGTTTATTATACTATAACTATTATTTTAATTCAATTTTTGTATATATACCTTTAGTTTTGAACAGACCATCTAGTCTCCCATTTTATATTCTGTTATCACAATTTAAATCTTTAGCTTATACTATTTTTCTTATAGCTCTATAATACTTTGACTCTACATTACCAACATATATACAAGTAATTTGTAAAGACAATTTGAATTAGAGTAATATACCAAAAATGAATATTTTTCTTTGAATTGTATTCTACTATGATTTTCATTTTTTAAAGAAGCAAAAAGAGGAAGTGGCTATGTTAGATAAAAATCTCAATCACTCAATCATATGATATAAAAATGAAAGGAAATTAATCGTTCGTACTAAATTAAAGCTTCCTCTTTAATTAACAAATATTTTTAAAAGCTTATCTTGTTGACTAGTCAAAGACGAGACAACAAAACGCACGAGTGGGTTGTGATTAAAACTCGGAGAGTCTAAGTAATGACCTCTACATTGACTAATTGGTAATTATTTTAAGATCAACTGGAGATGTGAGTCAAAACCAAACAACATTTGGATACTTATGCTTTTATTGTTACCAAATTATGAAACTTATTTAGTTAACACCAAAATATCATATTGACAAGTAAACACAAACGTATACACAACTTTATCTTTTTCATTTTAGACAATTAAATCTTTATTGCTGTTGCATTGCTATATAAATTAATATGAATTGTCAATACATCACATACACATATTTATTTTTGGATAAAGATTTCTACTTTCAGGACGGTGGAACATATACAGTAGAACCTCTATAAATTAATACTCTATAAATTAATAACCTCTATAAATTAATAAATTTTTCTGGTCCCGAGTTGGGCCGGTGTAAAAAATGACATAATTCGATAAAATAATAAGATAATAATTTATTTTAGATCCCTATGTAAATATATGGTCCCATTAATAACATAAATTAATAATCATATATATTTATTGTATATATATAAGATATTTTAGTAAAATATGATTCTAATGTTGTTTACATATTCATAAATTTATAATTTTGTTGGAGTTTATCTCTATTTTTCTTAAAATATCAAAAATATATGATATTATATTCTCAAATTGCATCCAAAATTATTAAAAGACTATATATGCAATGATTATTTCCTAATGTGTAAATGCATTTAAAACACATCAAAATATTATCTTCATTTTCTACTTTATATATAACATTTTTTAAAATTCGGAAAAAACTCTCTATAAATTAATAATTATTAATTTATCGATTAATTAATAACCTCTATAAATTAATAAAATTCTCCGGTCCCAACATTATTAATTTATAGAGGTTTTACTGTATATACTAAATATATCTTATAATCTTATGCCATTTAGTCCAAATTTTCCTCCAATATTAATAGTTACAAACCTTTTTTTATATAAGATTATATTTTAAGAACTAATCCTTGAAATCATCATTGTAACTATATACTTCTTTAGAAGATTCAAACTGACAGCTTAGAATTTTTTTTCTTTGTTAAAAAATAAAGATTATAGTTATGGTGGAGTATAATAAACACAACAAAACAATGCAGCATAATAAAAGCTCCAAGCTGAAGATAATTTGCAAAATGCTGTTTCAAGCTGTAACAGCTTAGAATGTTTTAGTGAATCTTGTTTGCTTTGTTCTATAAAGAGAGTTCTATACAATAATTTCTTCTCTTACTCTTTCACATATTTCTCATAAATATCTCTGATGATTTGTCCTGATTAAATTTCAGCATTATTTTTTATCGTGCTGTTTTCACATAAGTATCAATAAATCTAGCCTTGTAAGAAAAATATTTTTCAATTTTTTTTGTTTTTTTTTTCTTTTAATCCACAGCATTTGGGGCATATCAACTTAAACATTTCAAGTTTCATTAATAATAACTCATACAATAAATTGAAAAAAAAAAGACAAAAAAACAGTATAATCTATTCTTTGCATTAGACTGAAACCAACGACGTTCGTCTACATTACTTTTAAATATAAACACACACTAGCTGTGTATATAGTTCTTCAAAAGTCATATCAATCAATTGCTTACTTAATTATAATTAATAACAAAATTATTCTTTTTACAGTTTGTTATACATTCAAGAAACATAATGTTTCCTTTGAGAAGCATATAAAGACTAAAGAACAAAATGATAAGAAATAATTATAATTAACACACACATCACTTGTGTTCTCCACTTGGAGGAAATACTTTCCATATTATATTATACTTAGTTTGAACCTTTCATAATCCTAAAAGAAAATGTCCCAATTAACTTGTTCTTCATATATTATATAATAAATGCAACTCCACTAATTTCTTTGCATTCACATTAATATTCAATACTCTTTACTTTGTAAAAAGAGGTTAAGCAGTGTCCCAATTAATTTTATATGTTTAGAAGTTTCTGAACCAAGCCAGTTTATTCACACACATACACACATATATACACAATTTAAACTTATTAAAAATTTACAAACACCATTTTATAAATGACAAGATCCAATCTCTAATCCAAACTCTACAATGCTGGAAAACACAATCCGATTTTGGCAAGAGATGTTCTAATATTGTAAACATAATTAATATTTCAAATATACTTATGATTGGGAACGATTTGTAGTATCTACAAGATGTTTGAACATATTTATCGTGCGGAACATCAGTTGTGTTAGATTCAACTACTAGGAACAACCCAAGATTAGACTTTTGTCTTACCCAAAAACACTTCAACACTCGAATCAAAAAATAGAAGTCGCTTATGGTCGAGGAGTTAAATTTTATGGGAGGGAAAATAGTGGTTAATTAGGTTGTAGGCCTAGTCAAGGGAATGGACTTATAGCAATAATCTGAGTGACGATATTTGATCAAAAATATTGAACAACTATATTAAGAGCCAACGAAAGAGAGGTGCATTTAGTGAACAAATAAATGAACGAAGTCGTATATTCATGTTGCATATGTTTTAAAAATTATTCAAAAATCATTAGATTTATTTCGTTAGAATTTTTGAAACCTAACCTGTCAAATTGATTATCTAGTAAATAAATAAAGCATATGTATATATAGTGTGTAATTGTGGTTCTAGCTGGTTCCTTTGCGAATGTGCCTACTAATGATGCCCACAAATATAAATTTGGCACATTCTTTAATGTTTCGCCAATTGGCCTAATCACATAACTTACATGAAACCTCCATACACATATGATACCATTCTGTTTCTAAAAAGATATTTTTTATTGATTTGATTATGATATTCACCAACCAATTGGAACAGAGTTCAATCCTTGGAAGAAAAAGATTATCATAGTTATACGTGGCAACGTGTCAGATATGCTCAACATAGCATCAATTTACATTATTTTAATTTTAGATTGGTTTTTTTAAAAGAACATAACACGAAGACGTAAGTAGTCTAATGATGTTTCCATGGTTTCTCCAAAAAAAGCTAAATTCTAGATCTCTAGTTCGAATCTTTTTTTCTTTTTTTTGGTGTAATGTTAATAATTCGAATCTTATTTAAGAGAAAATTTTATTTTCTATCCGAAATTTCCTTCTGTAAACAAAAATAAGACGTACATGATTGAGAGACCCAGAATTTAAGTTTAGCCGTACAAAGTGCATAATTAACTTGTCAAAGTACAACGATGGTTTCAACTGGTTTGATGTTATAAAAGATAATTGTTTTTGTTTTTTTCTCTCTTTTTCTAAAATTTGTAACAAGAATATAAATAGTGAAACATTAATATAAATTATTACAGATATACACTTTTATCTTCATACATCCTGTAGATAACAATTTTTCTTAGATTTTAAGTTATAATTATTAATTAATTTTTCTGAAAATAGAGTTTAAGTTAATTATAAAGAATCTTTCTAGATTTATCTTACTTCTAATCTAATCTTTAACTTTGTTGACTATGTAAGTTCACTTTTTCTTAACCATTAATTGTTGCTGTAACTATAAAAACTCCTAATGATTTGGGAAGAATGTTCGAATGATGCGTTTTTTGTGCGTTGGGGATCTGAGTTCTGAAAAGGACCTTTATCTTATCTTTAATTACCCTAAAATTTACAGAAGATGTAATTAATGCAAATGATATTAAAAACGAAATTATGTATTTTAATGCAATGATTCTTTAGAATAAATAAAGAGGTTGAAGCTTCGCAAAAGAATACATGATACACGTTAGCCTTCATGATTTTTTATAGATAACTAAACTAGAATAGATAATTAAGATTAATGTCCTCAGTAGAATAGTAGATAATCATTATTAGAAACTTCTTAGAAAAGCAGATTCTCAAAATAAATTAAATATTAGCGATCAATAATGACCCCATATATTTTGGTGTGTGTACGTGGCTAACTACTAGACCATATATATTATTTGTACTTACAAGTTAAAAAAATGTTATTTTATTGAATAACACAGGACTGGAGTCTGGAATAACATATAATAGAATGTCATATAGTAATGTATTCTGTACTCATATAATACTTCCTTAAAAATGATTTTTTCACTACAATATTTTTTGACGAGGGAGTATTAAGTTTTTAAATATTATGAACAAAAATTTTATTACTATTATTAGATTAAAATAAATTGAAGATTTGCATAGATATTTGAGAAAATCTAATAAAATGAAACAGGACATAATGTTAAAAATCTAATAAATAGGGAAAAGGAGAGTAGATGGTATTTTACATATACAATAAAAAAAAATGTACTTAAATTCACATATATATAAATCTCAAATAATTAAAAATAAAATATTATTATTCTTTGGTTTAGAAAGTCCAATACAGTTTTAATTAATTGAATCTACGTGGTTTCTTATTGGATTGTACAGTGTAAATTTTATAAATTAATATTCGATAAATTAATAACATCTATAAATTAATAAACTATTCTGCTTTTGAGTTGGGCCAATGTAATAATTAACATAATTCGATAAATTAATAACATGTATAAATTAATAAATTCTACTGTTTCTGAGTTGGACCAGTGTAATAATTAGCATAATTCGTTAAATAATAAGATAACATATTTTTTTAAAAAATCTATGTGAATATATGGTCTCATCAATATAAATTAATAATTATGTAAATTTATAAAATATAACTAAAATAATTTAATGAAATATTATTCTAGTGTAGTTTATTATTCATAAATTTATATTTTTGTTAGAGTTCATCTATAATTTTTTCTTCCTATAACAAAAACATATGATATAATTTTTTAAAATTACATTAAAAAGTTATTAAAATATTTAGATGCGATAATTGTTTAATAATATGTAACTACCTCGAAATATATCAAAATATTGTTTTCATTTTCTTACTTTAAATATAATTTTTTTTTAAATGAGACAAATCTCTCTATAAATTAATCCTCCTATTTATTAATTTATCGATAAATTAATACTCTCTATAAATTAAAAAAATGTTACGATCCCAACATTATTAATTTATAGAGGTTTTACTGTATACTGAAATCAGTATATACCGACAACATGTGCTTTCCAACATATTTCTCTCATCTCTTTGAAACAATTATTTTCTGGAATTTTACCTCTATTAAAAAAATATTTTTTCTTGTCTTTCTAATTAATAAAACAAAAAAAATATTGGTAGAAGGAAAACCCCTATATAAAATTTTCTTATGGTATAAGGTAATATATATAATTATACGTATGTGTTTGACACAGTTTAAATATAGAACACAAAACACTTACAAATATATATATTACAATTATTGTGTACAAGCCTTTTTCATTTGATGTGTTATGTTATGCTTTTGATGGTTTTATAATTTGAATTTATAAGTCTTTTGAGTCTTTTTATTGAGTAATATTGTTTCTTTAGAGTTTTTTTTTAAGTCTTCTATCGGGTTGTTACCAGTTTTAGGTTGATTTGGAAGAAAACATGATGTTTTATGATGAAAACGCGGATTTAGAGATGCGGAATAATGCAAAAGTTTCAGAAGTTTTACATTCGTTTCAAGTCTTCCAGATATTGGATTGCAATGATTTTTGGATACACGATAGCTCTTTGAGTTAGCTTTCATTTGGCACCAGTTCTAGGTTATTCTCATTTATGGTTTAAGAGTTATGACTGTTTTACTGAAGACATGTTAATCTGGCGACCAAATGAAGCAAGTGCATATTGGCTGATCGATGCCCAGGAAGTTGGGCCTGATCGATCTTACATAGAGATCGACCGATTAGTCATCAGACTGTGCTTATGTACTCTGAATAGTTGTCTAGTTAATGATCTTTGAATTCCTACGAAACACCCTTGACCTAACGCTTCGTAAGTGTTCTTTACATCGTTTTTATTTGCTATTTCCGTTTACATCACAATATAAAACTATATCAATTGTCTTAACTTGTTTTCACTCTCAAAGAGTCATAATATATATAAAATTTTAAAATTTGCTTAATTTAAATAGACATGTAGGTTATTGAAATTGTCTGTGTTAACTTTTTTGGGATCGGAAATGTCGGTATGAAACAAAATACCATTTTGAGGATTTAAAATGGAAAAAGTTTAACTTTACATGTTTAAAGTGGAAGCATAATACTTTGAAAGTTTAAAGTACAAGTGTGCCACTTTAGAATTTTTTTAATAGGATTTTCCCTATTCTTTATGAAAATATTAAATGATATTGAATTTGAAATGAAAGAGTACTAATTAATGAGAGTTAAGAAAAAAGGTGTATAGCCAGTCTTGTATATAAAAAAAATAATCTTATTTATACATGGTTGATTAGGACTAGTGTATGCATAATGGGGAAATACAAGAAGATTTACCTAACAAAATTATTAAATTGGAGTAGCTTCGACTTTATTTATAACACACAAAACGTATGGGTAGGTAAATTTTAAGGGTTTTTTTTTTCCTTTTCTTTTTTTTTTGTTTAGTAAACCGCATAAGTTCTAGATCTTTCTCCTGTAATCTTTTTCGGTATCTAAAATCAGCCTTTAATCTATATCTACTAAATCAGCAGTCAATTTCTCAATAACTGCAAGCTTCTCCTTTTGACACGTCAGTTTTTGATGACATGTCAACACCAGAAAATTTCACAATATAATTTTTTCAGGTAAATAATTTCACAATTTTTATTTTTTCAGATTTTCTTTTGTTTAAATTTGTTTTTCCTTTTTATTAGGGATTTTTAACTCCCACATTCCCACGATCTCCATTGCCTCTCTTTTTATACACGCTTAGAAACTTATTATTTTCAGAATCTTCAATTTTTTTTTAATTTTTAATTTTATTCTTCATCTATCTCTGTGTTTTTTTCATCATGCATCCAAATTTTTTTTCTACCTTTTATAGATTGCAACGAGCTCTTGTTCCTCAGAAATCATATAAAGATGAAAGGTATGTTCTTCTACTTTCTGTCATGTGTTTTTTTTTTTTTGCTTTGTGTTCCCTGTAACTATACTTATTTTTTTGGTTAAAAAGTATTTATTTCTCTTTTATTAATAAATTATTTTTTTTAAAGAAGAAAAAATTGTTTATGATGTATGCAGAACCAATACAGATATCATATATCATCTCATCCATAGATACAAATAAATTTAGTATTGTTTGGTTGGCAAAAATCTAAGTAAACAAATTATGTTTTATATTATGAATTTTAATGATAATTACTTGAAACTTTTAAATTATATCATGAATTTGTGCCGTGCATAGCACGGGTCAATACTAGTACATTCTGATTTAAAAAATATCTTTCTATCCTAAAAAAAGATTGAACATAGGGCATAAGAAAACCAACCATTTGTTCTACCACTTGGCCACGATCCCATTGGTAGGTTAGCTTTTAGTAATACAATATATCATTAATATTGCAGAAAGACATAATAAGACTATTGTAAGTTTTGAGAAAGATTGTAGGGTTCATAATTCTTAGTGCTTTAACATATTCCTACAAGTTCCTTTTATAAAAAATTTAGAACTAAAAATGCAATTTTATTTTTAAAAAAAAATTCAAAACAAAATATAATGGGGGAAAAGAGAATATGTTTAATTTAGCATTGATTTTTCATTTTATAAATTTCAAAAAAAAACTTATTCTACATCCAAATCAAAGAATGGAAACACTCTTTCTGTTTCACAGTGTAATAATTTTAAGATTATGGACACATGTTAAAAATTCTTAATTTACATTTGCTTTATAATTAATGATCACTTGTTCTATTTGTATTAATTCTAATTGTTAGGGGGGGGAATAGGAAATGTTATATATATTTTGAAATCACAAAACATATATCTTTGTGATTGTGAAACAAAGTTTTTTTTCTTCAAAACATACACTATAATTAGAGAACAGAAGTAATATGTTATTGTGAAGAATATCTCACATCGGAAGATGGGATGGGACCTTGAGTAACATATAAGAGATATGAGCAAATCCACTCAATGCCAATTGCTTTTGAGTTATAAGCTCATAAAACTTAACATGGTATCAGAGTTCAAACACATATTGCTCCGCCGAACTGAAATAGATCCGGTCCATCAAAAGAGCCCGATCGATCGTGAAATTGATCCTATAATGAAATATTGTCGAGATTAATGGTTAGAAAGAATAACCATTATTTCGAGAGAACGTGTGAAAAATATCACACATGGGAAAATAGGATAGGACATTAATTAACGTATGAAAAATATGGATCAATCCACTTATTACCAATTAGTTTTGAGTTGTAAGCCCATAAACCTTACAATTGTCAGATCTATCATTTAACCAATATGAAAAAGTAATAACAACCTTCATAAATATAAGGTGATAACTAAAACTAACCTTTTTCTTGTCAAAATTAGTGAAAATCAATCACTAAAACTAATATTTTAATATATTTTCTATTCATACGGGCCGATTGGTATTTAGACTTTAAAATCTATATATATAATAATAATAAACCTTTTTCTAAACTCTTAAAAGTCATATTTTTTTCCAATCAAGCTTTACATCCCTATCAATTATAAGAGTATTTCTTAAGTTTTTCAAAGTTCAGCTCCCTCATTTTGTTCGATGACGATATTTTCTTAAATCTACAACTTTAATCACAATTTTCACAACCATTTATTTAAAATAAAGCATACAGTCAAAATATCAACAAATCATCCCTGCAATAACTAATACATGCATTAATATCTCGGAATATGTGAACATCGAAAATATTGGCATTAAACAGTAAAATTGTCCTAACATATTTAAAATGCACCTCATTCGAGAAAATGTTGGCTAAACGAATTTGTCAACCTTCAAAGCTCTACTGCTGAATTAAGTGCTAGCAAAGTACACTAAATAACCCTTATAACATTAATTAATTCCTACCACAATCCTTTAACTAATGTTCAATTTGCGGCATTCTTTAATTTTATTCATTACAATAACGCGTTTAGTGAGAAGCACAAGTCTTTAACAAACCAAAAAAAAAAGAAAAAGAAAAAAAAAAAGAAAGACAAAGCACAAGTCAACTTAGATATTTACTAAATAGTTAGTTTATTAAAAATGTACTGCTTCGATTATGATCTTACATAATTAAGAGTTCAGTGTGAAATCTCTTAAAGATCAACATCATCAAAATACATTTTCGAGTCTCCCCTCCTTGAACTTGGTAGCATTTTTGTTAAGAGGTTAAATAAATAGATTCCCTCTGTGATATGGAGTGTCCTTTTATAACATTTTTTTTTTGTTTTATAAAAGATATCGTTTTTAATGCAGATCTTTTTACTAAATCTTAGTTACATCTTTATTAAATAGAAAAAGAATTTTGTCTAATATATAAAAATGATACTCCCTATGTTCCAAATTAATAGATGTTTTGGTTAAAAACACACATATTAAAAAATCTATTTTTCTTTACAATATTATCATTTAATGTTTTATTAAAATTTATTAAACCAATTAAAATTTAAAGTTTGCATTAAAACTAACAAAACATCTAATAAAATAAAAAATAAAAAATATTCAAAATTTCTATTAATTTGGAACAGACGGAGTATAATAGAAATTTATGTCTTTCTTATTTTTTTGAAAAATGGTAGTCTAACATTATTTTTTTGTGAAACAAATAGAGTATATAGATAAATGTTTGATAAGTCTTATTTTGTTATGTTTTGGATGAATTCAAAGTAGTTTTTCTAATCTAACGAAAACAAAATACTCTAAGCTATCGCCGGAGTGGGTATCTACTTTGCGCTGCCTGAGCTCGCATGGCTTCAATAAGATTGATCAGTGTTGAATATTCATCTTCTTTTTCAGTCCAACATCTACCAAATAAGGCGAGAAAAAAACAAGGTTCTGATATCATGTTAAGAATAATGGACTTCCAACTCAAAATTAATTGACAATGAATGAATTGATTCATATCTCTTATATACTAGTGTTGGTCTTTTTTAACTTTCAATGTGAGATCCTAACATCATTCATTATCAACAACTTTCACATACTTACAACCATTTGATTCGAGTTGTAGCCATGTCGATTGAAGATCGAATTGCCTCTCTCTGGCAATTAGATAACCTTCTCCATAATTGTTGATATCCTCAGTTTTCACTTTGCCGATGTATCATTCATGGTGGTGAATGCAACTTACAAGTAAGCTAAGTAAGCATAACAACAACTGATTGTTTCTCAAAAAAAACTTTTAATTATCCCATCTACAAATATGTTTAAGACTTTTCTTATATTCTATGACTGTGTTAAAAAATTCTAACAAATAAAGCAGACATTAAAAAGAAAGAAAAATTTAATCCGTTTAGTAGTGTTTCTAAACTCGTTAATGAACACTAGTCGACGTTTTAAAATACGACTACGATAATAAATTTTATAATAAAACTAAGCAAATAGTGTGTTCGTTGTATTTGAACAGAAATCACAAAAACCTTTAACTAACAAAAAATTTGTACAAAAATCCAAAAAAAACTAATGTAAATTTATAAAAAGAAAGAGTTAAGTAATTAGAATACAGTATTAGATTCTCTCTATTATAAAATATAAGTTATTGGGGGAAAAAAGTTCTTATATTGCGGCCGTCTATGCCTTCTTCCCACATGTTGCAATTAATTTAAAGAACAAAGTTTATAAAACAATTATCATCTTTTTTGTTCATCTATAAAACCATCAACTTCTCCATCTTTCCCTGTGGATACAAACAACATCCATTCTCTCTCTCTCTACAAATAAGTCCAAAAAAGTGTCTCTCTATCATTCAACACACACAAAAAAAAGTACAAAGTCTCAATCCTTTCTCTGAATCTCTCTTTATGGGTCTCTTTTCATCAATGGATGACAAAGCAAGAAGCTTAGAGATCAACAAAAACATGGAAGATTTCGAGAACAACATGGAAGAAGAAATGGACCTAAGGAGAGGTCCATGGACCGTTGAGGAAGATTTCAAGCTCATGAATTACATTGCTACTCATGGTGAAGGCCGATGGAACTCTCTCGCTCGTTGCGCCGGTATGATACACTAACATCCACTTACACATATGCTCTTTGATTTAAAAAAAAAACTAAATAAAGACAAGAACAAGAAAAATTATATACAAGTTGCATAAGTTTATGTTTAATAAAAAAAGTTATTGTTGTTACACAAAAGCCAAATTAAACTTATTGTTACTTTTTTGTTCAATTATTATCATGTTTCATCTCCATGTGTGTTTTTGTTTTGTTATTCAATTTGACACTCCTTTTTGTGTTGATCAAATTTATTTCTTTTTGGAATTTCAAGAAGTGGTTTTTACCTTGTAAGCACAAATGAAAAGAACCCTTCATGGGGATAAACCAAAATAGTGCAAAGCTTTCATGCTTCGTTCTCTCATTACTTTTCTTCTTTCTAAATTGCTAAAAGTAATATCATTCGAATCAATATGCATATATGATTCTATTGAAATCTTTTCTATATATGGACTCAATTATTAGATTTTTTTTCTTTCGAATATGGATTCAATTATATAACCATCTATTTTTTTGAATAAAGGTGTAACCATATTCCTGTTAAAATAAAAATAAAATAACTAATGCTAATTAATGATCAATATCTATATGGAGAGAGCACTAACGCAATGGAAGAAAGTTTGCTGGAGAAAAAGACCCTTTTAGAGAATTTGCCTCATAGCAACGGTCCCTATAATTTGTAGAGTTAATTGATAACTTTACCAAATATGAGCATGATGAATTTCTTGCGTATGAAATCATCATACAATATACGTGTACACAATGATGTCTAAATAATAATATCTTCGACCATGAAACAGGACTCAAAAGGACCGGAAAAAGCTGCAGACTCCGGTGGCTTAACTATCTCCGACCAGATGTCCGCCGTGGAAACATAACCCTTGAAGAACAACTCTTGATTCTTGAACTTCACTCTCGTTGGGGCAATAGGTATGGGTTTTTTTTTTTTTTTTTTTTTTCAATAGGTATGTTTTTGAATTAAACAACTAATCAATACACTTTATTTTCTACTTAAAAGAATTTAAAAGGAAAAACTTAATCACAAATATACATTAGTTTGTACTAACAAGAATGAGTAGATCGCAACTTTGGTCAGCAATAAAACTGATTTCTTGAATTTTTTTTTTTTTATATTTACAAGAATACTATTTAGAAATATTTTATATATGTTTTTTTTAATAAGAATGTAAATATTTCATATAAAATGAAAATAGATAAGAGTTACAATGAAGTAGATGCTAAAGATTGCTGTCATGCCAAGAATTTTATATTTACAAGAAATTGTATTGTAATGACAAGAATTTGATCACAAGTTTAGTCACTAATAATTTTTATCTTATTTTTGTGATAATAGATGGTCTAAGATAGCACAATATTTACCAGGAAGAACAGATAACGAGATAAAAAACTATTGGAGAACACGTGTGCAAAAGCATGCAAAACAGCTTAGATGCGACGTGAACAGTCAACAGTTTAAAGACACTATGAAGTATCTGTGGATGCCTCGGCTCGTAGAACGGATCCAAGCCGCCTCTGCTTCAACCTCCACCGGATCTGCTGCCACGTCATCTTGCACCACCACCTCCTCAGATCAGTTCGTGATGGCGTCATACGATGACGGATTCAACAACAACAACAACATGGAACAATCGGGTTTAGTGAGCAACGTACCTAATGGTTACATCACGCCGGAAAATTCCAGCGTGGCTGTATCTCCGGCATCAGATTTGACGGAGTATCACGTGAGTAGTGAAGTGGGGCATATTGGGAATAATTATTATCCAGATCAGACTTTGGTGGGTCCACAAATGTCATCGCAGAACTATTTGGATAACAGTGGATTATTAAATGGAGATTTAACGGTGATGCAAGAACAGAGTTATCTAAATTGGTATGAAAATATTAATGGGATTATACCTTCTTATTCGGACAGTGTTTGGAACGTTGGAAGTGATGAAGATGACTTTTGGCTCTTACAGCAACAGCAGCAACAGCTACTCGACAATGGAAGCTTCTGAATAGACAAGAAGTTATTTTAAGAAGTAAAGTGTCTTATGTGTGAACGGAATGTGTTTTAAAGGGGCAAAAAAGGAAAGCTTCTATTTGAAAAACGAGGGTTTGTTATATATTACTGTATTAGCAACTTTAGATATATATTGGGGTGTTTAGGAAATTGTTATTTTGAAGAAAATTTTATTAGTTTGTGTTCTTTTGGGATTGTGATACTATTATTTTGGATATTTTGGTGGATGACTATTTAAAAGGTCAAAACTTAAACATAAATATCAAATTGGTGACAATATGGTGAATAAGTGGTGTATTCTTTTTTTTGTTCTCTTTAAAACAAAACATTTTGTAAATTAGCGTTTGAATAAAATAGAATGATAAATCTTTAAAATACATGAAAAATCCATTTTGTTTTTGATAGATATGCATGATAAAATAACCATCATGTTTACAAAATTATTATCCGTCGATTTTGCAAATAAATATCTAAAATATTTACTAACCTTACTCTACTATATTTATGTTGATAGTTTCTACAACAATAAATATATAAATAAATAAAATTGGCCTTTTGTGTGATGATACTTATTTGAAAGATGATTTCGCATACTTATTTATTTCCTTCATGGAATCATGCCATATAAACACAGAACATTTATTTATATATATATATATATATATATTATTGCCAAAGAAGGCATAATTGGTTCCATCATGTTTAAACTACTAAATTAACCAAGTTTATGTCACACAAGCAAACAAAACGTAAACATTAAAAAATATATATTGCAATGACTTTTGGCAAGATAAATGAGAAAAATGGATAATCCAATTCATGATGCTTTTAGGAAGCATGTCTATGGGACCTGTATATGGGAAAAAGGGGACCGAAGTGTGTGAAAGGCTTTGGGTTTAAAAGTAGACAATCCAAAAATTGCTTGTTTTTTTTTAATTAGTGTATTTCCACATGGGAACGTCTCAATGGTTAATTGTCTGAGTTTTAATGTGGCCCATCAAGGGGATTATTCTTGGAGGAATGTAATAATTACCAAATTTAGTTATTAAAATATATGCTTAGTGATGATAATTCCACCATTAACGCGTGCAAATCCTTAATATTTAATTGATCTCCATTATAACATTATTGTACGGACGAATGATCCCACCATTATCCAGATAATTCCTTCCAAACACTGTAACACGTCATCCGAACGATGTCGTCTTCCTCTTCTCAATTATTATTATTATTTTTTTTTTGTTAAAGGTTCTCAATTGTTTTCTTAAAAAGAAGTATATATGTAATCATTTGTAATGTCCACTGTAAAAAATATATAAAACTTCCATTCGTAGTGATGTAATTAACAACTCTCTAACACAGAGTATAATAGAAAATACATTTTCTTTAGAACTAGAAAACATAATTATTCAGCAGTATATATCTGATAAATCACACACACACACAAAAGAGGATAATAATTTTTTTAAATCTAAATTTTTAACCTCTTTTTCTTGTTTCAAAATTAATTTTCTATCTTTTTCATTTTTATTAATAAATTATATATTTCAAAAAACATTGACTGAAAATAACTAAATTAATTCGATTATTGGTTGATATATAGTTACTGGAAATTATTTAGTGTTGGAGAATAGTGTAAATATAATTAAACATGTATTATCTTTTTATATATATATATATATGAAAACTCTAGAATACTCTACAAAGGGAGTAGTAGTTACAGTTTCATTGAAAATCACATAAATAATAAAATGAAAAATCCACTAAATATTTCAATAATAAAAAATTAATAATAATAGTTCTCTTCTCAAAATTATGTATTTTAATTTTTATGATGTTTCAACTTTTAACTGTACATATATATGAACAGTGGTAAATCTAGTATTCCTAGTATACAAAACATATATATGCATAAGATTTATTATCTGTGTCTTTATTCTACCTCATACAGTCATATGTGGACAATTCCGGTTCCAAATTATACACGGATAGTAAAAAAAAAAAAAAAAATTAAATGGTTTGTAAACAAAAATAAATGAAGCATTAACATGGAATTAAACTAGTGGTTAAGTTCAAATAAACTAAAATCATAAATATTAGAAGGAAATAAGTTTACTTTTATTGGAAAAAATAAATTATTAAACGCTTCAGTTTCCTTTAAAAGATGCATGTATCTAAGTTCGAAAGTTTTAGATTAATGACAAAAAAAAAAAAGGGTTTTTGATTAACAAATATGAAAAACACAAGTGAGGGCGATTCTTCTCGATATTGAAGAAGCGACTAGTTGTTACGGTAGAGACAGGTCAAGGTCAACGCACGCGTCAGGTAATCTACCACCATATACGGTTATAAAACCACATACGAAACCAGCATTTATACAATGTATTTGAAATACATACACAGTCACTACCTATGCATAATTAAAAAATCGATTTCATATTCATCCGAATTATAAATTTGATACATAGTAAATAAGAATTTTAATATAGTGAAGCATGCTAACTCTCTCGAGTTAAAACGGTTACGTTATTTGCGTTCGTTTTCGGAAAAGTTGTAGGCACTTATACCTACGAGGTTTTGGAGCAGTGGTGGACCTATGTTGTGCTAAAGGGTGTCTTGACATCCCATTAAAATTCTTTTTAATAATTACTAATGTATTTTTATTAGATTTTAGTGGAATAGTAATTCAAAATCAGTCTTTGATCTCCTAAAATTTGAAAATTTACACTATAAATCTATTAGGTGTAAAAAACATTCATATCATGACCCCTTTAAAAAAAAATTCTGAATTCGTCACTCTTTTGGAGGCTAGTCGCATGTGGAAGTTGTTCGTGGCAACGATGATGAAGAATCAAATTCTTTTGAATTACGATAACAACGCAATTTTCTGAGTCTATCATTTTAGAATAAGTGTTTTGTTTTTTGTCGTGGATCTAGTGGGTTGTTACTGCTTGTACGTACCATTCTCGTTTGTTGTCCGTTTTTGTTGTTGTTGTTGTTGTTGTTGTTATTTCTAAGTCTATGCTTGTAGTTTTCAGTTTTGATGTATTCAATGTCGTCATTTTAATGCTGTCAAAAATATGAAATGGTATAAAACTTAACATTGAACTAAGAAAACTTTGCCGAGTTTCGATTCGAAGGACAAGCCGGCAAAACAAAAAATTATTTAACAGAAATGTTGTTTAAAAATAATTTATTAGTGTAATATTTATTTTGTAAGTTTTGAAATTAAATAAATTTTTTGATGATCTTTTGTTAAATATTTTGATGATTAGTTCGTTATATATAAAAAAGTTATCTAATAAACATTTTGTCATCAAATTGAAAGCTCCCGAATGTTGCTATTCAGAGATGAATATGATAGTGTAAATGTTAGGTTAGGTTAATCTCATAGGCATCTTTAGTATGTCAAAGACTTATCCGTAGTAACTTATACGCATAACTACAAAGAATATAGCTAGAGAAAAACAGAAAAAAAAACAAAAAAAAAATGGAGGATATGTTTATTACACTGGCATAATGTTTGCAACTGTGATTGTGTTTCTTGTTATCATGATTCTTTGTAATGGAGACGCCAAAGTCACCGATCATCAAGCGGCGGTAGTAATGTTTTAGACGACGTGGTTATCACCGTGGACATGGTTGTTAATTCTCATTTCTGACTATTAACGACAACGAGCAGCTCAAGTTCGATGAAAGCAGCGTTATTTTCTGAGTATCTTTTTTTCAGTTATTATTCATTAGCACTTTCTTTTGTTAATAATCATGAAAGTATACTAGCACTTATCGTCTCATCCTCATTAGGGTTTCAATTGAAATATTGAATGTGGCATGTCATCTTGGTAATCTTGGCCATGTTTCAAAGTTTGTTTTAATTAACCAGGTTTTCATTTTATCCTATAATTCTATAAATCAAACTAAGGGATGAACTAATCTAAACTTGGAGATAGTGGTAAAAAAAAACGTATATATGTAGTAAGAATCAATGCATATCCTCGACTTGGTGATTTAAACAAAATTTACATATATCATCAAATAAAATTACTCATCACAATTTTTTTTTTTTTGTTATTAAATTGCAATAGAATGAGTTTACTAACATCTCTAGGATCTCTTAAAGCAATACATAGTAAGAAAGATAAACAAAAAAGTTACGTGTAGCTCGGGAGGGATAGATAAATGAGAGAGAATATGAATCCTAAAAGTATACAACAAAATCTTGATCGATTTAGCATAGACAAACAATTAATGTAGAAACTCGACAGAAACAAGAAATCTAGAAGATGAAAAAAAGTAAGAAGACAGACAAATATATATAAAAGGTCTTACAAGGTCAAGAAATATATATAAGAAATATACTAATTTCATAAAGCTCAGGGTAAGATAGCGTCATCGTTTAGATCACGAAGAAAAACAATTCTTTATCATCATCTTCTTCTTCATCTTGAAAATGCCTTTTTGTCATAAGCCAATCACAAATTAATGCAATTTCATAGGTGATATACATATATTATTTTTTTGTGTTTGTGTGTGTACCTTGATCATGACACTTTGTTGGTTCCTCAATCCGTGAAACTCTTTCCCATTCATCCATAGCTCGATCGAGAGAAAGTTAAAGAACTTATATTTTATAAACGCTTTCTCATTGAGTTATATATTTTATATTTATAAAGAGGTATATTCAATACACGCACGGACGTAGCTATAGTCTATAGATACATAAATATATACAACCTTTTTTTTTGTCTACAAAGTAAACAAAAACAAAGATGACTATATATTTTCTTTTGACATATATATATATTTTATAGTATTTAATAAATTTTCTTAAAAAAACACTTGACATGGGATCTATCTATTGACAAACTTATAGCCATATGTAGTCCTTTTATTCTTACGATCCCAAATTTCTTTAATAATCATCATATTGAGAGGATCCAACTCTATTATATGGGTCTAAATAATTCTTTGAACCAATTTGGTCACTAGGTTTATGGCTTAATGTTTTATTTATTTATTTGAAGTGTGTTTGCATGAATTCGTTGTCATAATGCATGTTCAGTTTAATAAGAATCGAAGGTTATGGAAAATCAAATATTTGATACCAATTAATTAAATATTTTATATATGTGGCAATCGTCAAACGATAAGAGAGAAACCATCGGGTTGTAAATGCATCTGAAAATATATTGGATCTATGCAAAAGCATTATCCTCTGCCATAAATCTTCTTGTAAAGCTGTTGCCGGCAAAGGAAACTAACACGTGCGCCATAGACTTAACTAGATCGCACCATACCAAAAAAAAAAAAAAAAAAAAATTACTTTACAAAAGTAGTGAAAAATGATTGGTTATCAATTTTTTTTTTTTTGATGAAAGATTTATTGGTTATCAAATTTCAGCTATAATAATTTTTAAGTTCTGAAAATCATATTGTAGCATAATTATATTCATTACAAAATCATAAAACTCGTCTGTGGTGGACCTGTTATATATCTTCTACGAAATATTACGAATTTATGTAGGATACAACGTTGTTAATATTATCGTAATGTTTTGTAGACGTCAATTAATTAAGGTATAAGCTAGCGACAAAAATATTTCATATCCACGGGAAAGATAAAGGAAAGGGAGGTGAAGATACGATCAATCAATAGAATGGAACAGAGAAAGAAGAAAGCACATGAATAAAATAAATGGAAAAAAGTAAAAAAGGGAGAAAAAAATGAAGAAGTAAATGAAGCAACTTATGTTGCCTTAGGAAGATGGGGAAACTGATGTGACCAAAGACACAAATCATTGAGACAAAGTCACCGAGTTCCGACAAATCCGTCTCCTCAATTACACTTTCCATTCTACTCCCTTTAATAATTCATCACCATTATATGTATCTATGCATGAGTTTACTTTTCTCAAAAAAAAAAAAAAAAAAAAAAAAAAAAAAAAAAAAAAAAACTATGCATGATTTTTTCTGTTTATATTTTTGTACGTAGACTACAATACATTTTGTCTACTATACATAAGAGCTACATATAAAAGATCTTAGTATATAAGGATCCATCTCAAGAGAGCTGGATGAAATATTCGTCTTAGCCCCCAAATTTTAAAGAGTAATATATAGATTATTGGACTTCCAAATCGTAATTTTTTTTTTTTTATATAGATCTTTTGTCCTCAAATTGTAATTTTGTATGGTTCCAATAATCTCAGGATCGACTTTGGATTCGCCTCACGAAAACTACTTTTATTTATGTGTGTTTTGAGTTTTGTTGGTTTGCAAAGTCTTATGATTTTTTTTACTAACTTAAACCTCAGAAATGTAATCATTCCACCGATGTATTTTTCTAATTTGCAGAAAATTTGCTCTCCGACAATATAACCCACACTAATGACTTTTCACAACATTTAATATATTGCATACCATTTCGACAAAAGGAAAAGTAAAAATTATTTAAATGCGGTATGTAAGAAATGTTTTATTATTATTATTTTAACATTATTTGGATCGATAAAAGCCTACCCATAACACAATCCTTACTACATGAGGTAATACAACATGTAAAAAATATTTTCATGTTCCAATTAATTTTATTTGTTTCTTTTAAGAAATATAGTCGCCAATTATACTGAATACCATCCACCGCATAGCCACACATCCATACTTAAATAATATATCGATACCTAAAACAATAATTGAATTTTCATGATAACATTCACGAACAAATATAAAACATGTTGACAACACCATAACCTTTATTTTTTCACTGTTTCTATACATTGGCACGACGAAATCTAACACCATCCGACTATTACTTGTATTCCATAACCAACTTAAACATCTAAAAATTAACTTAAGCATCTAAAAACTAATGCTAAAACCAATATTTTTTTTTTTTTTGTCGGCCGCTAAAACCAATATAAGCATCCAAATCAATAAAAGAACTGTTATAGTAAAAAAAAGTAACTGTTTTTTCTCTCCCAAATTTTTTCTTTCAAAGATCATCTTTCATCTTCAATCTCTTTCTCTTTCTCTTTCACTATTTCTGCAATGTTTGCCGGCCGGCGTCGACTCCGGCGTCGGCCGTACTCTTTCTAATTATACTTTACATAAGTTAGATTTTATCTAAATCAAAACATTAGTTTTTGGGAATAAAATCTTGAAAAGGCACGAGTTTCGTGACTGTATATTCTTTTCTTTGGAGAAATTTCATTGATCTTCATTACTGTTGTTTTGCGTCGTGCAAAATCCAGGCGAAATTATATTTATCCCGTGCAAAATCCGGTTCCTGCCAAATATATGCGAAATCCGATACGTGCATAACTAGTACACAATGATTTTTGTACAAATTCGGTTGGTATGATCTCCATTGGTGTAAGATGTTTTTTTACCAAAATCAACCATTTTGAGATTTGGAAGCGGTTAGAGATTTAGGATTCTGGATTAAAGAGTATGACGTTTATCATATATAATAGTTCGTTAGAATAGATTGGGATGGAAAATGAGTCATATTTTCTTGGTTGTAAGTTATTTTATGTCTCTTTTCAGTAGAGTTTATGTCTCTCTTCGGTAGAGTTTGATTCCGGTGAAGTTATCATATGTGGTGGTTCTGTCGGTTTCTCTGTTATTTTGTTAAAGTCTAGGCGATAAAACAAATTATTACAGAGATAACCTTTGGATGTGAAGTTTGAAGTCTGCATGCATTGATGTTTGTGCGAAGTTAATATCATAGTCGGATGATAGCCAATAATCGCAATAGGTGGAGTTCGTGTACGGAGGAGGAAAATAACAGATCTTATCTGTTAGCGAGTAAGAGCCTTCTGAAAAAGGAACATCGTTAAAATTCACTTCTTACCACTACAAAAAAAGCTTTGTTTAGTGTCATTTTTTTTAACAATTAGCATCATTTTTTAAGTGATACTAAAATTATAGGGTCATTTCTAAAAGTGATGTTAAATCGAGTGAAGCTAAATATTTTTTGTATCATTTTTGTAAATGATACTATAATTAAATTTTAGCATCATTTCTATAAATGATGTTATTTATAAATCTACCATCATTTTTAAAATGACACAAATTGGTAAATCTAGCATCACTTTTATAAAGTGACACAAATTTGTAAATCTAGCATCATTTTTAAAATGACACAATTTGGTAGATCTAGCATCACTTTTTTAAAGTGACACAAATTGGTAAATATAACATCACTTTAAAAATGACACAAATTGGTAAATCTAGAATTATTTTTAAATTAAACGATTTATTACTACTCTATACAATCATTTATAAATTTTTGAAGTTCGATGACACTTAAAAAATATTAATAACTTTAATAAGCTTCGACTTTGTTGAATCTACTATCGACTTTTTATTTTTCAATAACTAAAGGAAGGATTGACAAAATTGTCTAATGAATTCACTAATGGAAGAAAACAATAAAAAAACATCTTAGCGTTTCTCTCTAAGTGTTTGGTCATTGTGAAACATAAGTAACTTCTTCAAGAACCTCTTGTGAGAACCCATCTGGATTATACTCAACCCCAAAGCATCTCAGAGCCTCCATCTTCAGATTCAACAAGTACCTATACACAAAAAACATCTCAACATTTAGCTTTCCTATTTTCTATGAACAAAAAAATAAGATTTGATTTGAGAAGATAAATCCTTACATGTTGTGAGAAGTATCAATGAGATAATAATCTTCATCTTCCTGTACTTTCTTGAAGTAGACACGATACTCTTGTGCCATTTGCCTCATTGCACTTGCAGCTCTGGCTAGTCCTAGTATTCTACTGTCAAACTCTGCATAAAGTAACAAGCAACGAAACGTCATAGAGTCTAGAAAATGAGCTGGAATACATGGCATGAAGTAAAACAGAAACCTTTCAAGTAAGCATGGAGATGAGAAGGTGTATCTCATTGAGGGTCAAGAGTTTTAGTTTCTACAAAATCTACTTTCATATCAGAAATCAGCACAAGTTTTGCCTTGAGGTCATTACCTTGTTCATATTCCAAGGCTTGTAGTATCATTATCGAAATCTTTACCAACTTTAGCTTCGAGTGAAGAGTTCTCTCGTATTCTCTCCAAAGCTCAGTGATTTCTTCGGCTGCAACACACAAATTGTGATCAATGAAACAGGAAACAAAAAGTCACCAACATTCACATTCACATAAACATACACAAAAAGAAACTTCACAGATCATCAAAGTAACAACATAGCTTGAAATCGTATCATTCCCTATCAAATTCTAATCGATTAAGCAGGAAACAAGAACTTATATTATAGATTCACATAAAAACAGATCAATATGATGAAATGAAAACACCAAAACTCACATTACAGATTCACAAATTTTGGTCGCTGAAACAGAAAACAAATACTCACCAGATTTGCATTAAACACACATAAACTGAAACTTCACAGATCAACAAAGTAACCACATAGCTTGAAAATTTTTCATTTCCCTATGGAATTCTAGTCGATTAAGCAGGAAACAAGAACTTACATTAGAGATTCACATAAAAACAGATCACTAGGACCAAATACAAACACCAAACACTCACATTATAGATCCACAAATTATGATCGATGAAAGAGGAAAAAAATACTCACTTCACATTAAAACACCTAACAAATTTAGGATCATCACAATCATCACATAGATTTAAGAAAAAACCTTCAGTTTCTCATTGATAGGAACATCAATTTCAAATCAATGCACAGTTTTAATTCTTTTCAGAAGCTCCTCAATTTTGTTTTGCCAACATAAACTACAAATCGATTTACAGTTTGATCAGATCAATGAATCCAATTAAAATTTCAATCGAACACGAAACTCACTTCCCCATCAGAAATCACATCATAGCAAGTAGCAACGGATCTGGAAACTAAAACCCTAAAATCAATAAAATTCAGAACAGAAAAGCTTTGCTCACGAAGAAACTGAGATCAAATTTAACTATAGAATCATTCCAGAGACCTAAATTCAAAGCGAGAACAAATAGTGTAGAGGAGACAAACCTGCACTTGATCTTCTCGATCTGAGCAGAAGCACGTTAAAGAGCGTAAAGATTAAGCGATGATTCAAGCTTCTTGTCTACAAACGATAACATTAGATCGAGTCTGAATTTCATCAAAAAGGAGAAGCTCAAGGATTACAGAGTTAAGTCAAGATCGGAAAATAATTTGATAAAATCGAATTTCAGTTTCTTAAGATCGGAAAATTCAAGCTAGATCCATTCGATCGAAAAAACCTACCCATGGAAGAGAAGGTAAGGCGAATCGGAGAAGGTTTTGAGTGAAAGCAATGGCTCCAGCGAGATTCCTCCATGGCCGGTGCGAGAACGTCCGACTCGAAAGACTCTCTGAATCAAAATGATAGAAATGAAGAGGAGAATCGTATGAGATCGCTTTTAGGTTGAAGAGAGATTAAGAATAGATTTAAGGGGAGAAATAAAAAAATTAAGGAACTTAAATAAATAAAAATCTTAAATGACTGAAATTAGGGTCAGTTATAAAATAAATGACCTTAAAATTATAAATAATCTAAACTTTAGCATCACTTCATCTAAAACTGATGCAAGCATTATTCTTTTAACGTCAATTTAACAAAATGACTCTAAATGTTTATTTATTTTTTTACTTTCGTATCACTTATACAAGTGATGCTAAATAAGTGATACTATAAATATATTTTCCAGTAGTGTACGTTATATCGTTCTTTAACCCTTTTTCTAAAAAAGTATGTATATGAATGATCTCTGTGTAATCATATAAAATCTTGTTTGAGATAATAATAAAATAGATGTTAAAATAAAAAATAAAAGAACTGTTATAGTATACGGTAGTGGTTGGACGACGCCAAATTCTATCATACCAGCTTACCGGAACAGTGACACAATAACATTTATAGTGTTTACGACATATCTTATATTTGTTCATGAATGTCACCGTTCAAATCCAATTGTTAATATATGTCCAATATATTATTTTAGTTTGAATATATAACCATGCAGTGCCCAATACTTGGTGTTACTAACAATCATTTTTCTTTCTTTTAATATACTCTCTAGGAGATTTAAAAAGAAATTAAGGACCGTAAATATAAATACAATACCTTTTCATTTCTTAATTGTTGCAAATTTTATGGGCCCTATATATTAAACAAAAAATAAAATAAAAACTTATGGGCCTTGGGCTTAAATTTAACAGAGCGGTAACACTTCTTCCTCATCATCATCATATACTTGTTCAACAACGCTCGCGCAATTTCATCTCTGAAATGGTCTTTTTTTTTTTTTTTTTTTTTTTTTTTTTTGCCAAACACAAAATTCGCATCCTTTCTCAAATTTCCTGTTATCTTGATTCCATCAATGGGTAATCAAAACACAGAATCTCCAAATCAGGTTTCAATTTTCAAATCTAGAGCTTATCTCTGATGCGTTAAGACAAAGAAAGTTCAGTTTTTGATCATTGTACAGATTCATCATCTCTTCTTGATTGTGTAATGGATAATCAAAAAGTCGCTATCTTCCCCGATGAGGTGATTCTCCAGATTCTCGCTAGATTACCAATTAAATCGCTTTTCAGATTCAAATCCGTTTGCAAATCTTGGTATATATTACTCTCTGACGAATACTTCACAACTTTATACAATCAAGTCTCTGTAAAAAATCAATTACTTGTTGCTGAAGTATCAGATTCATCAAGTTTGATCTGTGTTGATAACCTAAGAGGTGTATCTGAGTTCTCATTGGGTTTTTTAAGAGATAGGGTGAGGATTAGGGTTTCTTGTAATGGATTGTTGTGTTGTTCTAGCATTCCTGAAAAGGGTGTTTACTATGTTTGTAATCCATCAACTAGAGAGTTTAGGATCTTGCCTAAGAGTCGAGAAAGACCCGTTACTCGGTTTTATCCCGATGGTGAAGCTACTCTTGTTGGTTTAGCTTGTGATTTAGCCAAGAAGAAGTTTAATGTGGTTTTAGCTGGTTACCATAGGTCTTTTGGTCAGAGACCTGATGGGAGTTTCATTTGCTTTGTGTTTGATTCTGAGAGTAACAAATGGAGGAAGTTCGTTTCGGCGTTGGAAGATTGTAGTTTTACACATATGAGTAAGAACCAAGTTGTGTTTGTTAATGGGAAGCTTCATTGGTTAGTGAGTGGTTTGTGTTATATACTTGTGCTTGATCTTGAACATGATCTGTGGAGGAAGATTACTTTGCCTGATGAGATTCGATTCGGGGATGGTGGTAATCGGGTTTATCTCTTGGAGTCTGACGGGTTTTTATCGGTGATTCAGTTATCGGATGTGTGGATGAAGATTTGGAAGATGAGTGAGTATGAGACTGAGACTTGGTGTGTTGTTGATAGTATAAGTTTGAGGTGTATTAGAGGATTAGTACCTGGGATTTTTCCGATTTGTCAGACCGGTGAGTGTGTTTTCTTGGCTACTCATAAACAGGTTTTGGTGTATCAAAGAAGAAGTAAGTTATGGAAAGAGATGTTTTCTGTTAAAGGAAGCTCTTCTTTGCCTTTGTGGTTCTCAGCTCATGCCTTTCGCAGTACCTTAGTACCTTGTAATTAAGATGTTTTATTTTGTTTATTTACATCTCTTATGTTCTCAATTTAGAAATCTTAAACTTGTCAATGTTCATGTATTACCAAATACAAGATCATGTTCTCAATTCCGACAAGTCATTGTAGTTCTGAGGAACAAATCAAACACTCTTTAGGAAACTTATATTAACATGCTTGAAATGTGAAATCTTATAAAATCGGGTTTAACTGGTTTGTTCATATATAAAATAAATGAAACCAAACTGATTGATTTTTCTTCTTCTTTCATAGTAGCTTATTTTATACAATTTTAGTTTCAACTCGTAAGTTAAACCGGTTTGAACATCCATCGGTAGTCAATGTGACACGAAACTAGCCAAAAAAAAAAGAAAAGAAATCAAAAATCAAAAATCAATTGTGAATACCTTAAACAAAAGAAATCTTTTTTTCTTATAAAAATATTGATAACATTTACATATATATACACAATTGATTCCTTCAGTTTCTTTTAATACAAATAAATTTTGTTGTTGTTGAATTTTTGTTGAGCCTTTTTTGGCTTCTCCTTGACATCAAGAACGTCTTCAAACACCGATAAGGGCAACGACTTAGACAATAAACCGACCTGTGTCTTAAAGGTAATCAAACCAGAGGACCGGTTCACAAAAATCTCACCGAGCGAGATCCAAACCACAAACTCCTTAGCCTTAACACCAGTGAGTTTCTTGATCCTGTTAGGTTCCAAATACGCAGTGACTTCATCTTCAAAACATACCA
Source organism: Barbarea vulgaris (assembly GCA_963667165.1). Taxonomy (NCBI): domain Eukaryota; kingdom Viridiplantae; phylum Streptophyta; class Magnoliopsida; order Brassicales; family Brassicaceae; genus Barbarea; species Barbarea vulgaris. Next base: position 16,404,057 of record OY763891.1, on the reverse strand, counting down.
AAACGTTATCGAATCTAAACAAGTCTTGATATCTTTTTTTCTGATCTTCTTTCTTCTTCTTCTTGTGCTTTAACCACACGAAACCCGTGTCCTTGACGTATCCACATTCTTCAATCTCTTGGTTACTAAGGAGCCGGTTTGGTAAACCGATTTCGGATAAAAGCGAACCGAATTTCTCTCTGCATGTCTTGTCTCCATGGTACACCTCTGCCTTGGTTTTCATGGATTCTGTCACCATAATAAAGAGATTCTATTTGATCAAATCTCTTTGTTTTTTGGATAAGACGACTTAAGAATGTTTTCGAGGCAATGAGGTTTTAAAAAGTTATCTTTTCGTGTACTTATTTTTTAATGTGTTTTATAAATGTTGTGTAAGTTTGAGAATATGCGTTCTCCAGAGGATCTCTCTCATGTCTTTTTCCTTAGCATATTAAAACTCCTCTTGTTTTTTTTTTTTGTCTTCTTATTATTATTTTATTTTATATATTACCAAAAGGATATCCTTTTCTTGTTCTAGATCATTTTCTTTTGCTCAATTAAGTGAGAGTTACAAATATTAATATTCAATATAAAATTTTGTAGGCACACTCTAACTAAACGTTTCCGGTGATTTATTGAAGCTCCATTTGCCATTATCAGACTTCTCCCATAAATTTTGACGAGTAGAGGCGTAGAGCAGATTTCCCCACTAAATGTCACCTGAATTTTTTTAACTATTTATACCTTTCCAACATATTCAAGCAATTTTGTGCAAAAAAAAAAAAACATATTAAAGCAATTACAAACCCTACCAATAAATTACTTGTTTCAATGGATCGGAGAGACAAAAGAAAAAAAAAACGCAGAGATGTGTTATAGACAATTGAGGTATTGTCATATCCCTAGAATGTCATAAATCAGTTTAATCTAAACATTGTGATTTAAACCCTTTCTTTTTTTTTTCTTTCTCTTTTTTGTGGCAGGAAATGTAGTTAAGTATATATATTTAAAGATTTTCTCCAAAAAAATATTTTTATGTAATTAAGTATATTTTTAAAATTTCACATCGGCTATAAATATGAGTGGTGGTTGAGAAACATATTATAAAAGATAAGTTTATAACATCTATGGAAGCACTAAGAAATCACGAGTTTGTCCATTTCGAGGCATGCACATATAGATAAAATGTTAAAGTTTATAATTACAGATACTATACGATAAAATTTAGTCTAACTGATATTCTTATTTTTAGTCTGAAACTATACATATATATATATACTAGAACCGCTTATTTTAAAATAAAAATTAGATTAAAAAATATTCCTTCCATTTTATATTATACGGTGTTTTAGAAAGAAAAAAAAATTAGTTTCACTATATTAAGATATTTTAGAAAAAAATTGTTTCTATGTAAGAAATTAAATGTACATTATATTTATAACTATTTATATTCTGTAGTATATTTTATGATTGGTCATCTTATATTACTTCCACTCCAGGATTAGAATATCTATACTACAATTGAGAAGGACAATTTAGAATAAACCTTTAAATTGTACATTATTACATATATTGCCATTAGAACGAAGAACAAAAAAAAAACTCTTATTAATGGCAAAAATATTTTTGTATCTTACCTTATATCCATGTATCCAAACAAATTTTATATTTAATTAATAAATAAAATATTTCCATATAATCTTAAAAATATCTAATAAAATCTTTTATAAGAAGATTTGTGTAAATTAAAAAAAAAAAATCGATTTATATTTAAATAGAAGGAATCATTTCAATATCTAAACAGAAGAAAGCCTAACGTAACTAAGCTAATATCTATATAAAAGGTTTTCGAAGTCTTTCATTTCATCATTGACGACAGACAATTTTTGAGCAACAATATCTTGAGTTTTAAATTTTTTCTAACTTTTATTTCTCAGTACTTTTAGTGTTTCAGATTTGAAACCCATCAAGAACATGTGAAACAAGTCAAGATCTAATCGATTCAAAAGTCAGTATATACGATTTACTTTTATCTTTCTTTTTGAATAGTTACGTTTTATTTTTGTTTTAGTACATATACATGATCTATAGCAGTATACTTTAATGCTCAATGATTATACTGTTTTAGTTACTTTGACCATTGGTATTAAATCATATTACTGTTTCTAATTTCTTCTTTATATAATTGTTTTCATGTGACGTCAAAAAAATAATAAATAAAAAAAAATTGTTTTCATGTTTGTAAAAGTATATTCGTACTTCAAAATTTCAGCTTTGCAAAAAACTTACAGACTTAATATTTATTTTCTTCTCATCTAAATGATGATAACAATGATGATGTTTTTGATAAAAAAAAATACCTTCTAATTGGTCGACATTATCTACAAAAGTAATAAAAAAGACTCAATCTTATAGGGTGTTTCCAAACACTCTATAAATATAAAATTAAAAATTTTATAGTTAATCCTATATCCAAACACCCATAAAAGTAAATATTAATCCTATATCCAAACACCCATAAAAGTAAATATTAATTCCACCAAAATTAACTTAAACACTTTATTTGCATCTTTTTATTTCTCCTATTTATCATTTATTTCTTTATCTAATGTTGCAATATTAATACTATAAATTATAATTCTCCTATCACATTTGTTAGATCTTATTTTTAAATTATCTAAAATTATTATATCATACATATAATTAATAAAAAATTAAATTTTTTTCTCTATATATTATGATTCAAAATTTAAAAAACGGACATATATTACTCAATTAAAGAAAAAAAATGTGTTCAACATCTCACATTGATTAAAATTTTGGTGGATGGTTCTGAATAATATTATAAACACACACAAAAAATGATTTTAAATGCGAATAAGCAAGAAACTTGATTTATCGTGCGTCCAAATTTTTTAAAAAAACTTATTCAGTTTTATCCAGTTCATTAGTTAAAATAATTTAAAACTCCCACATCGATTAATTTTTTTGTGCAACAGTTCAAAGTCATATTATAAAAAAGACCAAAATTATTTTAAATACAAATATTTTTAAAAATGTCCGGTTTAATTTGGTACTTATTGAAATAATTTAAAATAATATTTAAAATTTAAAATATTTATTCTGTCTAACTCTATTAAAATATTAAGTTTAAAATACTATTAATACTAAAACTATATAATATCGACTAATCAATAATATATATATAACTACTTATTTATAATAATAATAAATTATTTAGTAAAAGTTATTTTAAATATAAATAGACTAAAAATTCTAAAATAATCAATCCGAAATGGAATGGAAAGTTTTCGACAACTATGGGACAATACGGATTTTTGTCCCAAAATGAGCAGGTTTAATACAAAGAGAAATGATCATAGAATATATAATAAGTATAATTAATATTTTCAAAATTAATTTGGTCAGAAATTGGTCGGAAATTTCTGATCATTGACAAGTGGTCAGAAATTGATCGGAAAAACAGTCGAAAATTGGTCGGAATAATTCAACTAAAATTTTAGTCGGAAATTGGTAGGAAAACTAGTCGGAACAATACAATCAGAAATTTTTCAAAACTATCATATCAATTTCCGACCAATTTTTGACCAACCCGTAAAATTGGTCGGAAATTGGTCAAAAACTATTTTCGACCCAATTCCGACACATTTTTCCGACCAATTTCCGACCGGTTCATTATATTTCCGACCAATTTTTGACCAATTTTTTTTTTAATAAAAATAAAAATAAAAAATAAATAATTAATTAATTAATTATTTGGTCGGAAATGACAGTAATTTCCGACCAATTTCCGACCAAATAATTAATTAATTAATTATTATTATTATTATTTATTTATTATTTTTTTTTATATCGAAAAAAAATAAAAATAAAATATATTTGGTCGGAAATTGGTCGGAAATATATTGAATTGGTCGGAAATTTTATATATTTAAGAAAAAAAACTAAAAACTTAAAAATAAAAAATAAAAAATATCTTCTATATACGTTTTTTTTTCTAAAAAAAATCTTAATTATTTTACAAAATTTTAAAAATGAAATAGTAATTAATTAATTAATTTTTTTTTTTTTTTAATCGAAAAAAATAAAAATAAAATATATTTGGTCGGAAATTGGTCGAAAAATGTTGGTCGGAATTTGGTCGGAAAAATGATGGTCGGAAATTGGTCGGAAAATTCCGACCAATTTCCGACCGATTTTGATTTGCGACCAGCAAATTCCGACCAATCTGTTTTGGTCGAAAACCAGTCAGAAATTCACTTTTCCGACCAATTTTCGACCGATACGGTGGTCGGAAATAAGATGTTTTTTTGTAGAGCGTAGAGTTATAAATGCTATAGCAAATTAATATATCTACAAAAAATAACTCAGCATGAACACGCATGTCCAATCCTAAAAAATATAACATTATTTAAAATACGTTGAAAAGTTTCTAATTTTATTTATTGAACCGGAGTTAATTGGTTAGTTTAGATCATATAGTTCACATATTTTTAATCGTTTTTGCGGTTTTATATTTGGTTTGATAGTACACAAGTTTAATAAAAACATAAACAGCCACTAATCTGGTTTACGGTCAATTTCGCTCTGACGGCCAGATCGGTTCAAGTTTCAAAATACTAGTAAAATCATTATTATTTCAAACATTCATAAACAGGATTGAAATCGAACCAATTATTAAACAATATGCATTTGAGTTATAAATGCTATATTAAAATAAATAAATTTTTCTTACAAGTATAATTCCACACTTTTTTGCGGGTCCGATCCTAACAGTTTTAATCGTATCGGTTTTAGATATGTTTTTTTTTGGATTATTTGGTTTGCGAGGTTTTAATCGTTTATAACGGTTTTATATATTTTTTATATGATAACTCAAGAATTAAAAGAATCTAACTAAGCACTAATCTGGTTCATGATCGATCCCGTTCCGACCACTAGATCTGTCCAAGTTTCAGAATAATTAAGGCAACTATGATTATTTCAAAAATTCTAAAAAAAAACTAGAACCGAAACAGTTTGAGTTATAAATGTTATACCAAATAAATATATGGTATAACAGTTTTTTTATGCCTATCATATCCGATTACGGAATTTAATGGTTATGGGTGGTTTTATCCAGTTTGATCATTCACGAGTTTAAAAAAAAATCTAACCCACCACTGATTCAACTGTTGGGTTGGTATGTGTTCAAATAATATTACAAACACCATTATTATTTCGAATATTCAAACAATTATATACTTAACTAAAACTAAACCTAAAAGCAAATTAAATACCAAACGGGAATGAGTTCGTTCAAGTTATGATTGTTATACCAAATAGATACGCTTCCGAATCTAGTAATATTTTAATAATTGAGATCAGTTTAAAATATCACTTTTCATAACTCTACAAGTAGTATATTGGCAAAACCTATTTACGCATAAATTGGAAATTATAACACATGAATCCCATCTCTACATCCATCCTTTATGGCCTAATAATTGTTCCTCTATCTTTATTCATCCGTGACTTATTTTATTTTATTTTTTATTTTTGTTGCTGTAATGTTAAACTTTATAACGACAAAAAGGACTCTTTATAATCAGATTTAATTATTCTGAAAGAAAAAAAAAAAAGATAAGACAAAGAATGAAACAGTCGAATCGAATAGCCAAGCTCGTTTTAGCTGCAGTACGCCGAACCAATCCATCATATCGATGGTCTCCTAACTCTCCATGAATAGAGATGAATTTGTCTCAGACCGTTTTATCTATGTTTACGGCATTGGAAATTTCCCATGTCGTCTTCTATTTTTTTTTCCATCCAAAGGTGATATAGATGGTGCTTTGGAAACCAAACCGTTATCTAATTTTTATCAAACCAAACTATCAACATAAATCCACGAATTTTATCATTAAAAAAAAATTGTTTATTAATGATAAAACTCATAAACAAAAGAGAAAAGATGAGTGCTGCATATGATAAAAGATAAAGCACCTCCGAAAATATCAGTTTCATGTGACAAAGCATCGAGCGGCCAAAATTAATAATATAGTAGTTGACTATGAGCGGTGAGGCTCGTGATGAGTTTGCCTTCAATCAATGTAATTTACTTATTTATGTAATTATCATTTTTTTCTTAACCAAGGTGTTTGTTATTCTAAATTGAATATATGAACAAATTTCTAATATATATATAGTAGAACCTCTATAAATTAATACTCGATAAATTAATAAACACTATAAAATAATAAAATCCGCCGGTTTCGAATCGGGCCAATATAAAATTTAACAAAATTCGATAAGATACTAAGATATTAATTTTTTTGGAATTCTTATGTAAATATATGGTTTCATTAGTATTGTAAATTAATAATCACATGTATATATATATATATAATATGTATATGAATATAGAAGATAATATACTAATATATGGTTGTATTGTGTGTTTTAGAGTTTGTATCAAACAATTATTGTGTTATTTCAAATTATCGAATTACAGTATTTTCTACAACTTCCTTATTATTAGTCAAAAATTACGTATATTTGTGTAAATATGCATTATTATATTTATATAGTTTTCTAGGTTGTTATAGTGGGACAACTAAATTTATTGATCATAAAATTTAATTTATGTTTATCATTTGCATAAGTGAACTCATGAGTAATTTGTTACTTATAGTCAAAAATTATTTTTCTTTTAAAATATTAAATATTTTAGTCAAAATTACAAATTTATAGCATCAAAACATTAATTTTATTTAGCATAAATTATCGCAACTTATAGTTTTATGAAATTTTAAGATACAATTTTAAATGATGAAAAATTAAAGCTATCATGTCTATAAATTAATAACTAATAATTTATAGATAAATTAATATCACTATGTATTAATAAAATATCAAAATCTCAACATTATTAATTTATAGAAGTTTTACTGTATACACTAGTATTCCACACATGCTATACACTGATCAAATCTATAACAATTATAGTAGAATAATATTACAATCTATTTTTTTTAACAATCAACAATAACAGTCAGCATTATGAAAAATAGTTCGCTTATTTAGGTATTAACTGTCATTTGATAAAATTTGATTTCAGCAATATTAAATTTATCTGCATCATATACAAAATAAAAATGATGGTATTTTAAAGAATTCATTGATATATATTATTTTTTTGTTAAAATCTGATCAAGGGGTTTGTTTACAGTTCTAGTATATAGAGTCATTACATGTTCTTCCACTGTGAGATTTGGTTTTAAAGAAGTTTAATATGTGAATAATTTTAAAAAAAAAATCAAAATAAATTATAGCTGTTTGTCATTGGAATTATTGTTTTACTATAACTTTCAAATCCCTAATTTCATATAAAACAAAAGGCATACATAGAAAACAAATTAAATTATATTAGAAACCTTGTTTATGTGTGAGATGTTATAGGTCAGATGTAATCGTTCTCCACACATATGATAGACCATTTTTTCTTCTTTGGAGACCAAAATATTTTTAGTGAGAAGCTGAAAAAAATTCAATGGCAAAAATAGAAAAATAAGTAGAATTACTAAAAAAATCAAAAAAGAAGAAAAATATATGGTAGAAAGTAGAAGAGCAAACTACCTTTCATCTTTCGATTCCTGAGAAAAACATTTGCCAACATCAAAAGAGAAGTACAATTATACACGTAAGACATTGAAATCTATAAATATTAGGAGGAAAAATTTGGATGCGTACACAATATAGCAGGAAAAAACAAATAGAAGCAGATGAAGAATACAGTGAGAAATTATCCAATTATAGTTTTGAAAAAAAAAAAAAAATATATACGACTGAAAGTAAAGATTGTGAACATTGTGGGAGTTAAAATGGGAACAAATTTTTTATTAAAAAAAAAATTAATCACTAGAAATTTTTAAGAAAAAATAAAAATTTTGCAAGTAAAAACTAACATGTGAAGTGTAGGATGTGCCGGTTTTTATTAAAATCACATGTGATTTAGTATAATAAAATATATAATTTATTTTTTGATGAATTTCTGATATATATATATATATATATATATATATATATATATATATATATAATAATAATAACTTTTTTTTTGTGCAAATATATATATAATAACTTTATGTTGTCAAATCTAACCCCAAGTCCAACTAAAGAGGCTTTGAACATCGATCATCTACAAGGAAACTTGATGCATGTCATTCTAGTTTTGCCCGAACCTTCGACACATACTATACTGTTTGATTTAAGCAGTATGTGCTCCGATCCAAGCCGTGTTCTGGATAAGAAACACATGTGCTACAGAGAAATATAATTAGAGTAAACATAGTAAATCAACAAATTAAAAGTTTGAGTAAAAGGAATGAAACATTTTTCTCAATGAAATGATAGATACAACTTAAAAGAGCTAGAGTACGTGAGGGAAACCACGGGGTTCATGACTTAATGTCATCTAAACCTCCCAAAAAATGTCGAAGAAAAGATAATGCATACGTCACTACTCTTCTTTACAAAGGCTATATAAACCCTAGACTGGCACAAAGGTTTCCATGCAACACAAAAACATACATACATCGACAAGATATAACCATGAAGCTTCTTGGACTCGCCTTAGTTCTTCTCTTAGCTGTGGTGACTTGCAAAGCTAAGATTACTTGCGAAGACGACAATCCATTCACATGTAGCCAAACTGAACGTTTAAACAGAAACCATTTCGATCCGGATTTTGTCTTCGGTGTTGCATCTTCGGCTTACCAGGTAAGTAAAAAAATCACACATTATCCCAATTTTTGACATAATATAAAATCCTTTCAAAAACATTAAAATGCAACGTTGCATGGTTGTTTCCTTTCATTGCAGATCGAAGGTAGCAGAGGTCGTGGAATTAACACTTGGGATGCTTTCACTCACCGATATCCAGGTTTGTTGTTTGCATGGATATAAGAGGCTTACATATATATATGAGAGGAGTGTCTATTATATGTCTCTATACATTTATAGTAAGTTTTTTTTTTTTTTTTAAATGCTAACAGAGAAAGGAGGACCTGACTTGGGGAATGGAGACACTACTTGTGGATCATATGAGCATTGGCAGGTTAATTCCTCAATATATATATCTTTCAAACTAATATACTCACTGAACTATTGATCAACTATTCACATTCGATTATATATATATATTTCAGAAAGATATAGACGTAATGGACGAGCTCGGGGTTGACGCCTATAGATTCTCGCTTGCTTGGTCAAGAATCGTTCCGAGTATGTAAACATTGATCCATATATATATACACACGTAATTTTGTTCTTGATAGTTTGTGAGAATAAATATAACGAAATATACGTGAGCAGGGGGAAAGGTGAGTAGAGGAATCAACCAAGACGGTGTTAGGTACTACAACAATCTCATAGATGGTCTCCTAGAAAAGAATATAACTCCTTTCGTTACCATCTACCATTGGGACCTTCCTCAATGTCTACAAGATGAGTATGAAGGCTTCTTGGACCGTGAGATCATGTATGTGTCATTATTTATTAATTCTATCCTGCTTATTGAGAAAGATAACAACTTAAACCAGAAAGAAAAAAATAGCAACATTATAAACATTTGATTTTGCATTAATGAAATGAGTTTATAATATGCGCAGAGAGGATTTCAAAAACTATGCAGATCTTTGCTTCCAGCTATTTGGTGACAGAGTAAAGAACTGGATTACGATCAACCAGCTCTTCACAGTGCCTACGAGAGGCTATGCAACGGGAACAGATGCACCTGGTCGATGTTCTTCATGGCTTAATAAAAATTGCTACGCCGGAGATTCTGGAACAGAACCTTACATCGTTGCACACAACCAGCTTCTTGCTCATGCCACGGCCGTTGATCTTTACAGGAAGAAGTATAAGGTTAGTTTATTTATTTTTAAAATGTGCAATCTAAGTAACATATATATGAGTCTAATAATATATATACAGAAGGAACAAGGAGGACAAATCGGACCTGTGATGATAACAAGATGGTTCCTTCCATATGATAACACTAAAGCCAATATTGATGCAACTGAAAGGAACAAAGAATTCTTCTTGGGATGGTATAAATATATACCAAAAAAAACAATGATATGATTTTTAGATGTACATAAAATATATAAACTTATTAAGGGAATGTGTGTAAAACAGGTTCATGGAGCCACTAACAAAGGGTAAATACCCAGACATCATGAGGAAACTCGTGGGTGATAGGCTTCCCAAGTTCAATAGTTCAGAATCCAAACTTGTAAAGGGTTCATTTGATTTTCTTGGTCTCAACTATTACTTCACTCAGTACGTCTACGCCATTCCCCCGAATCCTCCGAACAGACTCACCGTCATGAATGATTCACTTTCTGCACTCGCATGTACCACTCTATTTCCACTTATTCACAACATTAATGTGTCTAACATCTCCTTAAATTACAACATTTTGTGACCACGTACTATTTTATCTTTCTGTTTACAGATGCAAATAAGGATGGCCCTATTGGTCCATGGGTATGCATTACCCAATCATCCCCTATTCTTTTTTTTTTTTTTCCTTTTGAAATAATATGTGATTTATATACCAAAAAGAAGCGATTGTTTACAAATATCTCGGCAATGCTACATGGTTTCTAAAGACCCGAATAAAAATAAATAAAAAAAAAACGAAAAAAAAAGGCTAATTAAAACAAGAGAAAAAAATCCATAACCATTTTTTCCAATTACTCAAAAGGATGATTCTTGAAATTTTTCCGTTAAATGCGTGAGAGAATGATGTCTTTTATACATCGGTCTAACCAACCCCTATTTTTTCATTATGTTTTTTTAACAAATGAAATAAACTTATATATATATATTTCCTTTTCTCAGTTCAATGCAGATATGTATTACCGCCCAAGAGGCATTTTGGACATAATGAAGCACTTCAAAACCAAATACGACAACCCTTTAGTCTATGTCACCGAGAACGGTGAGTTCTATATACTACTCATCCCATATATATATATGTTATATCTCTAAGTTTTCATCTATGCATGTTTAGTGTATTTCAAAATTAGCCAAAGAAATTGACTCAAATATTGTGTAATTGTTCATGTTACGATGACCTAACTAGGATATAGTAGCCCCGGTAGTGACACGCCCTTTGAGGAGGCTATTGCTGATTCCAACCGGACAGATTATCTCTGTAGTCATCTCTGTTTTCTCCGCAAGGCTATCAAGTGAGTGAATGCATGCTACTCATCTATCAGTATATACTTAATTACTATACATACATACATACACATATACATATTATTAACCGTACGACAAAAATATTTTTCTTCTTCTTCTTCTTATTTTTAGGGAGTCTGGTTGCAACGTGAAAGGATACTTTGTATGGTCTCTTGGCGATAATTATGAATTCTGCCAAGGCTTTACCGTCAGATTCGGAGTTAGTTATGTTGATTTCAAGAATATCACTGCTGACAGAGACCTCAAAGATTCTGGCAAATGGTATAAGCGGTTCTTGTCCGTAAAGGACAACAAGGTCACTGAGAACCAAGACCTCCTCCGCTCAAGGTTCTTCATGGGTCCGAAGAAGGTTGCCGATGCATGAAAGACCCAATCCACTTTATGTCCGTCAAGATCATCTTCATGTCTCCTTTTTCTATTTATCCATAGATAAGGAGCTTTTTCTACCTACAATAATAAATAAAAGATGATCAATATGATTTATCTACATTGCGTCAATTAAGAGATGGGAAGCACATCCATTTAAAACCAAACGAACCAAGCTGAAAATATTTAATCCAAAACCCAACCCAAAGTTTGTTCATAAACTAATTATTTATTATTTTAAAATTAAATTACAAAAACAAAAACTATGGAAACCATAACCGTTTTAGTGCAACCGAGAAAACAATGAACCTAATAACTCAAAATTCATTAATATGTTTATATCAAGGGAAAGACGGAAATATGAAGTTGAATAGAATATAACCACCTTTTATTTATAAAGAGTTTAAAAATTAATCAGTAAAATAAATTTGTTTCTCTACTCCATACATATAATTTTTTTAAATGTATTTTTTATATATGTATTTTTTTTTATCTTCTGTATAATACACTTGTCCTTATATCAAAACTTAACACGAAAAATCAAAATTTTAGATTCATCAAACAATTCCAAGAAAATTAAAGAAAAATGAACACTGTTTTTTTTTTCTTTTTCTTTTAGGTTTAAAATCGTTTTTATAAATAAAGTATCCGAGTTGGATCGCCCCGCGACAAACCAGATCGAATATGGGTTGAGAATTGGGTATGGAGATTGTACTTGGGGTGTTCATTCCACTAGAACACTCCACTGGACTGCCATGAGAATTCTTCAAACTTATGTTTCTTGCATGCTGAGATAGCCCGTTGGACGCCCAAATTAAGTTATATTTTTCCTTTCTTTCGTCAGTCTGATTTGGTATTTTCTTGTTCTTTTTGATCCAAACACTCCTTAAAATCTTTGTTTCTTGCAATTCCACTCCGAGAACCTGCATATGAGAACTCCTGAATACCTAAATATGATTATGAAAATGCATAGAAAAACTAAAGAAACCATGTTCTAGAACCTCTAAAGCACAAGATATCAGTGCACTATTTCGAAAATATAATTCACTCACATGATTGGAGTTCTCCATCCCACCATTTTAAAAGGGGCATGTTAAGGAACAAGTTATGCAAATAATCTTTTCATTGGAATGTGGAGCCAACTGCTTTTGGATTTGGAAGCTTTGTTGGATTTGTGTCCTCAAGCTAAACAGTTTTTTTGAGATGTACAGTAGCCAATGGTAGAAATGCTAGTTACTGGTACGATCACTAGAATAATTTGGTCTTTATATTGACTTTGTTGGCTCTTCAGGTCCTCGACTAATCATGCTCTTGCATGTCTTCGTAGTGTGTTGTTACAAACTTGTTAAGGATACAAAAGGCAACTATGTTAATAGCCTAATATCCTCTTTCCATTCCTTGTTTATACCTAGAACATTCTATGTATGTGTATATAAACCTCTGTAATCTCTTATTAATATTAAGACAGATCTTTTACATGGTATCAGAGCAGGTCTCGATAACCTAAATTTTTTTTTCCTGCCGCCGCCCACCCTGCTCGTCTTCTATCTCCTCTGTTCTTCATCTTCTCTGTTCCTCTGTCTTCCTCTCTTTCACTATGGCTCTTCCAAACGCTGAAACCATAGATCTAGCTCACACCTCTATCCTCAACGTGAACATGTCTAATGTCACAAAGCTCACCACAAACAATTATCTCATGTGGAGTCTCCAGACTCATGCTCTTCTCGACGGCTACAATCTCGCCGGACACCTTGATGGATCTACGCCACCTCCCTCCGCCACCGTCACGACGAATGGAGCTCAGACCACCAACCCTGACTACACAATCTGGAAACGCCAAGATAAGTTATTATACAGTGGCCTTCTTGGTGCTGTTTCTCTTACGATTCAACCCACTCTCTCCCGATGTGTCACAGCGGCTGACATCTGGAGGACTCTCGCGGCTACTTATGCTAAGCCTAGCAGGGGACACGTCAAGCAACTCAAGCTTCAACTGAAACAGTGGACTAAAGGTACAAAGACAATCAATGAATACATGCAAGGCTTCACTACCCGTTTTGATCAGCTAGCCTTGCTTGGAAAACCGATTGAGCATGAAGATCAACTTGAGTACATCTTTGAAGGCCTGCCCGATGGTTACAAGCACATCGTTGACCAACTGGAAGGACGCGACATTCCCCCGTCTTTGACTGAAGTCCATGAGAAATTCTTGAATCAAGAAGCTAAGTTGTTGACTGTCTCATCTAGCATCGGCGTTACTCCAGTCTCCGCCAATAACACCACCACGCGGAACCGTCCCTATCAGCCTCGTCACCAGCAACGCTCAAACCAGCCGTGGCAACACAACTCTCAACAACAGAACTACTCCAATCAACGACAAGATGATCGGAGTGTTAAAGGCTATCAAGGAAAGTGTCAACTTTGTGGCGTGTTTGGTCACAGTGCCAGAAGATGCTCCCAACTATCTACGACTCATGCCGCACCACCCACCAAGTCACACACGCTCTTGTCTCCTCCTTGGCAGCCTCGTGCCAATCTCGCCATGGGAGCTCCTCATCCCGACAATGCTTGGCTAATGGATAGTGGCGCGACTCACCACATGACGAGCGATCTCCACAACTTGTCTTTGCACCAGCCGTATCATGGAGATGATGCGGTTCTCATCGGGGATGGCTCCGGCCTTCCAATAACGCACACTGGTTCACTATCTCTACCCTCCTCCTCTAGAAATATTGCCTTAACTAATGTCTTGTGTGTTCCCAATATTCACAAGAACCTTATCTCTGTTTATCGGCTTTGCAACGCTAATAAAGTTTCCGTTGAATTCTTTCCTGCTCACTTTCAGGTGAAGGATCTGAGCTCGGGGGTCCCGTTGCTTCAAGGAAAGACTAAGGACGAGTTATACGAGTGGCCAGCCTCCCAAACTACCCTCCAATCTTTCTTTGCCTCTTCGTCACCTACATCATCTCTCGAGGAATGGCATTATCGACTCGGCCATCCTTCTCTCTCTATTCTTAAAAACATTGTTTCAACTTTCTCTCTTCCTTGTTCTAGTGCTGTATTGCTGATATGCCTCTATTTTACACCATTTTAGATGACATTTCTCAGATAGATTCTTGTGTTTTCATTTCATAATTAGAGTTTAGGAGCATATATTTGCATGTTTTATTGTTTTTTTAGGTTTTGGAATGAGTTATGCAACAAGAGAGGTCATTTGGATTCAAATAAGAGAAATGATGATGAAAAACCATTCTAAAGTGTCTCAAAGATCGACTCATACGAAGGCCTTACATTGAGATTTAGATCTAGAGTCCTTAATGAAAGTTATAGACAATTGAGTTAGCTTTCTAATGGAGGTGGTCTTGAGTGATTTGAGTCAGTGGTTAGGGAGATATATCAAATTTAGTGAAGATCTGTACAGTCCAGCGGGATGCTTCCACGAGATCGCGTGCCCGCTGAAGTTTCGACAAAACCTCCTGGCATCCTGGCGAGATGAAGCAGCGGGATTGTGTGCCCGAGACCAGCCAGCGGGATCGTGTGCCCGTGAAGTTCCAGCGAGATGAACCAGCGGCTTGGAGCACCCGGTGAACCGGACCTGAGTACTCTATTTTCGTTTTAAACCAGATTTAATTCAATGTTGGTTATGTGTTGAACCAATTTAAGAGCTCTCCCTATAAATACTCTAAACCTAATTAGGGAGAGGGGATGCTTGTTTTTCTCTTAGATCTCTCTTAGCCCCTTTAAGCTTTTGCTAAGGCTCTTTGTATGAATTTGAGATTTTCAAGTATCAAACCTTCTCTTCTTCCTTAAATCTTTCAATTATTCATCTTATAGTTATGATTATGCAAAGAACAATCTATTTCTTTTGTGTTTTCATGGCTAAGAGTGAGTAGTCTTTTAAAGCTTGAGGGTTGAGGAAGATTTAGGGTGATTGAGAGTTGATTAGTGGAGTATAGGTTTAGTTTATGATAGATCCTTGCTTATTAGGAGTTCCTAATGCTAGATTAGCCTTGATCAAGTTGATTTAGAAGATTGGCATTTTCACGCCCACAAGGTGTTCGATAAAATGCTTAATTGATCTTAATAAGTGCTTAGCATGCTTAGCTCATGGGAATGATTGATTAAGATGTTAGGTGGCTAGTTAGACTTGTTATTAATGCTCTTTGGTTACATAATTGCTAACGGAAGTTATTGATGATTGTGTGATTAGAGTAGTGATTAATGTCATGGAAATGAATTAATCAAGTTTAGTGTTTAAGGCCTAAGGATTAACTTGTTTAAGTTGTTAGATGCTCCACTAGTTCACAATTAGTCACCCTAAGTTAAATCCCTCTATCCCGAAAGCTTGTTTTCATTATCTAAAGTTTCAAATCATTTTAATTGTTTTCTCGTTTATCTTATTGTTTTATTTTGTATATTGCTACTTAAATCTTTGACTTCTATGTGCTTAGATTGAGTTGAAACTTGTATTTTTGGTGTGCTATTCTTGTTTCTCCGTGGAATCGACCCTTAAGTGCTACGCACAAAAGGTTTACTTGATAGACCGGTGTAAAAACCATTTATCAATTTGGCGCCGTTGCCGGGGAAACAAGCAATTAGCCATTAGGATTTGATTTTAATTCGAGACTAAGCCTTTATTTTATTTTATTTTTGCATATGGTTAAGTTCATACATCTAGTTGAGATGATAAATTTTCTTTGGTTTATGGTTACTAACTTGTCTTCTTTAATTCTCTTATGCCTTACAAGGTACCCAAATAAGAAGAAGAGAAATAGAGAAACAAGATCATTTGAAGCGTTGGATATAGTAAAAGAAAGAAGCAATTCTCAAGCTCCACAACCTCAAACGTCAAGATCAAACCCGACAAATGGTCAAAAGAGCGAAGCAACAATAGCAAGCTTTGATGTTCCTCATTATCATGAGTCGAGATATGGAATTCAACCTCCTCCAATAGAAGCCAATGCTTATGAAATCAAGACAAGTTTGATTAGATTGATTGAAGGCTCTAAGTTCTTGGGACTAGCAATGGAGAAGACCTATGATCATTTGGACTCCTTTGAGAGGTTGTGTACCACGTTTAGGATTGGTGGTGTGCCCGAAGATAGTATCAAGCTTATTTTGTTTCCATTTTCTCTTGGAGAAAAAGCAAGCAAATGGGAGAGAGCTATACCATCTCATTTAGTCAATTCTTGGGATGATTGTAAAAAGATTTTCCTTCTAAAGTTCTTTTGTCCTTCAAGAACCGCTCGATTGAGGATGGACATCTTAGGTTTCAATCAAGGAGATAATGAGTCATTTTATGAAGCTTGGGAGAGATTGAAAGGGAATATAAGAGCTTGTCCTCATCATGGATTCTCCAAGGAGTTAATTTTGGGTACTTTTTATCGGGGTCTCATCCCACAATTCCAATTGGCCCTTAATACCGCGAGCAATGGTAAATTCTTGGGGCAAGACATTGAAAGTGGTGAGATACTTGTTGAGAACCTAGCTCAAAGTATTGGTAGGTATGAAGAAGACTATGCTTGGAAAACAAAAGATAGAGATGGTAGTAATGGAAAGTTTGATGAGTTGAATGCAAAGTTTGATAGGATCTTAAAAGAGAGCCAAAGATTAGCTTATTCTTGCGAAGGGTATGATGGATGCCAAAAACATCAAATGGAAAGAAATGTACAAGAAGATTTTGTTCAAGAACATCCTATCAACTCCAACTACCAAGTTACTCATCAAACGCAAGGAACTCAACACTTTCAAGGGCAAGAGAGCTCATCTACTCAATCACCCTCTCAAGAAAATGAAGTCAAGAAATTGCTCCAAATGATACTAAAGGGGCAAACCAAGAGTAATGCGGATTTTAGTGAGATGTTTATTGAGATGCATAACAAGATAGATGGAATCTACAATGAGCTTAATGGTAAGATTGGGGGTTTAGCCTCTCACATGAAGACCGTTGAATTACAAGTTGCACAAGTCATCTCCTCTTCTAATAAGCTCAATGGAAAATTTGAGAATCTTGCATCTAATGTGAACTCTCTTCATCACCAAATCAATCAACCCACCTCCGCCACAAAAAGGCTAATAGAAGAGTATTGCAATGTCATTTCGTTGAAGTATGAAGGAGAAGTTGAAACTCAACCAAAGACCACGTCAACGAGCCAATTCGACGCGAATGAGAAAGTCATTAAGGAGATTGTTAGACCCTTCTTGTCTCCAAATAATGAACACACAGTTGTTGAGTGTGATAAAGAGGTGAAGAAAAGCACCAAAGGAAGGAGCCACACGTCCAAGAGGGTTGTAGAGAAGGGAACCCCTAAGGAGGATGATATGGTTGACAAAGTGGAAGAAAAATTGCCATCACTTGGGAAATTTGACTACTATTATGGGGTTTTGGATGGAAATTGTCTTGGTTCTCTATTTGCAAATACAAATGAGATATCCAAGGAATACAAAGAGGCCAACCCACCCCCACCAAAGAAAAACCTCAAGAACATAGAGAAGAAGAAAGTGGATGCCACAAAGAAGGACAAATATGTGTCAAATGAGCTCAAGTCTTCCCCTATAATAACCTTGCACCCATGGAGACGGATCGATGATACAATTGAGTTTAAAGTCAAGTGCAAAGGCATATCTAAGCCTTTTGCAATGGTTAAAGCGGTAATTACCTCGGAGTTGAAGAAGAAGGGTCAATATGGTATTGAAGAGCTCATGAAGAAGGTCATCACACTCACATTCAAGGACCTACCAAGGAGTTCCACAACTCCTCGTCTCAATCCTCTCCCTAAGGTTCCCGACTAGGGCCAAGGTATGGTCCTTTTTCTCCCTTGTATATACCATTTATTTTTGTTTTCTATGTTATTCGTTTTGCCTTTTGTGTGTTTTTGTCTCTTTCTTGAATTTTATTTCACACCGGGACGGTGTGAAGTAAGTTTGGGGGAGAGACCCGTCTCTAATCTTGTGTTTTGTGATCTTATTTTTCTTTTTGCATACTTGAGTCTCATGCATTCATCTATGTGCATAGAAAAAGAAAAAAAAAATTTGAAAATACAAAAAGAAACATGTAGTTTTGCATTTGCATATTGCCTCTAAGATTGAGTCTAAAAGCATATAGGTTCGTGTTTACATATGAAATGCAATGGGGATATTTGCCTTGTTGAAGTTCAAATTTTGGATTGAGATCGAAGCCCTTGTTCATGGTTACTTGATGCATGATTTCAATCTTGAAAAGCCGGAAAATCCATCATTGGACCTTTTCCTCTTTCGAAAATCTCGATCATTGTGAGCTTTGCATGATTTTCATTACAACTCTCTTTATTATTGGACATAACTTGAATCTAATTTTTTGCTTAGGGAGTTAAAATGCTTGTTCATGGGTTTCCATAGACACATTCGAGTTATCTTATACCTATTTTACCACCTTTGCTAACTCGAATGGCCATCCTCATCTTTAAGATGGTTTCCCCACCTTCACCCTAACCATTTTCTTTCAAACCATGCATTGATTTTGATTAAGTGAGGTCTCTTGTTTGCTTTCATTTGCAAAATCCCTAGAGAAGGTGATCGACAAGTCCTCTCTTCCATTAGACTAAGAATGTAATTGTGGCTTAGGAATGGTTGGTGATCTTTGATAGGAAATAGTCATTAGAATGAAGGAAAAGTGTGGTAAGCCCAAAAAAGAGTCTTGTATATATAAAAGCTTCTAGAGAACACCTATGAAAAGAAATAGTTGCTCAAATGTGAAAAAGAAAAGAAAAATGAATAGTGATTTCTCCCTATAGTTGAAAAGTTCATAAAAGGAAAGAGAGAGCACCAAAAAAAGAGGAAAAGAATGATTAAAGATCAATGAGCATGTGTTTGTATATGAAAAAGTTCTCTAGCTAGCCAAAAAGGAAAAGAAGAGACTCGGGTTAAAGTCCTTATAAAGATTGAAGCTCATTGCTTGGGTGACTAAGGGGTTTGGGATAAGATGTTCAAGCCATTGTTTAGACATAGGGATTGAGGTTCATAATTTAAATGCCTAAGAGTTTTGGGGAATAAGATGTTCAAGTCATGGGATAGACATAGATAAATAGATGAAGACATGAGAATGGGTAGGATCATGGAAGAGAGTCTTGTACCAACATTTGGTCACATTCTCCATTGCTTTTGCGAAGTGACTTGCAATTTGTTTGGAGATAAACCACAAACACCATTGAACCTCCTCTTTTCCACATCTAAACCCTTGTTATACCTAGCCAAATGAACTTGATTGAGATTCCCTTAGCAAGACCGCACTTAATAGCTAAATGAATGTGAAGAGTTGTCTTGAGATTGATTGCAAGTTTGCTTTGGTTTCGAGTATGATTAGAGAGTTGGATTGATATGATTATGGCGAAGTACGAAAGAGTAAAGTGTTGAGTTTTGCATTGTTTAACTTTGTTTAATGACTTTGCGTTGAATCCATTTTCGAACTTTGAGGTTTTAAATCACGTTTTCAAGCCTTTCTTCTACTTGTCTCTTGTGGTTTGCTTGAGGACAAGCAAGAGATAGTTTGGGGGAGTTGATATGCCTCTATTTTACACCATTTTAGATGACATTTCTCAGATAGATTCTTGTGTTTTCATTTCATAATTAGAGTTTAGGAGCATATATTTGCATGTTTTATTGTTTTTTTAGGTTTTGGAATGAGTTATGCAACAAGAGAGGTCATTTGGATTCAAATAAGAGAAATGATGATGAAGAACCATTCTAAAGTGTCTCAAAAATCGACTCATACGAAGGCCTTACATTGAGATTTAGATCTAGAGTCCTTAATGAAAGTTATAGACAATTGAGTTAGCTTTCTAATGGAGGTGGTCTTGAGTGATTTGAGTCAGTGGTTAGGGAGATATATCAAATTTAGTGAAGATCTGTACAGTCCAGCGGGATGCTTCCACGAGATCGCGTGCCCGCTGAAGTTTCGACAAAACCTCCTGGCATCCTGGCGAGATGAAGCAGCGGGATTGTGTGCCCGAGACCAGCCAGCGGGATCGTGTGCCCGTGAAGTTCCAGCGAGATGAACCAGCGGCTTGGAGCACCCGGTGAACCGGACCTGAGTACTCTATTTTCGTTTTAAACCAGATTTAATTCAATGTTGGTTATGTGTTGAACCAATTTAAGAGCTCTCCCTATAAATACTCTAAACCTAATTAGGGAGAGGGGATGCTTGTTTTTCTCTTAGATCTCTCTTAGCCCCTTTAAGCTTTTGCTAAGGCTCTTTGTATGAATTTGAGATTTTCAAGTATCAAACCTTCTCTTCTTCCTTAAATCTTTCAATTATTCATCTTATAGTTATGATTATGCAAAGAACAATCTATTTCTTTTGTGTTTTCATGGCTAAGAGTGAGTAGTCTTTTAAAGCTTGAGGGTTGAGGAAGATTTAGGGTGATTGAGAGTTGATTAGTGGAGTATAGGTTTAGTTTATGATAGATCCTTGCTTATTAGGAGTTCCTAATGCTAGATTAGCCTTGATCAAGTTGATTTAGAAGATTGGCATTTTCACGCCCACAAGGTGTTCGATAAAATGCTTAATTGATCTTAATAAGTGCTTAGCATGCTTAGCTCATGGGAATGATTGATTAAGATGTTAGGTGGCTAGTTAGACTTGTTATTAATGCTCTTTGGTTACATAATTGCTAACGGAAGTTATTGATGATTGTGTGATTAGAGTAGTGATTAATGTCATGGAAATGAATTAATCAAGTTTAGTGTTTAAGGCCTAAGGATTAACTTGTTTAAGTTGTTAGATGCTCCACTAGTTCACAATTAGTCACCCTAAGTTAAATCCCTCTATCCCGAAAGCTTGTTTTCATTATCTAAAGTTTCAAATCATTTTAATTGTTTTCTCGTTTATCTTATTGTTTTATTTTGTATATTGCTACTTAAATCTTTGACTTCTATGTGCTTAGATTGAGTTGAAACTTGTATTTTTGGTGTGCTATTCTTGTTTCTCCGTGGAATCGACCCTTAAGTGCTACGCACAAAAGGTTTACTTGATAGACCGGTGTAAAAACCATTTATCAATTGCCAAACTCATTATGCACTGATTGTGCCATAAACAAAAGTCATAAACTTCCCTTTTCACAAACTTCCATTGTCTCCTCACGACCTCTAGAGTTTGTTTTTGCTGATGTATGGACTTCACCCATCATCTCGGTTGACAATTACAAATACTATGTCGTCTTTATCGATCATTTTACCCGCTATACTTGGTTGTATCCACTTAAAACAAAATCTCAAGTGCGCGAAACATTTCTTCCCTTTAAAGAGCTTGTTGAGAACCGGTTTAACACCAAGATTGGCACCTTATATTCCGACAATGGAGGCGAGTTCGTTGTACTACGCTCGTTTCTCTCTAGCGTTGGAATTCAACACTTCACCTCGCCTCCTCACACGCCGGAACACAATGGCATATCCGAAAGGAAACATCGCCATGTTGTTGAAACCGGGCTCTCTCTCCTCACCCATGCTGGTATGCCTAATACATATTGGACCTATGCTTTCTCGACCGCCGTTTATCTCATTAATCGGCTTCCCACTCCTGTTCTAGCCATGACCTCACCTTTTCACAAATTATTCGGCACTAGTCCCAATTACTCAAAACTCCGGGTTTTTGGTTGTATGTGCTTTCCTTGGCTAAGACCATACACTCACCATAAGCTAGAAAATCGCTCAACTCCTTGTGTATTCTTGGGTTATTCTTTAACTCAGAGTGCTTACCTTTGTCTTCAACCAAGTTCTGGCCGAGTATATACATCTCGACATGTCAAGTTTGCTGAAAACATCTTTCCATTTGTTTCTCTAACTAGGTCCTCTCTAGAACCAGAGTCTCCAACTTCCGTCACTCACAACCACCCAGTTGACACTATCCCTATTCCGGTGCCACTCGTATCACCGTCACCTTCGCTGCTTGGACCCGCGATCTCCGGTTCTCACCCAAATGCGTCCTCGGAAGGTAACAACGAAACTTTATCGCCTGCACAAGCCAATGAACGAGATGACTCCACTTCCTCCACCACAAAATCAACCAGCCAGTCAGGTACTCATCATTCTAACACCCAAGTCCCACATGACCACGGCCCAACGATACCCACCTCAAATAGCTCTACCTTACCATCAACCACTCCAAACGCCATAAGCCAAAGTCCCTCCGTCACCACTTCCTCCCAACCGTTAACACCAGAACCTGTGACTCCACCTCCTTCTCCAGACCCACCTCAGGCTGTAATCCAACCTGTTGTTGCAGAACCCCCACCGCAAAATAATCACCCAATGCAAACCCGGGGTAAAAACAACATTGTCAAAGCCAAAACAAAACTTAACCTCTCCGCTGCCTTATCCACACACATACCCCCTGAACCGAGAACCGTGAAACAAGCATTAAAGGATGAACGATGGCGTGGAGCCATGTCCGATGAGTTTGGTGCAGTCACCCGTAACCAGACATTTGATCTAGTTCCTCGTCCTCCCGACAAAAATGTAGTGGGTTGCAAATGGGTTTTCAAAAACAAGTTTTTGTCTAACGGCTATCTTGGCAGGTGTAAAGCGAGACTCGTCGCAAAAGGGTTTAACCAACAGCTTGGCCGTGATTATACAGACACGTTTAGCCCCGTAATCAAGTCCACAACTCTTCGTCTTGTTCTTGATGTTGCAGTCTCTCGAGCTTGGCCCATTCGACAACTTGATGTCAACAATGCCTTTTTACAAGGCACTCTAAAGGAAGAGGTGTACATGGAACAACCACCAGGATTTATCGACCAAGACAACCCCACATATGTTTGTCGCCTCCACAAAGCCATCTACGGATTGAAACAGGCGCCTCGCGCTTGGTATATGGAGTTGAAAAACTATCTTCTCAACATTGGCTTCAAGAATTCATTGGCTGACACATCACTCTTTGTACTCAAACTTGGCGATGATTACATTTATCTCTTGGTCTATGTTGATGACATTCTTGTCACTGGAAGTTCCCAAACAGGTATTACAAAAATCCTAGCTCTACTCGCGGACAGGTTCTCCGTAAAAGATCATGAAGACCTTAATTATTTTCTCGGGATAGAAGCTCATCGCACAGAAAAAGGACTTCACCTCTCTCAGCGCAAATACATCCTCGATCTGTTACACAAATATAACATGATCGATGCCAAGCCGGTGAGTACTCCAATGGCTTCATCTCCGAAACTCACTATCACCACGGGTACACCTCTCTCCGATCCCACTACTTATAGACAACTCATTGGCAGCTTACAGTATCTCGCCTTCACTCGCCTCGACATCAACTTCGCTGTGAATCGTCTATCACAATTCATGCATAAGCCTACTGAAGATCATTGGCAAGCAGCAAAACGCATCCTTCGCTACCTGTCCGGCACCACCACTCACGGTATTTTCTTCTCCGCCACGAATGATCTCACATTACATGCTTTCTCGGATTCCGATTGGGGAGGAGACACCGATGATTATCTTTCCACCAATGCCTATATTGTTTACATGGGGAGTCATCCAATATCATGGACAGCCAAGAAACAGAAAAGTGTATCTCGCTCTTCCACTGAGGCCGAATATAGAGCTGTCGCCAACACCTCCTCGGAAATACGATGGATTTGCAATATTCTGACCGAGTTGGGTGTCACATTACCGGCACCACCAGTAGTGTATTGTGATAATGTAGGAGCCACGTATCTATGCGCCAATCCTGTGTTCCATTCCCGAATGAAGCACGTCGCTCTTGATTATCATTTTATACGTGGACAAATTCAACATGGCCTTCTCCGAGTGGTTCACGTTAACACAAAAGATCAACTTGCCGATGCCTTAACGAAACCACTCTCCCGCACAAGGTTTCTGGAGCTACGCGACAAGATTGGAGTCACCAAGGCCCCTCCATCTTGAGGGGGCGTGTTAAGGATACAAAAGGCAACTATGTTAATAGCCTAATATCCTCTTTCCATTCCTTGTTTATACCTAGAACATTCTATGTATGTGTATATAAACCTCTGTAATCTCTTATTAATATTAAGACAGATCTTCTACAAAACTTCACCACCAACATCTTCCAAAGGCTCTGACTATTACCGCTGGTCTATCAATGGCTCCTCCACACCTGCCTTCCTCTCAAAGCAAACCTGGGAGCAGCTCATGCGAACTAGTAGTGTCAAACCTTGGGCAAAGGTATCATCCCTAAGTTTGCTTTGACTTTTTAGGTAACACATTTGGGCCGTCTTTCAGTTAGATCCAAATTAGTCTCTTGGGAAATGAACACTCCGAGTACATGCTGCACCTGCAACAGAGAGATTGAAACCAGCTGAGATCATTTGATTCTAAATTGTGACTTCAGTTCCCATATATATATGGAGTATTGTTTTGCCAAGACTTGGACAGTCATATCTCATTACGTGGTTGTCATCCTCCTCCGGTTCACTAAAATTAACACTCAAGCGTCTCACGGTTCAGGTCACCATCTACCCTATAAAGAATGAAAAAAAATAAAACAATAGGCTTCATAACAAATTAGTTTCAACTTCTAACTTGGTAATCTTTAAGCAGACTGATCGTAGCATCAAGGATTCCATCCTAGCTATGATCAATCAGATTAAACTTTGGGAACTGCTCTCCCAGTGGATTACTTATGAATCTATTTATGTAAACGTCTCTATAATAATTAATCAATGACTTAAAGGTATCTTATGTCTAGGGCCATGGCCGGCCAAACTCATGTTCAAGAATTAAAAATATACTCCTTAATTTCATTCATCAAAGATATATATTTTGAAATTTTCACACATTTTAAGAACAAATTTAAGATGTCAAATATATTTTCATTATAATTTTATTATTTTTAAAACAGTTTCTTTTATAATTAATACTTTATTGTATCAATTAGTAAAGGTAAAACTGGTAGACAACCAAAACTTTTACATTGGAAATACAAAACTTATATCTTGTGAAACAAAACAAAAAAAAACCCAAAACATTCATTTTTGTGGAATGGAGGGAGTAGATGTTAGTTAAGGGCATCAACCTTAGAAACTTTATTGTTGTGTAGTGGTTAATTCTTATTCAAGAGACTTCATTGTATAGTTCAAACCGAACATCACTGTAAAAAATAAGCAAATTTATTAAAATATATTTTAGATAAAAATTATGAAATCATGTTTTTTTAAGATTTGAAATAATATTAATTTGATATTGATATTTAAAATTAAACTAAAAACAAAAAACACACTCAATGGACATGTCCTAATCTAATTATTTATATAGTATAGATACACTTTTTTTAACGGTCCACAGTTTTTTCAGATTTCATAATCTTTGCGAGAGTAGAAAACAAAAGAGGTCAAACGCAATCAACCTCCCCTCCAAAGTTTTTTTTGAGATGACAGTGTCATTTTCCTAATCTACTAGATAGTTATCCGCGCTATATAGCGCGAGAAAATATTTGCTTTATATTTCGTTAGATTACATTATATTATCAGTATTTTAAATTAGATTTATTTTATGTTTTACTATTTTATTTATTATTATTATATGTAGTTTGTGTTGTGTTAATTAAAATTACTAATATATAATTACGTATGCTCGGTGTTATATTTGTATACAAATTTATTTGATCATTTAGGTTATAACATAATTTAGTTATAAAAGTTAAGTGGTATTATGTATATATTTTTATATTATTAAAAAAATTATAATAGTTTGATTTAGTCCAATATCAATTACTAATGATCATAAATTTGAACCGAGATCCTTTATGACACATCTTTATCTGCTTTGACCCGTCCTGATCAATTGACCCGTCTTGATCCATTTACCCGTTTTGACTCGTTCTGACTCATTGTAAAATATAGGGTACAACCCGAAGAAATAATTGCTTCATATTTTGTTAGTTTATATAGTCATATATCATTATTAGTGTTTTAAATTATATATATTTTATATTTTTAGCATCTTATTTATTATTATATATGATTTTTTTTTTGTAACTAAAATTATTAATGTATTATATTATATATATATATATATATATATATATATATATGATTAAAAACTACTAATATACCAAATAGTATACCAGGAAAAAAAAAATATGTATGAAAGATTTCCAAATTGTTAATTTCATAAAGTACATCAAAGTAGTTGAATTTTACCAAATTTAAATATTTATTTAATTTTTGTAAATCACATCAACATAAGATAGTGAATTATGTTCGGATTACGTTTCATAATATCAATCTTTTTAGTGAAAATATTAAATTTTTATCAACTAAATTTTAACAGATATATTATATGATTTAGAAAGATCCGACTGATAGAGTTAATGATTTAAATACAAATTGTATCTAATATATATTTTGAATTAAAATTATCATATTTAAATGTTAAACTATTATTGGTAAACCAAAACTATTATTTAAATATATCATAATATATAAAATAATTCATGTCCGCTATTAAAAAAATGTATGTTTTAAGAAATTCAAATCATAACATATGTGAAAAATGTAAATAATTATATTAATAAATTTATATGATTATTTAATTATTTACAAAACATATGATCAAATAAAAATGAGAAGATAAAATATTTAATTAGTATGATTTAATTGGAAAGAAAATAGGAAGAGAGAGAATAGTTAGTTGAATTTAAATTTAAATTTAATGATTTACCATTAAATAAATATATGTATGATTATATTTATTTAAACTGGTTAGCTGTCCAAATGGTATTTATTGTAATATGCCATGTAAATGTAAAGTTATTTTACTTTTAACATTGCTCAAATAGTATAGAGATATTTTTGTTATGTAAATAAAACTAATTAAAATTTACTGGGAAAAAATAAATTAACTCTATATATATCAGATTTTATTATTATTATGCATCATCAAGATCATATGCATATACAGAAAAAGAGAGAATATTGAGAATAGAAATGGGTCTATCTATAATCAAAATTTATGGCATTTGGGTGTAAGTTTTAAGTAGCTATAACGAACTACAAAGGGACATAAAGTTCAATCTAGCAAATTTTGAGGGAGCGAAATCATAGGTGACATGGCACAACACAAACCTCGGCTCAAAGAATAGTGAGTATCATTGACAAGTCTATTTGGATAAATTCATCGCAATACACATTCAAAGAGATTGCCGCTATATATGACGATCTTCTAATGGTTTAGTTAGGCACCCGAATTTAATAGCCACATTTGATTGTAAACAAGTTTTTGTTGCTATAAAGTTTAACATTTCAACAAAACAAAAAAAATCATTTTAAAGTTATTATTATTTTCATCATCATATTAACAAATTATTTTGTTATTTTTTAAAAATAAAAAATTATTTGTTAATAATAAACTCATAAACAAAAAGATATATAGTTCTCCATTTGTAAAGCATCTCCAAAAGGTCGGTTGGTTTTCTTTCATGTGAAAAAAGCATCGAGCGGCAAAAATAAACAAGAGGAGATGACTGTAAGCGGTGAGGCTCGTGATGAGTGGCCTTCGATCAATGTTAATTACTGTATGTAATTATTATTATTATTATTATTTCTTAACCAAGTCGTTGTTACTCTAGATTTAATACATGATCATATTTCTGATATATTATATAAAATAACGTGATGGGGTCAATTCTAACCCCAAGTCCAGCTTAAGGGGCTTTGAACATCGATCATCAACTAGGAAACTTGATGCATGTTATTCTAGCTCAGCGCGAACCTTCCGTAAATACTATATTGTATGACTGAAGATTTTACGCAGTATGTGCTCCAAGCTGTGTTCCGGATAAGAAACACATGCGCTGAGATCAACATAGTAATAAACAATTCAAAATTGAGTAAAATTAAGGAATGAGACATTTTTCTCAACGAAGTGAAAGACAAAAGAGAAAGCCACACTGAAAAGTAGAAACCAAAACCAAAATCTATTACAAGTACTAATTTAGAGTAAGTGAGGTAACCCACGGGATTCATGTCATCTGAACCTCCCAAAAAATCACTATAAGACAAAGTAATGCATGCGTCACTACTCTTCTTTACAAAGGCTATATAAACCCTAGACAGGCACAACATTTCCATGCAAACACAAAACATATATCTACAAATAAATAATTAACCATGAAGCTTCTTGGAGTCGCCTTAGTTCTTCTATTAGCTGTGGTGACTTGCCAAGCTGAGATTACTTGCGAAGACAACAAGCCATTCACATGTAGCCAAACTGAACGTTTAAACAGAAACCATTTTGATCCAGACTTTCTCTTCGGTGTTGCATCTTCGGCTTACCAGGCAAGTAACAAAATCACTTTTTTGACCCTAATATATAAAATCCATTCCAAAATATATTATTAATTAAAAATCCAACTTTGCATGGTTGTTTCCTTTCATTTCAGATCGAAGGTGGCAAAGGTCGTGGAATTAACACTTGGGATGCCTTCACTCACCGATATCCAGGTTTGTTGTTTGCATGGATATGAGCTAGGCTTACATATATAATGAGATAATGTCGGTTTTATGTCTCTATATATACATTTATAGTAATTTTATTACGCTAACAGAGAAAGGAGGAGAGGATTTGGGGAATGGAGATACTGCTTGTGGATCATATGAGCACTGGCAGGTTAATTCCTCAATATAATATAGATGCTAATCTTTTAAACTAACACATATACTCATTGAATTATCGATAAAATATTGAAATTCAATTGTATATATAAACTGCAGAAAGATATAGACGTTATGGACGAACTCGGGGTTGACGCCTACAGATTCTCGCTTGCGTGGTCAAGAATCGTTCCGAGTATGTATACACATTGATCCATATATACACATGCATGCACACATAATTTTGGTTTTGATTATTTGTAAGAGTAAATATATAATATACATGTGTGGAGCAGGAGGAAAGGTGAGTAGGGGAATCAACCAAGACGGTGTTAGGTACTACAACAATCTCATAGATGGCCTCCTAGAAAAGAATATAACTCCTTTCGTTACAATCTACCACTGGGACCTTCCTCAGTGTCTACAAGATGAGTATGAAGGCTTCTTGGACAGCGAGATTGTGTATGTGTTCTTTAAGACATCCCTGCTTACTACATATAAAGATTTGACCATGCATTAATTAATGAGATGATTTTATAATATGCGCATGCAGAGAGGATTTCAAAAATTACGCGGATCTTTGCTTCCAGCTATTTGGTGACAGAGTAAAGAACTGGATTACGATCAACCAGCTCTTCTCAGTGCCAACGAGAGGCTATGCAACGGGAACAGATGCACCTGGTAGATGTTCTTCATGGCTTAACCAAGGTTGTTACGCCGGAGATTCTGGAACAGAACCTTACATCGTTGCACACAACCAGCTTCTTGCCCATGCCACAGCCGTTGATCTTTACAGGAAGAAATATAAGGTTAGTTCTACATTTGTAAAATGTGTAATCTAAGTAATATATATATATGAGTCTAATATAAAAATCATTAATAATATATACAGAAGGAACAAGGAGGACAAATCGGACCAGTGATGATAACAAGATGGTTCCTTCCATATGATGACACTCAAGAGAGTAAAGATGCAACTGAGAGGAACAAAGAATTCTTCTTGGGATGGTATAAATATATATACCAAAAAAAACAATGATATGATTTTTAAATGTACATAAAAATATATAAACTTATCAAAGGAATGTGTATAAAACAGGTTCATGGAGCCGCTAACAAAGGGTAAATACCCAGACATCATGAGGAAGCTTGTGGGTGATAGGCTTCCTGAGTTCACGGAAGCAGAATCCAAACTTGTAAAGGGTTCCTTTGATTTTCTTGGTCTCAACTATTACTTCACTCAGTTTGTCTACGCCATTCCTCCAAATCCTCCGAATAGACTCACTGTCATGAATGACTCACTCTCAGCACTCTCATGTACCACTCTATTTCCACTTAATTATTTCATGTCTAATCTAATCTTCCCTTAATTACAAAATTTTGTGACCATCTACTAACTTTTCATCTTTGTGTTTACAGATGTAAATAAGGATGGTCCCATTGGTCCATGGGTATGCATTGTCCAACCAACCCCTATTCTTTCATCAAGTTTTTAAACAA
Organism: Barbarea vulgaris; assembly: GCA_963667165.1. Classification (NCBI taxonomy): domain Eukaryota; kingdom Viridiplantae; phylum Streptophyta; class Magnoliopsida; order Brassicales; family Brassicaceae; genus Barbarea; species Barbarea vulgaris. Next base: position 16,373,335 of record OY763891.1, on the reverse strand, counting down.
AATAACACTCATATGCTTCTTTTTTCTCAGTTCAATGCAAAATTGTATTACCGCCCAAGAGGTATTTTAGACACAATGGAGTACTTCAAAACCAAATACGACAATCCTTTAGTCTATATCACCGAGAATGGTGAGTTCTATACACTACTCATCCTTTTATATATATATATATATGTAATATCTCTATCATCTATTTAAACATTTTTAGTGTATTTAATTAAATTGTCTCAAGAAACTGACTTGTAATTAATTGTTCATGTTGCGACGACTTAATTAATTAGGATATAGTAGCCCCGGTGGTGACACTCCTCAGGAGATGGCTATTGCTGATTCCAACCGGACTGATTATCTATGCAGTCATCTCTGTTTCCTCCGTAAGGCCATCAAGTGAGTGGGATCGATGCTACTCTTCTATAAGTATATATATAATTATCAGTCGTACGAGTACGACATTAATCATTTTTTTCTCATTTTTAGGGAGTCTGGTTGCAATGTGAAAGGATACTTTGTATGGTCTCTTGGCGATAATTATGAGTTCTGCCAAGGCTTTACCGTCAGATTCGGAGTTAGTTATGTTGATTTCAAGAATATCACTGCTGACAGAGACCTCAAAGATTCTGGCAAATGGTATAAGCGGTTCTTGTCCGCAAAGGACAACAAGGTCCATGAGAATCAAGATGTCCTCCGTTCAAGGTACTTTTTGGGTCAGAAGAAGGTCGCAGATACATGAAAGACCCAATCCACGTTATGTCCATTAAGATCATCTTCATATGTCTCCTTTTTCTACTTGATCTATAGATAAGGAGCTTCTTCTATGTACTGTTTTAAAATAAAATTGTAATAAAAGATGATCAATATGCTTTATTTACTATATTGTGTGTGTCCAGAGATGAGAAAAAGATCCAATAAAACCCAACTCAAGCAAACTGAAAACGTTTAAACTAAAACACGCCAAAGTTTTATCATAAAATAATGGGACAATTAGAAATAAGAAATAAGGGAGTTCTACCAATTTTTTTTGTCCATCTATACTTTTTTTTTGTTCTATCAATTTTTACCTAAACTACCCCTAATACTATATTAATACCATTTTTTAAAAAAAAAACCTAGATAAATATGTAAAAACATAATTTTTAAGAAGTTTCCAAGAAGAAACTTTCTGGTTTTATACAGTTTTAAGTAAGTTTTTAGAGGTTTCAAAGTTGTTCTGAAAAATTTAGAATATGTTTTCTAAACTTATGAAAATATTAGATTACATATTCTACCATTTGTACATGTTCTCAAAAGTTTAGAATATGTATTCTACCACTTGTACATTTTCTAGCAATTTTATAATACATATTCTACCACTTGTACATGTTCTGCGAGAATTCTAGAAATTTTAGAATACATATTCTATCAGTTGTACATATTCTGCCTGAATTATAATATGCATTCCATCATTTTTCTATGTTCTAGAAAATTTAAAATATACATTCTGAAAATATTAGATTATATATTCTAGAAAATTTAGAATTTGGGAAAATAAAGTAACTGAATCTAAAAATAAAGAAAATAAATATTTATTTTTTGGAATATTCTATTCATTTGTTATTTAAAATTCGGATTAATTACAAAAAAAGTTTTTTAAAAAAATTGACAAAAAGAAAAAAGGGATCCGATTTTCTAAAAAATTAATTTCTTTTATTTATTTTTTAAATAACACAGATTATTAAGTTAAAAATCCTAACATATTTGTAGTTTTCTTCTTCTTCGTCTCCTTCGGACGACTTGTAGAAGAGATTTGGGATAAATTATAATTTTTTTTTATTTTTTTGGGTAAAATCTGATTATCTTATATTATATTTTTAGTCAAATTATATTAAAAATTTATTATAATTTTAATTTGATTATATTAAAAATGTAAAAAAAAATTTATTGTTTATTTATAGTGAAGTCTCTTTATGTGTTAGAGGATTTAGATTTTATGATTTACTTGGAAGTTTTTTAAAAGAGAAAATTATACATCATGCCATATTTTTGTTTTTTATTAAATGTCATGCCTTTTTTAAACACACCCTCAAATCATACCCTTTCTTTCTAGTAAAAAGACCAAATTAACCTTATTCAACTTCAACCCAACCTCACACACACATAACCCTCACACGCTCATATACCTTTTGTTGTTTTTTGGAATTATTACCATGTTTCCAAAAATTGTGATTATTCAAAAAAAAAAAAAAAATTAAAATCGTAATATTCAAGTTTTATTGAAAAAGTTAAAAACCAACTCGTCTTCTTCAAGTTTTCACAGAGCCAAAAATGACTTCATCTTCTTTTTCTCTCTTACTGTTCTTCCGTTGGATTTTTTACGCTTCATCATCACTGTCGCCTTTATCTCGTAAATTTTTTTTTTCTTATCCATTTCGTTGATGGATTTCGTTATTTATTGTAGACCAAATTTTTATCCATGATTAATTCATCTTTTCGATAACCAGATCTGTCTTTCAAATATATATTTTGTCCCTCAAACCTAATTTGTGCCCCTAAAAGGTTAATTTGTGTCCCTCATATCTATAGTGAAAAAACGCTTCATCTTCTTTTTTCTTCTTTACTGTGCTTTCGCCGAAATCTTTCTCCAAACTTAAAACTTGAATCTTGTCTGACTCGCCTTCAACTAGTAAGTTCTGTTGATTTCTTATCCATTTTTAGATTAATTTTGTTATTTTTTGTAGACTTATTTTTTGTCCCTGATTAATTCGTCTTTTTGATATCCAGATCTCATCTCTCAAATCAAATTTAAGTCTATCATGGACAATTTAGGTTATTATGGACAACACTAAATGGACAACTTTAGGTTGTCATGGACAATAATAAATGGAAAAACTTTGGGTTTTAAACTTTTTGTGTTGTAGATTTATCAATTGGGTATTTGTACTTTGAAAACACTCTTAGATGCCCTTTTGGGTTTAAATGGACAAATTTATTTTATTATGGACAACTATGGACGTATACAATTTTCTCTAAGTTTGTAATGTTTAACTAGTCATATCTATAAAAGATAGAAAACTTTTGCTTATCATGGACAATTTATATTATTATGGACAACACTAAATAGACAACTTTAGTTTGTCATGGACAACATTAAATGGAGAAACTTTGGGTCTTAAATTTTGGATCTTAAATTTTTTCTGTCGTAGGTTTATCAATTTATTTGTACTTAGAAAACAGTCTTACATACTCTTTTGGGTTTAAATAGACAATTTTATTTTATTATGGACAATTATGCGCGTAGACAATTTATACCAAGTTCGTAATATTTAACTAGTCATATCAATAAAAATTGGAAAACTTTTGTTTATCATGGTCAATTTATTTTATTATGGACAACACTAAATGGTTGTCATGAACAACATTAAATAGACAAACTTTGGGTCTTAGATTTTTTGTGTCGTACGTTTATCAATTTATTTGTACAGTGTACATTTAATGTTGTACATCCTGTCAAAAGAAACAAAAAAAACTCAGATATTCTCTCGCATCAAAATCAACCAAAATTACCAAGGGTAATTTTGCCAATTTGCATTGCTGAATGCCATCAATAAATGGCATAATTGAAAGCCAGTTCAAAAAAGGGCATAAAAAAGGTTGAACAGCTTTTATGGCATGGTATGCAAAATTTCCTTTTTAAAATTAAGGGTAAAATGGAATTTCATATTTCAGAAAGATTAACACACCAACAAAATAGAACAAAAGTATAGATGGACAAAATTTTTTAAAAAGTTCATTTATTTCCAATTTTCCCTAAAATAATTAGGTTTATAATTTTAAAATAAACTCACAAAAATTTGAAACCAGAACCCTTTTAGTGTAACTAGAAAAAAACAATGAACCCAATAAACCAAAATTCATTTTTTGTTCACTAAAACTGCATGGGTCAGGGCCGGCCAACTTCATGCTTTAGATTAAAATTATATATATATAATCAACTTTTGAAAATTTATTGTAAAGGTTGATTCTTAGTTGGGAGACTTATTTGTAGTGCCAAGTTCATGCATTAGATAAAGAAAAAAAAATTATACATATATAGTTAATTAGGGCATCAACTTTTGAAAATTTATTGCAGTGGTTGATTCTTAGTTAAGAGACTTATTTGTACTTAGTGAAACCCTAAGGGTATGTTATTGGTTTTCTGATTTTTAAAGAGTTATCACAAACTAACCAACTCATTCAAAATAAATAGTTAAATGGGTAACTCATCAACTCATCACAAACTAACTCATTCAACCTATTTAACCATTTATCCTCTAACTCATTTGACCCATTAACTCATTAGGATAAAAAATTCTAACATATTAGGGTTGATGGGTTGAGATAGATTGAGTCAAAACCATTACCCATTACCCATTTTGACACCTCTAATTGTCATCATTATGAATCAATGACCTTCACACCTTTTAAATTTTCTTGCATTTTTGTTCGTTTTAAACAATTATTTTAAAATAATGTTTGTACTATACAAAACTCTTATTATTTGATTTACCTATATTAACTATAGAAAATCGTTTCTTAAATACAAAATATAGTTTTGTATACATAATCAATTAATTGAGAAAAATAAAATAGAATAGATATGTGGTAGGCCCTTCAAAGAAATGAAATATTAATAATGTATAGATTTTCTATATTTTAAATAATACTTTTTGAGAAATTCCTTCAAAGCACAAAATGATGTTTTTGTTCCACAATTAGCACACATTTTTATTTAGGACAAAAATAGCATTTTATGAAGTTCATAATTTAATTTTTTTGTTTGAGTTAACTATATTAGTATTTAGGGTTTAGTTTTTAGGGGGTAGGAGGTAAGATTTAGGGTTTAGGGCTTAGGGTTTAGGAGTTTCTAAACCCTAAACACTAAATCATAAACTTTAAAAATATGAAGTTATGACTATCCTTTATTAAAAATGCTATTTGTGTCATAAATGAGAATGTGTGCTAAATATGTCACAAAAACTATATGTTATGCTATTTTTGAGAATTGTGCATATTTTTTCTAAATAATAAATATGATCAACTAATTCAGATTTTTAAAAATGAATTATATTATTCAATTTATTATAGGTTAACAAAATCTTTAGTTAAAACATAAATCATTTAAAGAGATTTTGTTAGAATTTTTCAATAACAATGTATTGTAATAATCTAAATTTTAAATGTCATTTCTAAATTGTTCTTTCCAATTAATAGTATAGATTTGATTGGTCAATACTATTACCTAGTTGATTATATTTATATGACTCACCATAAAAATAACAATGAAATCAAATTCAATTACGCATTTATTAAATTCAAATTTATAAATTTGACTATAGTTAAAACATTTTTTTTGTCAACCTAATAATTAAAATAAAATAAAAACAATATGCCAAAAGTTGATTTTAAATTGATTTTCAACCTTGTAACATCTGATTTTTTTTTTTTTAATATTTTTTAAATGTAAATACTAAACACATAATGTGATTTATTTTTTTACAAAACTGAATTTCCAACAGCTCATCTTAAACAGTGACACCGCCGGTCGAAAATTTCCGTTTTTCTGATCGTTTCTGTCCAAATCATTCGATTCGGCAAAAAATTGAAACGTCTTCTTCTTGTTCTTTCTCCTTAGTCCTTTTTAATCAATTACTAACCAAAACAAAGCCACACATAAAAACCCCTAATTTGGTTTATCAATTATGAGCAAGAATTGATTCTTTTAGGTCACACTCGTTTTCCTTATAATCTTCTTCTCATGGATTCTCTTCCTTCTCCTTTCTCTCCGCCTCTCGTTTCGAATCAGAGTTTCAGGTACCCTTCTGAGTTTTTTTTTGTTTTCCCTAAATCTGCCTTTTGAATTTTCTTATAATCTCGTCACGATTGTGTTTAGTTTTTTTGCTTAATTTCCTCTAAAACCTATGAAATCTGAAAGCTTTTTTCATGGGTTTGATCTCAATTACTCCAAAAGCTTGTTTAGTTTCGTCTCTGTATTCAAAGTTTTGAACTTTGTTTTTTATGCTTCTTCGATTTGATCACTTTGAGTTACTGTAATTTCATTGTTAGCTTGTTTGGATTAGTTTTTTTTCTTAGATTTGACTTAATTGCTCTCATTTATTTGTTTCAGTTGAATTGCGATTACATATACTTTGATTTTGAATTTTGGTAATGGCTCGAAAAGGAAGTCACCAGAAGAATGGATTGGATAATCAAACGAAGCAAAGAAAGAAAACTTCTGAATCTTTGTTATCTTCAAAGAAGGGACAAGGGAAAACTAATGATACTGAGAGTGTTCTGAAAGAGAATTGCCATGATGATGATAAACAGACAACAAGTAGTGGAGTTTGTGAAACTTTAGAAAGAGATATGGATGCCATAAAAGGCGATATAGATCAGCCAGTTGCTTCAGAGAATGATTTAGGTGGAGATAGACCTCGTAATGAACCTGGTTTTACCACTGAAGAAACTAGGTATATTCCGTTTGGTCGTGAACATATCAATGGTGTTATGAGAAGCTTGTTGGATATATTGAGCACGAACAGCCCGTCGGAGAATATGGAGTTAGCATATAATGCAGTACTCAGGAAACTGAGGATATCTACTGTAACTATTTCAAGGGAAGTGACTAGGTGGATGGAAAAACATAGGCCTTTGATAGTTTCTGTCAAGTCACGAGTATATAAGTCCCGTGATTTTGTTTTAACGAAATTTCGGAAAGTATACCCGGTTGTCTTCAGATGGCTTATGCACTTTGGCAGCATAATTCTTCTTTTGTCTCTGGTTTGGTTGGACTGTGCAATCCGAGGTTTTGATTCTTTCATCCGGATGGGAACAGCATCCTTTTTCTCGGTCATGTGGTGTGGTCTCTTTTCCGCGTTTTCAATGATCGGCATGACCAAATTTATAGTGTTGTCGGTAAGAATCTCAATATTAGTTGCTTATATCATATATGTTTACTTCTTTTTATGCATATGTCAATATTCTACAAATACAGGTTGCAACTGTTCTGGTGTCATTGTTCATTGGATTCGTTGTTGGGTCTGTTACCCTTGCCATTTCTGGTTTGGTTTTGCTATGGCTCTATGGTAGCTTTTGGACAACATTGCTCTTCCTTTTCTTCGGAGGTAAAGTCCTTCTCTGAATCTTGTAGCAACAAACATTCTCGTGCATAATTTTTTCTAATACAATGTGCTTCGTTCATTGATATATAGGTCTGGCATTCATGACGAAGCACGAGCGCATTGCACTGTTTATCATCACTGTGTATTCAGTCTATAGTGCATGGAGTTATGTCGGATGGCTAGGTCTCATTTTGGCTTTTAATCTTGCTTTCATCTCAACTGATGCGCTCATATATTTCTTCAAGAACAAAGTAAACCAGCAGAACACAGCTGATGGACCCACCGATCCCTTAAATGGTTCATCTTTTGAAAATAGCCCTGGCTTTCCGGGAGACCGTGGACCTGGAGTAGCATCAACAAGCGGAACAGACTCTGAGTTAACATCTGAAGATGAAATTGCTCGGTTACTGAATTGTGCTGACCACTACTCAGCTTTTGGTTTAGCTCGGTATGTGAATGTTGACGTGGCTTATCTCAAACGAGAATATAGGAAAAAGGTAATTCTGTTTATTTTTCTCTATGAGTGAATGTCTCTTTGCCTGTGTTAATTGCTGGATACTCATGAACAACAAAAACGTATGTTGAGTTTATAAGTACTGTGAATGATTATATAGGTGATATTGGTCCATCCTGATAAGAATAATGGGAATGAGAAAGCAGCTGAAGCTTTTAAGAAACTTCAGAATGCATATGAGGTAATGTTTATTTTCTTTTCCATTTCATGAATTTGTAATCACTGCATCAAGAACCCCCATCTCTGATCTCCCTAGCTGGCCTTTAGGTATTGCTTGATTCTATAAAGCGAAAATCATATGATGATGAATTGAAGAGGGAAGAACTACTGAACTACTTTAAGAGATTTCAGAATTCTTCTCAAAAGGTATGTTTATTTCATCTTCTTAAATACATCTTTGGTTGCTAAGTAGGCATGTTCTCTGTCTTTCTTTCTTTCTTTCTTTCTTTCTCTCTACTAACGTAATTTAAGCTGCTAACGTAATTCATCATCAACAACCAGGAGACTCGGGGATACGGTTTCTCTGGCTCAGAAGGGGAAGGAGATGAAGCTTTTAGAGAGTGTAAACAAATAGCATGTAAAAAATGTGGCAATCTCCATGCCTGGTTTCTTACAAAGAAATCAAAATCTAGTGCAAGATGGTGCCAGGTTTTTTCCAACTCTTTCATCTGCATCTTTGAGATACTAAATATTACACCAATGATGAAACTTCTTGAGAGGAAGTACAATTCCTTATTCGTAATTAACCGATTTACGCGAACTCCTATCTTTGTATCTCAAGGATTGCAAGGAATTTCATCCAGCAAAAGATGGAGATGGTTGGGTTGAACAATCTTCACAGCATGTCTTGTTCGGGCTAATTCAAAAGGTAATTTTATACACAAAAGTTTACATTTCATGGTTATATATATATAGACGGTAACTGCACTATATTGGAAAAGATTGAGAATTGAAATAGACATTCTATGCTGGTTGATCCACAGAAAAAGACAATGTGTATTATCAAATGCCTCAATTGATAATGCTTTCTCTGTTTCTCATAGTTTATGCGAAATGGTTTGTTGTTGTAACGCAGGTTGATATGCCGCGAGCTTACGTTTGTGCAGACAGCAAAATATATGAAGCTTCTCAGTGGTATATATGCCAGGTACTAAACCAATCGCTAGCTTTTGGCAGTCGCTTGGTATTTTTTTTGTTTGTAAGTATTGAAATGTTGTTTGTTTTGAATCGGTTGGAAAGGGAATGAGATGTCCAGCGAATACACACAAGCCGAGCTTCCATGTGAACACGAACGTGACAGGTGCAAAACGAGGAACAAGTGGTTCTTCTTCAGGGCAAAGAGGGAACCAGAGAATGCCGAATACAAACCCGGATGAAACAATGACGGAAGAAGAGTTTTATGCGTGGTTGCAGAACGCGGCGCAAGCTGGTATGTTCGATAATGTTAGTGAGAGCCCTTCTTCAGCAACTGCTAGTAGTAGTAGCAGCAAGAAGAAGAAAAAGGGAAAGAAGCAATGGTGAAAAAAAAAAAGCAGAGTCTGTGTTTTTTTTACTATTTTAACATGGTGAAAGTTTTGTACCCTTTTCGTTTTAAAAGCTTGACTTTGGTAACTTTTATTCACACAGAGCAAAAAGAGCTCTCAAAAGAAGCTGATTGATAGATTTTTCAATTTTATTTTCTTATACAGAGAATTTAAATTAAAAATTCCCTTATAGAAATCTGTTTTTTGTTCAAGAGAATTTAATTTACTAGTCGACTTGTAAGGAGGAAACCTAAGTGAAAGACATCGAAATTAGCAAGTTTACTGTTAGAAATTGATTTATTACCGATACAATTAGAATATTGCCACACTTTAGCTTGTAGACAAATAACGTGTAAAAAATGTGGCAAAATTGGAAATTACAAATTAGAATTAATGACCGTTAAAAATTGGTTTGGTTCTGAATAAGGATTTTATCAAACCAACATTGGGATTTAATATTTCCTTTTTGTCGATCTATATTTCCTTATTTATACAAGACCTTCACTTCTCAGTTGTTTTTACCTGAATCTTCACTTCACTTCACTTCACTTCACTTCTCAGTTGTTTATACAAGACCTTCACTTCTCAGTTGTTGTCACTTCTCAGTTGATTTAATATTTCTCAGTTGTTTTAATATTTCCTTTTTTTTTTTTTTTTTTTTTTTTTTTACCTGAATAAACAAGAATGGTGAAAAGAGGAGGCACGAAGAAGAAGATTGCTATCGAGAAGATAGAGAAGAAATCTTCTGTTAGTGTTACTTTCACAAAACGCCGTGAGGGTCTCTTCAGTAAAGCCTCTAAGATTTGTCTTCTCTCGGGCGCACAAATCGCGATCTTAGCGACTCCTCCTTGTTCTGAATCTTTCTACTCCTTGGGTCACTCCTCCGTTGATTCTGTTGTCTCGGCCTATCTCTCCGGACAACGTCCTGTGAATAATAACAAAGAGACGAGAGAAGATGTTGGTGTTTGCTTGAGTCGTAAGGATCTAGGGTTAGGGTTTTGGTGGGAAGATGAGAGCCTTAACAGATGTGAGAATCCTGAAGAACTGAGGCATGCCATGGATTCTCTGTGGACGGTGTTGAAAACTGTCAAGGAATTGAACAGCAACGTCAGTAATAATGATGGAAGAAGAGATCATACTCATCATCAAGCTTTCGTTAATGATGATGAGGACTTGATGAAGAAGGAGAAGAAGATGGATGTTGTTTTTGACAACGGAACTCAAGAACCGGATCAAACCCGGTCCAGTTCTGATGATGATTCACCTGAAAATTCCCTTATAGATGGGCATTGAAGTGTAACGACGAGAGCCTGATTTTCTGGATTGACGACATTGTCCAAGAATATCCTCTGCAGCTCAACTTGAGGATTGCTTGGCAGTTAATTTTTGTAGTTAAAGACCATATGGGATGTAGGAAACGCACATTTATTTTATTAACATCCAAGTGACTGATTCCTAGAATGAGTTTTCTCAAAATTCATCAACTCACCACATAACTTTTATGTGAAACAAGCCACTAACATATACACTACAAGAAAAATAGCTATTGCAACATGGAAAATTGTTGTAATAGCACCATATATTGTTGCAAACTTGAAATTTCAAGGAAATCACAACTAATTTTATTTTGTTGTTGATTGAGCGTTGCAAATTCATATTTGTTGCATAAATATTGCAAAATTTGCAAGGATTTTATTCTCACTATATTTGTCGTAATAATGCGATAACATTTATGTAGCTGCAAAATTGTCGTATAAATGTTACCTATGTTTGCAATTCTAAATCGTGGTAAATTATTGGGTAATTATACAAACTAACATCAGAGGAATCATAAATTAATTCTTTCACCAACTTTCTCTTTCTTGCAAGTATTTATGCACTGTTACAAATTAAAATTTCCATTATAGCCTTCTCGCAATATTAACGGGTAAGCATTTATTTACCTATAAAAAATATTTAGATTGTTATCGGTAATAACTGTAACGGTAATTATTTTGTTAACATTATAAAAAATATTATATCATCTAACATATATGGATTAACATCTAAGTTATTATTTATCATGATAGAAAATATATTTTGAACATAATGATATATTAATCCGATGAATAATGGATTCATGAATATCGATAATTTATTTGTTAACATGGTAATTATGTTTATCAGTATATCATAATATATATCATGTTAACATATAAATTATCGATAAAACTTTATCCATCATTCGTCGGATAACTACATTACTATGTTCATAACATATTTTATATCACGATAAATAATAACTTAGATGTTAATCCATATATGTTAGATGATATAATATTTTTTATCATGTTAACAAAATAATTACTGTTATAATTATTATCGATAATAATCTAAATATTTTTGATAGGTAAATAAATACTTACCCATTAACATTGCGAGAAGGACATTTTCGTCCGAAAATTACTTGTGAGAGAACTAATTAAAAGAAAACCAATGCTAAAAAATGAATTATCCCTCCGAAGCTATAAATTAAAGAAAAATTGCACTACATAGCAACAGATTATTGAAAAATTAAAAATATGGTAACAGTTTTATTTTAATTAGTCATCTCTTCTTTCATAAATTATCAGACCAAAATACCTTTATCATAATTTTAACGGTTAAATATTTTATTAGCGGTCAAATATTTTGTGAGATAAACTTCAATTTATATGGTTAGTTATTTTGTTAACGTAATATATATCATTTGTTAGCGGTTAAATATTATTGTTAGCAGTTAAGTATTATTGTTAGTAAATTGTTTATCTTGTTAACGGTTATATATTATTTTTTATATATCATTTGTTAGCGGTTAATTGTTTTGTTATCATGCCATAATTCATAAATATCAAAAGGGTTTTCTGCTAAAAAACCATCGAACTTATTAAAATTTGCAAGAATGACACTCAACTAATTATTGTGCATGTCAATCTATCGAACTCAAAAGTCACCCGCAATATAGCCATTGACTATATCGTCGACGTGACATCCGTTTCACTCTGTTAGAAAGTGATGAAATTATTAAAACGACGTCGTTTTAATATAGACTACGCGATGTTTTTTGGTATATAAAACAACATGATTTTTATTTGTTTTCAATATAACAACATGATTTTTTTTTAAAATCAGATTTAGAATAAAGAATCAATTTGGGGAAATTAAAATTAGGGTTCATACTTCAATTGATCTAACAAGTTCTATATTGAGTTTAGAAGATCCAACGAATAAACTCGGTAACTGCACTAAATCATCTCCTATCTTCATGGCGCTACTTGTAACAATGGCAGAAATTACAAACTCTCGTGAACCAATCTCTCTCTATGTGGCTCAATTTCTCCATTTATCTCCAATTGCACAAATCTTCAATCACCAGATCTATCTTCCAACAAGATCTCCGACGAGATCCCGCCGGAGTTACAGTTCCTCGTCAACATAGATGTTCTTAATCTTTCCTCTAAGCGTCTCTCCGGTCAAATCTCACCTCAACTCGCTTTCTACTTCAACGTCATCGATCTTCACGATAACCAACTCTCCGACGAGATTATCCGCGTTCAAAGTCCCCAACAACAAACTATCCGGTCAGATTCCGGTGAATCTAGCAATGCGAAATGGAAACTAGCCAAGATTCAGTTCGAGCTCGTTCTTAGGGAACAAGAAATTGTTTGGATATCCATTGGAGGAGATGAAGAACAAAGGATTGTCAGTAATGGCCATCGTTTGGACTAGGCTTAAATTCTTAGGAATACTGTTGAGTTTCCTAATCTGGGTAATGAGTTTATTAACTTTATTTATTCAGCAAGACTTCTCTCTGTTTCTATTTGACTCTTAGGGGGTATATTGGAGTGAGTATTTGGTGAGAATTGAGTTTTAATGGCAAATCATGTGTTATTGAAACATGAATTTCAAAATATCTTTTAAATTCCACTGTTATTGGATTAATGATTTTAAAATAAACAATCAAATCCACTGTTATTGAAAACGTTATTAGGATTTCATTTAAAAGTTCCAGCTGAGATTTGAGAGGAATTCTTAGTTAAAAATACAAAGACTCAATTCCCATAGTTTTAGCTGAGATTTCAGAGAATTTAATAACAAAATTCCCAATTCACCAAAATTTAATCAAATCCTCTCAGAATTCATTAAAACTCAATTCTCACCAAATACTCACTCCAATATACCCTTAATTATTCTTCTTCTCCAATCTAGGGTTCCTCCTCTCTCAATTGTCACATTTTTTCATCAAGATCCAATTGAGTTCGAAGGTTGAAATTGGTGGATCTTGAATCCTCTTTGTTGTTGTTTGATCGTTCTTCTTTGCTGCTGTTTGATCGTTCATCATGAATCCTCTTCGTTCCGATTTTATGATAGAAAATTGAGTCTGTAACTTTCCATCAACTTGTAAGGAAGAGAAACGTATTGTATCGGAACTGTTAATTATTGGTTAATCTGGTTAATTATTGGTATATCTGGTTGATTAATTATTGGGAATAATTGTTAAAATTAATAAATCAAAGTAAAAATTGGATTTGTTTCGATGGAAAAAAATAATGTTGTTATGTTGAAAACAAATAAAAATCATGTTGTTTTATGTAACAAAAAATCATGTTGTTTTATGTAACAAAAAACATCGGGTATTCTATATTAAAACGACGTCGTTTTAATAATTCCTTCACTTTCTAACAGAGTAAAGCGGATGCCACGTCGACGATATAGTCAATGGCTATATTGCGGGTGACTTTTGAGTTCGATATGTTGACATGCACAATAATTAGTTGAGTGTCATTCTTGCAAATTTTAATAAGTTCGATGGTTTTTTTAGCAGAAAACCCATATCAAAACATAAAGTTATATTTACTTTTAATATTCATATTTTATATAGAATTGTAAATTATCTACAAGATAAAACATAATTTAACAGAATTTTTATTTATTATCTATATAAAATAATATAGTAAGATAAACAAAAAAAAATAATATTGTAATAATTTGTTAAATTAGAATATATTTGTTAACCGTTAACAAAATATTTACCCGTTAAAGATCATTTTGGTAAAAAAAGAATGAGGAAGAAAAAAAACTAATTAACAAATAATCAATACCACATTTCTAATTTTCAGATTATTTATGCATTTATAACTTAATAACCCTAAATTAAATTGACCCAATTATTACTACATAACACATACATCAAATACGTGGCTTCTTCAGGGTTGTAAACGGAAAGGCACCACCGCTTCACCGCCGCTCCGCTCTTCCGCTGAACGCAAGAACCAACTGAACAGCTTGGATCATCGCCGTCGGCCGATGTCTGAAGAACAGACATTTTATTGCCTTATGTACTACATATTCACTTGCAATATCCCTTTAGCAGAACAGATCTGAGGACAATCGTTCAGATTTCTCTTCATCGTCACCATAAATCCATCTCCAATCCTCCCAAAGTTTGGACACTTCACTTCACAACCTTAACTAAAGCCCTTCAACGGAGAAGCGAAGATTATATTACACCTCACCTAGAAATGATTAAAGCATAAAAGAAGATGATGAGATCTCTTCCCGAAACCATGAGATCTTGATGACTTCACTGATGGAAGAAACCAGTTCTGCAAAGAGAAAAAACAAAACCGACAAAGAGTCGGACTCTAATCCGGACAGAGCCGGAAGTTATTAATCGACATAGAGTCGAATTTGATTCCGAAACAAATCGGAAAGCATCTCAATCGAAAAAACCGATTGAGAAAATATCTACAGCAAAAGAAACTTCCCTCTCTGAAAGATGTGCATCGGAGAAGAGAGAGACCGTCTGGCACTTACTCATAGAGTTAATAAACCATCTGTTATACAAATTGTAGCTTTTACACCGTTTATCTTCAACTGTATCATCCAAATTTGATCGCACTTTCTTATAAGTTCTTTGTCTAAACTTACAATTACTGTATATATATTAAAAACAAATTACTCAAAACTCCAATAATCTTGAAAGACTTTGAAACGACACCGTTTTCAAACAACGAAATCAAATCGTACCAAATCGACGGTACGATTTCAAGATATAACAGAATTAAAATTAAACCGGCCGGTTCGTGGTTTATAAAAGTCGTTTCCTCTTTTTGTCAGTCACTTCGTCAACTTCTTCAAGACCATTTCTCTTCTTTACTCTCTCTGTTTTTGGAATAATTTCAATTCATCTGACGAAAATGGTGGCTCGGAAGTTTCACGTACGTCACGAAGATTCGAGCTACGATGTCGATTACAATACTGAAGATGGCCTTGAGGTTTCTCTCTTTTACCTTCTCCGATTTCGATTCCGTTGATCTTCTAATAATATAATCAAATCATTGGTTTTGTCAATGTTTCTCTATAGGTTTTACGATTTCAAATATTCTCACTTACTATGGTTCCTCCTGATGAGCAAAAGGTAACTTTATTTTTTTCCGGTGATGAATTGGAATCTGTTTATTAATCTGAATTGATGAATTTTTTTTTTTTTTTTTTTGTGTGGTGATAGATCGTTGTGGAAGATGATGATCGATTGGTGTCTGATGAGTCTGATCTCGTTTCTATATCTGATAAACTTCGATTGCTTTCAATTGGAGAAAACTCTGAAGCCGTTACTAGTTGTGAGAAATCTGATGTTGATATGGTGAAATCAGATGAAGAATTAGCTCGAATGTTGCAGGTTTTTTTTTGCATCTATGGACTTAATTGATGTTGATGTTGAAGTAATTTTTGGTTTTGCTGTTTTTGATTTTTGTTTTGGTTTATAGGCAGAAGAAGATGCGATAATGGTTCAACAGTTTGTTGCTTCACAAGATAATGGTGAATTCGAGCGGAGAATAAGGCCTTATGTTAGCCAAGTTCTCATGGTGATAAAAAGATTTGATTTTTTTTTTTTAAATCTTATGGAGATGTGTTTGTATTGATGTATGATTGCAACTTTTTTGTGTGTGTTTTAGTATGAAGATCGAGTTCGTCAAGAAGCTGCTCGAAAAACTGTTCCTAAAGACAAGCTCGAGGAGAAAGCATTGGTTTCTCTCGCCAAGGTTTGAGCTTTGTATTCACCGATTAGAATTAAAGCTTTTAGGTTGTGTGTTTATGATCTTATCTGAGATTTTTGTAACTAATCCAAGCTTTTAATGAACATTTAGGAGGGTAATTTCGAGCCATCAAAAGCTGAACAAGCCTATGCTTTCCTGCTTCAGCTACTTTTCTGGTTCAAAAGAACCTTCAGGTTTTCCTAAGCTCCCTTTTCCTTTGTCCTGTAGTACTTGTCATATTGACACTCACATTATCCAAAAGTGTAAAGTTGAGAAAAAATCCCACAGAAAGAATATATATTGGCACAGTAGTTTCAAAGAACCACTTTTAATAGCTTTTGACTGGGTTGATAATGCAGATGGGTCAATGAACCTCCTTGTGACTATTGTGGTAACAAAACCATAGCCCAGGGGATGGCAAACCCACTTGCCTCAGAGCTTGCTTATGGTGCAAATCGAGTTGAAGTATATCGGTACGTGAATTACTTTGTAGTTCTGTATAGTTTCTTTTGTGCCGGAAATGTAGCATGTGTAAAATGTTTATTCTGAATTCTCGGCCTTGAATCCAGGAGAGAATTTTAGGACTGTAAAAGCTTAGTCACTCCCATTTTATCTAACGTATTGGATCGAAAGCAAGAATTAACTTGAGTCTTACAGTACTTTGATTATTTTCTGTTGTCGAACTTTGATTTGACATACTGTTTTGTTGTTTCATTATATAACTTATACAGCTGTACCATGTGTCCAACAATTACTCGATTCCCTCGGTACAATGATCCGCTAAAGGTAACTAAATCGCTTTGTACATTGGGAGATCTATGTTCTTGACTTCATTGACAGGTTCCATTTTTCTTCCTTGTTCGTGCAGCTCGTAGAAACAAAGAGAGGTCGTTGCGGGGAGTGGGCCAACTGCTTTACGCTATACTGCCGCGCGTTTGGCTATGATTCTCGCTTGGTATTCTGCTAACTAACATTGTCATTTTCCTCAAAAAAGTTTTGGTTTTGCTTGCTATGTTTTGCAATGTATTTATGTGATATTTTTATTCATTTACAGATACTGGACTTCACAGATCACGTCTGGACGGAATGCTTCTCTCACTCATTGGAAAGGTAAAGTTCCTTTGTAGGATCTTTCAATCGTGAAGACCAAGTAAGTTGTGCCATTTTTTGTCTTTCTGCAGATGGATCCATCTTGACCCTTGTGAAGGAGTGTATGACAAACCAATGTTATATGAGAAAGGGTAAGTTTTCTTGCTTACCATTTATCTCCTCTTTCGATGTTTGTATTTGAACAATGCCCATAATGGAATCTGCCTTGTAGATGGGGTAAAAAATTGAATTATGTTATTGCGATCTCCAAAGACGGGGTTTGTGATGTCACTAAGCGATATACAAAGAAATGGCATGAGGTAATGCAAAGGGAAACAACTTTTTGTTCTGTTTGTCTAAGAATCTGTAACAGCATTTCCATTCACCACTCAGAATCAGTGTGTCTTGCTGTTGTTTTTCCTTTCTAGGTTTTGTCAAGACGAACTCTCACAACTGAATCATCTTTGCAAGCTGTTCTTCAAACCCTGACAAGGGAACGGCGAAGTAGCTCTATGTACGAAGTTTTATATCCGCTTGAACGCCGTGACCGCAATGAGCAGGAAGAGCTCGAGAGAAATCTACATTCCCCAGATGATGCCTCAGTTTCTTTACCTGGAAGGCAAAGTGGGGACAGGGAATGGCGCATTCTGAGATCAGAATTTGGTTCAGACGAAAGCTCCTCTGTCAGCTCTTCCTCTTGCCCAGTTCGAAAATGCGTTGATGAACATGTGACCAATATTTATGACTCGTTTCTGCCTATCCTGACTCAAATCATTGACAATGCCTTGCCTGTAGCGAGAGCAATTGAGGTACTTGAAATGATCAAGGGAGTCCTAGTGGATCTGAAGAATGCGCCTTTCAAAACGAGGAAGGCTCGCCTGACTTTAGACTCAGATAGCTCGAGTTCGTCCATAGAGCAGTTTCTGCCCGCACTGAATGGCTTGCTTCTCGCTCTTTCTTTAAAGACCGAGAAAGACTCCGACCATAAAAGTGTCACAATATGCTTGGACGGGAAACCCACAAAAACGGCTCTAGCATTGCCAGTTTCATTGGACGCTTTAAGGCAACTAGTCACCGACCTCAGCAAATGCCAAAACTTGAACAAAGATTCACTGTCTTTTCCATTTCTGAGACAGAACAGGATATGCTCTGGTTCTGTCCTCGCAAGTGGTGAAGAGCTTCCTTCTGGCATTGTAAGTAGTACACTACTACAACTCTCATCTTACCTCGTTTTGGTTTATTCCTAAATAGCATGATGTCTCAATGCCTCAGGCAACTGCAGCTTTTGATGGAATCCAAGAGTCAAAATGGGAAGAACCAAATGGTGCAAAAGGTATGAAATAAAGCCTGAATTCAGAATGCTGATATTCGAAGTAAATAACCAACCGTCTTCTTACAGGCTGTTGGATCGTGTACAAAACACTCTACAACCAGCTACATCAACTCGTAGCATACGAGATCATGTCTGCCAATGATGCCCCAGAGAGAGACCCCAAAGATTGGTATGGTCTTTTACCTTTTTTTTCTTGTCTAAATATACACAATCGGTGCATTGTAACGCTTTTTGTTGCCTCGTGCAGGGTTCTTGAAGGAAGTAGCGATGGTGGATCAACATGGTGTGTCCTAGACAAGCAAACTTGTCAGGTATTCGAAGAGCGGTTCCAACGCAAATCCTACAAAATAACATCACCCGGATTCCAAGCAAATCTTTTCAGGTATATATATTGGTTGAGTCATAAATCACAAATGTGTTGTGAAATGAATTTGATCTTCTTTATTCTTATAGTCTATCTAATGTTATTTGGTGGCAGGTTCCGGTTTTTGGCTGTACGAGACGTGAATTCGACCTCCCGATTACAACTGGGGAGCATTGATCTGTACAGATGTTAATTCAACGATGCAAATCGAATGTAATTTATGTAATACTATTCCGAAAACATCAAGTTGTTTGTTGTGTTCACTTTCTGCAAATTGATGTTTTCATGAGAGAATTGGGCTATGTTGTTTTAATATGTAAGTTAAAGCTATTGTTATATTGTTAACATGTAATTTGATGTCATAATTATGAGACTTTGGTCCTCTTTTTGCAGTCTCTCGTGTAGCTGTTGTCATTAGGCTAAGTTTTGCTGGCTAATTACAAAAGCTATGATAGTCTGAGACTCGGACTATGAATGGTTTCCAAATTGAGTTTCGTAGATGAATTAAAATTTCCCAATTATGTATTTATTGTTCACATTCATTCATAATTTTGCAATCTATTTGTAAAACCTTTGTGTTATGTACTTATGTATAATCTAAAAGTATTTTTCTTTAATGTAAAAGCAAAAATATTTATACATAATGATGTTGCACCAAAAGATTATTTATAACTCATTAACTTGTTAAAGAAGCCAAATCTATTAGGATTCAAGCTCAATGAGCTTATTAAGGTAATAGAAATACAGAGAATAAAATTAAAATTGAAATAGCTTATTAAAGCTTTATTTAGTGCAAGAAATAAAGATAGGAAAGTGCTTTAGAGCATGCCCATTAAGAGCATATCCATTGGTTAGATATCCTATGAAAATATTAATATTTGTTGTACTTTTCATTAGGAGAGACTCATATGAAAATAACATCTCCATTAGTGAGATACTCTATAGTCTATAGGTTCTCATTAATATTTTAATATATATCAAATTTTATATTAAATTTTTATATCAAATTATGTGTTATTTTTACTCATACTAAAAGTTTATACTTTGAAATCTCAATAATACTATTTTTTTACAGCTCTCAATAATACTTTTAAACATATTTAATTATATTTATTTATAAAACTAGCAATTTATAGTAATAAATAATAATACAACCACTTAATTAAAAACTATATATTGCATAACTTTATTATTTTAGATAACATTATTAAACATAAAATAAAATAGTGTAAACTTAAAATTCTTAAAAAAATATAAAATCATGATCAAAGATATAATTTATTTGGATTTACTCTTCACTTGATTATGTGCCAAACTTTTGTCATATATTCTCCACCAAATCAGCCTTTAGTTGTTGGTGTATACCTTTATCACGAATTCAAATTCGATTGCCAAGAATGTGACCTAATTTAGTAGGCATAGTTGTAGAGTACGTAGAATCACCTTGTGTACTCTCATTTTCTTCTAATTGTTGGAAGTGGCATACATCTTATTGAGTGTATTTGTCTTGTTCATCTTCCACTATCATATTGTGCAATATTATGCATGCTCTCATTATCTTTCCTATTTTGTTCTTATCCCAAAAAGAGCTGGATTTTTTATAATATCAAATCGAGCTTGTAAGATTCCAAAAGCACGCTCCACATCTTTTTGAGAGGATGATTCATAGTTTCCTCCTCTCCATCTAGAGCTATAGGACTCTCCAGATTAGAGCTCGAAGAATATACCACACCTTCATTCAACTTTGTTCTCTTTGAACTTCCACCACCGTTAGAATTTTCAGAGATGTACGAACTATACCACTTTTGATCTTGTCGGAGCTCCCTCCAAGCATGCTCAAGTGTGAAATTAGTATTGTAATTGTGGTAGTAGAATTGGTAGGCAACTTGGAAAACATCATCTTCAGATTGCCCACTAGTTCTTTGAGTCAAAGCGTGATCATAGCATCCAACAAATTTGCAGACGTTGTCATTAAGTTTATGTCATCTTTGTTTGTAGTGATTTCATTCTTTCTTTGGTAGATTTGCAACTGAAGAGTTATTTGAAAAGTAAGCTGCAATTCTTTTCCAAAAAGCACATACTTTTTGTTCATAACCCACAATTGGATCCTTACTAGTATTTCACCACGCACTAATGAGAACAACAACTTCAGCTAAACTCTATTTGGTTCTCTACATGTTGTGTTTTGAACGTTTGGTTCATCACTCTCTCCGATATTTTGGTGATTTTTTTTCTATTCCGCAACTAATCTGATATTTTGCTAAAAATTTCATATTCACATTAGTATTCAATTCGCTCTTTTGGATTAAATATATATAGAGAAAATTTCATAATTCAGCCAAAAAAAACTCTATAATTTCATAATAAAGACAATCGATGTGGTTGACAAAAATAAGTAGAAAAGAAAAAGAAGATAAGGTGATGCGATGTAAGTTTGCAACAAAACTAAAATCTAGTGTTACTAACACAACAATTAAAATAATATATTCTGATTTAACAACAATCACATGTGAAATATAAACTAATTCAATGATTAAAAAGAATAGTAGTAGCTGTGAATTTTGGTAATTTATAGATGCAGTGAAACCACTAAAAATTAATTAATACTAAATAAAAATTAATAAAACACTATAAATTGATAAATGTCTCTGGTACAAGTTAAGCTAGTATAAAAACTCACAATTCGATAATATGATAAGATAACCATTTTTAGAAAACTCTATGTAAATATATGTTCCTAATAATATCGTAAATTAATAATTCCATGCATTACACAATATGTACCTAAGATTTATAAGATTATCAGGTTGTTGTTTTTCTTATAGTTTTTTTTTTCTTATTTGGGTCACATATTGATTGGCATTATGTTTTCTAACTGCACAAAAATTGTTATATATTTCAAACTCTATATAATTATTTTCATAAGCGTTTTTGGTTCCAAATCAAATATATCATTGTGTTTAACTTCATAATCTAATGTTATAAATAGTAACCATAATTTATTTGGATTTCTTCTGTCAAAACAAAAAAAAAAATTTATTTGGGGTTCTAAACATATATCATTTTCATTTGGATACTCTAAAAACTACTAATATCTATTGTTTACGATGATTAAAATCACTAATAAATCATTTGAATTTATTAATGTTATTTAAAAAAAAAAAGTAAATTCATCTCAATTCTTCAACTTTACATTACTAGAGCGAATTTTGGAGTGTTGAATTCAATATGTTACTGTTTCTTTCTAAATAATTTTTTATCCTAAATGAGATTGCAAGATCGATAGTATAGAGAATACTAGTATTATGTGATATAGATGGTCTTATCTCTCGTGCTTACCTAAAATATTTTACTACAAATTTTTAGTTCTCAATTAAACTAATACAAATTAATTTATAAATAAATTAATATTTCTATAAATTAATAAAAATATGATTGTTCCGACCTTATTAATTAATAGAGGTTTGATTGTAATAAAAGACAATGTTTAAACAAGTTTCAAGATAAATCAGTATTGTAGAACACAATACGAGATTGATGGAATCTAAATCTATAATCTTAACGAATGCTACTAGAAAAATCAGTTAAACTTTGAAGCCAGAACGGAGGAAGTACTAATCCCCATTTGGTTTAAGCTTAACCACACTATAATTAATTATACGATATTGCATTGTAATTAATCTTGTTTGACTTTGTATCTTAACAATACAAAAAGGAAGATCGAAGAAGCATCATGTGTGGACACTACGATATTCCTCTACATTCTTCCTTTGATGAAGAACAATTTATAGAACAAAATTTTTTAATCTGAATCAAACCAAATTTTCAATTGCAAACCAAACCAAACCGAACCTGGTTCGACTTATTTGCCGTGTATTTGGTTCTTTCTCTGTTTCTCTCAAATTAGCTCATCGGCTCCACTACTAATTCCTCCAAAGTCCCAAGCAAGCTGCTTTGATCTTCCTCTTAGTGCTCTTGTCCCTAATTGTAAGTTTTCTTATATTCCTTTTTCAAGTTCTGTGTAGATCTCAAACTAGATCGGAATTGAGTTCAGAGATCGATAAAACCAGATCGATTTAACCATCTGCTCTCATTCTGTTACAGCAATTTCATCTAGATTTCTTATGATATAATCGTAAATTCTTAAAATTTAGGAATCAAATCTTACTGTGATGCTTAGGTAGCGAAACCCAGTTTATAGAATCATTGAATCGAGTCGAAACCCCTAATTTGCCACTATACGTAGCTTAAAAATCAAAACTTTTAGGGTTTCTGATCTAAGCACTTGCTCTATAATGTCCAAAGTTCTTCCCTTTTTTTCTTGCTGTGATGTTAAAATCCAATTCAATAAAGATTTCGGTGTAATCTGAAGTTTATGTGGTTCAGATTGTTGCTATCTTAAATGGGTTCATCTGAGAAGAGATCAAAGGATGTTATGAGTAGTGACATACCAACCTTTAGTGCAGAGAAATTTGCAGAACAATTTTGTTGTCGCGGCGAGAAGAAGTAATCAATGGCGGATGCGCATGATGAGCTAGCTGAATCGCTACAAAATCTCTTCACAAGTGTATCATCCATGGTCAAATCCGAGCTCCAGGTTCAAAATAAATCAAATCCCACATTACTTTCAAATCAGTATCCCATTTTTCCCCAGATCTCAAATTTTTTTCAATATGGAAAATATAAATAGGGAACGAACAATCAACTGGATCTATTGGAGAAGATGAATCTAAGAATTGCATCGGAGTACGATGATTTGGGTGACGTGGCAGCTGGGCTAAGAGTTTTCGCAGAGCAGATGAAATCCAAAAGTGGTGGCTTAGATGAATTTGTGGGACAAATGGACGCAATTGAGAAACAAGTGTCTGAGTTTGAAGCTGTGATCTCTGTTTTAGATCGATATGTCTCTGTTCTCGAATCCAAAATCCGAGCTGAGTATCGTCATCGTCATCATCATCGCTCTAATGATTCTGTTGTTACAGATTGATTGATTCTCACCATTAATTATTTAGTTAAAACAATAATCATCATCGTCGTCGTCGTGACATTTTCTATTTTCTTAGATTTTGATGGAATTGAAATTTGGAATCGTAAACGAATGATTTAGTTTAACCAAAACTGTTAACTAATTGAACGAGATTTGTCTTAAAGCAATCAGACTAAATTTTAATCGCTTTATATTCATAGTGCACAAATGCTTACTCTCCTTGTTCATCTAATCTGCTAACAATCCGATTTGTGTTGACAAAAGGAATTTAGACATGGGAAGTACTTTTGTTAATAATTTGAAAATGGGAGTTTAAGAATCAGAATTTCGCTCAACACAACAATTCATCAACCTCTACAAGTTCGGAAGCTATTTCTGAGTACCGTTTCAACTTCAAGAGAGGATCAGATTAACGTGGTTGCCGGTAAAAAAAAAATGAATTATTTGCCACGAAATCAAGGTATGAGCTTAATAGAATGAATAAGGAGAGTGATGCTAGCGAAGACTTCAATTGGAAATCATCTGTATGGAACTTCCCAAGATCATGTTCTTTCTTTGGAAAGCAATAACCGGTGCTCTCCCACTTGGAATGGGGCTTGTTGTGCGCAGGATAAGGGACGATACGACTTGTAAGCGGTGTGGCCAGCCGGAGTTGGAGATTCATGTGTTTCTTGAATGTTATTTTGCTTCACATGTGTGTGCGAGTTGACTCCGCTGAGCTGGAAACAAAAATTCGGCATTTCAAAACAATGTGGATTGTTTGCTAACCGATTTCAAAACTATGATCACTCTCCTACCCGTTGGAGTAATAACGCCCATATATCTGTAGATTATTTGGTATCTATGCAAGGCATGAAATATCTTTCTTTCTGAAAATAGAGAGGCTGATTGAGAAGTTTTATACTTTTATTAGTGCAAATTGTTGCGTTATAAATGGGTGGATCCACCAAAATGAGAGTAATTTTTTCAGCCACTTATTTGTCAAGTAAAATTTTGGTGTTTGGAAAAAGAAACATTTGTTAACAAAAACTTTATTACTCTAATATGGTGAGGTATATTTTTTTTTTTCCCTCAGTTACTTTAATATCTACCAATCACCCAGAGTATTTTCGGAGTGGGAGTATGTGGAAAAAGCTATCGCTGAGACTCGTGTGTGGCAAAGCTCTCGCGTTCTGACTCTCCTGACTTGGCGAATCTCGAACCCCTCTATTACGGTGATTAGTGCATAGTCAGCTTACCATTGTTTGTCCAATGTGGCTTGGTTTGTTGAGATTTCTAAACTAAAAAGCTTTAAGCATTATTAAGATAAATAGAAATATAGGAAATGATATTGATATGAAATAGCTTATTAAAGCTTTATTTAGATATAAGAAACTAAGGAAAGGGAAGAGATTTAGATTGTCACCAAAAACAAATATATTTAGATAGATTCATAAAAGATTAAGAGAAAGAGAGTTGTTTTGTGGCAACCCTCAAAATTAAGATGCAATGTTTACATAAGATGCATATTTATATGAAACTACTTGAGATAAAACCCTAAACATGTTGGGCCAATTGGAATCACATTGGACTTGTTGGACTTGATGACACTATAATGGGTTTGGCTCTTGAGACTCTTTAATACTCCCCCGCAAACTTGGCGTGGATGGAACATCTACTCCAAGTTTGAAAGTGCAAATGGTTAGACTTGGTAGGATCATGAGTAGCCAAAGCATAACATGGAGATGTAGAACTTCACAATTCACCGTAGAGGTCAAAATTAGCATAAGAACGTTTGGCATATACTTGGAGATGCTAGCATGGCTCCCTCAGAGGTATTCTATGATACTTGGAGAGCTTCGCTTAACTCTCTCAAAAGTATTTGTCGCCTTCCTTTCTCACAAAGAGTCCGTGTCTTCTTTACCCGCTTAACTCAACTAATATTGTCTCATGACAAAGGAGAATGTTCCCACAACTACTGAAATTCTATAACTCTCAACTTCCCATCCATTTGACAACAACAATTTGCATCTAAACCAAAAGCCTTTCTCTTTGGCATTTTAGCGAACACCTTGTGTGCACTCCTTATTCTTGTATTTGCCACAGAAAATTTCACCCATAAACGCATCATTATCAACAACCCAAGACCAGCTTTTCTTTTCTCACTAAGAGCAACTATTCCATGAAGATAAAGTAAGCAAATTGCTTCCAATCTATGTTCCAACCTTAACAGCTTATATCATTCACGCATCTTTGATTCCAGTCCTAACTCTAAACCAGACATCATGCTCCTTCTCAAGCTATGACAGCACACCATCCATGTTCTGTCTTAGAGGTAATAAGAGAAGCGTTACCTTGAATATTGTGGTTTGGTCAAAGTGAAGACTATTGTTTGCTTCTGTCTTGTCTCTAATCAGCTTGCTTTTACTTGATCATCAACGCTTCAGTGTCTTTAGATTACTCTCTGTCTACAACATAGATTCAGAAAACAAAAGAAGTCTTCTTCGCCTCTGTATTTCTAGATCTGTGAGTGAAACCAGAGATTCAGAACGAAAGAAGGCTAGCAGTTTTAGTGAGAATGAAACCCATGAACCGTTTGGCTCTGCAGCTGACTTCGATTTTGATTTCCTCATCAAAGAAATATCTGATGGAAGCCTTCTTCTAAATATATGAGCGGAAGCTAGAAGCTTGTGAAAATAAGACCCAAATCAATCGCCTATGCTCTGATACCATGTTGAGATTTCTAAACTAAAAAGCTTTAAGCATTATTAAGATAAATAGAAATATAGGAAATGATATTGATATGAAATAGCTTATTAAAGCTTTATTTAGATATAAGAAACTAAGAAAAGGGAAGAAATTTAGGCCATGTTCGTTTTTGCATCTGCATCTAGCATCTGCATCCATCATCTGGATTCAGTATCTGGATGCTGCATCAGATGATGTTTGTTTATGTATCTCGTTTTTGCATCTAAATGTTGCATCTGGATGTAAGTTTGTTCGTTTTTGAGTTTGTTATAGTATCTAGATGCAACTAATTAAAAATGACCAAAAATAACATATTTTTATATTCATATATATTAAATGATTTAGATTAATTATGCAATTTAAGAATTACAAAATTAATGTTTTCAAAAAATAATTTTTTTATTACGTTTTCTAAAAAATGAAAAATGTGTTTCCGCGTTTTTGGCGGAAAAACGTATTTCCGCATTTTTGGCGAAAAAAGTGTTTCCGCGTTTTTTGGCGGAAAAAACGTGTTTCCGCGTGTTTGGCTGAAAAATATATTTCCGCGTTTTTGCGGAAAAACGTGAATTCACGTTTTTGGCGGAAAAACGATATTTCACGTTTTTGGCGAGAAAATGTTTCCGCGTTTTTGGCGGAAAAACGGTATTTCACATTTTTTGCGGGAAAATGTTCTTTTTACGTTTTTGGCGGAAAAATTGTATTTCGTGTTTTTGGCGGGAAAACGATATTTCACGTTTTTGGCGGGAAAACGTGTTTTCGCGTGTTTGGCGGAAAACGGTATTTCGCGTTTTTGGCAGGAAAAATATGTTTCCGCATTTTTGGCTGGAAAACGGTATTTCGTGTTTTTGGCGGGAAAACGATATTTCACGTTTTTGGCGGGAAAACGTGTTTTCGCGTTTTTGGCGGAAAAACGGTATTTCACGTTTTTGGCAGGAAAAATATGTTTCCGCGTTTTTTACGGGAAAACGGTATTTCGTGTTTTTGGCGGGAAAACAATATTTCACGTTTTTTGCGGGAAAACTTGTTTTTGCGTTTTTGGTGAAAAATGTGTTTTTACGTTTTTGGCGGAAAATGTACTTCCGTGTTTTTTACGGAAAAATTGTATTTCGCGTTTTTGGCGGGAAAACGTGTTTTCACGTTGTTGGCAGAAAAATATTTTTTTTACGTTTTTGGCGGAAAAACATGTTTCTGTGTTTTTGGAGGAAAAACGTGTTTTCGCGTTTTTGGCGGAAAAATGTTTTTTTACGTTTTTGGCGGAAAAACGTGTTTCCGTGTTTTTGGAGGAAAAACGTGTTTCCGCGTTTTTGGCGGAAAAACGTGTTTCCGCGTTTTTGGCGGAAACGTGTTTCCGTATTAATATGAATGATGATATATTGTTTAATAAAATAGTTTTGTTAGAATTCAAGGGCATTTTAGACTTTTAGATTTTGAGATGCAGATGCAGCATCTGGAAGCTCATTCGTTTAGCATCTCAAATATCTAGATATTTGAGATGTGCATCTTATTTTAGCATCTCGATGCAAAACTA
Organism: Barbarea vulgaris; assembly: GCA_963667165.1. Taxonomy (NCBI): domain Eukaryota; kingdom Viridiplantae; phylum Streptophyta; class Magnoliopsida; order Brassicales; family Brassicaceae; genus Barbarea; species Barbarea vulgaris. Next base: position 16,345,079 of record OY763891.1, on the reverse strand, counting down.
AAAGTAACAAAACGAACAACATCTTGCATCTGCATCCAGATGTTGCATCCAGATGGAAAAACGAACAGGCCCTTAGATTGTCACCAAAAACAAATATATTTAGATAGATTCATAAAAGATTAAGAGAAAGAGAGTTGTTTTGTGGCAACCCTCAAAATTAAGATGCAATGTTTACATAAGATGCATATTTATATGAAACTACTTGAGATAAAACTCTAAACATGTTGGGCCAATTGGAATCACATTGGACTTGTTGGACTTGATGACACTATAATGGGTTTGGCTCTTGAGACTCTCTAATATGGTTGGCGTTTGACTGTAGATACAAAACCGGCTGGGTCATCCTGAACGCCTCATATGGTATTTGCATACAAGGACCATATCGCCAGCCCTTCGTTTCCTCTGCTCTTCTCATGAGAGCTCTAGCACTTAATTCAGCCATGCTTGCGGCTCAAGCAGCTGAAATTTCCTCTCTGACATGCTTCTCAGATTGCCAAGATCTCATCAATCTTCTCAATTCTGGTAGTCATTCGAATGAACTTCAAGGATTTTGTACTAATATCGATTCTAATCGTAGTTGTTTTGCTTTTATCGCATTTATGTTTGTTCCAAGAATCCAAGCTGCATCAACTTGTGATAGATTTCCTGTTTCCAGTGAAATGGCCTAGAACCGTCATGTGATTCATCCGCAAAGCGTGGAAAGCTGACTCACTCCAAGGAATTGACCTTAAGTTTTGGGTCCAAGCTGACTCACTCTCAGGAATTGACAAAGGGGACATTCACCGTCAGAAAATTAGCTTCATTTCGAGCTAGAATCAGGTTAGTTAACCCTTCATCGAATTCTTTTACGGGTATTGATTTTGTCAAAGTATTAGTTGGATTCACATTTGTGTTTATCTTTGAAACTTTCAGAGATCCATCAGCCACTACGTCTGGAATGAAGTTTATACGCACATAAATATGTTTTGTCCTTTCATGATATACACTATTTTTTGACAAAAATGGCGCTTTGACAATCATAGAAGATCTCAGCTTGTTCTTGCGAGAAAAAAAAAAAAAAACAATTCACTTGCGATACCTTTCAACCACATAGTTTCCCTTGGTTGTTTCTACCAGAGCCATATATTCTGCTTCGGATGGCAAAACTACAATGTGTTGGAAGTCCAGAATGCCAGCTGATTATATTTCCACCAGCCTAAAATACATAACCGGTAATATATCATTTTCTATCCAAATCAGTTGCATAGTCGCTATCACAATAGCCAGCTTTAACATCAAACTTATCAGCACTTGTGAATGTTAGCTTAAGATCCATTGTGTTTTTTATGTACCTTAACACCCATTTGACTGCTTGCCAATGTTCTTTGTTAGGAGAGCTCATGCAGCGACTAAACAGTCCCACAACATAGACAATATATGGTCATGTTCCAACCACGGCGTACATACTTCTCACTACACTCGTTTGTTTTTCATCTTTATTTCAACATCTGATATGTCTTCCTTTTTTTATGCTTTACAACTTGAAATGTGTACCCAACTGGTTTAGAATGATCCATGCCAAAATTCCTTAACACTTTTTCAAAATAATCTTGACGAGATAGTGGAAGTGTTCATGTACTTATGTCTCTTATAATGTCAATACCTAGAATCCTCTTTGCTAGTCCTAGGTCCTTCATTCCAAATTCCTTGCTCTGAATAGCTTTTAATCTTGAAATATCTTATCTTTCCTTTTTTATTGTTTCTTGTAAGTTAAATTGTTTAGCTGATTCTCTCACAAAAGCGGGTTATTGTCGTTAAACTATGTTTTACGTACTGTTGACTAGTTGGTTTTTAATTTTAGTACCTTTGACCAAATCTTAACTGATTGATATATGGTAAAATATAATTAAATAATTGATGATAGGGTGAAGTGAGTGAATATACCTAGAGGATCTATTAATTAAGTAAGTAGGAGTGATAAATTAATAATTAAGTGTGTGTGATAGTGGCACAATATTATGATGAATATACCCCTACTGAAAATAGACAAAATACAGTTAAGTGGTTATCCGGATAACATTGTTAACTTTGTATTTATCTGTATAATATTATTACCGGATTATAGACATCATATTTGGTAACATTATTAACTTCTAACGGATTGTACATTTGCATGTAATTAAGTTTCATTTTGTGGTCTACTGACACAAATGATTCTATTTATTGTGGTAACAATACATAATGTCAGTAACATTTAAACACCAGTAACTTTAACATTACTTACAATTTCAGTTTCTCTTAACGCGATAAGATATATTTCTAATTGCACAAAGGATTGTACATTGGCCACTAATTAGGTTTAACTATTTGTCGAACTAAGCCATCTCAAACTATTTACAATAATAAAAATAAACAAAGTCAATAACCTATATATGCGGGTAACATTAGCATTTCAGACCGTTCCAGTTGCATTTACGTACATGTCAACAAATGAGTATATGATCATGTAATGAATACTAATATACGTGGTAGCTATCTTTTAACAGTGTTACCGGCTTATATATCAGTTTACTGGATAATATTCTTATCAAGCCATTATGTTACATGGGATGATAAAGTGTATCCACGAGAATTATTATTATTAGATGGTTATGTTATCCGTATAACATTGTTAACGTCGTGAATCCATAGTGATTCTTACCTCGGTAACTTATCTTCAAGACACTACGACATATCAAAAATTAATAAATCTCTAAAAAATTTCAATCGCTTACTTTTTAGAATAGGGTTAAAGTAGTCAAAACATCAAGTACAGTGCTATTATGAATACTTTTATTTTGTGTCAGTTAATTAATTGGTCTTCTGTGGTCAATAAGTGTAGATTCCCTTGATGATATGTGTGGCACTCGAATTAATTATAATTTTGCTACATATGAAGTTATTATAAAAATGTATTCAGTTTTATGTAATTTAATATAATTTTCTTTTTAAACGTAATATATTTTTTTAGTTTATAAACTTGAAAAGCCTAAAAACATTCCATGAGTGGTGGACGCAAGATGCATATTCTAAAACTTTGTGGTATTTATGATATATTCCCCACTGTCTAAATCGATACTTTGTTGGGTTTTTTTCTATTCTGCAGCTAATCTGATATCTGCTAAAATTTTCATATTCACATTAATATTCAATTCGCCTTTTTGGATTTATATATATATTTTTATAATTCAGCTAAAAAAATTCTATAGTTTCATAATAAAGACGGTGAATGTGGTTGACGAAAAGAAGTAGAAAAGAAAAGGAAGATAAAGTAATGCGATGTAAGTTTGTAAAAAACTAAAATCTAGGGTTACTAACACAACAATTGAAATAATATATTCTGATTTAACAGCAATCACATGTGAATTATAAACTAATTCAATGATTAAATAGATAGTAATATATGTGAATTTTGCTAATTAATAGATACCATTAAGAGAAACTAGGTTTGTACCCGCGCTACACTGCGGGTTATTTTGTTATTATTAATTTTTTTAATTTTTGGTTTTTGTTTGTTTTTTGTTTTTTTTTTTAATATTGTAATTAATTTGAGAAATCTTTTATTAATTTTAATGAATTTGGTGTTTCATATTTGGTATATTCATATTAATTAATTATAAAATAATTGTTTTTAAATTGCTGATGTTGATATTTTTTGGTTTTTTTTTTATTTGTTTGTCAAACTGGTTTTTTTTTTTTTTTGTGAAAACAATCATATTAAGTAATTTGTTCTTTTTCACTTTTTTTTATCCCCTCTGTCAGAGACATTTCCTTCTTCTCCATCACCGCCTGACAACTTTTTACGACCCCTACCACCACCCCCACTGCTTCCACCAATCTCTTTATCATTCTCGACTTCTCCAAATAATGCAGGACCATTATATTACAACTTTCATCATCCACCTTTAGAACCCATCAATCGTTTTTTCTACGATTCTTCATCATCTCTTCTGCTTCTTCCAACGTAAATTGCTTATATTGTGCAACCTTGTTAAAATTATACTTAACACAATAGAAAAAAAAACAAAAACAAAAACATAAGCTGAAAAATAACAAACTGATCCATCTAAAGACATTTCCATAAATCAAGAGACCGAAAAACATCTTGTTTGTACTGTACCGCATAATTTTCTAATAGAGAAATATATCAACGTAAGAAGCATATAAATTTGTTTCTCCATACCAAGAAGCATCAGGAATGGTGAAAAACTCTTTGTTCAGAATCACTAAGAGATAGTAAGTAGCAAACTGAGAGCCATCAAGATGTCTTTAGTACTGAAACTTGCCAGTTTCATCTTCCAAAATCCAGGGTTTGTTTTTTAAGAAAAAACGAATTCACAAAACAAATCAACATTGTTAAAACCTCTAAAACGATTGGTATAAGAAAATAATGATCCAACACAATACCCGTTGTGCATCAGTGAACTAACGACCTTGTGAAATATCTTTACACATAGACTATTTATTCTCCGAGCCACCTTTCTTAAAATTTGGAAGACCACTCACAAATCTACCCAATGAAGTAGTTCTCATCGGTTAGGGTTGCAGCATGAAGTATATTGCTAACATTTCCCACAAAAAAAAAAAATATGCAAACAACAATTGATTTCTTCATCGATAAAAAATTGATTATTATTATTATTATTATTACTATTATTACTATTATTATTACTATTATTATTATTATTGTTATTATTATTATTGTTACTATTATTATTATTATTGTTATTATTCTTATTATTATTACTATTATTGTTATTATTCTTATTATTCTTATTATTATTACTATTATTGTTATTATTGTTATTATTCTTATTATTATTACTATTATTGTTATTATTGTTATTATTGTTATTATTATTACTATTATTGTTATTATTACTATTATTGTTATTATTATTATTACTATTATTGTTATTATTGCTATTATTATTATTATTATTATTATTATTACTATTATTATTATTATTATTATTACTATTATTATTACTATTATTACTATTATTATTACTATTATTATTACTATTATTATTACTATTATTATTATTATTATTATTATTAATATTATTATTATTACTATTATTATTATTATTATTATTATTATTGTTTAGGCTGATTTTTATTAGTTGTTTTAATTTGATTGATTATCTTATCTAAGTGATGTGTACAATTGAAATGATTTTATTGGATTAAAAAGTTTTTTCATTAATTGATGTGTCACCTCCACAATTCATAAAAAATCTGATGTGTCATCTTTTGGAGAAGCACTTGTGTTATTATAGTGTTGATTCCCTCAAATAGCACCAAATGATGTTTTTGTTCCAAAATTAGCACATATTTTTATTTAGGACAAAAATAGTATTTTATAAAGTTTATAATTTGATTTTTTTTGTTTGGGTTAACTATATTAGTATTTAGAGTTTAGTTTTTAGGGGGTAGGGGTAAGATTTAGGGTTTAGGGCTTAGGGTTTAGGGTTTTCTAAACCCTAAACCCTTAATCCTAAACCCTAAAACATTAACAAAAATGCTATTTGTGTCAAAAATAAGATTGTGTGCTAAATATTTCACAAAAACTATATTTTGTGCTATTTTTGAGAATTGCCCTACAATTAAACTTTTATATATTAATTAATACTATATAAAACATTATAAATTGATAAATGTCTCTTTTACAAGTTAGGCTAGTATAAAAATTAACACAATTCGATCATCTGATAAGATAATCATTTTTAAAAAACTCTTATGTAAATATATGGTCCCAATAATATCGTAAATTAATAATTCCATGAATTACAGAATATGTACCTAAGATGGTTATATGATTATCAGGTTGTTGTTTTTCTTATATTTGAGTTTCTTATAGTTTTTTTTTCTTATTTGGGTCACATATTAATTGGCATTATGTTTTGTAACTGCACAAAAATTGTTATAAATTTCAAATTCTATATAATTATTTCCATAAGCGTTTTTGGTTCCAGATCAAATATATTATCGTGTTTAACTTCATAATCTAATGTTATAAATAGTAACCATAATTTATTTGGGTATTTAAACATATATCATTTTCATTTGGATACTCAAAAAACTACTAATATCTATTGATTACGATGATTGAAATCACTAATCAATAATTTGAATTGATTAATGTTATTTAAAAAAAAAATTCATCTCAATTCTCCATCTTTACATTACTAGAGAAAATTTTGTAGTGTTGAATTCAATTTGTTATTGTTTCTTTCTAAATATTTTTAAATCCTAAATCAGATTGCAAGATCGATTGTATATAAAATACTAGTATTATGTTATATAGATGATCTAATCTCTCGTGCTTACTAAATTTTGTAATAAAATATTTTATCATAATTTTTTAGTTCTCTTTTAAACTAATACAAATTAATTTATAAATTAATTTATATTTCTATAAATTAATTTTTTTTAAATATGATTGTTCGGACGTTATTAATTCATCGAGGCTTGATTGTAATAAAAGGCAATGTTTAAACAACTTTCAAGATAAATCAGTATTGTAGAACATTACAAAATTGATGGAATCTAAATATAGAATCTTAACGAATGTTTTTTGGAAGAGTCAGGTAAACTTTGAAGCTAAAACGGGAAAACTACTCCCCATTTGGTTTAAAGTTTAATTAACCACACTCTAATTAATTATACGATATTGCATTGTAATTAATCTTGTTTGACTTTGTATCTTAACAATACAAAAAGGAAGATCGAAGAAGCATGATGTGTGTATACTACAATATTCCTTCGATGAAGAACAATTTATAAAACCAAATTTCTAATCTGAATCAAACCAAATTTGTCAATTGCAAACCAAACCTGGTTCGACTTATTTGCTGTTAAAAAAAATGTCTTCTTTTGTTTCGGCCTAATTATTTTATTTTTATATAATTTTTTGTGCTTTATTTTTTATTTTTTTTTTGGTTAATGCTTTTGATGGGCTTTAGTGTATTTGGTTCTTTCTCTGTTTCTCTCAAATTAGCTCATCGGCTCCACTACTAATTCCTCCAAAGTCCCAAGCAAGCTGCTTTGATCTTCCTCTTAGTGCTCTTGTCCCTAATTGTAAGTTTTCTTATATTCCTTTTTCAAGTTCTGTGTAGATCTCAAACTAGATCGGAATTGAGTTCAGAGATCGATAAAACCAGATCGATTTAACCATCTGCTCTCATTCTGTTACAGCAATTTCATCTAGATTTCTTATGATATAATCGTAAATTCTTAAAATTTAGGAATCAAATCTTACTGTGATGCTTAGGTAGCGAAACCCAGTTTATAGAATCATTGAATCGAGTCGAAACCCCTAATTTGCCACTATACGTAGCTTAAAAATCAAAACTTTTAGGGTTTCTGATCTAAGCACTTGCTCTATAATGTCCAAAGTTCTTCCCTTTTTTTCTTGCTGTGATGTTAAAATCCAATTCAATAAAGATTTTGGTGTAATCTGAAGTTTATGTGGTTCAGATTGTTGCTATCGTAAAATGGGTTCATCTGAGAAGAGATCAAAGGATGTTATGAGTGACATACCAACCTTTAGTGCAGAGAATTTGCAGAACAATTTGAAAGTTATACAGAACAGGTGTGATTCTATACAATTCTTTCTCTTTTCTTTTTTTTTTCTCAAAAAGATGATGATCGTTCTCGTTTTGATGATGTTGTGTTGTTGACTTCTTGTTTTGCAGCCGGACGTTTCTGTCTATCGTCGCTGGTGTTCTTGCAGGAATCATTGGATTCACAGGGTTGACTGGTTTTGTGTTTTACTTTGTGGTGATGTTGATCACATCAGTTGGGCTTATGGCTAAAGCAGGTTTCTCAGCGGACTTGTACTTTGATTCGTGGAATCGGGTCCTTTTTGACGGCTTTCTTGGTGGCCTTATGGTAATGCCCATCATTTTCCTTTTTTCTTACATAGTTTGTTGCTTCCATATACAAGTTCTTGATTCAACCTGTTAAGCTCATACTAATTGCGGTGTTGTTTTCTTTTTTTGGCAGTCGTTTGTGCTGTTCTGGACGTATCCTTAATCTCAATCTGATAGTGACATTCATTTTATGAAAATGTGAAAGTAAATACCAAGTTTGATTAGCTTTATATCTGTATGGTCTAGCGTAGGTGAAAAAGATGAGCTATATAAAAACCTGTAGTTAGCCTGGAACTGGAAATGGCCATTCTAGTTTAGTAAGCGGTAACTTTGTTTAGTAAGCGATAAGGACATTTGAAAACATCTCTCTCTTGTCTCTGTTTATCTCAGTATGTTTCCTTGACAATGGAAATAGATTTGCTTATGACTTGGTGCACATATTCTGAGGAATCTTCAGCTGCAAATGAGGATGATGATGATGAAACAACACACAAGAAGAGATGACTTAGTTTGTGAGTTTGGTTTCTCGCAGCCTCTTCAAGTAACTGGATTAGATTGGACAATATTTCTCTGGTTCCCTTTTTGAACAACAGATTATGAATTCTTAATACTTTTTGCTTTGTTCCAAATTTACTTGGAGAGATCACATCAGCTGTGAAACCTTTGGATTGAACAAATTCAAGTATTTACACTTTCTTCCAATGACATGTTTCCTTTGTCTTTTGTTTTTTACTTTCTTGCATACAGTATATCTGAAGATGCCAATTGAGTTCATTTCTACATGCAAATATCGAACCAGCATTGGGATATGTCGTCTATTTGCTTAGTTCTATTGTTGTTTCTTACTTTGAAGACTTAAAGTTGACCACTTGGCTCGCGTAGCTAGAACCATCTTCTTCTATTTCGTTGTATTAGAGTGGCTCGTTACACCAACTCTAGTTGAGTAATAATACATAATACATATAAAGATCATTTGATGTCAAAAGAAAAGAAAAACAAAGTAGGAAACTTTCTTGAAATCACTGATTGTAAAGGATTACAAAATGAAATCTTTGGATATATCAAAAAAATTTATCGATCATTAAAGCCTATTCTCTAATATCGAATCTAGTCAAAAGAAAAAAACAGACTTGTTGTGAGTGATGATAACTCCATCATCGAGCTTTCTGTAAAACCCATCCTGAAGAGTTGGTTTCACAGAGTTCGTTCATCACCTGCGCAAAACCGAGAGAGTTAAACCACACTTTGGTCAAAACACATAAAGGTGAGAGAGAGAGCTCAAAGTGAAAACCTTTAGGTATTCATTGTTGGTGATTTCACGCTCAAGTGCGATCCTGGCTGCTGCAAATACATCAGCTTTCATAAGTTTTTTTCCATGAAAATCTCCAAGTAAGAGTTGGATCACCACGCCCCTGATGGTGAAAACAGAGACATTACAGCTTCAACAGGAAAAGAAAAAACAAAGAACCAATATGATTATTATTTTCCAACAACAAATAAAAAAAACCTGAGATCATCATTTTCTGGATGGTCTGGAGAAGACTTGGAGACAAAAGAGCCGTAAATGTCAACAGTCACTTCACTTATCAATTTTTGGAGCCCGTCTTTGTAAGCATCCACAGCTAACGCCACTTGCTGTGCCATCCCTGAATCAGCTGCTTTTGGATTATTCGATGTGGATACTGCAAGATCCCTAAGTCCTTGGCAAATCGTCTCGTAGCTGCACACAAAACCATATAAAAATCCAATAAAGTCTGAAAATTCCAAAGTTGAGATAGTTAAATAAGTAATCTCTCACCTGCAAACTTTGTGAGTTTGAAACACCTTTTTCAAGGCCTTTCGTAACGCCCTCTGAAGTTCGTCTGGCATTTCTTGTTTAACAACAGGAGGTATCGTATTTCTTGAACTTCCTCCTTTGTCAGTGAGAGTTGTTGGGACCTCCGGTTTAATTGTAACTGAAGGATTTTTGCTGGCAGCACTCCTCCTGTTATCAGCTCTACTTTTTCCTACTTTGGTTATATGTTCCTCTAGATCCGCTTTCTTACCCGTCCAAAAAATTTCTTGCTTCTCATATATCTCCGGGTAGGATTTTTTGAAGGAGAAATCAGTGGGCTCTTTGAACTTCCAATCGTGTAGCAGAGGCCTTTCTTTGGAAAATACAGTTAACATAGCTTTCACCTTTTCGCTAAGGCGACCTGTTGCTTCAACTTCAGTGTACTTTATAGACGTACCCTTGCTGAACAGACTCAGGACATAATCCCTGGAAGCTTCAACAGCAGGCCCGTCTAGTTTTAGTAACTTAGTTTTGGGAGTCCATAACCCTTGAACTAACCAGGCATCTTCTTGGAGGACTTCTAAGAAAACCTCGTCTGAGTAATCCGGGGCATAATGCTTAAGAGCACTGTATCGAAGCAACTGAGATCCCTGTTACGATTGAACAAGTTAGACAGATGGCTTATACTTATATCTTATTGATAACTTAAGAGTAGGATCCATATAAACTTCATCAAGAAAAAACAAAAAACGACAGGAATCTGAGAATATATGCACTCATTGGAAAACATAAGGCTGATTATAATAGATACCAACCTCACAGAGCAACTTTTGCAGACGCTCTTTAAGTGGTAGGGAGAGTAAGACCCTGAACACAGAAGACTAGGATCGTAAGAAAGAGTGCAAATGTTGACTAGATAACACATAAGAGTTTCTTTTTGATGATTAGATGATAAATTTGACTAGATGACCCTGATATATTGTACCTTTTCGATGTTTCTTTCGATTTAGAGTTTCTGCTGCTTCCCCCACGGCACAGTTCGTTGATATAAACGTCCCTTCAATGAAATACAAGAGGATATTAAGAAACCAAAAAGTTTAAGGTAAGCAGTACAAAACACATATTGTCTCAAGCAAACTCATTGAAAAAGAAGACATCATACGGGCTCATGTTGAAATCTAATGACGAGTTCCCATTAGCCATCATCCCGTTAAGATATCTGGAGCAATATTCAGATTGAAGTCCATGATACTTGAGTGCAACCCAGTTCTAAAGGAATAAGAAAGATAGCATCATAAGTTTACCAATCCATATCCAGAGAAAAAAAAGATCAAATAAAAACTAAAACTAAAAAATAATTCTCATACTTCTTCATCAATTGGTTTCTGATCCGTTGAAGCCTGCACTCCCTTGTTCTGCCACGTATGAAATAGATAAACTCAAAATTAGAATCATGTACAAATGTAGCCAAACTACTCGGGCAACAAATCTTTGACAAAAGCAAAAAGAAGAATGATTCACTCTACAGGAGCAATCATATTACATCTGTAACACTTAAAAATTGAACCAAAATCTATACACCTCAGTTCTTTAGCAAATGATCCATACCTGTTTCTTTGATGTTCCGACAGATTCTTCAGTAGATTGTGCTTGTTTCTTTTTGCCAGTGGATGAAAGATACTGCATAGATGGTCGAAGCTGAGCAACAGCATGAACAGGATTCAAGTGTAACTGCAAGTCAAAAGTTCCAATTCAATAAGATACCCACACTACACAACAATGTTATCAAGCTTTCAAAAACGAGGAAAACAATACCTTATCACCTGAGAGAATCCCAATAGCATAATCTAAAGTAGGAGGCTGCTTCCATGTTGTCGTCAAGGTCTACCAAAAAACACGAAAAGGCCATAAAAATGAAGTTGCATCAAAAAAGATTAAAACTTGAATCAAGCTTGGAACTTAAAAACCTCACCTGCTTAGTCATATTTAGTGAATTTCCAAAACTGGAGTCATAGTTCTTCGAATGAACATCCATAGCCAAATCAATTTCAACTTGGGATGTAGAAGGATTCACTCTAACCTTAAAGACACATAAAACAAACAAAAACATTAGAACCAAAAGAAAAATGCAAATCAAGTAAATATCAATCAACAAAGGGAATGAATACTCACTTCTTCACATCGCTCATCCATTTCGTATGGACGCCAAGACGGTCTTAAAGGATATTGTAGCACATAAAGCTGTCACATTTGAGTAAACATTACATAAATCAAAACTATAAAACCATTAGCAAACTCAAATGTTATTTAAAAGATCTTAATCCAATAAACCTTAGTGTTGGCATCAATAGATGGATTGAAGAAAACATCGATTTCACGAACAACAACATCTTCTTCTTCTTCTTCTTCTTCTTCATTCTTCTCCTCCTGCAATGGAAGAACCTGATCTTCTTCAACCAACTCAGCTTCCATTGTCTCAGGCTCTTTATCAACTTTAGAATCAATCTCCATTTTAACAGGACCATTATAGACCTCAGCTTCAACCTTGGGACTAGAGAACTTAGCATCAACGTCATGCTCACTCTTGCTCACAGACTCAGCTTGTGACATCGGCGGTTCCGGTTTCTGAGCAACCGTTTCCGGTTTAGGTTTTGGTTTGGGTTTTCCGGCACGGCCAGGTGCAAATCTACGGGTTTTAGAAACCTCTTTTGGTTTGTCTTCATCATCAAAATCCATTTTTTGTTTTTTGTTTTTTTTTGGTTATTTCCTGTGACAAATTCAATTAAAGGATTTTCATTTGCATATTCATCAAATCAAAATACCAAATCATAACAAAAAATTTCTTAAGCTCGATATCTGGACAAAATATACCTAACTTTTATGAACTGAGACAACGAAACTGTAAAAGTAGAGATAGTTGGAGAGAGCAAGAACCTGAAAATCAAAGTAGTGAAGAGGAGAATTAGTCTCTCCTCCGGGCGAAAAGCGTCGGAGAAAAAAAAAAAAAAAAAAAAAAAAAAGGGAAAAAAACAAAATAAAGGCAACCGTCAAGGTTCGAAACGGGGTCGGGAATGACCACTTTTTCTCTTAAGAATCTTGTTGTATATAATAACATTGGGGAACTAGCTCATTTTTCATTATGAAATCAAATACATATTTCCTTGGGATTTTCACATACACATACACAAAAAAAATTAAAACTAATTAAATTCAATACGTAATCAAATTCAAGACGTAGCTTTTCTAACATGGATCACCAAGAAAACTATAGTATTCATAAACTTTTATATATGTAGATATAAATAATGAGTTGAAGCTAATTTATAAACTGAGAAAAACAAAAACATGTGATCCTATATGGTAAGAGAAGGAAGAGAGAAATGATGCACATCATTAATTAATCTCACGTTAAAAAAATGCATCATTATATATCTCAAAAAAAAAAAAAAAAACAATTACATTATCAACCATAAATCAAAGCTACTAGACAGTTTTATCCAAACTAAATTCATATTTTATATTCCTAATTGTGTTTGCTTTTTACATTTGGTTTTGTATTTTGTTCAAATGAATTCACAAACTTATATAACCATCTTAAAAGATATATAATTTGTTAAAATACATATGATGATTACAAACAAAAGAAAACTGAATGTTTGTATTTGGTAGACATAAAATTTGTACTTAAGAATATTTTATGACAAATTAAAATGTTTTACTTCATAAAAGTGATTTTTTTAAAAAAAACCGCATGTAAATGGAAATTAACATAGACATTTGACTTGGAAGCAACCAATCCAAACCTTTATCAGTTGCATTATTTTCCTCTGCTTAAATAATGAAAAGGATATCTTTACCAAACATATTATGTGGAATCTTATGGAGAATACGTGACAAGTGAAGAAAACTGCAAATTGTATTTGTCGTTCTAGGTTGGAACGAACACCATCTTCAAAATGTTGGTAATTAAGCTAGCAGAAGCTATACAAATAAATTTGAGCAGTATACACATCCAAAAAGACAATCGGATGATATGCCTAAAAGTTTCTATAATGAATTGGACAAATGATGTATAGTGTTACCGACAAAACCAATGATAAGTGATAACTAATGAAATAATTAGTGACCAAATCAATAATAATGGGACAAACAACAAGAGCACTCAATGGAAGCATGAAACACGTGCGGATAAATATGGGACCCAAATATCAACAAGTTTTTTAATTTTTTTCTTCACATAAAAAATTGGTGATATGGCAAAGATTCTTTTTAGCATTGAGAAAAAGAGAATTGTATGATTTCATTTATAATTTTTTTTTGGATTTTAATTGGAAAGATGACATTTCAATATGACCAGAAAATTAAGCCTTTTAACCAAAAAAAACATATGACCAGCAAATTTTATATAATGGTTATACAATAAAAATAACTGGAACATACAAATTATGTAACATTTTAAATTCTTTTGTCAACAAATTTTTTTATTTACCGTCAAAAAATATTAGTTTTCATTAATTTTATATGTTTTTTTAGTTAAAAAAAAGTTTTATATTTTAAGTTAGGAAAGAAAATGGCTGTTTAGTTACAGAACAAAAAATGCTTCTTGTGGTAGTAGTAGAATACCAAGGTGGATAAAAACAACATTTGTTGTATTTTTTAGAGATAATTGTGTAAATGGATCATTTATTTGAAAGTTATTTGAGAATAGAGCCATGTACTATTTAATATTGGTGAATTGGGATTGGGTCCACTGTCAGCCTAATAAAATTTCTCTTCTCACAGTCATCTCTCCAACCATAAAATGAGAGTATGGATAATCTACTTTCATGTGCTATTTTTTTTGTGCGCTCAGTTTTTTTCCAGTGTTGGGCTTTTATTATAAATTCATATTCTGTTTTGTATTGGGGATATATGCGTCAATTTGACTACCAACACAATTTTAATATAAGCTAATAGTTGTACAATTTTAATATCGTAGAGTTTGTTATGAAAACCTTTTATTGACTCATACTTTCAATTAACAAATATTGTGGTACATGCATAAGTGTACAAAATTTAACGTACATCTCATTAGGTGTACGATGGATTATTGTACACTATGTTATACATACCCATAAAACAATGATATACTCACTCGTACTTTCAAATGCACATATGGTGTTGTACAGTCATAAGTGTACATAATTTAACGTACACCTCATATATGTATGGAAAGTTATATGTGTGCGATAAAAATAGATTAGAAAAAACATTAAATGAACAGGTTTTAGATACTAATAATTGTATACTTTTATTAAAGTACACTCTGTTATGAAAACTTTTTATTAACTCATATTTTATATTAACAAATGTTAGGGTACATGCATAAGTGTATAACATTTAACGTACACATCGTTAGGTGTACGATGGATTATCGTACACTATGTTATACAAAAGCAATAAAATATACTCAAATATTTTAGTACACTCATAAGTGTACAAAAATTATCGTACACCAAAATAGGTGTACGCTTGTCATAAAACTTTGATATACTAACTGATACTTTGAAGTGCACATAAGTTGTTGTACAGTCTAAAGTGTACATAATTTAACGTACACCTCACGTATATATGGAAAGTTATAGGTGTGCGATAGAAAGGGATTGGAAAATATATTAAATGAACATGTTCTGAAAAATACATTAAATGAACGGCCATAATATTTTATTTTGGATGCAAATAACGGCCCATTAACGCTCGTAATTGTCCTTTCTGGATACTCAAACTTTGAGTGGCACGTGCGTAATAACCCTAAACTCATAAAGGTTATTTTAAAGTTGTTCAATGGCAGATATCGTAAATACAACATTTATGTGAGGGCATCTTTGTTATCAGACATATCGTGAATAGTGGCAATAACCCTCTTTCTCTAATATTAAATAGTGATTGACTCAAATACCTAATTAATTTCAAAAAATAAGCCATTTGGCAAATTCACCATATTTTCTATCCTTTATATGTATTACTATCTTTATTTAAAAAAAAATTATATGTATCCTCTTTTGATACAAACTTAACAATAAGCACATAGGAAAACCGTACATGGCAGTGAAATAGGACCTTGAAATACCGAAAAATCATCATCAATCTTAAATTCTCGTCAATAGTTGAGATAATTATTTCTTAGATACAAACTCTCATTACCAAAAGCCATTATCGCAACTTCAAAGTTTAGCAAATGAAAATAAAAAAAGATTGTGTACTGCAAAAGGATGGAGATTATCTTGAAATAGCATTTGTAGACGAGTACTTGGCAGGTTTAGCATGGACCGATTAAGAACATCCATATGAAAATAAAGAGAATAAGAGAAAGATTCAGTAGAACAAAAAGATAAGAAAAAGAGTTCTCTCTTTGACGCTGCTATCGAAAGATGCTGGTTTCACCTTTCTTTGACGCCGGTGGAGTTGAAACTCGCGGGCGTCGGATCTTCTTCCCATTGATTTTGTTCTACTATGTTCTAGCTTTTTTTATTTCGTTTGCTTTTCTTTTCTCTAGGGTCTTCCCCCTCTTTAAGTTTCGGTTGTGTCAATCTCTTTTTTTCGGTGGTGCTTTCATTGACGACTTGCGCGACCTTAGCTCTTTTAGAGCATCGACGAGCCTTTCCAACCACCGGATCTGAACTCTTCTCGGGAGAATCCCGAAGATCTTTCAACAGCGTCCCAACCGCCTTCCGCCGCTGTACTAATCGGGAGCTCGCCATGTATTATCCCGTCTTCGATTTTGACGGTACAAGCTTCCCCACCATCATCCCTCTGAAGGCTGATTCGATAGCTTAAGCTATTTGTAACCCCTTTCACCTTAGCCGCCCAGATCTGGAGGTTTCTCCTCAGATCCATACCTCACCCATGGGCATGAAAAGCAAGGTAACTCCATATTGTCTCTTCACAACCATCAAGAAGCTTTGTGCATTCGAGTTAGATCTTGAATTGCTTCTTGTCGTCCTTGCTGCCCCGACCAACCGCCGCACCTACGCTCTAGCCTCCACTGTATCGTCCCAAGCCAACGATGAGTCTCAGTTGGGCTTTCTGCAATCTAAGCCTTTAATGGGCCTAGCACACCCATTAATTCCTATCATGCCTGTCCTCAGAGCCCCTAGCCCAAAAGAGTATGGATGGGCATGCCCTAAGAAAGTGAATCTGAGTATATGCCTCTCATCGCCCAACACCATCGCCAAATACCACCGTCAAATACGTTGTAAGCTTTTGATGCTTTATCTCTCGTCGCCATGGAAGCTTGATTATGTAGGTGACTCTGCTCGTTCTACTTTCATGATTCTTTCAAGCATATTTTCACAAAATACATCTTGGTGTGGATCTAATATCTTGAAAATTTCAATTTTGGTGCATCCGAGTTTGCTACCAAACCCAATTGATGTGTATGCCGGCTGGTTTACCGGATTTACCTTGTCTGCATTGTCAAATCCCTCTTTACAGAAGAGTTTGTCTACTTTCTCCCACTGGGAGAGATCACTTCCACCTTCCTCCTTTGTCAAGGAGAGAACTTTTTCACCACATTGGCTCTCTATGAGAGATCAACCTCGCTCGGGTGCAATACCGAAAAATCATATCAATTGTTTCACCGTTTTGCTATCTTCGATATCTACGGAAACAAAAGATGCAACCGAAATCTTGAAGATGGTTCCCAGAGGTAAAAAAAAATTTTCAACGTCACAACACAAAGTGACTAGTTTACATTATTGGGGTCTCACCGCGATATCCCTATAGACGTTTTTGGACTACGCTTCAAATTCGCTGTCAATCTCTTTTGAGATCCTATCCACTTTAGTTTTGTTTGAGTTAAAGGTTTATTGTATTAGCCAAAGAGGATGGATAATTCCCTCTTTCTATTGTACTGTTGAAGTTTAATTAATGAAATAGATGTTTGACAAACAAAAGAGAGAAAGATTCAGTCCTAAAACGAAACTTAGATGAGTTTGAGACGTTCAAAATTTTATATCATGGATTTGAATGGTAACGGCTGAATTTGGCTGAATGTAAAATTTGACAGAATTTTTTTTTTTGATTTTATGCAAAATCTGGCTAAATTTACCCAAATATAACAGATAAATAACTAACTACATAAATAAATTTGTATCTAGTTGAATGACAAAAATGATTGAAATAATATTTAAATATGTTACAAATATGAGATTTTAAAATATATTAAATTTAATAGATTATAATGTATTAATAAACAGAAGAAAAGCAAAAACTAATAATAATAAGAACTAAAAAAATCAATGAACTAAAAATACATTACTTTTGGATATAATATAAACTTATTTTGTTTTAGATAACAAAATTTAGGGGTGAACATTTGGTTATTCGGTTCGATGCGAGTACATATTTTTGGTTTTGTTAAATAGATCTCATTTGGGATATAATTTTATTTGGTTCATGTTCAATTTGGTTATAGACAATTAAAAGAAAATAATTTTAACAAAAATAAACATAACTAGTTAATTTTAATATTATTATAATATTCTTGTATATTGAAAATATTTTCTATATATTTAATTCAATATATTAATTTTTAGTGGATTTTGATTGAACGATTCGGTTTAGTTTGTATCCAGATAATTCAGTTTAGACAATTTCATATTGTTTAGATTATTTTTAGATTCAGTTTCGATTTGTTTGAATAAATTTTAGTTTGGTTTGGGTTGTCAATTTTGTTACAAACTTAAGTTTTAAATTTTATTTGTTATTATTCCTTTTTCAACCCTTAAAGGCTCTCAAATTCTTCAATTCCACTAGATTCCACAACTAATTAAGCTAATACCATTTACAACCAAGATGCCTTTTTAGAAAGAAAACAGCCAAGAAAAGAAAACTTACCCTGAACGCCAGCGAGTAAATTGGAAAAAACGTAAAAAATATTAGAGCAATTGAAAAAGTGACTCAGCGGACTAGGGATTGAACTATTTATTTTTATTTTTTTGGTCGAATAGATTGGAATGTTTATTTCTGGAATTTTTGCTTTTGTATTCTTAAATATTAGCCTCTAAAACTAAATCTAGTAAGTCACCCAAAAAATTTTTCTTGACAAATAAATTAGAAAATAACTTGCTTGAATTGACCAAAACTTGTACCCAACTTTGATATTACATGAAATTTATTTATTTTTATTTTTTGAATAACTCCATCATGGTGATTTGATTTATCACTGTTATATTTCTAACATGTTCTAAATACCATTATATGTAATTCTATCTTTATATTTAAATAATTTTGAATATATGTAAAATATATATATATATATATATATAAGCAATGTATATGTATAATGTTACCTATGCAACATATGAAAATAAGCGGATATTTATTCTAGTTGTTTATTATAATTTTATTTGAAATGTATAGAATAAAATATAATTTGTCATTAATCTCGACAAGATGAATACTTGATTTTACTCATTTTTCTCAAAGTATTATCGGATAACCAAATATTTAGAATGGATCAAATTGGATACACACGATTTGTGGAATTTTCATCTGGCACCCTAAAACAATTTAGAACAGCTTAGTTTTCCACAAATTTGATATTTACATAAATTTTTTTTTTTTTAAATAACTCCATTGTCATTGTTGTATTTCTAACTTGTTCTAAATACATTTGACCTCTCTAGTAGCGAGGATGACGAAATTTGTAACTCCTTATTCTCGACGAGGGAGAAACCGACACTGCAATCCATCGTTAACATTTTATATGTATTTTTATTTTTATTTTATTTTTTAAAAATCATATATATATATAATATATAAGAACAATGTATATGTATAAATATTACCTATGCAACATATGAAAATAAGCGGATATTTCAATTAGTTGTTAGTTTTAAATTTATTTAAAGTTTTATAGAATAAAATAGAGTTTATCATTATTCTGGACGAGATATAAATACTTGATTTTACTCAATTTTTCTCAAAGTATTATCGGAAATCCAAAATATTCAGAACGGATAAAAAAGGATAGCATAGGATTTGTGGAATTTTCATCTGGTCCTACAAACTTGAGATATTTTCACGACTAGATACGTTAAACATATAAAATTATTAAAGGAATGACCTCTAAATCAAAACCACTTGTCAGAACAGTGAGTCATTGACCCACAACATTATTTTAATAAATTCTCATCTTTTGTTTTGTTTCTTTAATAAACAAAAAAACAAAACTTCTTCTTTTATTCGGACCAGAAGAAAGATTGTATAATAAACCAAAAGTTCCCAAAATCAGAACACACAGAAAATAAAAAGAAAGCAGCAAAAATTTGGTGATGTCAGCTTCACGTTGGACGTTGATGGATCTACCGTCGTACTTGTCTTCATCATGGGTATTCCGGTGGCCGGAGGTGAATCTTTCATACCTGAGCTCCGGTTGGAACATGAGATTGTTGTCTTTGTCTGGTAATTTCTCCATTATCGATGATCTATTGTGGAGTTTGATATCGATCGTCGAATCTTTGGCTATCGTCGCTACGCTCTGTTGCTTCTTCTTGTTTTGTGGTTGTACCCTCTAATTCCCTTTTTTCCATTATATAATTTCCAAAATTTAGTTCCGAATTTAATTACGCTGTTGTAAATAAAATAATCTATAAATTTCTGGACTTTTCTTGGAGTTCTATTTTTTTGATAAAAACTTTTCTTGGTGTTCTTGAGGCTCCAAATAAGAAAACCTAGATAAACAAAAGAAAATGAATGACATTTTCCTATAGATCAAAGTGATAATTAACTAAGATTTAATTTGGTTTTGTTATAAACTTATAACATCCTCTTCCGAGATTTGCTATGCGAGATTATTTTAGTACTGTTTTTTTGTACTTCTTAGTACTGTAATCTAATACTTAACTGTGAAGCTAAATTTTATTTTGTCACTATGGAAGTGGATTGAACATGTCAATTTAAATTGGTCTGGTTTAGTTCGGTTTTACGTATTAAAATGTTGAAGTCACCTTGGTTTACTATGGTATTATATTGGTTCATATATAGATTAAAATTTTCGGATTAAGGGATTCAAACCATTTAAGATTGAACTTTGGCTTGATTCATTACATACTAACTGAACCAAGTTCTAAATTCACTTGTATATGTTTTTGGGAAAACAAATACAGATTTGAATGGTTGCAACAACATAGCCAAAAAGACATTAATATGTAAGGTTAAAAGAAACCGTAGTTGATCTGCATTTCCTTCCTAATAAAAGAAGTTAAAAGAGACATTTATGTTGGTATGGTTATAGGTAACTAACACGAGTGTTATCCACCGGAAATTACATTAAATTAAATCTTTTACTTATAGTTAAATTAATTTTTAGGAATAGGTGAACTATAATACCCCCCTATAATATCTTAACATATTGATAGTATGCCGAAAATGGACTATATATCCTGGAAATTTCATTGTATATAGATTAATAGATATATTTTTTTTTTTGTTAAAGAGTTTTATTTTTTAATTAATAAAACAGAAATTACACTAAGGAATAAAATGTGAACCATTACAACCACAAAAGAGTATAGGAGAGACCATCAACGGAAATAAAATGACCAGAGGAAAATTAATCATCAACCTATACCACAACCACTTTTTAACAATCTACTTGAGGATCGGGAAGAGAAGAAATAAGAGAAAGGGAAGAGCTTAATGGCTCAACCAAAATAGAAGAAGAGGAGCTACATGGTTAGAGTCCAGATTTTGGGAAGCTATATATCTTTGCTCTTTATATACCACCAAGAAGATCTTTCGATGAATGATTTGTGGGGTAAAGGTAAGACCATGATGAAAGATGTTATTCTATTCCTTCTAAATCTTGTTTATGTACTCTTGCTAGACTTGGAGAAGGGCTACGAGGAGCCATCTACTCGATGGAGTATAGGTAGACAGAAGCCATGCATGTGAGGAGGAGATACCATGACGAATGAGTGTTGTTGACTAAGCTGAGCTTGCGGATCATATTAGACCAAATCTTGCATGAGAAGGAATATTCAAAGAAAGGTGGTTGTGGTACTTCTTAAGTACTCACAAGAGGCTATACAGTCAAGTGTAAGATTTGTGTTAAGAAGAAAAACTATGCGGTGGTAGAATGTTTAGGAATAGTTGCTTTGTGCTTGATTAGAGAGTATCATGGCACATGAGAGCGCGTGTGCCGAAGGCTATTCCACACATATCTTTTGGAGGAGAAAGTTTTCAAGATTCGATCCTCGATCGACTGTAAGGGAACATCACTATTAATACTTGATGGATAAAAGAGTGGTGATAATTGTAATAGAGGAATTGGAGTGACTATTCTGATCTAGCCGGTGATCGTCTCCACCATCAGTCCTCAACTAAAGAGAAGTCAAGACAGGATGGACCATGCGGCCAAAGAGGTGATCAATGGACCAAAAACCAATCAATCTTGATAGGAAAGAAAATCATATACATATTATATTTATTTTGCACAAAAAAAAAATACATATTATATTTATTTTATGTCTTAGTTTTTCTTTCGAATCTTCTATGTATATATATATTAATCATCTTTTGTTGTTTACTAATTTCATAAATTCAAAATTTTGAACAAAACCAAAAACAAAGAAGAGATTTTGCTCACGTAACCAAATCTTCCATGCGGGAAATATCCAATCGGAAAATCACAAAACTCTATTAAAAAAAAAGGAGTTTGGAACATCACAACCGAGATCATGGTTCTAAAAAATTTAGTCTAACAAAGAAGGATATATAGGTAGGTAACATTTTTTTTTGGTCAAACTCATTTCAGTAACTTAAACTTCCATATTACAACGGTATAATAGGTAGATAACTATATACAACTTTAAACATGCCAAAAAAAAAAAAATATAGACTCTTTCCAAACCAAAATGAAAACTGCTATTCCAGACAATACATGAAGTCAGAAGTGTTCATCGCATAAGTGGTCAAAACAAATGGTCGTGTATATCACCATGAACAACAAGAGTACTAGCTTGATAACAATTACAAAGAAAGGCACAAAACCAATGGTGCAAAATCACTCTTGGACGCTCACTTTAGGATTTGTTGTTTTTTTACAGAAGAATTTGATACTTCAATAGACTGTGAAAAACATCTTGGATGAAAAACACTCCAATGGCAGAATAAGCTATAGAACTCTATCCACTAGTTGATTATGCCATGGGAGTGTTTCTCACCCAGGACGTTTCTAACCATCTATCAAAGTATCAAGTTCTTATGTAGTTCTATAACAAAACCAAATCCAAAACATCACCAAGTTTTGGTTGTTATCCTTGTAAGAAATGCATTTAATTTGTGCTATGAATGAGTATGTGTATCCTTGAAATACATTCCATTCTTCTTGCTACCATCTTTTCATTTCCTGCATGATCCATCAATACCATTTCTGTTAGTGTCCTTCCTAAAAAGCTTCCACACTCTTTATTTATATCGAATTTTTTAGTTAGAATTTGACAATTCTCTTCTTTTTCATTTGAAAGATGCAATTTTTGGAAATATGGGAAAAGAAAACACAAACACACTTACCCCTCTGATCCAACGGGCCCCTTATTCTGATTAGCTTGCTTCTACGCCCTATTTGAATAGATAAGAGCAATTGAGTTCATAGGAACCCATGGAGCTCTAGTGCCCTTATTTTAATTTCTTGAAAAAAAAAAAAAAAAAGGGGGCAAGAAGAAGCAGAAGCAAAAGAAGGTGGAGAAATGCGTAGTTTGATTAAGGAAATCGTTTATCTATTCCATTCTCGATCAAAACACACCCCAAAAAAAAAACATAAATGATTATATCAACAAACAAAAAAAGGATTATTGGCTCACATCGATAATTCTCCTTGAGGTGCGTTATATAAATACAACTGAAGAATTAAATTAGATTTATAGACGAAACGGTGTGATGAGACGAAGAGAGTCAGGTTGTAGAAAACGCACGTCAAACATGCCAACATTGCATGGCAACGATACGACACGTTGTCTCAAGTTGTAGAAAACGCACGTCAAATCCTTCTTCTTTTTTTCTCTGTCTCTTAATTCTTAAGTCATCGTAAGTTCAGATAAAGAAAGTTTGGGTTCGGCCACACACCAAAAGGTATAAAAGTTTTGAGGCTATTTTGAAAAGTTGTCTGCCATAGTCATAGATTGTTAAACATCACCAAATAGAAAACATGGATCTCGGGTTCGAAGCAAATCAAATTCTTCTGCTTTATCGTGGGCTTGGGCCTCTAAAATTTCATGCCGGTATTAAGGATAGCATTTTATTTTCAAGGCATTGTGTATTTATTGGTAAGTTTATTGGATGTTAAAAAAAATATGTTATAAGTTTACAGAGAAAACTATATCAAACCAAAAAAATTTAAGTTTATTTTTTGGTAGAGTTTCTTCTTTTTGGAGTATTAAGTTATTAACACAGGAATTATGTGTTTTTATCTGACAGAAAAAAATACTGATTAACTTTTCACCAACTGATATTCTGGCTTAGTATAATTCAGCCAATTCAGTTATAACATTAGATGTAATATAAATAAATGTACATATACATCTAGTCAATGTATTTCAAAACACGTTCATTAGTTTTAACCTATTACATACAAGCTCACCCCCGACATCACAATTAATATCAAACTCGGTTCTCTATATTATGAAAATCTAGTTACTTGGACTATGTTTACATCATTCTTACGACATTGGATTCTCACCTAATACCACTGATACTTCACTTCTTTAGCGTAATAAACTGTCCGAACTCATTTTCAGCAACCTTGAATAAAAAAAGGGTTAGGGAAAGCCATGAATAAACGAAATTGCTAAATGAATCTAGCTAGATCACCTTTCTTACTAAGTCACTATCAAAATGGTGATGCAAGCTTACTTAATTCTACTCATCAATCCGGAAAAATGAAATCCCACACATCTTACATGATAATCTAGACCACACACCTTGATTTTGGAAGAGATATATTGCAACAGTTCCAGCTCGGGCTGGACCCTCTCTCTTAGGTCATCAATGTTAGAGAGCTTTTAAATGGTTTTAGTTTGCGGTTTTTGGTTTTTGATTTTTGATATAATAAAATCTCTTAAAAGTTAATTAAAACTACTAAAATGAGGATTATAGATTTCTTTTATAAATGTGCAAAACCCATTAAAATCCAGATTTTTTATATTTTTATGGAATCTATTTTTAAAAAACTCATGAATAAGTATAAAGTAAATTTTGGAAAAATCTAAATCCAAAAACCACTTCAAAAATCATTGTCATTCAAGGTTTTAGTGATGTAGCTGATGCATTGACAATAAGAATGACATAGCTCATCTTCATATTCTCTTTTAACTCTAGACTATACGCTTTGTTTGAATGCTCAATTCAAAAACTCTTATAGTTTCACTGTAAATTAATTAAATTTACTTTTCAGTATTAACAGAAATTCAAAGAAAAGAGAAAACATCACATGCTATTTCAACGTGAGATTTTTTTTTTTTTTGTGATAACTCGGGTGATCCGGTTTAACGGACACCATGAGTTCCGAGTCAGGTCGCGGAGACATTTACTTCCTAACTGATTCTCGGGTCAACGGGCCATGAAATCCGATTAATCCCGGAACCCGGAAAGGTCATGTGAATGCTCTGGTGGCCAAGTGAAAATAACAAAAATACCATATACAGTATTCTCATATCTAACTATAGCCACAATAATAATAATAATAATCCAATTAAAACAAATCCAATTTTGGGGGAAAATGCCAAAAAGAAAGAAAGAAAGAAAAATCAAACATTACAATCCTATTAGACATTTCGATCGACACGATAACTTTTATTAGACACTCTTGGAAAAGTGTCTTGTAATCTTATCTATAATTTTTTGTGTACTCTAAGTTTCTAATATCTCTAAGTCAATCTATACATTTCTCTAACTGTAGTTTGTATCTATTCATTGATTTCACCAGACCCACCACTATGTTATCCATAAAGAATGATCGAGTATTAAAAACATTTTTTAAAGTATGAAGTTTTCGAACCTTTATCAATAAAATATGTTATGACGTAAATAATCTCTCTCTGAATATTTAAAATCAGTTTCGGCCAGGATGTGCCACGCACTGTGCGTTTTTCCTAAGTTCAATCAAATTAGAGATATTTTAAAAATAATATCGATTGGTTTTATTTTAAAAAAGTCTATCTGAAAAAGAAAAATCATATCAATCATTCAACCTGTTTGAAAAAATAGTTGAAATTTGATATCATTCTAAAATTTAATCCACAAAATTCAACTCGTTCAACTTATTTTACTAAAGTCACCTTTGATGACCTTAACATAGTACCCAAACTGCCAATAATAAATGCACTGTATACGTACACATGTGTGTATATATATATGTATATGCAATATGTGTGTAGCTTTAAGGGAATGGTGCGATTAAAGAAACACATTAGTAATAACTCTCCATAATATACAAAGCATGCTTTGTTTTGATACTTAGTTGGTGATGGAGTAGGGTTGATGAGTAGCCTGTAAGAACTCCTTCTGTTTGTATTTTTTTAGTGATTAAAAGACAGTCCATTATGGACATTACTAACTCTATGCCTTTTTCATTTACTTTTATATTTAATTTCAGCCATACATCACTTGCGTAGCTATCGGCTTCCTGAAAAAGACCTAAAGCATATATATGCATGCATATATAGCTCCACACATCAACTTTATGATTGATATCTATATATATATATACATATACATATATATATATATATATTTCATGTGTGTGTATGGTGTGGGTTTAAGTATAATTACACACTATAACAGTTTCAGTTTATTTTCCTTTTATCTTGTAAGTAATACTTGAAAACGCTTACGCTAAAAATAATACTGTTTTACATTTTGGTTATAGGAAAAAGTGAAATAAAGAAATGATTTTGATTATGTTAAAACATGGTCCATATAACCATATCTACAACTAATGGGTGGGTCAAGTACACAAACAGTGGCTCATTAAGCCTAAAAGTCTTTTTGAATATTATCTGTGATGATTGAAGACCAACATAAAAGTCGTAGTGAAGAAAACGATAAAAGAGACTTTGAGTTTAAGGCTAAAAGTTCTCTCTTTAATCTTTATAAAAAGATGAATATAAAGCTAACATTTAGCATTGTGTCTTAATTATAATATAGCAAAATCGAATTCAAGTATTGAATTGATTTATATTTGTGAGTAAGTTTTTGTATTGTTTTAGACATATAAATTATATATCTATTTACAACAAAACCGAAATATCTATGTATATGTATATATGGGCTCGCTTACAACGATTGGAATGGAATAAAATGTACAGTTTTTAATAAATGAGAACGGACTAGTGATTTGATAACATGTTTACAAACTAGAAGCACTATATATAATGTAACAAAACACATACTATAAAACTAAGTAAACGATACATTTAAACCAAAACAAAGAAGAAGTAAACGATACATTTTTATTAATACTCAAACAAAAAAATGAAGTTATGTTTATATCACATACGCTACAAACCTCTGTTCCTAGTTAGCGTCGATTGTTTGTTTCGTGATGATTCAAGAAACCGATGCTAAACGTAATAAAGAAAAAAGAAAAAAACATTAATTAGAAAGCCAGCAATATCGGTTTACCTAAACCGGCCAAAAACTCTTCATAAAACCTATCAACCGGATCCGGCCAAAAGAAAAAAACAATTGCCCCGGGGAACAAAAAAAACGTTGTTCATTTCTTATCCTCTTCATTGGTTTGAGTGTTAATAGTATCGGATCTGATCTGCGAAGGAAGAATATCTTGAAGCAATCCATGATCTCTAATGGAAGAAGAAGTTGAAGTAGAAGCTTGAGACATCTCATAACCAAATCCAGGGAATGATGATGACACTGGATTTACGAATGTGCCATCAGAGGAGCTTCTATTGATCATACTTAGAGAGTTGTTGTACATGCTGTACGGTTGATGATGTTGAGTCAGCAAGTAGCGTGGCTGAGGGATAGAGAATGATGATGATGACGCGGTGGTTGCACCGTGGTCGAGGATTGGTGACGTAAGCATTCCGATGTGTCCACGTGGCGTCATGGGAAAAGGGTGACTGTGTTGACCTTCGTAGGTTGTCATAACGATTGAAGGATCATCGGAGGATCTCTCCACTCTCTTCTTCACTCCGCAACCTACTGTGGTGCAACGGTAATAGCTTCTGCGCATTTACAAAAACTTATATTAAATTTCTAAAACCGATTTAATATTTTTTAGCAAAAAAACAAAAAGATTTTACTATTTTGTTTTTATATATCTCTTGTCTATTTACGTTAAGTTCTGAAAATTGGAATATATGAAGAGGAACAGAAGATCTCGAGATCTGAGATGAAGTTTGGAACAAGTTGAAATAGAAATCTTCCGACACAAGAAACATAAATCAAGGGAAGACAAAAAACACAAAACACAGAGAAACCTCATGGAATGGAACAAAAGAAAAAATATTCTCGAAAACCAAAAATTTTGGACCCTACATAGACGCGTATTAGGTATATACAGTAAAAATATATATATGAAATGAATAGAGTCATGTTATATGCATATAGACTCTGCATATGTATATAGAGCACACTGAATCTAGGGCTACTTGTACACACACACCCCTACATATATATATATGTATATATATCCATATATAAATATGACTAGATGATGGTGTTGTTTCATATATGATTATCATGATCTGAATGAACATGTATTGTATACAATAAGTAGAAAATGTAAATATGATCCTTATGAATTGGATAAATCGGATCCAGTGAAGTATGTTTACATACGCATATATACAAAGTATATGTTAACAGACAGATGCATATAAAGTGAGGATGATATATCTATATGGATCTAAATAGGGCTGAACTATATTGTATATATATAATATACAGAGTTATATATATTACCTGGGATAAGGACTGTTTTTGACAGCTTTCTGGCCGTACTTCCTCCACCTATAACCGTCGTCAAGATTATCAATATCACTCTTGGTCAGAAAAGCAAACCTAGCTTCTCTAGCTTTCTTCTGGTTCTTCTTCTTTGCCTTCAACCTTCAAAAACAATAATAATTAAAAAAAATCCAATCCAAAAACATATATAAAATGGAGTGTTAGTTTAATTAATGACTTACTGTGGCTTAGTAGTACCCTTTTTCTCTTGTTGATTTTCTTCTTCTTCTTGATCTTTAACAAGAAGTTCCTTCCCAGTAGTGTTGTTCTCATTTGCAGCTTCGTTTGAGGAAGATGAAACTGAGGTTGAGTTTGGAGATGTCGGTGTTGTGTTCACAACTTCAGATGACTCAGCTTGAGGCAAGGGTAAATCCGTAAAAAAAGGGTTGTTGTTGTTTGGGAGAGGAAAGGTATCGAATGAAAAGGAAGAGGAATTAGAGGAAGAAGCAAATTGATGTTGATGATGATCTTGTCGGAGCAAGTCGAGGAAAGAATTGGGATTATTAGATGAGTGGTCTTCGAAATAAGAATAAGGAAAGGGTAAAGATGAAGTATCGAAGAAGCTTGAGAGGTTCATGTTGTTTCCAGCTAGCTCCAACTGATGATGATGATCGGATGACGTAACCAGATTCGCCATGTTTGATGATGATGATGCTTGAGAGATTTGTTGTTTTTGTTGATGCTCGATCTTGGTCTCTTTGTTCTTGCTACTTTGTTGTTCTTGATGATGATCTTCTTCTTCTTTCTTCTTCTCCATGTAAATAGAAAAAAAAATGGAATCTGTAAGATGATGATACTTTTATAGATATATTATCATTATTGTCATCTTCTGAGATTTCGTGAGGAGAAGAAAAATAAAAAGATAACTTTTCTTAAGCTTTCTGAGTGATTATATGTTTTTATTTTTTTATGTTTTGTAATGGTTGTGTGATTTGAGATAAGAAGAGAGAGAGGTGTGAATATAACTTTTGTGGAGTTTTGGGTTCTTCTGGAAAACAGCTTGGACTTAGGAGGTTTCCCATTGTTTTTTATTTTTATATAATTATTTATTATTTATTTCCTCTCATTTACGCGGGCAAGGAATATTAAAAATTAAAAATTAAAAATTAAAAATTAAAAATTAAAAATTAAAAACTAAGGAATTATTAAAATATAATAGAAAGGAGAAAAACAGTGGTCACCGGTATACGCCGGTCATGCATGGCGTACGGTTGTGAATTGGGATGAAGACGGTGCCGTCCTTTGCCGAGCATTTAATTTTTGTCCCTTCATTTCAGTTTTTCTCTTTATTCCCACATCGTGTCGTGTCTCCAAACGGCATACTTATAATTTTTTGTCTCGAATTTTACCAACTTTGACTTCTTCTAATCTCTAAATATATAATTCGGATTAGTTACATTTCATTTTTTACTATGAGCGTGAAAACATTTAACTTCATTTTACCGTTTGTTGAGTTTTTCCAATGAAACTTTTTCTTTTGTATTGCCATAGTTTTAGTAGAGTTTAGCGTCAAACAAAATATTTATAAATAATTTACCCAAAAAAATTGCATGCCCATGTTATTTTCTATATATATATATATAATTTATATATATATATATATGACTATATTTGTTAGATAGATTTTGATAAAAAATTGCTCTAGTATAATATTTAAAAAGTATGATTAAATTCTCTAATATATATATTTTTCTTCCATTTCATATTAGTTGTCATTCTATATTATTTTACGTAGATTAAAAAATTAATTTATTTTTTTGTTTACTCTTAATTAATTTATACTCCCTCCGTTTCAAAATATAAGTCGTTTTGGCTTAAAGCACGCATATTAAGAAATTACTTTTTCTTTTAAAAAGTATTACTTAATATATATAAAAAAACAATTCAACCAATTAAAAGAAAAACTGTAGATCATTATTGGTCACACAATATTCAATAAAGTAAAAAGCTACATAGAAATACGAGAATGTCTTATATTTTGAAACAAAACAAAACTTCTAAAACGACTTATATTATGAAACGGAGGGAGTATTTGATTTAATTTTATTAGTCAAAACATTAAAATAATAAAGAAAATTTTGGAAATTCTACCAAACATTTGCATTGAAAACTTAAAACGACAATTAATTTGAAATGGAGGAAGTATAATTGTAAGTATATATGATTTACAAAATATATATTTCTTTCATTTCAAATTAAGTATTATTTTATTTTTTAAAATTTGTTTTATTATAAGTGTCGTGTTATATTTCCAATACAAGTTTTAAATAAAAAAATTTAGATTATTTTTATTAGTTTAATAAAATGGCCGATGAAATTGTTTGCCTATTTTTTTAATCTGCATGTAAAAATCTCAAACAACACTTATAATAAAATAAAGAAAATTATTTATAAAACCTATTTTAGTCGCTCTAACCGATAGTTATTTTTTGTTAGATTCAATTTCCTTTCATTTCAAATTACTTGATGATATAATTTTTACTTAAATGATATTTTGGAAAAACTCGTAAATAATCTCATGTTTCGACAAACAAAAAAAAACATGTTTTCACGCGTAATTCTACAAGGAATAACCGGTTTAAACGGTAGACTAGACGATGTTAAAAAAAAAAAAAAAAACCGGTTAAAACGGTAGACCAATGGATACGAGGAGTGGCGCGTGAATGCAGACACGTAAGAAACGAAAAAGTGTGGGTCTTGCCGATGTGATTATTACTCAATAGATTTATTTTTATCTTTTTTGTATTCTAAAAAGCTCCTCGCGGCTTTTCTTGATTTTTAACTTTTAACGGCAACTTGTCTTTTTCCATTATTAATTGTTTTTTTACGGGAAAAGAAAATTTGTGATCCTCCTGACACAAAATTTTACATTTCGCCTAATTCTATTTTGACTTGGACGTCTTGTCGTCGATTCTTTTCATATTACACTTGCAATAGTTAATTCACTCGTTATTTCTAGTTAGAGCAGGAGCATTGGAGAGAACCTCTCTGGATCTCTTACATATATTAGTTTAATAGATTTTGTAAAATTTAATTTTTATTTAAATTTTAAATTTGAAAGAAACTTTATAATATGTGTCAAGTGAATCTCTAGAAATGTTCTCATAGTCTCTAAAATGAGAAACTCATTTTATTTTCTCTCATACTTTCTATTATATTTTTTCTTTTTTAATTAGTAAAAGACTTACTGAAAAACTCTCACTAATCATGCTTTTATATCAAATAGCTTTTAGTAAAAAAAATTAAAGATTAATTTAAGGACCAACTATAATTAATTTACTCACTGCTATAAACTAATATAAGTCTATGACACATTTACTAGTACTGAACACGCAGTTTATAACTTTTTTTTATTTGAGCGCATTTACCAATGTGAGAGAACATATTCACGAATGTGATATTTTATACTGTACTGAGTATTTTTTTTTTCTAATTTAATATTCCCACGATTAGTAAATATAATAAGCTAACGGCAATTCCAATATACTTATAGTTATAAGTTATAACCTAAAAAAAATCTTTGTATAAAAAACAGCGTGAGCACATACTTTCACGTAGATGGAGAATATAAGATGAGGAAATGCTCTGAGGGAAGGATAAAACCAACAGAAAGAGACAAAATTAATGGAAATTTTTCAGAGTTAATAAAATAATTAGTTGAATAAATTGAGAAACAGTAAAAAGCAGGAAAGTAATTTATGAAGAAGAAAATTAAAAACATTTTAAATTAGTAATAACGCGTAAGAAAGAAGCTTCGAAAATAAGCTGACACAAAGCATACGTCAGCAGAGAGTTTGCTTCTTCTCCGACAAGTCATCGGTCATCAAATCCCGTTAACTATTTATTGCTCCACGCCTCCACACCATTAATTCTTCTATAGTTTTGTTTCTATAATATAAAATTAATAAACTCGATATTTAAAAAAATAAATAAACTGGACATACATATAGTTCAATGGAAAAGTCGGAAATTGGTTAAGAGGATTCAAATATGTTAGTTGAACAAATAGTACAGAACAACTGA
Organism: Barbarea vulgaris; assembly: GCA_963667165.1. Classification (NCBI taxonomy): domain Eukaryota; kingdom Viridiplantae; phylum Streptophyta; class Magnoliopsida; order Brassicales; family Brassicaceae; genus Barbarea; species Barbarea vulgaris. The sequence goes on along the minus strand of OY763891.1, from coordinate 16,312,379 downwards.
CGGATAAATAGAATAAATGCAATGAAACAAATTCAATGATAATTATTAAATTTTAATTAGTCTTCTTAGTATTTTGCTAGATCTAATTTTTTTTTTTTTCCCAATAGAACGGTACTGACTGATAAACTGAACTATTTTAGGTTTTATAAAAACAAAGTAGAGAACACACCAAAAAGAAAATGAAGGGCACCTTTACGTAACATATGTTTTAGGTCAGCGGATGTGCAACCTAAAACTATAACTTAATACAGCAAATAACCTTTTTCTGATGATGTTATTATAAAGAGCAGTAAAAAAAAGATATCTTGTAATTTCTGACAAAACTTTTTCACATGCATAAAAGATTAAGGAAAAACAACATGCTAGTAATACTTTGGAAGAATTTTAGTCAGAAAATTACTTCTGGAGAATTTTAATGATGATAATAAAAATAACGATTAAATGATTTTTAGTTAAAAATGTTTTCATTATAATTTTTTTTCCGGCTCTACTGCAAGAACCACACCAGTCCAAATAAAAATTATGTTTTTTTTTCTTTTTCTTGAACCATTAAGTTTAAAATTATGTATTCTTGAACCATTAAGTTTAAAATCACGGTTAATATTATGTGTTATTCATTTAATGATTTGCTATTCGTTATTAAAAGTAATCCTTCACAAAAATTTAATAGATGTTAGCAGAATTATAAGTATTTTAAAGTTAAAAATACAAAACTTAAAATCCAATAGTAAATCTTGTTTTTTTTTAATCAATTTTTTATACAGTAAAAAAACAAATTCACATGTTTAATTAATTTTGAAATAACTAAAAAAGAATCAAATCATATGTTGACAAACAACACAAAAGGGGACACAACAAAAAAACAATCAAATGCAAGAAACATATAAGAGTCAAGTCAATTTCTAGACAACGAGCATACTTCATAGATTAACTGTATCTTGGTTCTTATTATTTCGCTACTCATATTCGATAAATAAAAAAAGCTATTCAACATCCTGATTTCGTATCTTTCGTAAATTCTAACGAATCAATCGTTTTTTCTTTATATTTTACCCATAAACCCAAAAAAAAAAATCCAAATCCTTTCTCTATCTCAAATTTTCGATTCGATTAAAAAGTAAAATTGATATACACTTATGTGGGGGAGGTGGGGTTTACACGCTTTTCTCAGAACATAACCTTTTGTGTTCGAGGAGAAGGCAGTGTCATGGTCATGGACCCATACGACCTGGCCCGACCCAAAGCGCAACACTGTTAAAATCGTATATCAAGCAGCTATTTATATGACACGCGCTTGATCCAACGGCTACGAATGTTGTGGCATTGGCACGTGTATTTTTTTTAACGCGCTATTAGCTGTTTTATTTTCCTTGCCCTCATGTCGGTTGCTTCCAACTCAAGCCATATTCAGTTAACACGTTACTTCGTTTTTTTTTTTTCACTTCATAGATTAATGAATAATATTTTGGACCATCAGTATGATTGTATGAGTGATTAATTATATATTTAGACGATAAAATTCGATGAAAATTAGGAAAACATGTGTTAAAATGCTAATTTGGTAATACTTAAACCGAAATTTTTTATTATGCTAATGTTACGTTGCTACTACTTATACAGTTATACCATCGATCCAATTCAAACTGTACATTTCAGACATACGTACCAAACGCACGTGTGAGGTTTTGTGTGTAACGCGTGCACTGTTTTTTTCTGTACGAAGAAGATTATTTGTGTAATTTGTAATTAAGTGACTGTAGCTTGAGATGAGATGATATATACACAAATGAATTAATGAAAATAATGGAAACCAAATTTCATTAATAAAAAAAAGAAATGGGTTGACATGGTCCACTCGTAAAAAGTTTAGCAGCCGCAAACTAAGGACGTACGTCCACACAATCCCTTTTCTTACGTTTTACTTACTTGAAAAAAAAAAAACTATTTCATAATTCGCGTAATAGTGGATACAATACTTTCTTTGTTGTTAATGGGTTTAAAGTGAATACAAAGTATTCCTTCTTTATTATATTTCTATTTTATATACACATATCAACATCTATATGCAACTATTATATATTTGATCCACAAGAGTTTTATTCGAACGACTCCAATTCGTACATAAATTACATATATATTATGGACTATAGTATAAATTATTCTTTTCCAAAAATAAGTATATTTAAAAAGAAAATCAGAAAACCAAACGGTGGTCAGGTGGTAAAAGAGCTAGGAGCATGGCGTCAACTTTCTATCGAAAACTTTTTTTTATTTTCGTTTAGCCAGTCAAAATAGTGTTGTATATTATGCCCATTATAAAATTTAGTTAGCAAATCATTCGATATTAGTATATTACACTCGCCTGTAAAAATGAGTCAGATCGATTTTAGTTTGCATTATCTCTTGTTATATAAAAAAAAGTATACTGACTAATATATATCTTCAAGTATATACTGACTAATATCTTATCTTTCATTCACACACTCGTATGTAAGGGTGGTGCGATTAGTTAGACTAAAAGGGTCTAATACTTCAGTATGTTATTTGAAAAAACATACTATTTTAGTGCCTTACTAACTTTAATCTCTCTTTTCAAAACTATATTTATATATGCTATATATATAGATATATAGCATGTATGTCGTATACATGTGTGTGCACATGGGACATGGATGAGATCGGGGTTTGTTAATTTTGAATTGTAGAGTTATTATATTACCGGGAATAAAATTATTGCTTTTAAAACTCAAACAAATAAAGAAATAGATATGATTGACCAGAGGATCATAGCTAGCTAACTGCTAAAGTTCACGAGACCAGATCTAAGAAATTGTATATATTTCACTATGCATAAGACGAATTAGTCAAAAGTCAAAGGTGTTGACCATCAATCGTTCAACCAACCAAGCTGCACACTTACTTCACTTGGGTCGAGTTGTCCTAAATAAATACATATTTCGGTAGCAAGTGATCACTACAAATATTTTTCTTAAAACTAATCTTGATAATTTTCCCAGCCTCGTATCACATTTTAATTCTTAACTAAAAAGAATATTCTAGCATTCCTTGAAATAAATTTTTAGGTAAACTTTTACAACTTTAATTTATTCGAGCAATAATAATAAAAAAGAAAGTTTCAAATTCAGGAGAAGGGGGTGTGACATGTAATAATATCCTTTGACAATTATTACAATTTCAAAAACCAAATGCTCAAGGTTAATTTTATAAAAGTTTTGAAAACACTGTCATGTCACTTGTCAATGTTGAAAAGAATAAAGGACAAAAGAGTTAGCTATCGTCGGTCCAAGCCAAATGAGCCATGTGTGCATTCGTATAATTATAAGGTCCTTACGTAAAAAATGTATTGGTTGACTTAGAAATCTGATGTATAAATTTTGTAAGGAAATATATAGAAGGATATATATGATTATATGAAACTGACATCGATCGAAGATCTAGCAAACCTATTTTTGTTTTTGTTTTTTTTTGTGTGAAAAAGCTTAGCAAACCTACTTAAGATAGAGAGATTTTCGAGATTCAATTTTTCGAATAGTGGTCAGTGCTACGTCTGAAAGAAACTGAATACCGACCTAACTAACCAGACGATAAATACAACTAAACTAATATTAATTGGTTTCAGACATAAAACTTTTTCTCCTGCCGATCCAATGAATCTTTAAAAAACAAACAAAGTGTGATGTTTGTATATTGGTATATTTCAAGTATCAAAATGATATAGTTGAGTAGATTTGGTAATACGGATAAATAATATATATGTAGATCTGAAATCAATTATATATTGTAAATTAGAAAAATAAAGAATATATGGAGAAGAAGAAGAATAAAGGTCAAGATTCGTTCTGAGTAAAATGCAGGAGGCGGGAAAACAACCTGTTGACTTAGAAATGGAGTTTTGTTATTTTCAAGTGAGAACATCAACCGATGATTGCGGCCTCGCTGATTTTTAGTTTTTTTTTTTCTTTCTGTTATTAACGAGAGGAAAATAAAATAAAATATATAGTTATTTGTTTATTCCTAATTTAATAATAATTGAGGGGTGTCCCAAGGAAAAAAGATTTATAATATAAGGAAAAAGGAAAGAAAAGAAAAAGTCAAAGTCAACAGATTAAAATGGAATATTGTAACGCAAAACCCTAAAACGCGTTATTTAGTAAGAAAAAGACAAAGTCACTTTAATAACAGAGAGGGGACAGACAGCTGCTACTGCTTGCTTCTCCAAAATCCCCCTCGTTTTCCGTGTACGTTTCTCTTCTTCTCCTATTTTTCGATAACGATATATATCTACAAATCTATTTTCTAATATTTACAAATTTTTATACATATATATATGTCATTTTTTAAATAGATTTGTCCATCTCATTTCTCTACATGGATTATGAATATTTGTTTTGTCTGTATAGTTTCAATATTTGTTAGCTGTTTTTGAAGATATTATGGTTAGTTATCATCACATTACATTATTTTTCTCTATATGCAAAACCATTTACATGTTTATTATTTTATTCAATTATTTTGATTTATGTGTTTTATAGTAGATGATATTTTGATTGAATTTATATTTATATTTATTTGTAATTAATTACCAAATTATATAAGTAAATTTGACTTGATTTTTGTTTGACAAAGACAAAAGACCATTTCTTCTCTTACAAGTAAAATAAAATTATAGTACATTTATTATCAGTTTGTTATTGACAAAGACAAAACATCATTTCTTCTTTAAACAAATTTTTTTTATAATGCATCATTTCTTATGAAGCATATGGAATACATTGTTATTCCAAATCAAATAACCATATTTTTCATCACATCAATTTCTATTTTCTAACTAGATTTTTTGAATTGAATAGGTTTGGTTGATCCAAATTGAACACCACTAATTTCAATATAGTTTAAGTCATTGAAAAGATTTACAAAATCAATGCTTGGATGCGAATATTTTATGATTCCTTAACTCTTAACAATTACAAAGGATGCACTATCATCTCGATTATACTCCATCTGTTTAATATTAAGTGTTGCTTAATTTTTTCACATATATTAAAAAATTTCAACTATACTCTTTATTGATACACTACATAATTTTATTTTTCTTCTTAATATACTAAAATGACAAGGTTAAAACTGAAAATTTGTCAAAAATATTACATTAAAAATCTAAGACGAAACTCAACTTAAAACAATAATTTAACATTGGAATGATACTTAATCTAGAACATATAGAGTATATACAATGTATATAATAATAGTACCGTATTAGTCAAGTCAACTCGAGTCAATTCGAATCCTAAATATGTCTAATTGCATCCTACGTTGAATACTTGAATAAAATAGGGAAATCACCCAAAAATCACAAATTCTTTGAATTGTAAAGAGGGTTGAAAATTCATATCCGTATATTAAACCAAAAAATGTCTTTTTGTGGGAGACCTATAAATGCATCTACATGTCATTATCAAGTATCAACATATACATTATAAGTATATAACCTAAATTTTCTTAACAAAAAAATATATAAGATACCACGAATTCCCAAACTATTATTTTGTACGCAATCACCAATGTACATAAATTTCAGGATCGGATTTGGGTACAATTATGTAATCGATGCCAGTGTAGTAGAGAGAATATTGGCGAAAAGAGTGGTTTGAAGGAGGAAAAATATGAAGGAAATGTTTGGAGGAAAAAACAGAAAAACGAAATTAACAAAGAAAATAGTTGTTCAAAAATTGAAAATAAATGAACAAATAAAAAGAAAAGAAGTGAAAGTCAATAAGTGAAATATGGACCATCATTAATTGAAAGGTCTATTTTCTAAGGGTCAACACAAGCCCTAACCATCAACGAGAACTCTTCTCCATTTTCATTTTTCTTTATTTTTTGTTTTTTCACGTAATATTCTTTATTTGGAAACGACGGATATCTCAAAATGTTACTTGCTAAAGCATTTTACAGAAAATGATGATACATTTTGTATAAAAAGGCGCTGAATAATTATCTATACCCAAATTATTTGAATATCGATCTTTTTTATGAACTGAACAAAAATCACTACTTATAAGACCGAATCATCAAATAAGAACTTTACTATGTTTTTTTTTTTTTTTTTTTTTTTTTTTTTTTTTTTTTTTTTAACTTTACTATGATTTACTTATAACGGTTGGATGAATCCTCACAAAAAAAAAATCCCAATAAAATGTCATATCAGTGAAAAGGAAAATTTAATATTGCGAAAAAAAAATCTTCTTTCAAATGAAAATGCACTAATGAGAAAAGCTAATAATTAAAAGGTTCGATCTGATCACTTTAGTTTCACATTTCCACTTTTCGCTGCTTAGATAACCAAAAGCATAAAGCCGTCACCAATATTGAACCTAAATTTCCAAGAAAATGACACAACTTGACTTTTGGTAATTTACTCATTCTTTTACTTCTAGAATCATATCTTATTTATTTATAAACAGTTTGAACATTTGATCAAGATCATCAGATTATGCAAATAGTTTGATATAATCCATCACATCCTTAAACAAGTAAGAGTACTTCAATCCGCGAGAAACACAAGCTGGTCCAAAACTCGACAGATATGTAGCGAAAAACACGAAATACAAGCGATGATAACAATGCTAATGTTCTATTCATAGGTTTGTCGCAAAACAAAATTTCATCAAGATAGCAAAGATTAAGAGTTGTTACAGACAACCGGTCAGGGCAAAAGGTGTCCCAATAATCATATTACCTCGTTTAAGCCCGCACGATTATAATTTGGATCCGTGGTTCATGACTCTGCAGCAGCAATAGCAGTAGGGGTAACTTGTTTAACCCTCCTTTGATGAACATCCCAGTTATAAACACGCGCAATTGTTACCTGTCCATCACCAAAATAATCCTAGTCAAATAAGATAAACTACTTTTTACTCAATCTCTTTTTACGGGTTGCTTAAATTGCGAATTAGGTTGTTTGAAAATGTAGTAATGTCCAGTTATGTAAAGCAAAATCAGGCCTCTACTTGATGCTGACTCGCAAACTGAAATGAGAATTAGATAAAAGTATCTCTGTACCTGAGTGACTGTGACTTGATCCCTCAAGAACTGTAAATCAGCTACAAGAACCTCCAGGCTGGCTTTAGCATTTTCCAGATTGTTTTTCAAAAGTGCTGTAGCCTATTGGAACAACAAAGACAAAAAAGAACTTATTCTATGGTCCCCTGTGCAAGAAGTTTATAAAACGTCGAAGAGAATATGTTTCCAGAGTAGTGGACCTCTTCACAGGAATATTCCAGCATGACATTTGCTCCCAACCACAAACAAACTGAATCCGTATCTTCAATACAGGCCCGCGAATATATTCCTTCAGAGACCTCAAAATCAGCTAAAAGCGCCTGCATTGTAAGATGAATTCGATATGAAAAAGAAAAAAAAAGACGAAGGACGCAAGAATCACTAAGTCTTTACATTAAAGCAACTATCTAATAAAAAAGATGAAACATTGTGCCCACTACAATCTATGTATCCGTTGATTCTTCCAGCGAAGCTAGAACTATGTTCCACGACAATACATGTTCTGCAGTCACCATCAAACACGACTTAAAGAGCCCATATGCACAAGAAAAGCTGATTGATATCTTCCTAACCAATTAACCTTGATCTTCAACAACAGACTTTCAAATACAAGCAGACTAACCAGGTTCTAAGAAAATGTTTTAAGTATGCCTGACTTACGAAAAAGATAAGAGGAAAATCTTCACATGGATTCATACATAAAAAAATTATAAAATCAAAGCACAAACCAAGTTCCACCTTATGAAATTAAAAGTCAGAATTCTGGATTGAGAAGTGCTAATAACATTCATATTTGTTCCCCATCCATCTCAAAAATAGCAGCAAGAGACCAATCACAACGAAAAAAGAAGAGCTTTATGCAAAACCAGAGAAGAAAGGCTATATAAGTATAAACCAATGAAAATGAACAACTACGAACCTCACCAGTACCCTTCCTTGCTTCCAAAGTAGCAACAACCTCTAAACATTTCTCAATATCTGGGATTTTAGCCTGCACATTTATCCATAAACTCTTAAGATAACTTGAACCATCATCATATATAAAACATCCACGGCAAGAGCTAGAGACTATAAGAGGAGAAGTGAAACCTGAAGATCCCTTTGTTGGGCAAGAAGCTTCATCTCAACAACTTTATATTGCTGAAGCCTAAACCACGGAACATAATATCACTAACGAGTACACGAAATGATTCACAGTATGAGCATGAATGAATCAAAGTAATGATTTTGGATTCAATAGAGAAGATCTGAGATTTTGAGCTTAAGAAGAACAAAGCCTAGATTAAATGCGTAGACTTAAGTGTTAAAATGAGAATTGGAGGTAAGAGGAACAGAAAAGGAGAAACCTTTCTTGATGAAAAGCGAGAGCAGAGTTAGGATCGAGGCCAGACTGAGAGAGATAAGTTTCGACATCTTGGATGAATTTGGCGGCAGGAATCCCTCTTCTCTCAGTCAAATCACCACCGCTTCCACTCGGAGAAGACGACGAAGACATGTGCGAATTCGAATTCGAATCGAAATCTCTGTTTTCCAATTTGGGGATTTAGGGTTTTAAGGCTTCAACTACGTTCGAGCCTGAGTGATGCCTTCGGACGAGAGAGTGATGAAACCAGCGACGGACCAAAGGGATCGTTAACACACGTCCACGTCGTCCAGTTTAACGGCGCCGTTTTGAAAGTGGCTTAAGCCCTCTCAGGCCCATTATTAATAAACTACAAACCGGCCAGTTCCGTATTAATAATGGACAGTGAAATTACACCAGTGGTTTGGTACGATTTATGTTGGTAGACCTTGGTTATGATTTATGTCGCAGATGTTGTGTTTTTGTATATTTTGTTGGGGTGGGCTTTCAGTTAAACTGAGTTCGGTTCGGAAAAGTCAGAGAAAATTTGGTTATCTAATACCAAGTCTGAATAAAAACCAAATTTAATTCGGTTTGATTCAGAAAATTTAAAACTCGAAAAATTTGGTTATACAAATATTAGACCCGAATAAAAACTAAACTTAATTCAGTTCGGTTCAGTTTGGAATTTGATTATTTTAAAAAATTGTGGTTAAAGTTTTATTAACTTTTAACATTTCAATAAAAGTTGGTGATGATGAGATGTAAAGGATCAAAGGATAGTAATTAATAATTGGACCTGTATCATAATAAGTATCTAACAATTTCCAAATTAATTCAACGATTTACCAAACCAACAATAAAGTATTAAGCATGAGACATGTTTAATTCTAAATTCATTCAAGTTTCAAAATAAGTAATTATACATCAATTCTAGTATTCCACTATAAGCAACTCATTGATAAAAATAACAAACAGATATCATTGAAGCAAAACCAATAATCAATTACTCTATCAAATACTCAGATTAGATATATTGAGGTATATACAAGAAAATGTTTGATTTTCTACTGCTTATACCATAAAAAATTGGTAGGAAATGATAATTTTCTACGGTTTTCCTACCAAATTTGTTCGTAAAAAATGTCTCCTAGGAAATCGAAAGTGGTAGAAAATTCATACGAAAAAGTTTGTAGAAAAGTGGTAGGGAAATGGAAGGAAACTTTTGATCGATTTCCAACGAAAATAATAGTAGGAAAAATAATTCCTACCATTTTACTCCAAAGAAAATCCAACCAATTTTCTACTGTAAGTTTGGTAAAAAGTATTTCCTACCAATTTCCTACATAATATTACCTACGATTTTTCTACAAAATTAATATAAAAGAATTAATTTAATTGGTTTCAATAATTATATCAATTACAAAAATTAAATTGAAAATTATGCAATAATCATTAGTTATCAATCTGAATAATATATATAAGAAATTGTTTTACAAAAAAAAAAAAAACAATGTTTAAAATTAATTTGATCTACTCCCGCATCTTTGTCTTCATCTACCCTTGGGATCGAGGGTTAACCTGGTGGACGAATGTTTGGAAACTTCTCGAGGTGTATAGCTTCAGCTTGTTGCCTTCATGTTCTTATCAAATACCACATATTTTCTAACCGGAGGCTTCACTAAATCGTCTTTCAAAAATCCCTAGTTCTACACTTGGTGTTACCAATCTTTCTCTTATCAATAGGATTCATTCTTCACCATCATCAGTATGTCTGCATTCAGTGGCGGACCTAGGATTATATTTTACCGGGGTCAAAAACATGATCTAAAATATATAAATATTAATAAAAAATTGTCAATAGTTAAAAAGAAAAAAAAAATCTTTTTTACATCGAACATTCTACAAAAGCACTCTTCGATTTTTCATATCCTGAAATCTTTTCGTCACAATCTCATTAGTGATAATCTCAAAAACATCATTTTCGACAAAACACACTAAACAATCATTTAAAATTGGGTTTACGAAAATATTTTGTGCTGACTAATTGGGCCTCTTTAAAATATGGGCTGAGAATAAAGGCTATAATTTTTTTTCCAAATGAATTTTAGCTTTTATGGTATCAATATAAATTTTGGGTTGGGTTCATTATAACAAATTATGACAAAACTTAAAAGCATTTAATTTTTTTCTAATTTTATGTGGTGTCAGCTGAACCCACATTATTGTTAGTGGGTCCGCCCTTGTCTGCATTGTTATCATAGAGAAGCAATTAATAAAAAATGATACAAAAATCAAAGATCTTGAAAACTCATAAAACAAAACTTTTGAAAGGTTTTGTGAATAAATACCTGAATGGATCAAACTGCAGAAGCAAACAAATAAATATAGGAGATAACATAAATTTAACACTACAATAGATGGAAGAATAAAGAAGCACACAAACAAAATCTTACAACGTAGAAGGAAAATCTATTTTTGGCCAAGGATTGACATGCACGGGAACAAATGAGTTAAGTTTCTAGAACAAGTTTGTTTGTGTAAATGATATATATTGTGATGTTCTATAGTTATTTAAAAAAAAAACAACCTCAAATAATATAGAAGAAACTAATACATCATGAGTTTTGAACAAACTAATACATCATATAGTTCCAAAGCAGAAGATAGAAGCATTGTCAGAATCTCCGGTTTGTGATGAAATTGCTAAAAGTTCTGATATTCAAATCTTTTCGGTACATGTAGTTGTCCCCTACATCATATACCTACAAACATTTTTTTTAGAAAAATCAGAATATTATAAAAAAAATTGTTTAAAATGTATATGGATATAATTAAATACTTACATGCCCGCCGAAGTACCGGCTACTGACCAACTATGCATAAGTTGTAGATGCTCGGACTCTGACATTTCTATGGTCGTATAAGTTTTCTAACAATTGTCCTGTAGTGAAGCCAGCGAACATCATGTACTCTACAACCAATGGAAATCAACATTAGTTTCAATACGGGGACTGGTATTTCCGAAATTCCACCCGAAACAGAACGCGCGTAATATTTCCCTCGTGACATTGGAGTATACTATAAAAAATATGGCAAATCTGTATATGGTTGTTTATTTATGGCATATGTTTCCAAATAGCATTGGATATTGCACAGAGATTGTAAAAATAGCATATTATATATTTAATGATACACAATTTAATATTATATCATATTATATGTTTATGTGACACGTAGATTAGAAAAAAAACATTTTGTTTGAAATTTTACAACCGATGTGTTTTGCAAACCTTGCCATCATAATACAGTATAACCTCTATAAATTAATAGTCGATAAATTAATAATCTCTCTAAATTAATAAATTATCCCGATCCCGAGTTGGGCAGATATAATAATTGACACATTTCGATAAGATAATAAGATAATAATTTTTTTGAAATCTCTATGTAAATATATGGTCCCTTTAATAACATAAATTAATAATCATATAAATTTATTGTATACATATAAGATATTTTAGTGAAATATGATTCTAATGTTGTTTATTTATTCGTAAATTTGTAAGTTTGTTGGAGTTTATCTCTATTTTTTTTTAAATATAAAAATATATGATATTATCTTCTCAAATTGCATCAAAAATTATTAATTTTTTATATATATGCAATGATTATTTCCAAATGTATAAATGCATTAAAACACATAGAAGTATTGTCTTCATTTTTCTGCTTTTTATATAACATTTTCTGAAATTCGGAAAAACTCTCTATAAATTAATAATTATTAATTTAACGATAAATTAATAATCTCTGTAAATTAATAAAATTCTCTGGTCCCAACATTATTAATTTATAGAGGGTTTTACTGTATATTTTATTAACTCAAATTTTAAAAGCAAAGCAAATTTTCTTTAATCAAAATTCGAAGATTATAACCTCTCTGCACAAGCTAGCTTTTTAGGTGTTGCTACCAAACCTAAGAGTTTTTTTTTAATGAAGTTTGTATGGATATATTGTTTCTTAGTTATAAATAAGATATACAAGTTTAAGCCATCTGACTTACTTGTTCAGCTCGATACAATATTTTTATGCACTATATGAATTATGAGACAAAGATTTCTTAAGAGTCCTCCAACAACATGCCTGATTCATTCAGGAGGTTAATGACTTCCAAAACTAGTCTACTAACAAGGATTATGGTCTGATGCTGTTCAGCAACGATTCAACTATATTAAGTAGTCCATACACAAACGTGAATTGTGGTCTATGCAGTTCTATTACAGGGAGGATGCAATGACTTTTTCTTGAGAGGATGAAAAGTAAAAGGATGGTCCTAGAGTCGTGCCCAAGTTCATAAGGGTCTAAGGAGAGTTTAGATATCGGGTCTTTTCAATATAAATAATTTGTTTGATAAAATAAATGTAATATAATTTCCAAAACAATATAAATTATTTAAAAAAACAATAAATTTTGGGATTTTTTTTTATTTCTTTTGCTTTGTAATTGTAGAACTTAAATCAGAAAGGTCTTTATAAATTCACAAAACTTGGTTTTTCAATTTGAAATTCTAATTTTCTTTTCGATTTGAACATGGAAGCTTAGCTTGGCTTGTAGTTTTTAGTATCTTTCTTAGTATCTTCACAATGAATAATTGAATATACACGTCTACCTATATAGGCTTCATGGAGAAACAACTTATGGACAATGCATATAAAAAAAAGAAAATGAATAAAAATATTCACATAACGTACCATAAAGTTGATAACCACTATATTTTACTGTTTCCTTTTCGTAAAATCCATAAACAAGGTTTCATTTTCTATATGTATTGTCCATAAGTTGTTTCTCCTAAGCATATATAGATGAGTGTATTTTCATGGTTTATGACTGTCGTCTATATATCGTTATGTGACAGATTTAAAAACTGAAGATCTAATCATGGGCAAGTATTTTTCATCTGATCTTGGTTACATAAGTTTATCTTAAAAATATTCCACTTCAGCTTATATTAATTCTGTTCTTGAATGTTATTATAGTGGCTTCTATGCGTTGGAGATAAGCTACTCAGACCTCATGGAGAACATTTCAGTAACGGAACAAGCACTTTCGAGATCGGTCATTCTCTTTTTAGAGACAAGTTCCTAACGCGAGAACTAACTTGGTAAAACCAATACTCAAGGTCCACAAAATCCATGAACCTCCCCTGTTACATAAGTGAATCAACATGTGGTATGATGCTTCTTTAAAGCGAGCTTAAGAGCATTAGGCCTCCCAATCTTCTTAGCTCTTTTCGCACAAGCAAAGGGCAATCATGAAGAAGCTTTTGGAACACATTATCAAGTTTAAGCGAATCAATAACGAGACTCTTAAGAGCCCAAAGAAAAGCATTCTCAGGGAGAAGATCAATTGTAAAGGGAGTGCCTAGATCTAACTTAACCACCGTCTTGCAACTGAAAACCTCAGAAGGAAGTAAATATCAATTTTTATCAAGTTTAAGCACCAAGACACCACGCTTCAACACATTACATAAACAGCGATTTGCTTGAGCATACTGAGTTTGATCAATACCCTTTGTACAATTTAGAGAAAAGGTCTTAACGCGGGAACTAAGAGGCAGAGCCAAGACTTCATCTAAGAACTCTGTCAAACTCTTTTGATTCTCAACTGTGGCATCATCAAACTCAAGATTTGGTATGATGGTAAATAGATTCTGCCACTTCTTTGAGAAATCCGATGCAAAAACAGCTTCCTTTGCCGAAATGAAAGATACCATGTGAAAACGATATCATTCGGTAGATTGCTGAATCTATCCATCACTTTGCTGAATTTGATTCAAATAAAGTCTCAAACACAAAGTATCATCACCCACTATATTAAAAAAACGTTCACATTATCAATATTGTGGAAACAAAAATAGTTTCAAAGTGGAGATATATACACTGATTTAAACAGATATAGAGAAGCAAAGTAGCCATTAAACTTCCACAACTACTTTAGTTATAGACGCAAAAAGACTGAAGAAAAGTTATAAGCTTTGAGTTTGAGAGGACATACATACGAACAAATATGAGAAGCAAAAACCAGAAGTAACACACAAAGGGGAACAAAAGAGATGATTACAACTACTTTGGTAAAACTATGAGCAAGTTTTGGTCATCCAACACTTTTTTTTGAAATCCACTTCTCATACAAGTAATCACTCACCAGGAGCTGGACATTGCAACTTGATATCTTGATGTAGTCTTCTATCATCTGCAAGATAAGTTTAGACACTTCAGGGAATCTAAGCTCTGTAGGATCATTCTCTTCAATATAGATCTTTATCTCCTTTAAACTCGGAAAATAGTCCAAGAAATGCTTTATCATGTACATCTCTTTCATTGTTCCTCGAAACCCTTGAATCTCTATCATATTTACTGGACAAGACATGAGCGAGTGGCCTTTGTCCTCCCTAGAAATGCAGTCACAAGCATCCCCACATTTATCTGTCTCATAGTGCAAAAGACCCTGAAACCATAAAGGAGACAATAAGGTATTCAAAGTATGAATGAACTCAATCTTTGTATATGTTTTGGCAAATGAGTAGTTTCAGTACCTCAATGACTAGAATTTCTAAATGTGGACAGTTCCTTAGAAGAACTGGCATTGCTTGCCATCCTCGATCCTTGTCACTCTTAATAGATAATGACTTGAGGTTGTTGAACACTGGCATCGTTTCACAGCATAGAGACATCACCTAAAAACAAGAACAAAACACAACTAGACATTTTGCAATTACATGTTTCAAAACTAGACCGAACAAACATGAACTCTATGCTTCAAGTATTGAAATGAAGTAGTGGTTTTCCTTCTTTTATTTCTTTGAGACCAGCTGAATAAAGAGAGAGATAGAACATATAGGAAACTGACCTCGAGAGTATTAGCAGACAAGTGAAGATACGGAACATGTTTTATGCCATGAAAGAGTTTCCACACATTAGCAAATCCGAGAACAACGTCTTGCTCAAAGAAAAAACGACCACCATCTGGATCTCTAACTCGCAGGACGTGCTCTTCAGTTAATAAGAAGATGATTCGAGCATCAATTAAGTTTTTCATATCAACCACTGGATAGTCCGGCGCGACATATCCAGTGTACTTAAAGTAAACGAGACTCGGTGTATCAATGGAAAAAGTGCCGAAACTGTCTTCGTCAAATATTGTTAGGGTACTGAGGCTTGCATTTGATACATTCAGACCATAATCTTCCCAGGTTACATTAACCAGAACTAATTTCTCAAGAGTAGGCAAAGCACGAATAAGCGTCTCAAACTTATTAACACAAGCTGCGTCAATCACGAGTGTTTTAAGCATCGGTAAGAAAACTCTCCCAGCAATCCAACCAATCTCAATTCCACAGCCTATTTTCAGATGAACTAGGGTCCAGCTCTCAATAGCGTTTGGAGACAACAAATACTTATCTTCATAATATTCGTCATCATTTAAAATGATTAATAGATCAAGGTCGGAAACACCACGGGCCAACACATTACTTATCCAACCATCTACACGATTTGAATCAGCCTTAGTTAAACTTCGACACTTGAAGGAGACTTTCTTAATGGTAGAATTATCCTACAGTGCCAATACCCTATCCACAAAAGCCATGAAGCTCTGTATAATTTCGGGCCTATTCCGCTTACCCACTTCGGGATGCAGAAACACAGAGTCATCAATAACAAGATTAGGTACAAAAGCAAGCAGATTACGCCATCTCTTAGAGAGAACAGATGTCAAAGCAGCTTCCTTTGTGGTAAGATTAGACAATATATTACCAAGAACCTCATCTGGTAGACTACTAACACGATCCATCTTCTCTACAACCAAAGATGAGATATGTTAAGTTTACAAATCTCAAAGCTTTTCACATAATTACCAAACAGTTCGGATATACAAACACAGAAATCTAATAACTTTTCCCCTAATTCCAATTAACAACTCCAATAGGAATCAACCCAATGAAAATTTTAAACTAAGAAAACCCAAAAGAGAATAGAATCAGTAGAAGCAAAAAGAGACGATGAGAAAATTTCAGCATTTACCTCGTTACGAACGGTTAATCGAAGGCCCAAAAATTTAGGGATTTCAGTGAGATTTTGTGAGTGCTTAGTAACTGGTTTCTATGGCAGAAAGGAAAGTCTCAGACTTTTCAGTTTTACAAGACATTCAAAGCCATCTGAGAGGCAGAAACATCCATGTTTAAGAGGAAGACGACATCAACCAAATCAAATTCAGAGTCGGAGTCGAGTTTAAATTTTGGTTTAAAAGTTAACCGGTTAAATCTGGAAATAAACCGGGTCCAAGTATGGTTCAACTTAGCCCAAGTAGAGTGACACGTGTTCGTTTCAGTCCTTGGATCAGAAATTTTTATTAAGGTTCAAAGAAAAAGTATTTCAAAATTCAAACCCCCAAAAAAAAAAAATCACACAGTAGCAGTTGGCGCTAATTTTCATTTTCTTCCCCAAACCTCCTCAACCGTTTCTCTTCATCAATGGCGATCAAATTCGCTTCACTGCTTGCTCTCTTCTTCTTCTTCAATGCAATCTCAAATTCCCAATGTGCAGGTCCGTTTCTGTTTTAGTTCTTCTCCACTGTCATTTATTAGACGCGATTGATTTTGAATTTTTTCTGTAGATGAATCTGGGCCTCCGAAATTTTCTTTCAGTTGGTTGGATGATAAGAACAAGTTCAAATCTGGTGAAACCGCTGCAATTATGATCAAATTTCTGGGAAATTTTGAAAACCATGGCAACGCTTCATTGGGTCAGAGCGCATTTAAGCCTACAGTTACTGTGAATGCGAAAATTGGGAACAGTTCGTACATTTCTGGGGTTTCGTTTGATCTTAGCAATTGGAAGATTACTTTTACTCCAATCATGGTTGGGATCTTTAATCTCATTATAGACGACGAGAATTTCAAAGTCCTTGATTCGTCACTCCATTTTGAAGTTGAACCAGGTTCGTTTTGCCTGGAATTGAACCCAGGTTTAGTTGTTTAGTATGATGAGAGTAATACTAAAAAAGATTGAGTTTTGATTAGTATAGTTTTTTTGTGAAGGGTTTATGTATCCATCAGTCTGTGTTGTTTCTTGGATGGGTCTTACAAACGTGTTTGAAGCCGGGATGAATGCGGCGATCTTGATTCTTCCCAAAGATGCATTTGGAAATAACATTTCGTTTTCCGGGAAGGAAATGGAGTTGCAAGGGTTTTCGTTGTCTCTTCTTTATGAAAATGGTTCATTTGCTAGTATTCTTAATATCACACACATTACATGGATTGAATCTGGTTATGTTTCCGTTGAGTTTGTTCTCGTTACCGCTGGAAAATTCTTACTGCTTGTTGAGAAAGAGAGCCAAACATTGAATTGTGTTCCACTACCTCTTGAGGTGAATTCAGGTGATTGAGTTTTGTTTTTCTTAAACGTTTCAGTTTCAGAACCTTTAGAATGATTGGATTTTTAAGCTGAGTGCTTATCTTTTTTTCATACATTTGTTGGTTTTGTGCAGGACCTTTGGATGTTTCCAATTGTGTGAGTATATGGAAATCAGAGTTAAACACATGGCAGATATTTTCAGAAATGGAGATCTTTTTACACCAGAAAGATCGATTCGGAAACCTTGTTTCCGGATTTTATGAATGTGATGCTGATGTGGTGGAAAAAGAGACTGGTTTGTCCATACCGGTAGCAGATTTCCAGGTTAAGTATATAGAGCCAGGGATACAGTTGATGTCTTTCAGTCTTTCTGAACCAGGAAATTTCTTACTGACTCTTTCTGATATGAAGCACAATAAGAGCATCTCTGGTATGCCATATGCGTATACAGTATATATAGGTCAGTGTTTGCCTAAACTGATCAC
The DNA here is from genome assembly GCA_963667165.1 of Barbarea vulgaris. NCBI lineage: Eukaryota > Viridiplantae > Streptophyta > Magnoliopsida > Brassicales > Brassicaceae > Barbarea > Barbarea vulgaris. The sequence continues at coordinate 16,294,056 of OY763891.1, read as the reverse complement.
ATTGTATGATGCTATTCTTTTGTTCTTTGGTTAACGTTCTCTGCAGCACGTCTCTCATTTCGTCACTTGACAGGTTATTGTGATGGATCAAGAAGTATAGTAAATGGTTCAGGGATCAATGCTTCTACTGCTGGGGAGTCTCTTGGCTTCTCTATTTACTTGAAAGATGCTTATGGTTATCCCTCATCAGTTCAAGTGGATAGACTTCAGGTGCGAATCGTACAAGAGACTGATTCCTCATTTATTTTGCCTACCATTACGCCAAGAGAGTCCCTCAATGGTACAAACATATTTTGCCTGATTTGCTTACTTTCATGATTGGTTGATATCTTCACTTGTGGCTTATAGTAGTGAATGATTTAACAGGAACTGGATCAAGTTACCAAATTGCTACCCCCTTGTATGAGAAACATGGCGGAAGAGTAAGAATTATCAGCATATGTGCTTATGCATACCATATTAGGCCTGAAGAGTTAAGTGAGTTTCCTTCTTGCAGGCTTCTGGCACCCTAGTGACTCAAGCGAGTACTTTTGATGTGAATTATACTCTAAAAAGGAGTGGAATTTATAAAATCTTTATATCATCAGGAAACATCGTCCTCAATGGAGGCCAACCTTTCATCAAAGAAGTAAATGCAGGTATTATGCTCCCTACCGTAATTTAGAAAACTAGATACTTCCTTGTGTCTATCATTTTAGGAAATTTATGTTCTCCTTGTTTGTGAATTGTGATCAGCACACTACTCTTACTTCTCTCAGGTGAAGTGAATGTGGCAGCGTGCAGTGTGACCCTATTCAATGCAAAAGTGCCAACGGAAATCAAGAATGACATTGTGGTGTTGCTCTTGGACGAGTTCTATAATCCTGTACCTTCACATCCATCTCGGCTAAAGTTAGAGATCACCTCAGCTAACACATCAAGTTTCACTACATGGAACTTTGTCGATAATAATGATGGGACATATACTGGCAGCTATCTGGCCATGGAGGTCGGTACTTGCCGAATGTGCATATCCTTTGACAATAAACATATCCAACCTTGCCCCTTTGAAGTAAATGTGTATAGCAGTAAGTCAATAACTTCCTTTTCTTTTCACCATGATTCTTACTTTGCATGTTTTTGAGATTCTGCTACGATATAGATGGATACTTTCCAAGAGCCTATGATGATCCAGTCAATGTATGGGAAGATGAGTCCATCTCTTTCAAGCCACTGGAAAACGACTATTTCGCTGGCGACAATGCGAGCATTCTCGGTTTCTCACAAGTGAGTAGCATTTCTTCTTTGTGTTGCAGATAGTTAAATCATTTGACAGTTTGTTTTCCGGATGTTAGCCAGGTTATGGTTCCCTTCTCAGAGATGGAAACCTCCTTAGATACACACCATTGAAGGATTTTTCCGGAAATGACTCCTTTCTTTATACAATAGTTGATATCAATGGAAACTTAGCTGCAGCTACTGTATACATCTTTGTTCTTACTGCTCCTCCTCAGTTTGTCTCTTTTTCCGGCGGATTGCAAGCAACTGAAGATCTAATCAGTCCTAGATCCGGGTAAGTATCCTTCATTTTTTTCTAACTTACATAAGTTTATCTTTAATAATATCCCACTTCAGCTATAGTAATCCTGTTCTTGAATGTTACTACAGTGGCTTCTCTGGCTTGGAGATAAGCTACTCAGACCTAATGGAGAACATTTCAGTAACAGTACAAGCACTTTCAGGATCGGTCATTCTGTCTCCAATGCTGATGCAATTTAGACTGCCTTCAAGTGGAAGACTCTCGGTTAGCAATGGAGGTGAAGATGGAAGGATCTTAATCTTAGAAGGACAAATAGGAGTTATCAATCCCGCACTTCAGTCGATTCAATATCTCGGGTATATATGGAATCACAGATACTCAAATGTTAACATCATAAGAGAGTTTCAATATTCACTCTCTCATTTCAGTTTATAATTTTTTTTTCTTTGGCCCTGCTTGTCTCAGAAATGAGAATTTTGCTGGTGTTGATTCTCTTCGGCTGTCCACAAAGAACAAGAATGGGATCAATCATCTTGATGTTCCGGTTTTTGTTGAACCTGTGAACGATCCACCGTTTATAAATGTTCCTCAATATATAATGTTGGAGAGTAATGGGAGTGAATCGCTCATCTTTCACCCGGAAAGAGACAAGTTCAACTTCTCAGTTGGTGATCCAGATCTTACTAACTTCCCCGGTAATGTAAATTCACTCTTGATCACTTTAAACTAGCTACAATCGTTTTTTCTAGACTAATAGAAGCAAAATGTCAGGTGGTGAATCTCATTTCTTAGTAACGTTTTCTGTGGAAGTCACTGACGGGTTTCTGTTGACAAACTTACCATCGGAGCTTATAAACACAACAGAGCTAAAGTTCAAAAACATGTTCCAATGGCAGCCAATTCAAACTTACGCAGCCATTTCTAAACACGTGAATGTCGAAGCTAGTGGGATCAGGTTTCGTGGAACTATAAAGCAATGCAATGACCTCATGCAACAGCTGCTCCATCACGTAAAGTCACGCATTTCCTCTTTCAATTGAATGTTTTTTTTTGGTTTCTGGTATCAACATCACAAATATCGTGTAGGGAGGAGAGAATGGAGCTATCTTGAGGCTCAAACTGAGTGACATGGGAAACTACGGGTGCTTTCTTGACTGCACCGAGAGAATTTCATTGCCTCTACACGCGGAAGCTCACGTAAACCTCATCCGAAAGAGACCCTTGAGTGCCCTTGCAGCTCATGGTACGTGTATGAAATACTTGGAGCAGTTTTCATTCGGTTTGGTTTACTTATTTTTTTCAAAAATCTTGCCAAACTTGTATAACCAAAAGAACTATGGCTTGATTTTTGTTTTGTTCCACTTAGTTTGGTCTCATTTTGGATTGATTTTTAGTTTCTCGATTTGGTTAAATCTGGTTCTGTTTTGTTTGATTATGTTTTGAACAATAATGAGTCAGATGAGGTGTTGGAATCCTTTTTTTTATTTATTTAAGTTTGATTTGGTTTCAAACCTTAGATTGGTTTCTTGAAGCTGAATTATAAAGTATGGTTTCGTTTAGTTTTTAGTGCCCACCTCAAGTTTTCATGGTTCAAATAGTAGTAATACCTTTGTCATCACTTGGTTGCAGTTATAGGATCTGTGATTGTGGTGGAGTCTCTCGTGGTATTCTCTCTGGCTACTCTGCTTCTGTTCTTCACTTGCAAATGCACATTTCTTCTCGTAGACGAGAGAAGAAGAAGCGAACACAAGAATTCGCAGAAACCAACGGTAATCTTTTGTGTGTTTCCTACTGCCATTAGTGTCCAAACATAAAGAAATGGTAATTATCTATCTTCTGAAGCAGGACAATGTTGATTTACTAAAGATCGGTGTTTCAACAAAAACAAGTACTGGTCCATCAGCTGCAGAGGTATATTTTGGTGGAAAAGGTTTTAGTTGGTTTACATAATATACCTTCTTAGAGATGTACATATTTATGTGTTCGTTTTGGTGGTATAGACACGTCAGTGAAACTGGAGAAGGCTCGAAGTTGATAATCTTAGCCATCAGGCAAAAACTTATTGAAGGGCATTAACAAGAAAGCCAGAGATTGCTATTTGCTAAGCACATATGTTTTTGTTTTTTTGGTTATTATTACGCTTCTGTTTGTAAATAAATTGCTCACTGATTCTATGATTTATCTTTTTCGTTAGCTATCTAATTTAATATAGATAAGATAAAGGGACAAGTTTAGTAAAGATGTTTCCTTTTTTTTGTAAGTAGATCAAGACTAAGAGTGACAAAAACAAAACTCATGAATTTGGACTAGAAACTACAAATGCAAAACATAGAACCAGAACTCAAATTATATCAATAAACCAAAATTTTCAAAACCTAGTAGATATATAGAAAACAATTGAAACTAGTGCAAAATACAAACAAAAACATAGATAGAAACACAAGTCAAAATTATATCATAGATATGGAAAATTATTAATGGTGGGTAAGTTGTTGAAATAATCAGAGAAGTGGAGATCATCTTCATCTTTAAGGCCTTCAAAATAAGAGCACATCATTGTAGTATCCATGGAGACATGATCATCATCATCAACAGCTTCAGTTTTGGTCAAAAGACTCGCAGCAGTATCCTCAAAAGCAAAATCATCAAACGATATTTCAAAAGGCGTATCGAAATCAATGAGTTGGTCAATATCAATCTCTTGATCGTAATCCAAATCTCCTTCAGGTAAACCAATGTTGTTGTTATCCGTAACACAAAAGCTTTCACAAAGAGCGTTGTTCTTGTTGTCATCTTCTTCACTCTTCTCGTTGAAACAAATTGCAGAAAGAGTAGAAGACTGAAGAATTAGGGTTTCATCCGCCTCTTTGGTTTCGTTGTCAAAAACAACATCGATCTTATCCTTCTTCTTCAAGTCATCATCATCATCATTAACGAAAGCTTGATGATCTCTTCCATCATTATTATTGACGTTGCTGTTCAACTCCTTGACACTTTTCAACACCGTCCACATGGAATCGATGGCATGCCTCAGTTCTTCAGGATTCTCCGATCTGTTAAGGCTCTCATCTTCCCACCAAAACCCTAACCCTAGATCCTTCCGAGTCAAGCAAACACAAACGTCTTCCCTCGTCTCTTTGTTGTTTCCTTCGAGAACAGGGACAGGACGCTGTCCAGAGAGAAAAGCCGAGACAACGTCATCGACAGAGGAGTGTCCGAAGGAGTAGAAAGAGACGTTGGACTCGGAAGAAGGAGGAGTCGCTAAGATTGCGATTTGTGCGCCGGAGAGAAGACAAAGCTGAGAGGCTTTACTAAAGAAACCGTCACGGCGTTTCGTGAAAGTTGGCGCTATGGAAGCTTTCTTCACAATCTTCTCTATTGAAATCTTCTTCTTCGTGCCTCCTCTTTTCACCATTCTTGTTTTCTTAATTTCACAGACTTTAGAAAAACAGAGACAGAGGTTGAAAGGATTGTTTTTTTCGCTTGTAGAAAAAGCAAAGACGAGTGAAACCTCAGGTGAAGGCTACTCTCATATAAATAAGGAAATATGGAAAATCAAAACGAAAAAAAAAAAGGAAATATCGAAAACCAATTTCGGTTTAATATCGGTTCAAAGAAATCTTTATTCAGAAACAAACCACTTTATTTTAATTTCTAACGGTCATTAATTATTACTAAACCAGATTAAACCATCACTAAGTCGATACCATATCAAATGAATCACCGGAATTTCATACTGTTCGGGCTCAGTCACCTAGTTGCTTACCGATACAATAAAAATATTACACTCTACAACTTTAAATGTTAAAATGTTTAGTACAATTTTTAGACGTTAAAAATCACAATAAACTTAGAGTAAAACCATTTTTTCATCTCTTTACAAATCTATAAGTTAACTATATTTTTTGTTCCACAGTCACTTACAACATTCTTATCCAAGGGTTTTTTCAAGCTGGAGAGTGTGATATGGCTCAACAAGCTTTTAGTCAAATGTATTATTTTGGTGTCTCTCCTAATCTTTGGACCTACAACATTTTGTTAGATGACCTTTGTAATAACGGGAAGCTAGAGAAAGCATTGGTCATATTCCAAGATCTGCAAAAGAGTGAAATCGAACTTGATATTTTCATATATACTTGTATGATTGAAGGGTTGTGCAAGGCTGGTAAGATGGAAGATGCGTATGATATATTCTGTATTTCGAATGTTTGGGTCTCTTTTTATAACAAACGTTAATTATAGTTATGGTGATTTGACATAGTGGTACAGTTAGAAAGGCATTGCATCCTTGTCTACTGATTTAGTGGTTTCAGAGTCTAGATATATACATATGATACATTTAAATTGCTCTGTTACATTCAGAGTATAGCTAATGAAGAAGAACTTTCTCTTATTACATTTAGATCATGTTCTTTTTCTGTATGAATCTTTCGTTCCTTTTTTTTTTTTTTTGGGTTAATGGTTGATTAAATTGTTAAAGAATAAACAAAGTTTTGTACAGAGGCAGTGACTTTAAGATCACTAAGTACATTTGTAAAATGTTCAGCTAATGAAATGTATTTGCGTTCTGGCATTTTCTATTCATTGACTTCCGCTGGAGAGCCAACCATTTCAGAGGATCTTGATCACAACTTCACAAGCACTTTTCTTTACAATTTTGCTTTCTGTCTATAGAATCACATCTTTCTTTTTCTCGCATTGATGTTCCTGTGGCGAAAACCATTGTTTGTACATATGAGCAATTCTTTACATTCATCATCACTGAAATTCAAAATTTATGTACTAGTGGAAGTGGGACAGTACATGTATGTGCTGAGCAGATGATCCGCAGCAGATCTCCATATTCGGGGACCAGAACTATCACTTGAAAGCCAACTTGAATGGAGCTGTAATGGGATTTGCAAGTCGGTAAAGAAAATGAAGATTAGTCCATCAAGTATGTAGTGAAGGAGAAGGTAGCTGTTTGTAATACACTTGTCTAAAAGATATATCAATTCTCAATCAAAACATACACTAACAACTTTGGCAGACCCTAAAATACAGAATCCCTTAGTTATTGTGATTTATGAGACACTCTTGCTTAAGTTATTGGCTTTGTCGTCTTTGGTTAGATCATGTTAATGTAATCTTGAACAGAAGCAAAGACCAAATGAGTAAAGCAGGTTTGCTGATGATTAGGCAAAGCATTTTGAAGAGAATGAACTGCTGAAGTTGCCTGAGAGTTATATCAATATGTTCTCAAGCAATTCCTTAGAAGTGAAGTGGATGAGATATGGGTACGTACCTACCTAATCTTAATTACTTTGAACCATAATTTGCTATGTAGGATTGTTGTCACATCTCTGAAAATATAGAATTAAGTGCTTATGATGGTCATTATAGTTGAGCACTTATCTTCACATTAGCTAGAGTTGTGTATATGTTAATAACATAGCCATAAGTTTTGGATGGTACTACTACTACCCTTGTTCAATCTGTATGATTCTGAGTTTTATAGTGAATTTTTATATTTGTACAAGTTTCCTTATGGTCTTGATAAATTTTATATTGCTTGGCCATGATTTTATTTAAGCTCGTAAAATTACAATACCAACTATATTTAAAGTCGTACATTTAATTAACTACAGTGCAACATACTAATTTCTACACATTTCAAGATACCATTACCAAAGGATTTAAGTATAAAATGCTTCTAAACCACAAATCTTATAGCTAATTTAATTTAATTTAGTCTAAAATTACCTATTAGATAACCTAAAAACATCATCATAAAATATTAGTCTGTCAATATTAGAAAAGTTGTACTATACATAAAAAAAAAACATTAGAATGTAGAGTATTGTCACATTGTTAAAAAAAACTTATAGGACACTTTTCATACAAACCCTCAAATCTCTTTCATTTTGATCCAAAATCTTTTATATGTTGTTTTAGTCTCCTATTTTGTACTTTGTAGTAGTATAAAATCTTAAAACATTTAATCCAAATATTGGATATGGGCTTAGTTCTAAGTTTAGGGGTTAGTAATTGGGCTCATTATTGGGCTGTTATTTAGATTAATAAGGTTAAGAGGGTTAAAGATCAGAGTTAGTAATTAGAGAGTATCGTGACTTCGTTTTCTTCTTCTTGCTTAGCTTGTTCTTCTTCTTCTTCCTTAGAGTGTTTTAGCTCCATCCTTGTAACTGTAACAAAAAGCTCCGGTGTTTAATTCCGGTGAGAGAGTGGATTCGTCAGGGATTGTTGGATCCCGCCGAGACGTACGCTAAGTCACAATCATGGCTTAGGGGAACTCGTAAATCTCTTGTGTTTATTGTGTTTCTTTTATTATTCAAGTTTGATTCAAATCCGTGAGAATATGAGAGAGATCGAGTGTATTCATGAGATCAATTCCGCTTCAGAATACAACAATTGGTATCAGAGCCATAAGGCTTGAAGATTCACGGATTCGGCAAAGACTTGAGTTCAAGAACAATTGAATCAGTGACTGTTCTTGACAGATTCTATGGAAACGATGGAGAAAGGCTTTGGTAGAGAATCTGGCAAGTAAAGGAAGTTTCGATTCTGGAAAACAAGAATCAGAGATTCTCAGAGTCTGCAACATCGTGATTTAAGGAAGAGAAATCAGAGTTCTGGTTTGGTTAGTCACGAATTCGGTGAAGACTACAAATTCTGGAGATGTGTTAATTTAATTAAGAAGAAACCAGTGACATCGCGATTGAAGAAAGGAAGAATTGAAGGTTATGTAATCTGCGATTTCAAGAAAGGATTGAAGAATTCTGAGATTTTCAGAGTTGGAAGCAATTTGTTCTTGATCTGCTTCTATGGTTTCGTCAAGAGATCAAAGAATCAGAGATTACAGTGGAAAGTTTGTAATGGATGTGTTCGATTCTGGGAAAAGAAATCAGAGGTATTGCAAACGGAAAAGAAGAAGAAAGCTGGTGGTTCTTGTTTAAAGACACTGAGATTGAAGGAAGATTGATTCTCAGAAAATCTTGAATCAAGTGAGGTGATTCCCAATTGTGGGATTGAAATCTATTGCGAGTTGTGTCAAAAGAACTCGTAAGTCAAGACTGTACTTGAAGAATCAGAGATTTGATGAAGAAATATTTTATCAAAGATGGTGATCTTGGTCTGTTTGTTTTGTGTTTAACCAAATGGAGAATGGTGAAAGGTGGAGTCTCCATCATGTTTGATTATGGTTCTCTGAAAAGCATGAGCTCAAGTACTAGCTCAGGATCATGAAGACCATAATTGACTTACAAATTCTCAAGAAGCAAAGAATTGAAGTTTTCAGTTTGCATCTGCTGTAAGTCACAAAGGAAAATTGTGATGTTCTTATTATTGTTCTGAAATCTTATGGTTTGCAAAAGAAAGAAGCCTAAGTTTGTTGAAGCACAAGTTTGTATGTTCACTGTGCAAGGTTTTAGCCAAGGTTCGATACTAGGTGTTAGTGTTGTTTCTGGATAAGGCAGTGTGAGAGTTTTTTTGATGTGAACTTGTGTTGATGATGAGTAAAACAGAACAACTACATGGAAGCTCATAAAGATCTAGGAATTAGGGGACGCCTTAGTTGTTTGATTGTTGTGAGTTTGCTGGTTGGTTGGTAATCATTTAAGGCTTGGTAGTCAAAAGAGAAATTGCAGTTAAGATTTAAGAGTGATCAAGGAGTCTACTTAAACAAAGTAGCTTGATCGTTATGAAGATTTCAGGGTATTTACAGAGTTTGAGGAAGGGTTTGACACATGTTTAGTCTCAGAAGGTTAACATCAGATTCTTATGAATCTAAGAGGCTTAGAGTATGTGATGATTAAGGTCTGATTAGATCATCATGGAGCTGGTTGCAGTCGGCATAATCCAAAGAGAATGGATAAGGAAGTTGCTGCTACTGTTGTTTGGGTTTCTCATCAACACATGGAAGCATGTGAGTAAACAACAGTGATGCATCCTGTGAATATATGCAAGTAAGTGACACGCAACAGGAAGCATGAGAAGTTATCAAAGTCGTAAGGAATTAAAGCTAGTTATACCTTTTGCGGACAAGCTTCCGGAGAACAAGATTTTCTGTACGTAACAACCAGTTGTGCTGGAACAGTTGGAAGCATTTTTTTAGGTATAAGAAATGACTGAGGTAAGCTCAAAATAAAGCTCTCGGTAGGTTATGACTATTGATGAGTGTTGGTGTTAAAGAACCAATGTCCAGAAACCTAAGAATATAAATGGTTTCGTGCCTGATGTGACTCACATTTATAAGTCATGGGAAATTAGACTGTGTTGTTATAGGAAAGAAAAGATATGGAGACCAAGACTCGAGTATGGGTGACAGTCCCAGGAAAAATATCATGAGGTTTTGTGAATGGAGTAATATGGTCTGAGGCTATAACAAGATAAATTTAGTGGGAGAAAGCTAAATTGAAAGCTTAAAATTAAGAGAAGGTTCTTGATTGTACTTCTGGTGTAAAAGAAAAATCAAAGCGACAGTGAAGGATTGTGTAACTCAGTTAAGATTGCAGAGACATAGAACTTCTAGATGGTTATTTGTTTCAGGTGGAGCCATGATATTGTGGTATGAGTGATGCATCCTCAGAATATGGTTTGGTTCCAGGTGGAGTGTTATATTTTAGAAGATGTCTTGGTTGTTTCAGTTGGTAATTCTGGTCAGTTCAAGAGTAAGAGCTGCAAGGGTTTTTCGCATAACTGTTAGACTGAAGCGAGTGGGTGTTCAATGTAATAAGAAGACAATGAATTCAAGAGCAGAAGATTATCAAAAGGGTTGAACAGTCTGTGGTCTCATCTGATGACAAATAAAAGGGTTTATTCAGATTTGAGAAGAAGCTTGTAGTTTTTTTGATGAATATCAAGTATAAGTTGCAAATCTCTAAGGATTTAGAGAAGATACAAAAGTATAAGCATGAGATGAGATTGCTGGAGTGTTTTCAGTGGGTTTTATAGAGAGAAACTGAAGGAGACTGCTGCATGTAATTGCAGAGATTGTCTCAAGATCTTCACTCCAAGAAGAATTAAAATTGTTATGCATAAAGCATGAGGAACATGTCATCTCAATGTTAGTAGATGCGACTGAAGATTAGTCCTACAAGGATACAAGTGCAGGGTTAAATTAATTGCATTTGAAGACAATAGCAAGTGAAGATTATTGTCCGGTTTCATCATAAGAAGATCAGTTTGGAGAGTCTTCACATGTGGTTATTTGTAGAAAATTCAATCGAGGTTTTCATCAGTGTTGAATCATGTTTAAGAGGAGCTGGTGTGTGTATGTGAAGAAGATAAGACTGATAAGCATAAGAAGTAAAATCCTGATCAGGTTTGGAGATGCTATGATGAAGGTGCCAAAGTGTTTGGTGGAATCCTAATACGAGGAAAAAATTTTAGGATGGTTATGTGGCTGAGATTGATGTCAGGTTCTAGAGGTGACATCTGGTAAGCTAATCAAGGAGAGTCTCGGCAAAATCAAAGTTGAAAGTGATGTGAGACTGGTTTAAGCTAGTAGTGACTGTTAAACGTTTGGTGGAGTATCTGAGTGGAACAGATAATTGGACGAAGATTTGTGTCGAAAGTCTTCCTAGCAAGGTGGTGTTAGGCGGCGTGACCTGTTGGCAACAACAGCGGTGCAAGTTGGGATTCAAGACTATCATATTCACTTAGGTCACTGTAAGTATAATCTCAAGTTTAATACATTAACGTGTTGTTGAGATTGTGTTTTGCAGGTTGGATCAAAGATTGTTTCAGGTTTGAAGCTTCTATATGGTTCTGGACTTCTGCATATGATTCAAAAGGCCGGCATTCTGAATCAATAGCAGAGATTTAAAGGTTTGATTAAGTCACTAGGACAGTTTCTGTGGAGTCAACCGAAGCCATAGAGGAAAGACTGTTGGTTTAAAGACTCATAAGTAGTCATCTTATGAACTAGCTGTTTCGTTAACAGGTTCAAAGGTTATTTAAAACTTGTTAATGCTTTGTTCTGAGTGTTTTATCTCAGGTTCCAAGTTATGGAAGTGATCAATGGAGAGCTGGACTTCACACAAGACAGTGGTGAAGTGAGATTGCAACTCCAAGTGGACATAATGGTGATGATGGTTTGGGAAAGGCTCTGGAGATTCAGGAGCTGAAAGCTCATCGAAGTTTGTGTCTAAGTCATTGGTTGTTAGTAAGATTTAGGGTCACCTGATCTTATTTGGTAGAGTGTGTAAGGGAAGCTTATACATGTTGCGGGAAATGAAGACATGAGACGAGTCCATTAGAAGAACACGCCCAAGGTGGAGATTATTGGATATGGGCTTAGTTCTAAGTTTAGGGGTTAGTAATTGGGCTCATTATTGGGCTGTTATTTAGATTAATAAGGTTAAGAGGGTTAAAGATCAGAGTTAGTAATTAGAGAGTATCGTGACTTCGTTTTCTTCTTCTTGCTTAGCTTGTTCTTCTTCTTCTTCCTTAGAGTGTTTTAGCTCCATCCTTGTAACTGTAACAAAAAGCTCCGGTGTTTAATTCCGGTGAGAGAGTGGATTCGTCAGGGATTGTTGGATCCCGCCGAGACGTACGCTAAGTCACAATCATGGCTTAGGGGAACTCGTAAATCTCTTGTGTTTATTGTGTTTCTTTTATTATTCAAGTTTGATTCAAATCCGTGAGAATATGAGAGAGATCGAGTGTATTCATGAGATCAATTCCGCTTCAGAATACAACACCAAATATTAAACTCGTATATCCTAGAGAGGCTCAAGTAGCCTGGTTGAAAAAATTCATGGTCTCGTCTAGGGGTGGGCATAATTCCCATCCCGTTTTGTCATGTTCCGTCTCATTCTCTCTCAGAAATTCTTATCCCATTTCATAATGTATTTTCGTATGGTAGTAGCTTATGATTCCTATTTGGGATCGGGACGGGACATGATGAGAACGGAAATTCCCGAAATCCCGTTCAGGAAAAATTATATAAAATGCATAATATGTTGTATATAAAATATAATAATAGAAAACTAGAAATATTAAATCTTTTAATATAAATATTTTGATATTTTGTATGTTTAAAAATTGTTTTTTTCTAACTAGCTATCATTTTTATTAATTTTGTATACACATAACTTGGTAAACAATTAAACGAGGGATGATGCAAGGGAAGATGAAGATTAGTTACTTGGTTTACTGAGATTTAAAATTTCTATAATTTATTTTTGTTTATTTTGATTTTGATGGTTTATGGCTGAAGTATATGTTGGGTTGTTTTTTTTTTTTTTAAATTATTAAAACGAATACATTTGTGATAGTTTATTATTTTATATTTTTATTTGTTTGTCATATTTATTTCTTGAGAATTCCCGTTCCCGTCTCGACCCGTCCCGTTCCAACCCGCTCTCATCTCAAATTTGGTATGAGACTTAAATGAAACATATTTTACTATTTTTAAATTTCCGTTCCGTTTCCGATCCCATAAATTCCCGTTTGCCACCCTCTCGTCACTTTCTCAATTCTCATCTCAAGAATTCAACTCTCTAGTCTCTTACTCTTTATTGAAGTAAATAAATGAGTCATTGGGCCGGTCCGTTGTGACCCAAAGAAACAAAATACCAAAATCCTATTTGACGCTGTTTGGTTTTGAGCGATGGTAAATGTAACGCTTAAAGCCTTAAAAGGAATTAGGAATATACATCGAATTTTCCCAACAAAATATAGAATATTCACAAACATTTAATTAAATTTTGTAATGTTGCGTCACACCATTTTTGCCGGCAATAATCTGTAAAATGAAAATTTAAGCGCGGGATTTTTTTTAGTCCCCAGTTTTTATTGCCGCGCGTCGCTCACTCTTCTCTCTTCCTCTACAATACTTTCACTCACCCCACTCTAAAGTTTCCGGTGCTTTCTTCAGTCTCCGATTACGGTTTCCGGTCGATTTCGCTTTATAATCTCGTAAGCTCTCCGTTCGATTCTCTACAATTTTAGTGCCGATTTTAAACCACATTCATTGTTAAAAACCCTAAATCCGAACGATTTTGGAAAACAAAAAAAATATTCTGGGTTTTGTTTTCTTGTATTGATATTTCTAGGGTTTGATTTACAGAGATTCATGCGGAAATTGTATTTGATTTGCATAAGTTTTGATGATTTCTGTGGTTTATTTTGGTTCAAAATCAGGGAAATGGAGAAAAATGAAAAATCGAAACAAAAGAAGCGAAGTCTTCCAGAGACTAAAGACTCCGATGAAGTCTCTCGGACGAGTAGACCAAGGAGAGCGGCTGCGTGTACCAATTTCAAGGAGAAACCTGTTCGGTTATCTGAGAAATCTGATACAGTTGAGACGAAGAAGCAGCAGATTGTGGAGGATGAGTTTGTGGCCTTAGGATTGACGTCGTTGCTGAGCGATGATCCGGTTCGTTCAACTAGGAGGCTAACTGATTTCATATTACATGATTCAGATGGAGTTTCACAGCCTCTGGAGATGATGGAGATTAGTGATATATTCATCTCAGGTGTTATATTACCTTTAGATGAATGTTCTGATAAGGATAAAAGCAAGGGTGTGAGGTGTCAGTCTTTCGGACGGATTGAGAAATGGAGTATATCTGGTTATGAAGATGGGTCTCCCTTGATATGGATATCCACTGAGTTGGCTGATTATGACTGTCGTAAACCGAATACTAGCTACAAGAAGATCTTTGATTATTTCTTCCAGAAGGCGTGTGCTTCTATTGCTGTTTACAAGAGATTGTCTAAGTCTGCTGGTGGGGATCCTGACACGAGTCTTGAAGAGTTGCTTGCTGCAGTTGTCAGGTCAATGATCGATAGCAAGTACTTTTCTAGCCCTGCTGCCATCCAAGACTTTGTTATACATCAGGGAGAATTTATATATAACCAACTCGCTGGTTTGGACGAGACAGCGAAAAAACACGAAACAAGCTTTGCTGAGATTCCTGTTCTTGTTACTCTCAGAGATGAGAATAGTAGACTTGACATGGCTGTGCAGATGGAAGGGAAACCTTCTAATGGATCTCTGAGGATTGATGGAGTTTCTGAAGTTGAGGAAAAGGAGACCTTGGAACCTGATCAACTGGTTGATGGTGGTGATGATGACAGAAGATATGCGAAACTGTTACAAGATGATGAGTATAGGAAATCTATGCAGCGGCCCAGAAAAAAAGGCAGCACAGCTTCTGCTTCAACAAATGTCTACATAAAGATCGATGAAGATGAGATTGCTAATGATTATCCTCTTCCATCATACTATAAGACCTCCAAAGAAGAAACAGATGAACTCTTACTTTCTGATGCTGGCTATGAGGTTGACCCTACCGACCTGCCACAAAGGACTCTGCACAACTGGGCTCTTTACAACTCTGATTCACGGTTAATATCCCTAGAGCTTCTCCCTATGAAGCCATGTGATAATATGGATGTCACAATTTTTGGGTCAGGTGTGGTGACTGATGATGATGGAAGTTGGTATAATCTCGATGATACTGACAGCTCTATGCAGGGATCCCAGTCCCACGATCCTGATGGGATGAACATATTCCTCAGTCAAGTAAAGGAATGGGTGATTGAGTTTGGGGGGGATCTTATCTGCATTTCATTACGAACAGATATGGCCTGGTGAGCTTATTATTCTAGTGTTTCTACTCCATGTTTATGTGTTGTTTTTTTCCTTCTGTTGCTGATGTATCAGGTATATGCAGGTATCGACTTGGGAAACCGTCCAAGCATTATGCCCCTTGGTTTGAACCTGTTCTGAAAACAGCAAGGGTTGGGATAAGCATTGTTACTTTGCTGGAAGAGCAAACTAGGGTTGCTAAGCTTTCATTTCTAGAAATCATGAAAAGTCTATCTGCATTCCAGAAGACAGACAAAGCGTACATTTCTTCTGATATCGGGACTGTCGAGAGATATGTGGTGGTCCATGGACAAATAATCTCGCAGCTTTTTGCAGTATATCCTTCGGATAAAATCAGAAGGTCTCCATTTGTTACGCAACTTGAAAGTAAAATGGAGCAAAGGAACCACACAAAATGGAACATCAAGAAGAAGAAAATTTTGCAGAAAGGACTGAATCTGAATCCAAGGGCTAGCATGACACCTGTGGTATCCAAGAGGAAAGCTATGCGAGCAACAACAACTTGCCTGATCAACAGAATTTGGGGTGAGTATTTCTCCGTTGACTCTCCAGAGGGTTCATTGCAGGAGACTGGTACAGAAAACGGGGAGGAAGAGGTTGAAGAGGAGGGCGAAAATGAAGAAGATGACAATGAGGACGCAGAGGACACTGTACCAGAACCTGTTGAGGTTCAAAAGTCACATACTCCTAAGAAAATTCGTGGCAGTTCTGAAAAAATGGAAATAAGATGGGATGGGGAGATTTTAGGAAAAAATTCTGTTGGTGAGCCTCTCTATCGACAAGCCCTTGTTGGAGGGGAAATGGTGGCTGTAGGCGGTGCTGTCATCTTGGAAATTGATGATCCAAATGAATTTCCGGCCATCTATTTTGTGGAGTACATGTTTGAAAGGTCAGATCACTGCAAAATGCTACATGGTAGACTCTTACAAAGAGGATCTGAGACTGTTCTGGGGAATGCTGCTAATGAGAGGGAACTATTCCTGACTAATGAATGCATGACTGTACAGCTTAAGGACTTAAAAGGAACAGTCAGTTTTAAGATTCAATCTAGGCCATGGGGGCATCAGTATAGGAAAGAGGCCATCACTGAGGATAAGCTTGACCGGGCAAGAGCAAAGGAAAGAAAAGCGAAAGATTTGCCAATAGAATACTACTGCAAACTTTTGTATTCACCTGAGAGCGGGGGATTCTTTAGTCTTCCACTAAATGATATTGGCCGCGGTTCTGGATTCTGTAATTCATGTAAGATAAGGGAGGATGAAGACGACAGATCCAACATTAAACTCAATGGTTCAAAGACGGGCTTTTTCTCCAATGGGATTGAGTATTCTGCTGAAGATTATGTTTATGTCAGCCCTAACTTCATAACTGTTGATGGATTAAAGAAGGACAGTCGATCTTCTTTCAAGTCTGGGCAGAACATTGGGTTAAGAGCTTTTGTCATTTGCCAATTGCTGGAAATCATCCCAAAGGAATCTAAAAAGGCTGATTTGGGATCCTTTGAGGTTAAAGTGAGAAGGTTTTATAGGCCTGAGGATGTTTCGGAAGAGAAGGCCTATGCTTCAGACATCCAAGAGGTAACTATGTCTTATGTAATATATCTTGTTATGCTTTAAGTGATGGAGGTTGCTTTGTTGGTTTCTTCATAAGTTTTTCTGACAATCTTTTCTCTCTTTCCTTTTGCAATTTCTTAAGGTGTATTACAGCCAGGACACAGATGTTCTCCCTCCAGGGGCTCTAGAGGGAAAATGTGAAGTAAGGAAGAAAAGTGATATGCCTTTACGCCGTGAATATCCAATATCAGACCATATCTTCTTCTGTGAACTTTTCTATGACTCTTCCAACGGTTCTCTCAAGCAGGTATATATGTTTTCACTCCTTTCGTTTACACCAATAATACTTGTACATAGTTTTCTAAGGAATTCATATAATTGTGTATATACTTAATTTGTTATGATTTTTGTTGGTTCCAGTACAAAGTTTAACTGTCTCTCTTAACTGTCTTATAACAGTTGCCCGCCAATATGAAGCTGAAGTTCTCTACTATTAAGGACGACACACTTCTAAGGAAGAAAAAGGGGAAAGGAGTAGAGAGTGAAACTGACTCTGGGATTGTTAAGCCTGATGAGTTACCTAAAGAGATGCGTCTGGCTACACTAGATATTTTTGCTGGATGTGGTGGCCTATCTCAGGGACTGAAAATGGCGGGTATGTATTATCTCCAGTCATACACTTTATCTTTCAAACGGCTTGAACAAGTTGTATTAATATGCATGTTTTATGTTCAAGGTGTATCTGATACAAAGTGGGCAATCGAGTATGAAGAGCCAGCTGGGGAAGCTTTTCGACAAAACCATCCTGAAGCTACAGTCTTTGTTGACAACTGTAATGTGATTCTTAGGTAAATAGTCAACAAGTTAAAACACTTACTCTTCCAATGTGTCTATTTCTTGTATTATGAACAGATTTTGAGTTTAATTGCAGGGCTATAATGGAGAAATGTGGAGATGAAGATGAGTGTCTCTCTACTAAGGAGGCAAATGAGCTCGCAGCGAAACTTAATGAGGACCAGAAGAGTACTCTGCCACTGCCTGGTCAAGTGGATTTCATCAATGGAGGCCCTCCATGTCAGGTATGTATTTCAGATTTTTGCTATACTCGTATACAATTTTTGGTGTGAATTAGTGAAAAGCTCTTAACCTGTGCAATTTGGCAGGGATTTTCTGGTATGAATAGATTCAACGAAAGCTCATGGAGTAAAGTTCAATGTGAAATGATCTTAGCGTTCTTGTCTTTTGCGGATTATTTCCGGCCAAGGTATTTTCTTCTGGAGAACGTGAGGACCTTTGTGTCATTCAATAAAGGGCAGACATTTCAACTTACTGTGGCTTCTCTTCTTGAAATGGGTTATCAGGTAAAATTGATAATGCTATTATTGTCTCATGCTTGTTCTTTAGTAGAAGCTGGAATGCCATGTGAGCAATGGTTTCCAAAATACAGTCCGTGAAATTGAATTCAACATCTGTTTAATATGATGTTTTCCAGGTGAGATTTGGAGTCTTGGAGGCAGGTGCATATGGAGTTTCCCAAGCTCGTAAAAGGGCTTTTATTTGGGCAGCTGCACCAGATGAAGTTCTTCCAGAATGGCCTGAGCCGATGCATGTCTTTGGTGTTCCAAAGTTGAATATCTCACTATCACGAGGTTTATATTATTCTGCTGTTCGAAGTACTGCACTTGGTGCACCTTTCCGCTCAATCACTGTGAGAGACACTATTGGCGATCTTCCACCAGTAGAAAACGGAGAATCCAAGACAATGAAAGAGGTATGATAACACATGAGGATAAAATATACATTACATTGACGTTAACAAAACAACCTGAACCCATTTGAATTTTTTGTGTGTGTCTTGCAGTATCAAACTGATCCAGTCTCGTGGTTCCAAAAGGAGATAAGAGGAGACATGATTGCTCTCACTGATCATATCTGCAAAGGGATGAACGAACTAAACCTCATTCGATGTAAGAAGATACCAAAGAGGCCAGGAGCTGATTGGCGTAACCTCCCAGAAGAAAAGGTCAGTCTTATACATCCTACTACGGGAATAAAAGGAATGCTTTTTAAAACAATAGATCCAATTTTAATGCTTTGTTTTCACTATTACAGGTGAAGTTATCAAATGGACAGCTGGAAGATCTGATCCCTTGGTGTCTACCAAACACAGCTAAGCGCCACAACCAGTGGAAGGGACTCTATGGAAGATTGGATTGGCAAGGCAACTTTCCGACTTCGGTCACGGATCCTCAGCCCATGGGTAAAGTGGGAATGTGTTTCCATCCTGAACAGGACAGAATTGTCACAGTCCGTGAATGCGCCCGATCTCAGGTAATCAGAAATCTTCTGTTCCAATGGAGTCCAGTCCTGTAGCATCAGTTAATAAGGCTCTTACGAATCGGTTGCTTAAGAGAAATGAAATTGTGGTTGTTAATGTAAAAATGCAGGGGTTTCCGGATAGCTTTGAGTTTGCAGGGAACATCATACATAAGCATAGGCAGATTGGGAATGCAGTTCCTCCACCATTGGCGTTTGCTCTCGGTCGTAAGCTCAAACAAGCTCTTCTTCTCAAGAACTCTCTTCAAAACCAACCTTAAATCCGTAGTTTATTATGATCCTCTTATCTTCTATCCCTTGGGTCTTGATTATGTTTGTTAATCAAGCAAACATTGACTTGAGCTCATCTTATTCTTAAGAGTCAGAGGATTGGTCAATACTTAGACTTGCTTGCTTCCCATACATGTTTAATGGTATTACTTTTGGATTAAAGTTTTGTGCTGGGAAAGGGGTTTATGTTTCATCTTATAATATAATATGTTAATTAAGAAGAGGATGAAGAACGTGGCTTTTTTTGCTTACTAATGAACAAAATGATTATTATCTTCTAACGTAATTTTAAGGGAATTTTAATTCAATCAAGATACAATTTATTTTAACATAGAGGTGGCCAGTCCAGAAGTAATACTAATACGAACATAACGAGAAATTAATCCCTCAACATCTAACACTTTGGGTTATGTCGTCGTTTAGACTACATTCAATTTTTTTTTTAAGTTAATAAACGAGGAAAAAAAACACATAAACAGAAAAAATAATCTAGAGAGAACATAAAGCTGAATTTTTCCACATGATTTTATTTTCAAATAAATCATAACCAAAATGTTACATTTTAATTAAATATGGAAAAATTTAATCATCTCACGTAGCTCTGTCAAGCGGGTCAATCCGCGACCCGCGACCCGCCCCGCAGCGGATTCTGGTATTTTTTCGACCCGCATCAACCCGCAACCCGCAACTCGCCAAACAAAAAACTTTTACCCGCATCCGCCCCGCTTAAATTTGCGGGTACCCGCGGGTAACCCGCAAATAATTAAATAAAAATAAAAAATTAATTTTAAAATTTTTTTTAGTAAAATTAATATTTATTAATAATTTTTTGTATTAAAAAACATAAATTCCTAAATTAAAAATTAAATAAAATAATAATTTAGATAAAAATATATATTTTTATAATATTTTTAATTTTTTCTACTAAAATAAATTAAATAATAATTATTAATTAATTAATTTTTTTTTTTTTATGAAATGCGGGTACCCGCAAATCCGCTCTAGAAAATTTGATGACCCGCACCCGCCCCGCTAGAAACTATTTCAACCCGCACCCGCGACCCGCAATTTGAAAAAAAAAAAAATTCGATCCGCACCCGCCCCGCGGCGGGTCTAACGGGGCGGAGCCCGCGGGTTTCTGATTAAATTGACAGGCCTAATCTCACGTCGACGAAGGGAAAAAAAACGACATAACAGGAGCTGGTTGATGACCTTTAGCTTGCCCAGTCACACTCTTATGTAATAGACTCATCAAACCCATCTAAATCTAATAGGGCCTTAGTGGGCCCAAAAATGATATCTTTAGTTTTCCTTGCAAATAAACTATAACCACACGGTCCACGTACCCTTCCCAAACCAAATCTTTCTTTTTTCCTTTTGTTGATCTTATTACAACTTTTATGATATTTCTAAGGATAATTCTGCAAATTGATGTTTTTATCACGTGACTAAGTAAATAGGACCGGACATAGAAGAGGTAGTAATCCTCTGTTGTCGCTCCATGCTAAGCTCCCGTAGACTCAAATACTGAATCCCCGACGACGACGTCGTCTTTCGGTACGGCGTACTCGAACCACTCCAGCTCTCCATCACGTAAACCGGACCCGACATCGAACCGGCACGAAAATTTCTAGCTCTAGCGAAATGAACGTCGCTTTGATCGTCAAATTCAATTTCTCCGTCGCCGTAGTTTGACCATTTCCTCCACTTGAAGAAGAACAAAGCGTTCTTCCACCTTAACCAACGCTTCTTCTTAGTCTTCTTCTTGAGAGTGGTTCGAATCAAGTCGTCTTTTGATATTGGTTTCTGAAGCTTGAACTGAAACGTGTCTATGGAGGAGGACTTGTGCATCTTTGCTTCTTCCAAAACCTTAGAAAAAAATCAAACAGAGATCATGAGAAGGATCTAGCTAGCTCTATATTGAAACCCTAGGAACAATGTGAAAGAAGAAGAAGAAGAAGAAGAAACAAACCTGAAAGTAATGGATCTCGGGATCAAAGCCATAGTCGTTGAAGTGTTGAGATTGAAGCATTGGGAAAATTGGGGATTTGTTGTTAAGACATTAGTGTTTTTAGTGTTTCAAGAGAAAAGTGTGTTTTTGATTGATTCAATGCTTCTTCACTCTCTTGTCTTTTTCTACCTTTTTTTTCGGTTAGTCCATATCTCAAAATAACTTTCAAACTATATACTTATTTAATAATGGACACAAGTGTAATAAATAAATAAACTAGAATTTGTGTTCTGTAACCGATCACATGGAAATAGTTTTAACATTTTTCGTAACTTTGAAGGGTTTTTTTGTTTATTTCAAAATGACCCCACCAGAAAACAGAAAGTAATATTAATTTTGAATATATATCTCAAGATGAAGTGAATATCCATTGAACATTTAAGAGTAGCAAGGAATTATCATGGGCCCTTCCCATTCATTATTCTCCCACACTTACTACCTTTATGTATTTAAAACTTTAGGAAAGATGAATATCACAAAAAGCATATGACTTTTTTTTTTAACCAAGACTTTACGAAACGAGTGGTTCTTTAATACAAGCTACGAAATTTAGGATGTCAGAATTTTTAATTAGATTATATATTTTTATTGAAGATTTGTATTCTTTCTTTTTGTTCCTTTATTTTTTTATAATTAAGATTTTGTTATAAATCATTGTGGATTGTCATAATCAAGTCTAGCCCACTTAGGCCCGAATCGGCCCGTCCATATTCAGTCCAGCTCGGTCCGGCCATAGTCAATATCAGTCCGGCCATAGTCAAGACTAAGGCGGCCTATAGTTTCCTCTTTATATTAGGAATTACCTTATTATGTACTTTCATTTCTGTTTAGAAAAAAAGGTAATTTCCTTTTCCCTTTAGGAATAGGAAAAATGAAACTTCTTTTTTATCTTATGTATTGATCCTTATATAAAAGATACATGATCTATCAATAATAAGCACGAAATTTCCCATTCTTTTCTCTAGTTTTACAACAGATTTTATATTCTTAGGCTACTGATTTTAATATATTTATTGTTGATAATCTTTTTTTTCTTTTTAATTTACATTAGTATCTCGTTTGCCATTCTTAAATATCTTAATCGTATATAGTATTTAAGAAATCAATTTGCACCGTTCGCAGATTTGAAAAAGTTTCAAATATCATTAATGAATTTGATTGTGTAAATCTTAATACCGGTTTTATTTATAATTTTTGTTTGTGTCTTCTTATTTTTTTTTCCTACGTTTAGTGCAAGAGGTCTTATGTTCTTATGTTCTTATGCTCTGTGCAAGTGTCAGAATCATATTTAAAATATCCTTAATCTACGTCTGACGTCTCTATGCCATAAACATTTAGATTACCAATGTTAAAAGCTTGATAGTTTTTATAAGACAAGACGCGATAAACATGCTTAGCAAATAATCAAATATTCAACATTTTCTTCTTTCTTCTTAAAGAACACATGAAAAGTGGAAAAGAAGAACAAATCTACAAATTCGCCGTGTAAGGCACACGAGTTTTTGGGATCCACACGTTACCACGTAAAAATCTAGCTGGAGTGAATCGAAGAGCTTGCTTAGGCGAGATTTTCTTAATCCCAGCCCATTTAACACGTTGGGCTTGGTTTGATCCAGGCCCACTATTCTCATACTCAGCATAATAAAGCGTTTTAAGTGCAAAATCACCACTCCAAAGAGTCCATCCCGCTGGATCAATAACATCATCAATGTTCGTTTTCATTATAATGGTTCTTGAAAACTCCTTCCATGGCCTTCCAAGATACGCTTTGTTAACATCTTTCACCGGAATATACGCCGGATCTCCGGTGATGTGGCAGTTGTGGAGCACTATTCCGGTGGATTCACGCTCGTCGGTCCGGCCTTGTGCAGTGATCATGCAAGATTGACGTCCCATTGGTTTTCTCACCACAATGTTACAGTTTTGAAAGACCGCTTTCGCATCGCCGAAGATGAAGTCAACGGTGCCGGAGATTGTGCAGTCACGGAAGAACTGACGATGAGAATGGACGTAGAGTGTGTCTTGGTAACCATCGATTTGACAGTTGAAGAAAACAGCATAGTCGGCTGAGATTCTTAGGGCCACGGCTTGATGTCCTTCGGGACCGGCTGTGTTCTCAAACCCGATGTTCTTCGCCGTGAAGTTATCACCGTTGATCGCTGTAATAGTTTGGTATGCATATTAGAGAAACCAGTGGCAAATTCGTAATTAATGCATGCATTTTTTTCAGGGATGGTTTTTTTTTTTCTTTTGTTTTTTACAAGTATAGAGAATATATTATGCTATAAATAGCTATCATACTTTTAATAGCATGTTAAGAAGTAATGTGACATTTAAAAAAATAGTGTATCATATTGAAAAATAACTATTAAGAAACATTGTGTCCTGAAAAAAAACAGACATGAAACATAGGAAATGACCTCACATTTTCATCCACTTGATTATTTGCAAAATAAATTTTCTTGTAATAATGTTTGCTAATTTGGTTTCAAGATTTAGTAATCTAGTTGTATGTTCTCTATTAATTTTTTTTTTTTGACTCTTTATGGTTGAAATATTTGGCAATTTAGGGTTTAGAAACAGAAATTGGACTCACCGACAGTGGCAGTCTGATAGGTCTTGACCTTGCCGATGGCAAAGTTGAGACTACCGGTGATCTTAGTTTTGGTTGGTCCATCACCAATAAAAGTAACGTAAGCCATCTTCTTGGGGACGTCAACTTTCTCGTTATACACACCTTGCTTGATGTAGATAACAAATGGCTTTGTGTTGGCTTTAGGCACAGCGTTCAAGGCCTCGTTGATAGTCTTGTATTGACCACTTCCGTCTTTTGCCACCACCACATCAGCTTTCACAACTCTTTTCACTGCCATGAGCCGTCGAGTGTCTGGTCCCACCCAACTTGGGAAACCGTCCTCCGTCGACAAAAGCTTTCTTGCGTAGTTTCCAAGATCTCCAGTTATTCCTATCATCACCCGAAATGTCAAATATCGTTTGTTTTACAGTGCTTGCATAAGACCGAGCTAGACATGTATTTCAAGATTACCTGTGATGTTGAACTTTCCAAGAAGGCTAGAGATGTTAGTAATCATAGCAAGACCATTACTAGTGAGTTCTTTAGATGTTTTAAAGATTTTGTGCATGTCTTGTGAAAGGTTCGACTTAATCTCCTCAAAAGTATCCATACATGTTTGTTGATACGCAATGGATCCACTAAGCCAAACACGAAGATCTTCAACGAAATCCTCAATCTGTGTAATTGAGAACCCATCAAAGTTATCAAAACATTTCTTCAGATCATATGTAGCATCATTCATAAGTTTCTCACACAACTCTAAAGCTCCTTTGGTCTCCTTGTCCTTGTCTGCCTTGGCTTTCAACTCCTTGGAAGCTTTCTTGATACTATCTTTGATTGAGCGAATAGTGATATCAAAGCCAAGCTTAACAAGGTCAAGAGGTTCATTGGAGTTAGGAGAAGCTTTCATGAGACTGTTAACACATGTCTCTTTGAAATCAGTAGGTGCACAAACTGCTTGAACTGCCTTGGTGGTTGTTTTAATCTGCACATCGGCTAGTATCTTTGAACCACTGCCATTTTTCGATGTTACAATGGCGACCGCAACAACCATCACAACTAGCAAGGCTGTGATAATCCCAGCAATAATGTATTTCTTCTTTTTGTTTCCATTATCTAACCCCATTTTTTTTTGGATTCACAATTTCAAGAAGAAACAAAAACTTTAGGTTCTAATGGTTTTGGCTTAGAGCCTCCCTTGCTAGCTCTGTTTTTGGTTGCAAGGAAGAAGAGAGAAGAGTGGAGTTAATATAATGAAGACACAAAGTGCTATTATTGGGGTTTAGGTATGAAGATGAGGCTATGAATTAAGACATCATGTCATATTTTCTGTCTATAGGCTGTTTGTTTTCTAAACAAGTTAGGGTTTCCGTTCTTGGACCATTATATCAAGGTTAAGACATCTTTTGTGTCTTCACCTCTAAATATAGCAAAATTGTTGGATTTAGATACCAACTAGACAAATTATTGTTATTGATATGAAGAAAACACAACAGAAACAACATTAATACCAATAAGTCCAAAACTAAACCCACTCAAGAAAACAAAAGCCAACAATAGCTTTATTTCAAGATAACATAAACAAAAACTCAACAGAGACAGTGCAGCAAATAGAATCGAACCATGGCTTACTCAAGGTTCATCTGTAGCCAGTGGGATTGAATTGGCCTGCAAACAGAAACAATGATCATGTAAGTAAAGTAAGCGAAGAAATCGAAAGAAAAGAGGATCGAAGAAGAAGAGTGAGTTTACAGTTTACACTGACCAAATCACGAAACTTTAGAGAGTAAAACATCTCTAGGTAACGTCGTGTTTCTCTCCTTTCGAGCTTAGAGACATGTTTCCAGAATGAATAGACTCCAGCTAGTGTAAGCAGCCTCTCTGAGTACTTCTTCCATGTGTACCTATACATATACAAAACCCTTATTAAGCAAGCCATAATCTTGGTTAAAACCGAGGGCTCTTTTGTTGAGAGCCTGTCATGGAAAAGTTAAGAGTTAAACCTTTCATAGATTCGCTTGAGCCCTCCTTCAGAGATCTTTTCCCAATGATTTGGATTGGTGTTGCAGGTCTCAAAGAAACTGACCAGAGTATCTGCAACCTGGTCTGGATGATATGGGTCAATGTGGAACCCTGAAACTCCATTTTCAATGATCTCTGCAGGTCCACCATGACAAGTAGCAAACGTTGGGAGCGCACAAGTCATTGATTCCACAACTGTGAGGCCAAATGCTTCATAGAAAGCAGGCTGTAGTGGAAACAGAGAGAGAGAGATTAGATAGTTTACTAACTTAACTAAAAATTTCCAAATACTACAAGGAAGTTTATATCATGTTACCTGAACAAAAACACCTTTTGTGTCTGCGATGTAACGGTAAAGCTCGCCATTTCGAGCACGGTTCATTTGAGCAGCTATCCACCTGAACTGACCATGTAAATCATACTGCTTAATCAGGCTGTGCATCTTTTGTATCTCAGCCATTTCTTCTCTATCCCTGGACTGATTCACGTCGATGTAGCCACCGACTACAACAAGATTTGCAAGCTCTCTCAGCTTGCTATTCTTGGCATAGCACTCAACTAGGCCAGTCAAGTTTTTCACCCTGTCAAGTCTTGCCATTGAGAAGATGATTGGCTTTGATTGATCACTCAGTAAACCACTGTATCATAAAAAAAAAAACAAAACAAAAAAGACTGAGACATGGAAGCCAATCTAATATCATTTGCTAAATCAGCTTGTTCATGAAATATGACTCTTCTTACACATGCTCATCATTCTGTTCAGAGCTAAAGAGGAGTTTTTCAATTGACTCATGAAGAGCAGTGAGTCTTCTTTCCTTGTCAGAATATGGAAAGTATATGGTCATATCAGCTCCTGGTGAGACTATATTAAACTTTGGATCAAAGACATCGATTCCATGAACAACTCGGTATAGACCAGGAAGAGTGAAAGCTGTGTGGCTTTCGTATTGCCCAACATTGTTCTTGCTGTGTGACAAAAACACAAAAACAGTTTCTCTTAGCATCTCAAAACACAATTCCAGAGTGAAAAAGCATGCAGTTGAATATCAAATGACATTTTTTTTACCTTCCCGCGATCTCTTGGTATGTGCTGGTGATGATGAAATCAGCATTATTCATAGCAATTAGATCTGCAGTGAACTGACTTGAAAAATGATACTTATCTTCATGGTTTCTCCAGTAAATGTCAGACTCAGGGTACTTGGTTTTCTCTAAAGCATGAGCTATATTACACTGCAACTCAAATGGTAAAAGAGAGATCAGAACAAATGTTTACAAAGTTAATATTATAAACAAATGATCGATGTTAAGCATAAAACACATCAACCTGTATGACGCCTAGCTTACTAGCTAACAAAGAAGCAACAAGATTCCCATCACTGTAGTTGCCAATGATGAGATTTGGTACACCTTGCAACTCTGCAGAGATTTCGTTTGATGCATCCTACCATCATATATACACAAGTGCATTCTTTAGTTCACCTTAACTTTACGCTAACACTATCTAAATAAAGAAGCAAGAAGAAACAACAGAAGTCACGTAAATGCTAACCTCTGCAAAAGTCTCTAGGTATGGCCAGACATCAAACCTCGAGATCCACTTGCGGAGAATGCCTTTCTCAGTTCTAAATGGTATTCGCAGAATATGCGCATGTTCTGTACCACTAACTTTTTCTAACCTTTGGTTGCATGTTGTTCCTTTTGCTTCAGGTATCAACCTTGTTACCTATTGTATATGTATATAAGCACACATGGAAACATAAGTCTTTAAATGGAGAAGAACCAATACATATAGTCAAGCAAGCAAACATACAATGAGAATCTTTGGAATAACATCCAGTCCTTGTCTCTGTATCCTAAGGAGCATCTCGTTTTCTAAAGCACGGACTTGATCAAGAATGTACACAACCTGAAAAAATCCCCAACAGTAGAATATAAGTTGAATCAAGAGGAGCAACAAAGTTTTAAGATCATGGAAGAAGATTCTAACTAAAATCTACCTGTCCACCAGTATCAGGCAGACCTAAGACATTGGCTTGACCAAAGTAACCATGTGGAGACAAAATCACAACATTGAACACCATAGGAATCCTTCCAAGAAACGTCTCCAAGACAGAAGGATCAGGTGCTTGGAGTATGTCTAGAAGGAGATGCACCATTTCTGAAACCTTCTGTGCTGTGTTACCCCAACCTTTTTCAAATCCCATTCCTTGTAGTCTTTCACCAAAGTACATAGTCAGAAAAGGGCAGCATCATTTGTTAGGTAACAAAACACGAAAAAAACGAATATACAGCGAATGGCCAAAGATCTTAACTCAAATTCGAATTCAGAGTATGGTGTAGCTAAAGGAAGTTTAGAAAGAAAATCCTCTGCTCTTGCCAAAGCTCCTTGAAGCGTTGGGATATTCTGAACTCGATCATTCAACATCATGGCCTGCCATTATACATATATATAGAGAGTTCCAGAGTCAGTATTTCTATACTAATCACACATTGTACATTCAAGTGTTAGAAAAAAAAAAATACTAACACGGCCGTCATGTTTGTGAGTGCGGAGAAACTCAAGCAAAGGCTCCATGCTTTCTTTGTTACGAAACATAATAGACGAGAGGTGACGATTAAGGAACTGAACACCATTCCCAATGGACGATGACCGAGTTGGGCGAGGAAATGTTGCGTTGAATGGTTCAAAATCAAGCTCAAGAAGATAATTTCCATTTGCACTGATGAAAAAAAAAGGTTGAGACTTTAAGCAACCAAGCAAATAAGTATATATATACACCATTAATAATACATGCACAAAGGATTTTTTACTTACTGTCCATTAACTAGTTCCTCTTTAAACCGAAGATACTCAGAAACTGTTAAGTGATCAACACTCAGCTCGTATACATTCACACGGACATATTCCCTAACACCAGGTCTAGGACGAATAACAATCGCAACAAATGGAGGCAAAACTATAGCTTCCTGAATGAAAAAAAACTTCAGTGTGTTACACATCAAGATATATGAAGTGGCATAGTCATGACTTATGATAATACAAAGCAATATATTCACCTCTGCAGATTGCAGAACTTTCATGAATGGACTAGTGTTAAGATCTTCAGTAGTTCCATCTACTTTCATAGTCTTAAGGAACTCATCAATCAGCTCATGGGACTGTAATATCCCTTTTCCTTGAGCTACATATCTAAAGATAAACAACCAAAACCATTACTCTTCAAGACCAATCACAATTCACAACACATGCATATATATATATATATCTAAGCAAGAGACTGAGAGAGAGAGTTAAAGAGACCTGGAGAAAAGAGAAAGAAGCTCATTGCGTTGAGCAGAGATAGCATCATGAACCCATTCACGCATTGTCTCAAACCTACCAGTCGGCATGATTTGTTCTCAGAGGCAGAAACAAAAAGGAGAGGACTTTTCCTTTGTAGAAGAAACCACTCGAGTTTATGTATAAGGGATCGAATAAAGAATCCATTTTTAAGGGTCACTGTGAAGTTGTGAGAAGTGGCGAAGGAAGATTGACACTTGGCGGTAGAGATGAGAAAAACCATGGGCGAGTTTTCTTGAATGGTAATGTTTTGATTCGACTTAGAACGTATCGCTCGCTGTGTAAGTGAGAGCCACGTTGCGCAATTGGAGTTGGCTTGCTCTGAATTTCGAGCTAAACGACGACCTCTGGTTCGTTAACACATATGAAAACCCCGCCAAAATGGATCATTATCTTTGGTTTTAGATAATAATGTGAATTGTTTAAAAAAAAAAAGCTGATGTCGATGGTCTTGACTCTTGAGGAAGAGGAACCAGATTGATCTTTGGTCTTCTTTTCTTATGCTTTTGTAAATTTGTAATTTTTATTTTTTTGGGAAAATAAATTTGCAATTCTTGTATCTGCTAGGGTATGAGTGTTATTTTATAATTTCAGATACTCAAGAACTTCACTTCATTAAAGATGCATAGTTATTAATTTATTATTAGCTTGAAAATGATTTAAATTCTATGATACTTTTCAAAAGTTTAAATTTTTAAATTGTGTATATTCTACAAATTATTTAAATAATTTAATGAAAGTTATGTAAAAGAATTATACATTTTTTTTTTTTTTGACATTTATCATCCTCTTCTAAAGCTTGTTTACTTCACTTTATTCATTTCACCGTAAAAAGTGAAGTGAAATCTCACATATTCAATATAAAATATACAATTACATTTTTAAGTAAAACTTTGCTAATCTTAGTTGTAAATTACAATTCACATATTCAAAAGATTCAAAATGAATAAAAATAACTTATTATTGTAATAGTAAAGTAATATTCAGATAACATATTTCACTTATTCAATCAACCATGAAATGAATAAAATGAAGTGAAGTGAAAATTTTTATTTTGAATTAAAAAGTTACTAAAAAAACCTATCTTGATTCATGAATAAAAAAACTCCATCATTTCACTTTAAGGAAAAAAAAAAAAAAACATATTCACATATACCAAATCTCGGAAAAAAAAAAAAAAGGCTTCACGCCGGCTTGTTTTTTTTTTGTTTCTAACGTTTCACCGCCGTTCTTCTTCTTCCGCCCACTTCTCTCTCAATACTCGATTTCCATTCCTCCCAGGTAAGCTTCTTCCATTTTCCAATTCGACCAATTTTGTTTTCTCATTCCCCAACTCCTTCCCCGATCAATAAAACCCTAATCCGTTAACCGGAAAATTTTAGGGAGATCTAATTTTTGCTGCGACGTTGAAATAAACTGATTTTTCAGATGTGCCCTTTGTGTTTCAATCTGAATCTGTAGATAAAGTTTTCACTTTTTTTTTTATTTTTCCAATCTTGTTGCAGATTCAGTAAAATGGCTTTGTGCAATAAACTAAGCCGTCTCATAAGGCAAAGCGACAACACATCCTTCATTGGCTCTCTCAACTCTTCTCTTACAAAACAAACCCTAAAGTCATTCTCTTCAGAAGCTACTCACCATAGATTCCACCAGGAGACTCACAATTTTCTTGAGCCTGAAAGCTATATTGGTAGCTGGGAAGCTCCCAACGATCCTAAAGATGCAGAGAGAAAGCTTGCACAGCTTAGGAGAGATTATGCTCAGAAAGTTAAAGTGTATCGTAAAGAGTACATTCATGAAATTGAGATGCTTAGGCTTGAGAAGCAACGTAAGGATGAAGCTAGATTGTTGGCTGAACGAACTGCTAATGAGGAGAGGCGACGGTTGAAGGCTGAGGCTGCTAAGGTTAGAGCTGAGGAACGCAAGATTGCTGATGAAGAGTTCAGGAAAATGCTGGTACTTTCACTTTTTTTTTTCTCTCTTCTCCATGATGAAATGTTTAATCAAGAAGTTGTGGTCTTTTTTGTGAGATGATTTCTTGAGTAATTGGGGAAAAGGGTTTGTCTGGATAAGATTCGTATAGCATGTGGAGAATCAAACTGTTGATTTCGTATTGAAAATTTGGGATTTTTTTTACTAGTTATGATGCTTCATGGTTTAGTAGCAAATATATGAGTGTTTATGCTTTGTGATTGACTAGTTGAGGTGTAAACTTTAAATTAGAGCTTATGCGGTTTTATGGCCAAGGGATTGGATAATCTTTGCTTAACCTCAAGGGACCCAATGACTTTGAAAGAATTGAACGAGGAGCCGTATGAGGTGAAAATCTCTTGTATGGTTCTGTAGTGTAGCAGTTAGGGTAGGGCAGTGAAACTTATTAGCTAGGAGTTCCATTTGTGTGAGTTGTAGGTTGAGAAAACACTGTACACTCACGCTTAGGAGCTGTAGGAGTTTCTTTTTATTGTTTGGTAGTAAATGGCCAAGGGATAGGATAATCGTTGCTTAACCTCAAGGGGAGGTTTTGATGAATCCTGTAACCATCATGGTCTCTCCACATTTGTTGTTGTTCTAGTTATACCTGTGGCGTCTTACATGTTAATCAAACATAAGATGGATCTTGATGCTTTCAATGGACTCGATGACATAGAAAGAATTGAACGAAGAGCTGTATGAGGTGAAAATCTCATGTATGGTGCTGTAGTGTGGCAGTAAGGATAGGGCAGTGAAACTTATTAGCTAGGAGTTCCATTTGTGTGAGCTGTAGGTTGAGGAAACACTGTACAGTGTACACTCACTCTTAAGTGATTTCATGTTTGAGTATTCACTGATTCATAAATTGATTCCATGCCCTAGTGTCTGCAAATTCCAGGTTTTTAATTCTTGTTTGAGTTCCTCATGTCTCTTGGTCACACAGCCTTGGAGCAGTAATGTTAATAGTGCTTTTCTTTTCAAGTTGTAAAACCGATTTAAGAAACGTTTGATTCATAGACTGATTTTTGTGTGTTTGGAAAATTGTAGATGAAAGAAAGAGCAGAAAAGCTGGAGATCTGGAGGATGATGGGTAAAAAAAGGGAAGAGAAGATAAAAGAGAAAGAGAAGCTATTGCGAGAGCAGAGTTCATTGTGGATCGAGCAAAAGGAACTGGAGAGGAAGATTACGGAAGCCTTGGTTGACACCATTGTTCTCTAAATCAAAGCTTCTCTTCTGAATCTTTGTTTAAGAAAGAAACAGTTTAGTACTTTTGTTGGAGACACTCTTTTCTTCATAAAATCGGTATTGTGACCAATCTTTGTTTGTGGTTTTGGTGATGTAGTATTTATTATCTTTAACAAGAACTTTTCTTTTTATATTTTAATGTAGCTTGGTTATGATCTATTCATAATCTGCTCATTGCTTTGAATCCTCCTCAATGTTTGTGTTGGGAGTTTTTGTTATATTCAAATGTTAATCCCTGGCCCATGTAAAATTTTATGTTTTTCAGAAACATCCTTATCAAAACAAATTTGCAAAACTGAACTATCATATTGAAACTTTGATGAAATGAAAACAAAAAGAAATGGGAAATATAAGAGGAAAGAACACAAAGTGACAGGCACATGTCATTCAGCCTCCTTTGTCAGACACATGGCTTGAGTCTCCCCCACATTTTCCTTCCTCATATTCTCTCATCTAGTCTAGTATATTTCAAACCTTACTTTTTTTTTTTTTTTTTTTTTTTAGGAGATGTTGCCAGATAGACTGATTATATACACCAAAATAAGTGAAACATCAAACAAACTAAGCCTAAAGGAACCTACAAACTTAGTTCGGAACTTTAGGAGCCAAAAGCCGTAAACAAACGGAGACTAATAAAAAAGACTAAACAAGCGCCACTCGCTAAATTGTGAAATAGATAGCCACACCACTCAAACAAACCAAAACTAGTCCAAACCCGAGAACTAAAAACGATTAGATTGAGAAAGAAAACCATCAAAATCCAACCGGGGCTAAAGATCTACTAGTCCTCACTTGAAATTTGTAGACTTGAATAGATAAAGAATTTGAGCTTCCTTATGATGGCAACGTGAAAGCATCAAACAATCAGACCTCGACCAAATCTGATATTAACTTCTTGTGGAGGAGACTAAAACAGCCGCTTAATCGACTCATCAAAATCTTCAGGAGGAAAAAAAGATGAAGGATGCGATCCGATTAAGACCATGGGAACCACCAGCAAATGTTGAAAGAGGTTGAGGCAACCTAAACACAAAAGCTAAAGCAACACACCACAGCCACTAGGACAATAACCCATACCAACAGGGAAACATCCTCTCACCCAGAAACCACCGGGATACCAACCCAAAACCAAAAACCTGAAATGAATCAGACCTGTGAACAGAGGCAAAAAAAAGCTGAAATGGAGGCGTTTGCGAAGAGCAGACCGCTGACCGCTAGGTACCGGCGCCTCCAACAGCAACTTAACAACCTCCGAAAGTTTTGAGAGTGGATAGCAACGCTTGCTCTATGAGGCGAGGGATCTTCCACCAAAATGAAATCAACAACTAAGAGACTAAAAGAGAACGAAAGGAAGATCAACGCCGGTGCTATGTGAGCCACCGTTCGTTGATCTCCAAGCAAGCTCAAATTTTATGTCGGCTGCGCTTAGGTCTAAAACGAGAGAGAGAGGGGTTTTTTTTTTATTTGGTGATACAGACTCAAAATTTTATCTAAAACCTTACTCATTTTAATTCTTTTGTTTTTTTTTTATTTACCCATTTACTAGTCCTGCACAGAAATATCCGTATCCGGTGGATATCCGGCTCTGTATCCGAATTCGGATCCAAAAAAGGAATATCTGGAGAAAATAGATACGGATACAAATATTAAATTTCTAGATCCGCCGGATACGGAACATATAAGGATATTGAGAAAATTGTGGACCGGATATCCATATCCGGCAAAAAAAAAAGTTTTGGGCCTTTAAAATTTAAATTTTGTTTTGTTTTGAGCTTTTAAAATTTAAATTTAACATATATTTTTTCATTCAAACTCAAATCCATTTTTTTATTCTAATTTTTTTTTGTTTTTTGAAAATTCTAAATTTTATGATTATTATAACATTATTTAAAATATTTTTATTATTAATTATATATATATGGATCCTGATATCCACTTTTTCTACGGATATCCAGAATTTCCAAATACGAATATGGATAGTAAAATCACAGATATAGTGGATACGGATACGGATGCAGATATCCTAAAAAAGTCGGATATCCGTATCCGCAGTGCCGGCCCGTAGTCACGGAACGCCTAAAGCGAACCAAAAAAATGGTGCCCTCTTGCCAAAAAAAAATTCCAGTAATAACATAATATCACACATTTAGTTGTCTAAAAAAAAGTCATATGAAAACATCAAATACATTATTCATGAAAAATAACCGTCCTTGCTTTCTAATTTGAGAACTCTTGTTAACTTTCAGTTTACGTGTTCAATCGTTCAGGAAATTTAAGAAAAAAAATAGAAAAACTTAAAAAAGAACAGAATATGAGATTAGGAGTTGAGAACTGGAAAAGAAACTTACTCAAAAATTCAAGAAAAATAGGGAATCGTTGAAGGCTTGAAGCAGGTCTCTGTCGAAGAAGAAGACGATTGTGAAGAAGAAGGGGAATCGTCGATCCTTTGTTTTGTTTTATTTGTTTAATTTCAATTATCTATCATAAAATTTTAGTTTAGTTAAAATAAACAGTTACATAATTAAATTAAATCAATATAATAAAGGAAAACTAACTATATACGAAAATTCTTAACTAAATAAAATGGAAATTTTGTTTTTAACAAAAAAACGTTTTGAGTAAGTTTGAACTCGGCACCAGAGATATAAAACCGAAAAGGTTTTACCACTATACTAAAAGAATATGTTAAAACATGATGCCTTTTAATTTGTTATAATATTTGGCACCTAAAGCCCTTGCTTTATGGGCTTTATCCCATGGCTGGGCCGGGGTATCCGTAACAGGCTACTTACCTCCTTATTTCTCTTTAATTTTTTTTTTTCAAAAGTTGATATTTTGGCAGAAATTAAAATAAAAATAAAAACAATTTTTTTTGCCGACAAATAAAAACATTTTTTTGTGAATATTCGTGGGTATTAGTTCTTGAACATATACATATACATAGAAGTCTCGAGTCCTCCAAACAAGAAATTAAATCATGTGTTCATCATATTCTTTGTTTAGTTAAATCATATGTTCATCATATTCTTTGTTTTGTGACTGTAACACTCATTAGATTCTTACAAAATAGCTTTATGACTCATAAGTAAAAATAATTTTTTTTATGAATATAACTAAAAAAAAATTTTGATGATATAAATAAAATAAAATTTTTGTTATAAATAACTATAAAGTGATAATTTGAGAATATATGTTTTATAAGTTGATAAAGAGATAATTAGCAGATTAAAAAAAAAAAAATGTACATATTTATGTGTTCCCCAATGTATATTTTAGGATCCCCACAAAAAAGATATTTTCACATATTTTTGACTACTATAGCCTCATGCGCCTTCTCCCCTTTATATGACCGTATAGTTAAAATGGTGTGACCCCAATCCATATGAAATCACTCTTTCTCCGTAATTGTTCATTTTTTTCTCCTTCGTTTTCTTCGCCGCTCTCTTTTTTCTTATTTCTTCATTGTTTAGCCGTTTTCATAGCTGTATTCGCCACTGGATCGACGAACTAGAGGTTAGTATTTTCAAATTGTTGTTTTTCTTTTTACAAATCGTTGTTTTCCTTTTTACAAATCTTTGGCCGAGGCTTCAATTTTCTCAAAATCCCTTTGAATCATCACCGAGCTCCCCGATTTGAAACATACTTTGCCTCTGTTAGTCTCGTTATACCGATCTATCTATATAATATATAATTAGATATTTGAATTTATTTATGTACTATATGATTTAACCAAAATAAAATATTTTTCTATCTTTTTATTGGAGTAGATCTTTTCTACTTTTTCTATTTTAGGAATACATGCTATTTTGTTGTTGTTAAATATGCACATAGTGCTAGTTACAAACCGAAAATTCCATATCACTTTTTTCTTAGTTCTGCATAAATCCGATTCCTTTTCTTATAAATGACAATATTCTTTGTTAGTCATTCAAGTTATTCTACTATAATTGAATATCTAATTTTTGTTCCATATATATTCATTTCATGCTGCTCTATTTTGTTTGAAAAGAGACACAAAACCCATTCGCCATCAAGAGTAGATCAAATATTGTAAAGTAAAACCATCCACCATCATCTTACACCGGATATATTATGTATGAAAATCATCTATTGTCCACCATACTTCAAGTACCAAGTACCATCTACTATATACCAAATAATGTCTACAAAATTCATCAACCGTCCATAGTAATCCAAATACTATCAGTGAGAACCAATCATCAATACTTTAGTTCATGGGCGGGTCAAATGGGCCTTGTACCATATTGAAAAATGACCTCCGTTAGAGCATTTTTATGGGTAGGTACCCTATTTAAAGTCTCTACTCAATATAATAATAATAGTATTGATATTATTTAATTATTTAATTAATAGTTAAATGAATAAAATGTTTGAACCATTAAAAGGATGACAAGTAGAGAGATCATCTAGAGAATATTTTTGCTGAAAAACGTATCTGCTCTCTCTCCTTTTTCTATTTTTTCCATTTATTTTAACGGGAATCTCTACTTTATAAAATACCATTGAAACTGCTCTTACATCCTGTAAAATAAAGAGAAAAAAATAAAAATAAATTGGCCTTAGTCACGTGATATGTCACTGTTTATCTTCTTCCTTCTAAATTTTAACCCAAATTTCTCTCTTTCTTTTACATCAATTTTTTATATATTTGTTTACACAATTTATTTTTTTAAATCAGGCCTTTAATTTATTTGAGCTCTGTGCATTTACACGTCTTACACGCCTTCAAAACTGCCCCTGCTTTAGCTTATGGTAAAAGGTGGATAGTAGATAAATTCCATGGATAATATTTACTATTTAGTCAACCAAATATTTTCCACCGATAATATTTTGTAATAATTATATCAACTACATATCTTATTATTTATGCTATATGTATTTTCAGCCAGAGCATTTAATTATCAGTTGATATATGTAAGATTTTTACCAAATATTTTTCACACCTAAACAAAATTTTCATTCAAATATGAAAAATATTTGATAAAAATCCTACATATATCCACTGATAATTAAAGATTCTGACTGGAAAATATATTTAGCATAAAATAATAAGTTAGATCTAGTCACAAATTTAAGTGAACGTATATATAAATTAGAAAACATAAAAATATACATTGTAAATAATTATTACAAGAATTAATCAATAAAATAAAAATAAAAATGTAATACCAAAATTTCAAATCAATTTAAAACCTATTTGAATCATACTTATTTGAATCTTCTGTTTATTATATAATAGTATATATTTTTATACCAAAAATATACCGAAAATTTTCGATATCCAATTTTTTTTTTTTTTTATATATATATTTTTGGTTAACTCTCTCGATATCCAATTTTCTTTTATCGGATTTTAGACTTTGAATAAATTGCCCATGACGAAAAAAGACATCTAAACAATAACACTATCATATCTCACTGACGGCGACAATTCAATTAAAAAGACATAATAAAAACAAAAAAAAACATTAGAAAAATCAAACATTAAAAATCATTTCTAATTGAAAAAAAAACCAATTACAACAAACAAACCATACACATGCACTATCCAAATAAAACACAAAAATATCGATTTCAGACAACGATTTTTGTCTCTTTCTCTTTTTTTTTTTTTTTTTTTTTTTGAAGAGAAACAAAATGTCGTATCTCTCTCTTTGGTGTCAAGTGAAGAAGATCTGTCGGCAATATTACGTTACAACTATCTTAAGACTGTTTGTAGCAAAAATGGGATTAACTGCAAATTAGTGGAAGTTAATGATAAAATTAAGAACGTTAACTAAATTTACTCTATTTTTTTATTTATTTTTTCATTTGCCTTCTTCTACATTCTTATCGTTTTTTTCCCACCTGTCATTTTTCTTGATAAGCTCAATAATTTATAAATTCCTTAAATGTTACAACTTATAAGCATAAAAAAGCTGTCACTTGGGTGTTAATTTTTTTCTACCGTATTTACTTATTTTTTCCTTTTTAATAGAATGATTTTTTACTATATAAAAAAACAATAATTAGTTTTGTTTTTTCCCTGTCATTATACTCTTCTTCTTCTTCTAAAAAAAAAAAAACTTCTCTGTGTCTCTGTGGTCACACAACTCTTCTCCTTCTTCGCTCTTCTCATTCTTTCTCAGTGTCGGGTTTGCATTTGGCGCGAAAAGTTCTTCGCTTTTTCCAGCTTTTTTTTCTGTTCGTTTTCTGACAGCTTTACGAATAAAAAGATGCTAGTAAGTACGTCCACTTAAATTTGTTTAGTTCTTAAGTCTCTTGTCCTTGTTTGCTGTCTTGTCCGAAATTGTTTGATTTCAGTTGACTCAAAGCTTAAAACTTTAAACCCATCAATCTTTTTTGCTTCATTGATTTCACAAAGTTCGTGAGTCTCCGTTGAGAAAATGATTCGTTTTTTTTTTTTTTGGGTTATATGTCGAATTGGATCTGAATTTGGAGCTTCGTTTATCTGTTTTTGTTCAGGTGGCAAGAGTTTTGCTAGCATTGAGTACTCTGATTCCGATCTACGCGAGAAATTACGGCGTCGGAAACTTATGCGATCTTGTACCGGAAACGAGACCACACAGTACTCCAATTACAGAGTTTGGTGCTGTGGGAGATGGTAAAACATTGAACACTGTTGCTTTTCAGAATGCTATGTTCTATGTTAAGTCTTTCGCCGATAAAGGCGGTGCTCAGATTTTTATTCCTTCTGGTCGGTGGCTCACCGGAAGTTTTAATCTCACCAGTCATCTCACTCTCTTTCTCGATAAAGACGCCGTCATTGTTGCTTCTCAGGTTTGTTGATGAACACAGTTGCTTTTCAGAATGCTATGTTCTATGTGTATGCCTCCTCTCTTTGTCTAAAGTTTTGATCTTTCTAAAGAGTTAAAGATCAGAGTTTGTGGCTTTAATTACACGATTTCATAGAACTTCTGATTAGTTTTCAGGAGATTCCTGTCTTTTCTTGATTGTTTTGATTCAAAGTCTATTGCTTTACCATTGATCCGGAATGAATTTGATGTGTAGAAACCCTATATTTGGTTCATTAGTTAGGCGTTGTATTTCTAGCTATGTTCAATGGTTCTGCATTGTTAACAATCAAAACATTTGTGTATTTGTATTGTCATTTTCTCTCTTTTTGTTCTTACCTCTAACAAAACTGTATGAAGGATCCATCGCATTGGCATGTCGTGGATCCATTACCATCATATGGACGGGGCATTGATGTACCAGGGAAGAGATACATGAGTTTGATAAATGGCTATAATGTACATGATGTGGTAGTAACAGGTATATTACATTATTTGATCCTTTTCATTTCATTTGGTTTCTTAATGCTAAATCAAAACTCAATGTTATATTTCATATTCTTTTGTTTAGGTGATAACGGTACTATAGATGGGCAAGGCCTTGTTTGGTGGGATCGGTTTAATTCTCATTCTTTAGAGTATAGTCGGCCTCACCTCATCGAGTTTGTTCATTCCGAAAATGTCTTCATCTCGAATCTTACGTTCTTGAATGCTCCGGCTTATACTATCCATTGGGTTTATTGTAGGTAATGATATAGTTTTTAAAATGCTCTACTTATTATTAACTAGATTGGTTTTGAAAAATTTGGTAAGCAACTTGACTCTGGTCTTTGATCTTTATGCAGCCATGTATACATTAATAATATAACAGCTACTACTTCTCCAGAATCTCCTTATACTATTGGCATTGTCCCCGGTTAGTTGTTATGACCTCTTTTAATCCGGTTTTAGAGTTTGAAAATAATATTGTTGCAGCCAAATAATCTCAAACTGTTTATTCTGTTTTCATTTTTGGTTGTTTGTTTCAGATTCTTCTGAAAATCTGTGCATTCAAGATTCTAGTATCAACATGGGTTATGATGCCATATCTCTAAAAAGTGGTTGGGATGAATACGGTATTTCGTATTCAAGAGCTACTGCAAATGTCCAGATAAGAAATGTTTCTCTCCAAGCAGCTTCTGGTTCCTCCATTTCCTTTGGTAGTGAAATGTCTGGTGGCATTTCCGATGTCTTAGTCACCGATGTTCATATACATGACTCGTTATCCGGGATCGGCTTTAGAACAACAAATGGGAGAGGTGGTTATATGAAAGAGATTGATATTTCCAACATTCGTATGGTTAATGTTGGTACTGCATTCCTAGCAAACGGTAGCTTTGGAACTCATCCGGATTCAGGTTTCGATAAAAAGGCTTTCCCGCTCGTTAGTCACATAAGGTTATATGACATTGTTGGAGTCAATATCAGCATTGCCGGGGTTTTGTTTGGAACCAAAGAGTCTCCTTTCACTTCGATTCTGTTATCGAATATCTCTTTGTCACTAAAGAACTCGGATTCTTCAACTGATGATTCTTGGCAATGCTCCTATGTTGAAGGGTCTTCAGAATTTGTAGTCCCTGAACCATGTTTCGAGCTGAAGAGTGTTGATAGTTCCTATGGTAGAGCTGCGGCCTTATGATTCTAAACTTCATAGAAAAAAGGAAGCTCCATTCCGGTTCAGTTCGGTTTCGGATCTCTCCATGATTCATTTATGTCTAAGATAGCAAAAAAAATTAGTTTATTTTCTTTTCTCAAATAAACCACAGTGTGTAGAATTTTTACCTGTTCAAAATCCCCATTCTTGGTGTAGTCCTTGTTATTGCAGCTTGTGAGATTCATAGATCTGTACAGGTTCATTTCTTCATTCATGTGTAACAAAAGAAATTTTGTTCAGTGGAGATTCTTCTTCACATGGCTTAAGAAAAGATCTTTCATCATCACTTTGGTTATTATTCTCTGCAGATTTCTTAAAACTTTCATGGCTTTAAAGCAAGTGATGATTCTGGAAACTGTGTGTGTTGAAACATCTTAAGGTCAAATTTGTGTTGTCCCATGCTTCTTCACTCCACTTATGTTCTGACGTTTACAACAATTGGTATGTGATCAGATCCTGTTTTATAGAAAAGCTCAACTAAAGATCTTGGATAATTTTCATTTTTCAAGTACTCATCATTGAACATCGCTCGATCCAACCAACATTGAACTTTCTCGTGGAACACGTTCAAGTTTATTATAAGAAAAATATATTTTATGAATGTTATTAAACTTTTTCTCTTCCTTGAATCTTTCTTAGTTATTAGTTTTTTTTTTTCTAAAACGATCTAGTATAAGAAAACAAACACTATAATAAATCTGGTTAAATCATGACATTATACGGTATACTCTCCAATGATCAAACAGTATTACATATGATTTTGATAGTTTAAACATTTATAAATATTTGAAACTTCAACATTTAGGAAAAGGTATATTACAAGCTGCTAAGATCTTTTTACCAATTGCAACATACATAGAAAGTTGTGGGTTTTTCAAGTATTCACAAAAACACGGTTGTTGTTCTTTCAATTTTCCGCAACATTCTGTCGATGGTGGACTTCCGCCTTGTACCGCAGGTAGGCATGGTTGAAGTTCTGTGATGACGCATGCATCTTTGGCCTCGTTCCCTAAAACTTTAACCACTACTGCTTTGGTCGGAGCCAGAGACGACATAACGAAGGCGATGAATACTAATACGATGAACTTCATGTCTTGCAACCTTAGTGACGATCCTATCTAATTCTAGTTTTGTTTTTCTTTGTCTAAAAAAAGGTTTAGGGTTTTGATTACGAGATGTTTAAGATGGTGAACCTATTTATAGATGGAGTAATGTTTTGCATTAGGCAAGTATATGCTTTTTAGGTAGTGTATTGTCTTTTTGACCAAATTTAGGAGGTGTATTGGATCAAATATTTAATGTGATTTCAGTTTTAATGAGTTTTGATGATTAGGTGAATTTAGAATTTTGTTATTAAATTATGTGAAATCTCACCTAAAACCATGAGATTTTGGTCTTTGTATTTTTAATTAAGAAATCCCCTAAAATATCATCGAAAACTCTTTAAATCAAATTTAAGTAGTGTTTTCAATAACAGTGGATTTGATTGTATATTTTAAAATCATTAATCCAATAATTTTAAAAGATATTTTAAAATTCATGTTTCAATAACACATGATTTGTCACTTAAACTCAAATCTCTCCAAATATTCAGTTCAATACACCCTTACACTCAAATATCTCTTCATATGTGACTCATATTTTTTTTTTAAATAATTAATAATATATAAACATGTGCATAAAAGTATTTAAATTTTCTTACATGTTAACAGTTTTCTTTAAAATAATTTATAATAAAATTACATAATTAGAATCAAACTATCAAAATCAGAAAGCAAATCCATTTAGTATATAAATAGGAAACTAATTATAAGGAAATAAAACCATCAATACACACTATATATCCTCCTTATTGTGACAGTTATTCACCATGCTTCAGAAATAGATTAAAATCCACATAAATATTCATTGAGATCTTCAAATAGTAACCATGTGTTTTTCTTGTAACCGAGATTCTTTCGAGCATTTCTCATAAATGGTGTCTCAATCATCGAGCATTCGAGCTAGTAGGATAACCATAAACATAAAAGGTATAAACACCTTTCTATCATCATCTATTTTACTATCAATTAGTCTATCATTTAAGTATATAAAGGACTAGGCCTAGACATAAATAACCATACCCGAATATCCGACTCAAACCGATCCAGAAAATTTGTTTTGGGTCATGTATGAGTCTTAAGAAATATATCTGATTGGGTCTAATGACTGAGATACTTCAGATTCGGGTAATACCCGATATCTAAACGAGTAACCAAAACATTACACATAAAATATAGTATTAGGTTATTTCGGATAGGTTTTAGGTTACTTCATATAGTTTTTAGGTTACTAGCTTCAAATAACTTTTTATTATTTCGGTTAATTTTTGGTTATTTCGGTTACATTTTGGTAATTTCGATTACTTTTTAGATCATTTCTGTTACTTTTTTATTACTTCATGTATTTAAAGGTTATTTATGGTATTTTGAATATTTTAAGGTTAATTTGGATAGTTTTTAGGATTTTGGGTAAAAAGTATCTGACCCGAATCATAACCAATGGGTATTCGAATAATAACTGATTCCCTAAAAAATTTCTGGAACCATCTCGAACTCGAAATTAACCAAACCGAACATGATCTAAAAAAAAGAAATATTTGAATAGGGCCTCTAACCCTAAAC
The DNA here is from genome assembly GCA_963667165.1 of Barbarea vulgaris. Lineage (NCBI taxonomy): Eukaryota > Viridiplantae > Streptophyta > Magnoliopsida > Brassicales > Brassicaceae > Barbarea > Barbarea vulgaris. Next base: position 16,250,421 of record OY763891.1, on the reverse strand, counting down.
CCAAAAACATCAACGACTTAAATCCAAATGCAAAGTGAGTTTTTACTTCTCTTCTCACTACCATGAAATAAACATCCTTAAACTAAGTTTTTTTTTGTCTTAGCTGACATCACTAAAAAGACCGTCAGATTGGTCCATTAACATAATTAGAAACACTTTATAATAAAAATAACAATGTGCTCCATCACTGTAGTCACTACCTCTCCATATATTTCACTTACACATCACAAAAAACCGTAAGAAGTGTTACAAAACCTTCTCATTTTCTCTTCCTTTGTGTGTTTTCTTGAATTTGGCTTTTAGAGGGACCGATCTATATCTAGCTTTGGCCGGCCGGGCCAAACCCACTTATACAGAGTTGACGTCATGCCCGCATAACCACGAAAGACTAGCCTTCTTTAATTTGAATTCGAGTCACTTCACCATTCCTTTCAAGCCAATAATCTTCTTTTTAAGTTTGTTGATGACTTCATCTTTCAACTTGTTCCATTGTAGAAGAAGCTTGTAATGTTCATGCGCATGGAGAAAAGCGTTTGAAGTGAATGGTTGGAAAAAGCCCCATTCATTTCCATAGGCGGAATGATGCTAAGGATGCCCACTCTCATGAGATGTGTCTTGATGAGATGGATTAGCAGATGCTTTCTCCTTTCCTCGTTGTGCTTTGTAACCGGTTACGATAAGTTGGCCGGTAGATGCGTTGTAGAGTGACTCCTCATTAGCAGCCATGACCAAAGAAATTCAAATGCCCTAGCGTAAAAAAAAAAATTCGGCCCTTCGTAATAATTCTCTTTTAAGACTTTAATTTTTAAATTAGAAATACGAAAATAGACTTAGAAGTATAATATTTTTGGGTCCCTTTAATTTCTATTTTTTCAAAATAAAAATGGCCCTTTTTCTTAGCTTAAGAAAATTTATGAAAATAAAATTGGACCCTTGGGCCAAAGCACCTCTGCCCACCATACTTGGGTCTAGCATGCTCACTAGGAATGAAGATGATATTGTCTCTTGAATGAATGGATGTGATATCTTGCATCGGGAGTAGGATCTTGCTTTCAACCTTAAGAGTGGTGTAAAATCGGTAGACATGTTAAAACCCAACACATCCATCCAAGAAGTGAGTCAAGTTGAGACATAGAGCATTAATTCTTAATATCGGGTCGGGGCAATGTCCTCCATCGATCTTGCAATACTTTAATATTGGTGTGATTAATCCTCCAATGCTCAATATTGGTTTCTTATCCGAGTTAGTCATCCATCCCTAATCTTGAATGTGTAATATTTGATTGATGAACACATCGGCTATGCTAACCTCGCTATCACCTCCTTCAATCTTTTTCTTAATTCTTGAAAGTTTTGAGTATCAGTTTCATCCCCTCTATAAAAAAACACTATCTCCTTCCCTGTGATTTTCTCGTTTTCCCTTCGCGCTGAGAATGTTTTAGCTAACACTTTTTGAGAATATCTAATGGCCGGATTTCTAATATTTTCCACCTTGGTATCCATGCCTTTATACTTTCCAACTCCAATTAGATCCCAAGTGTTCCTCGGCTCACTTGGGTAAATATTGAATTTGTTGAGATGTCTCCTATTCAACTCATATATGCCACTCACTTGGAGAAGTGAGAATTTATATCTCTAACTTGAAATGTGATGTCACTGTAATTTTTGTAAGCTCAGTTTTGAGCATAATTAACTCGAAACATCAAGGAAACTAGGAACTCACAAGTAGGTTGTTGATAAGTTTGAGCCTCCATCATGAAAATTGGCCTAGACCATATTGGTGAAGGGTATTTGCACGTTTTCGTGTAAACCAAGCTCTCTAAGGAAGTTGTGATACGAAAATCTTGTTTGAGAGAAACCCAATATTATGAGCTTCATATAGCCTAGACCTATATTGGTGAAGAGGAATTGCACGCCTTCGAGTAAACCAAGCTCTCTAAGAAAGTTGTGATCCAAAAATTTTGATTGAGAGAAACCTAATGTAATAAAATTCGTAAAGTATTCTTCAAAAGTTGGGATCTCAACTAAGGGGATAGTCAATGCAATCAATAAGTTGAGGGAGTAGAGAAAAGGCAGGGAATAGTCAATGCAATCAAGCTCGTGAATTGCATGAATTTTAAGTTCCCACATGTTCCCTTCGTGTAAACCAAGTTCTCTAAGGAAGTTATTATTGGTTGTGTCCTCTTCAAATTTGATGGCCAATAATTATATATTTCAATACTTATTGGTGCTGAGTTGTATAAAGACCTATGGGTTATCATGTGGGATCAGTTTCATAGATTTATACCTAGAATCTGCTCTCATTTGGTCTCGGTTCAGTTGGGTAACCATTTGTCTGCATATCGTAGTGGATCCATCTAACGACGTCACTACAAACTGTGCATCTGCCAGCTCTCCTTTGCAACCGTGATCTCTGCAACGCTGTACAAGTTTTCCTTTCATAGAACAAATCTATTGTTCACAGGTATACTGGCTGGAAGTGATTGTTTCTCCATTACAACCGCTTTTTCCTACTGGATTTTAGACGATATAGGCTCTGTCGTGGCTTCCTCTGTCTTTAAGGTCATCGTCATTGCCTTTATATTTATTAGAGAAATAATGGGAGTTGGAACATCTCTTTATCAAGTTCTAAGTTCTGCATTCATGAGTTTCGTGTATGGTTGAAATAAGTGTGTGCGAAGTAAATCCCTTAGACGAGATGGATAGAGATTCAAATTGCCTGAATATTGAGACATCTAAAAAAAAATATAGAGATTTCATAAGACGTGAAGGCTACAAAGGCTTCCTCTATCGACTCAAATTTTTGCATGAACAAATAAAGCTTTTGATTTCAAGTATTTTGATTGGTTTGTTTCCCTGCAAAATATCTCCAGTATAAAGATACAATATCTCAGAAATATCTTGGTACAAAAGTTTTGGTAGACGTGAAGGCTACAAAATATTTTTTTTTTTTTTTTTTTTTTTGTCGTCAAACCTCATATATTAAGTTAACGGTTTAAGGACTCTCCACTAGGGGTAGTCATGACGAGTCATGAAACCGAAGAGCTTACATGAGAAAAAGGAAACACGGGTTAATGTTATCCTAATGATCCACATTACCCGGACAATGATAAAAAACAATAAAGAGAAAATACAAGACATAAATGTAGAACTATACTCTAAAAGATGAAATCTAAAAACTCTTGAAGATGTGGAACACGCCGCAGGGATATGCCACTCGAAGTGGTGTAAGGCTAACCGTTGCTTGATAGTCGACCTTCGGGAGAAACAATTCCACACGAAATACGAAAGTATCCGTTGTATTTTGAGAATCCAAACTTGTGCCTGAAGTGTCGAGACACTCGATCCCTGAAAAGGGTGGTCACAAGTAAGACGAGAGAAGCCTCTCGCGAACCCCGAGATGAAAAGGGGCTTGGTTGCCAAATGCAGGAGAGCAAAACCTTGATCTCCTACTGCCAAAAATGCAATCCAATAAGCATCATTCTTCAGAAAGAAGGAAGACGCCACAATTCTCTTCATAGTGAAGGATTTTTAAGGAAATACAACTTTCCTAAAGGATATGCTTAGTGAAACTAATCGAGACCCTAAAGCGAAGAATAATCCTATATTACTCTCAATAATGGAGAAAATAGAGATTAAAATATCTTCAACCGGTTTCTCGTCCGCATAGCTTAGCATAGAGCTAGAAATTTTTTTAAAGCCTATAACACATATTTTCACATTTTGAATGATTTGGTCAACTAGTACTTTCATGTTACTGAAGGCTTTAGACACAAACATAATTTTACACTTGTAAATCCACCATCGACAATTAAGGCTTGGAACTCGCATATTTTATACATACGAGGAAATTGCCTATATGAATCTCTTTATATAAGAGGATAATGTTAAGCACAATCTCTCACAGTATAAGGAAAATGTAGATAATAAGGCCAAGGCTTGGGAACTCAAAATGAAACAAATAGATATTGAGCTGGAGCCCAAAATCTCAGTACACATTTTGCCCCATTCCAAGGCCCACCAAGCGGCACAATGAGGGCTTGGGAGCGGAAGTAATTTGTTGGCGGTGAGGATGTGGTTGCGCCGCTGCAAATCCTTGTCGGAGAGTAGGCTACCAATCAGTTGTAAATTAATGACGACATGGAGGCTAACTAGATGGGATAAGAGCGCATCCTCGAAAGTACATCCCGAAGCAACTTCGACGACAGCGGCTGCTGGATCTTCGGCGACATAGCAGAGAGAAAGCCACACATACCAAACTTCTTTGGGTAACAAACCCGGGATATACATGAAGGTGAGAGATGGAGTAGATTCCAGTGACTCCGATGAGGGATGAACTATGCCGACACATAGATGACTCGAGACTAGCTGCTTCTCCAACGAGCTGCTGAGGTGAGATTCGGCGAGAGATAGGGACTGGTGAAGAGGTAAATAAGTGCTTCGGTTTAGAACCGAGAGATAGAGACTGGTGGAGCCGTCAGAAGCCTTGCCGAAACAGCAAGGAGGCCGGATCTGAGAGCTCCCGCGGTGGTATAAGAATGGAGCCTTGAAATGGTTTGGATCTACGGGGAGGTTTTTGAAAGAGTCAAGGATCTCGCCGTGAAATGTGGGAGAGTTCCTCACCGGACAGCCGCGGTGGAGGAGGTCGGAGAAGGCGGAGGCAAGCGGAGTGGTCAACAACGTTGTATGGTGGTAAGGGTCTTCGGGTATCTCCCGAGAAAGCTCTAGATCCGGCGGATCTGAGGGTATATGCGAGACCAATCTCGGAGTTGAAAGAGGAAGAGCGAATAGCAACATCGGACTCACTATTTCCCTTCTTTAAAACCAAAGCCGTGAGCAGATGGAGGGGTTGAGGGAGACTCGCCGGAAAAGACCATCTTGCTCTATCATAGATCTCGGATCCAAGGAAGACCGAAGAGAAACGCCGAGAAAGATTCAAGACCCCAAGGAGGTTTGAAAGAGAATAGAGTTGAAGAGATAACAAAGGCATGCTAAATCTCAAAGGAAAAAGAAAAATCCGACGCCGGCGAGCAACAGCTTTACCGGCGTCGGAAACCAGAGTTGAGATTGGTGCTTCGATAGTGGTGCCCGAGAGAGAGAAGAGAAGGAGTTTTTTTTTCTTCCTATCTATAGTTTTGTATTTACCTTTCAGAATTACGTTTTGGACACATTGGGTTTCAAGATGCTGTTTGCAAAAAGAAAGTTCAGCCATGAGATGATGCATGCAAATCGTCTTAGAAAAAATTAAATATAAAGTTGGACAATAACGGATTTTTTGATCGGTTAGCGAGTAAGCTTACTCTTCGGAAATCATCACCAAACTCTATTTTGCGGTATTTTCTCAGTGTATGCATATATATATATATATATGTGTAATAATTTGTATTACTGTAGTTCTGTATAAATGTCTTTGTAATCACTTTTTGAAATCAATGAAATTTGTTAGTCGAACAAAAAAAAGAGTGTAAAAAAACTTTTAACAATATTTCCTCTTTATGTGTTTTCTTGAATTTCTAATTGTGGGCTCTTTAGAAAGTCCGGCCCAATAATGAATAGCCGATTCGTCAAAGACACGAAACCATTCGCTCATGGCTACCAAACAAACACCCCTTCATTTCCCAACCATCTCCATCTTTTCGCCACATCCGTAATATTTATTTTTTCCACTGTTCAACCAAATATTCATTAATTAATTATTAAATTACTAGTCCACTAGAAATTGATATAAATCTCCATGATTTTTTTTTTTTTTTTTTTTTTGTTCCTCTCCTTCCTGATAAATAATATAATCAAAATTCCCCAATCCTTCATCTTCCCCAATCTCCTCTAAAACCCTAGAAACTCACTACCAAACTCTTTCTGTAAAAAACAAAGCACACAGAACTCTAAAGAACCAAGCTTTATTTACACTCTTCTCATCTTCAATTTTTTTTTTCTCGAGAGAAAATAAATAATTTCACTTTTTCTGTTTGTTTGTTTGTTCAATTTTGCTTTTCGTTCGATATCTTTTTTTTTTTGGAATTAGCAACAATGTCGGGGTCTGGAGGAGTTTCAATCGCACGTACAGCGATCCGTGGTGAGAATCGGTTTTATAATCCTCCTCCGATGCGGAGGATGCAGCAAGAAGCGCAATTGCAGCAACAGATGAGGGAGAAGCAACGACGTGAAGAAGAAGAAGTGATTTCGATTGATAAGGAACGTAGAGCGGCTGCAACCGCCGCGATGCCTCCTCCGAGGAGTAGGAAAGGTCAAAGCTTGACGGAGAGTAAGAATCGGGTTGTTTCTGGGTCTGAAGTATGTGCCGGTTCATCTGATTCTTCTTCCGGGTCGGGTCGGGTTCAGAGTGATGGGTCTAACTTGGATCGGTTCTTGGAACATACTACTCCTCTTGTTCATGCTCGCTTTATTCCTATGGTACGAACCAGTTTCATCTTCTTTGTATTGTTTGATACTTGGAGTTGGAAATGGGAAAGACTTGAGTTTTTTATCATTTGATTTTAGTGTAGAACTTAGTTCTTATTGTTGCAATTTGTTTTTTGTTTGTTCTAGAGGAGTAGGTGGGAACTTAAGACTCGTGAATCGGAGTGTCATACGTATTTTGTGCTTGAGGATTTGTGGGAGGCATTTGCGGAGTGGAGTGCTTACGGTGCTGGTGTGCCTTTACAAATGCACGGGAGTGACTCTACTGTGCAGTATTATGTGCCTTACTTATCAGGGATTCAGTTGTATGTTGACTCGTTGAAGAAGCCGAGGTTAGTTGTTTGAAATGTTTCGGTTTTGTTGGATGAAAGAACTCTTTTCTGTTTTTCCATTTTGACAGTTTTGAATTGTTGTCTTTTCAAGTGGAAATCCAGTTGAGGATAATGAAGGGAGTAGTGAAGGAAGCAGCAACAGTAGGGTTGATAAGTTATCTAATAATGCGGTGGACTTGAGTGCTACCGAATTGAATGGAGTTAGTCTGAGAGATCAATCTGTTGCTGGTTCGGTGTCTAGTGGAGAGACTGAGATCAGCAATCCTCAGGGACGATTACTGTTTGAGTACTTGGAGTATGAACCTCCGTTTGGTCGTGAACCTCTGGCTAACAAAGTAAAATGTCCCTCCTAAGCAAAGATATATCTTTCCGTTGTTTATTTTTGATTGCTTCTTACAAAGTTTCTATACCCCAGATCTTGGATCTCGCGTCAAGATTTCCTGAGCTAATGACATACCGAAGCTGTGATCTTTCTCCTTCAAGTTGGGTCTCTGTGTCATGGTATGTTTTGTGTTACCCTTTTGTTAGTCTTGAGATATTTAGTTATGGAATATGTGGAGGTGGTGATCTTTTAATTCAATGATGTGTAGGTATCCTATATACAGAATACCGGTTGGTCCAACACTACAAAATCTCGATGCCTGCTTTCTAACTTTTCACTCTCTCTCAACACCACCTCCTCAAAGTAAGTAAACTATGACTTAACGCTAACACGATACCGCCGCATTGTCCTCTGAGCTTTGGTTGTCACAACCCTGCGAGATATCTTATACAGTGTTGTGTATGTATTGGAGCAGGTGCTATGGGTTGTAGTGATTCGGAACCATCCACAAAGCTACCGTTGCCTACTTTTGGACTTGCATCTTATAAGCTGAAAGTATCTGTGTGGAACCAAGACCAAACTCAAGAGAGCCAAAAGATCACTTCTTTGCAACAAGCTGCAGACAAATGGCTCAAGCGTCTGCTAGTCGAGCATCCAGATTACAGATTCTTCACCTCCAACAGCCCACAAATGAGATGAAAATGAAAGATACCTTCTTGACCATCGATTTGGCTCTGGTCTGATCAGAAGACCCATTATCTGCTCTGCTCTACTTCACATATAAAGTTCTCTCTTTACACTGAAGAATACTGGCCAGGCTCTTGCGTGTTTTTCAGGCGATTTAAGAGTCTCTGCTGTCTTATTTCCAGAAGATACTTTGTGAATTGTAGCCTAATCTTCCTTATTTATTTTACTGAAACTAGTCTTTTGTTATATTTCCTGAATAAGGATTTGAGGAGCCATATAGTGAGATTTGCGAGGAGTGCTTTTGTAATGTCTGAGATGTACAACACATTTTGTGATTCAATTTGATTGCTGAACAGATAAACACAGCTTGGCCTATATATCAATCTCTTACCATGTTCTAGACTAATACTTGGGTCGAGGAAAAGTGATACTTTCATTTCATTCATAATTATGCACATAAAAGGTTCCCCAAGAACATTCGATTACAACATTTACTCTGCATGCCCTTACACTACAAGGCTTTTGCTACATACATTGAGACTAATGTAATGATTCCTTGATTTCACCTTTACCAGAAAAGCTCTTAAGTGAGAGATTAAAACTTGTCTTCAAGCATAGTTGACCAAAGCATGCCCCGCACAAACTCGCTCTTTCTTGCCTTCTCTTGATCTTCATTTGAAAGTGCTGCTTGTCGTACCCCGCTTTAAAGGAATGCAAAAACAGGCTCTATGTGAAAATAAACCAAAGCAACATACATCTTTAGAGTAGAGTATGAAATGATACCTTTTAGGAGTGTCCTTAGATGAGACTTTTGTTACGAAGTTATCTTCAGTGATGGGTTTAGTGGAAAAAGGAATGAACATAAAGGACGAGAGCAAAGGATCAGAATCTATATTGGAAGATCCTCCAAGAGATAGTAAGTTTGCTTCTCGAAGCTCTTTTTTAAGGGTCAGATAGGCAGAGCTATATCCACCTCTACGCAACCTTTTCCTTCGCTGCACGTAAAATTTCTCACACATCAAGGAATACCAAAAGTAAGTCTTCAAACTCTACCAAAAACGTAAAAGAGACTACAAAAAGTTCAAAAGGATATCTTAAAAAAGTTGGCGTGTTGCGTTGTAATATGGCTGACGATGTCCGATCCCACCCTCTTTGTGCAGACAGGACAAACCTAGTAAAAAGCAAAGGAAGCTATTTTAAGTTAACCATGTAAACACTCTGTTCTCACATCAAAGATAGAACATAAGGGAGCCTAAGAAAGAAATTCAGAAGCATTCAGAGAGGGAGAGAGAGATTAAAATGGTAAATAAAGGATTACAATGCTCACTTGATTTAGCTAAACAAGATTTTCTATTTCAAGAAAGCTTCAAGATTTGGAAACTAAACCTATACATCTAATCACCCTAAGAACCAAGGAACTCTTGTAATACTCAAAGCAGGGAATTTTCCGAAACATTCCGAGAGAGAGAGATCAAATGGTAACAACGGAATTACAATGCTCGCTTGATTAAGCTAAACATTGCGTAAAATACAACCTTTTCCATTTCTATTTCAAGAAAGCTTCAAGATTTTGAAATTAAACCCCTAAACAGAAATCTAAACAAACTAAGAACCATGGAGTTTTGTAATACTCAAAGTAAAGAATGTAACTATGGCTTACAATGCGTAAAAATCCAATCTTTTCCTGTTCAAGCAAGCTTAGTAATTCTGAAATCAAACCTAAACATCAACCTAAGAAGTAATAATGTAAAAATTAAAAATAAAACAACAAAGAATCATTACCCCATTCTTGGCTTCCACAGGATGGCTCTCATCAATATGACAACAAAGCCCAACAATATCAAACTCATCTCCACAAAACGGACATATAAACTCTGCTTTCACTTCATCTTCTCCTTCTACATCTCCCAAATACAAATCTGCCACACAACACAAAAAGATTGAAACTTTACATAAACAAATTAAGCCATGCACTGTTTTTTTTGTTCTCATCACAAACCTGATCGAGATTGATAACGCCGTGAAGAAGACGATGATGAAAACACAGGGGGACAATTGATCCACGAATTTGAATCCATTTCTTCTTATTTTGTTAAAGATTACAAATGCAAGATCAAAATTTTTAACAGGATATGTTATTGAGATTAGGAAGAAATCGAATCTAACAAACCAAACCCTAGAACAATGCGAGAGAGAAAAGAGAGAGAGACAGAGAGTGAAATAAGAGCTACTGGTTCGGAGTTTGTTTGTATTTACAGTCTTGACCATACCGAAACTAGTGGTTGTGTTCTATGGCTTATATGTTTCACTTTCACACGTGACTTTTGTGCTTTGTTTGTTTGTTTTTTTTTTTTTTAAATTTTAATTCAAGTTGTGATTTCACTAAAAACAAAGTGAATAACAAAAATGAAATCAGAATACATTTACAGGTTAAAATAAAACCTTTAATGTATAAAATTAAGGGTCTATAAGTCCAATATACATAGACCACTGAAATATTAGTTTTGTTTGAAAGAGAATTTAAAAATTAAGTAAACAAGAAAGAGAAATAAAATTGTTCTATTTTACCTTTATTGTTTTAGATAATTACATACATATGTTTTTATAAATAAACTATTATGTTTATTGGTATTTAAAATAATATTTAAAAATCATTTTATATTGACATGTTTGAATTATTTATTTAATATATTAGCACGTTAAAAAAAAATATCACGGTACATTACAATTTAACTTGTTACCAATTTTGTATTTCGTTAATGTTCTACATAACACGTTATTAAAAGTCATATCATGTAAATAAATAAACAATATTTTTTGTGAAAATGATTTTAAAACATTATTTTACTTACAAAGTTGAATTATGTGTAATTAAATAGTATAATATTTTAATTATAACGATACAAAACAACTTAATATATAATAATAACTTTATCGATATAAATTAAATTTTATCATGCTAAAATTTAAATACCAACAACTGACCTTTTGCTGGATATGTGACCGGAGACATTTTTGAAACTGAATAATTTTTTGACGATGTCGGAATTACCGCCGGTAACATTTTTATCTGATCAAACATATGCATGTAATTACCTAAAAAAAATAAGGGTAAAAATGGAACATTTTATTTCTCTTTGTTACTTATTTAATTTTGAAATCTTCTTTGCTACAAAACTAATTTTGTAATCCTCTGATTATATAGTGATATTATCCTAAAATTAAAGTATTTTACAATATGTTAAATAAAATATCAAATGAAATTTATGCCAAACAATAAATTATACATAGTTTTTTTTTTTATAATATTATATTATACATATGTATAATTTATACTACTAATTGGGAAGAACAATTTGAAAATGACCTTTAAAATTTAGATTATTACAATACATTGCCATTACTATTTAGTGTTGTTAAATAAATTCATTAAGGACACAACAATAATCATAAAATTAATATAACTAAATTAAAAATCATAAAATATATTAAAAATGATTATTAGTTTTAGAAAAAAAAATCACTTTCTCTCTCTTATTAATTATGGACGAAATTAAAATTAATATTTTAAAAATTATTAACCAATCAAAATTGATAAACAAGATTTGATGTCTAATAAAATTATGATTCTTCTATCATATTTCTTTGATATTATTTTTAAATTATTTTGAAGTATTATATAATATATATCTAATAAAATATAAGTTTTTTTCTGCATATGTTGAGAATCGAATTTTTAGAAACGAAGATATTACTCAAGAAAAATTGTGTGTACAACATCGCACATCGGTTAAAAAATTTAAACAATAGATTATGACCAAGACGGTTTTCATTTCAAAATAGATGTACATATGTTATATAGTGAAAAAACCCAGAACTAAAATTGAATCCAAATCCAATTTAACGCTCCTAATCAAATTACAAAAAATGTTTTGATTAGTTTTAAAAATATACATGTAACATTACTTAATTTTTTGTTTAAAATTTAATGTTAAATTACAGTTGATCATATCAAATCAATCCTCTTGTTTAAATCTGAAAAAATTGAAAATCAGATGGTTTAATCGTAGATCTTAATGCTTAGCATGTAGATTAAAAGCTGCAATCAGATCCGAAAGAAGAACATTGGATAAAGGAAACAAAATTTCATAATTTTTCAAACAATATCTCAGAAAAATCAATACCCAGAATTAAATTGAAACAAATGGAGAACAAATCGAATATCTACTAAGAGTATGTGATACTAATCCCATCCTTAGCCGCCACCGAAGATGATTCACATTCGTCGTCCTCGCATGCCGTAGCCGCCGCCGAAGAAGAAGATGATGATGAAAAGGGAGATGGTAGCACGCCGTTCTGGATATTTGCTGGGGAACCGATCTGGTAAAATCTAATCAGATCCAAACCGGATTCGGAAACATGACAATGATGGGCATATTTGGCAGGCGAATCACACACTTGTGGATTAAACTCAACTGGGAATTTGATTTGCATCGGAAACAACGAATCTGAGCAGCTCAGTGTTCCCATCGAATCAACCATACCGATACTTCATCTCCACTGTCAAAAGCCTTAGCCAGTGGAGTATTATTAGAACGAATATTTCTAATGTCATTCCTTTTCTTTGGTAGATTTGATTGACAAATTCTGGGTTGAAGTCTTCTTGCTAGTTTTGATCTTCAATTTTGATGTAAGTTTTGATCTTTTTGTTTGATCGTTCTTGAAATCTGACTGCGGTTGAGAAATTTGGAGAAATCCATTTCATGAATACAACCGCAGTTGAAATTCTTCCTTAAGATATAAACCCAATTTAAATTTTTCTCCAAATTTTTTTTTTCCAGTTCCAGATCTCTAATTCATAAAAAATTGAACTGGCAACAAAAAAAAATAAAAATAAAATGATAAAAAAATATCATGAAAACTTGAAAATCATGTTGTTTTGTTCAGTGAAAACAACAACATTTTCAACAAATCATGTAGTCCCTCCACCCCAAACGACGGCGTTTGCTTATTCAGTCAAATTTTTAACAGAATTAAACGTCGCCACGTCGATGATATGACCATGGGCTATATTATGGATGACTTTGTAGGTAGATAGGTTGACCTGCACATATTTGAGGTGAGTGTCAATCTTGTAAATTTTAATAAGTTCGATGATTTTTTAGCAAAAAATCCATAGTAAAACAAGTGGAAGATATCACTATTCACTTGTCCTAAAACATGACTGAATTTCTTATCATCGTCAAGACCTATAGTTCCAGTTTTCAATCCCTTTGACTTTTAAATTAACATTGAGATGCATCTAAAAGAGTAAAGGTAAACAACATTTAATCGCATGATATATCTGAATTACACTAAATTAAGTAAAGTCATAGTAATTGCCTATTCAAATGATCACCAAAATCAAAGAAACTTATAGTAGAGTTTGAAGGTTGTTGAAGAAGTAAGAGAGGTACTAACAACGAACTTGTGATTGCCAAGAAAGACCACATAATATTGGAATGTGTCAAACGTTAAGTGTGTCTTCCTCCGGTTGATCTTTCTTCCCATTCCCCTCATGTTACCAAATCTATTCAATGCCAAACCATCATAGACTTGAAGCTGTTAGATGTGGTTTTCAACCCTTGATATAACACCAAGTTATATTTATGGAACCATAATTTGGTTAAAGTGTAACTTAAAATAGAATCAATAATCTTCTACCTCAATCTTGTCAAACATTGATGGAACGTATAACATAATTATCAATTGCAAGTTTCTTCAATTTTTTTTTTATTTCTTTAATATTTGTAGACCTTGTCACCAGTCTGGAATTTTCAAAGAAAAACACATGTAGCACCAAAACATCAAAAAGAAAATATGTAGCAAAGCCTATGAGTGAACGTTAGTTATTCCACTAAGATTTTGAGTCCAATTTAGGCATCTTAAGGGGACAGTAACATTTCAAATTTAACCACACAAAAAATAGTTGAGTAGGAGTCTCTCTAAAGTTTCATAATTGCAAGATTAATTTAAGAAATCAAACTAATAGGGAGGGATTACGCTCATAATCTAAAGAACAGGTGTCACCCACACCCAATTTAGCTATCGAAAAAGAAAATCATGTTAAATTTTTGCCATTGAACTAACTAAGATTATGCATATTGTCTTCCCACCCAGTGGAGATTGTGAAGGATCAGCCTCACTTTTCTCACTGGCAGCCAATGACGGATTAGCTGACCCGTTTGGAGCATTTAAAAAATCACGCATATCAGTCTGCAACAAAACCAAATGTATTTTGCTTATGAATAAACATGTTAGTTTAATCAAGTTAAGCAAAGTGTGAAAAAGAGTTTACATGAATGGATAGAAGTAATGCTCTTGGATTTGTGTTCTCAGCCATTAATTCTTGATTTTTTGCTTCATATGCATCCACCTGCAGGGATTACATTGCTATTTGTTAAGAAATTTTTTTTTGCAACTCTGCATAATGTTATTAACAAGATAATAACCCTTCCGCAAATCAGAGTAGAAAATCTCAAACATCAAACTGCATTAACAAGATAAAACATATAAAACAGCTAGAATATTAGCCAATGAATTACAAACCTCAATCCTCCATGTCTAATACCAAATGGATGTAGACCAAAATTACAGTCCAGCTCAATACCAGTAGTCAAAGAACAATCAAATAATCGTATAGCAAAACTGAAAGAAGATATAAAATCCACCTATGTCTCGGTTCGTTAGCATATTCTCTAAACTCTATGTCACATTGTCGCTGCTACATCAACGCTACATATAATTACAGATCTTGGAGATGGAAACATATATAAAATAAAAACTCCTAATTAAAACCCCAAACATCCCACAATTTCAAAATTACAAAAAATTAATATTAAACCCCACCAGATCATTTGAGAAGAGATGAAGCGAAGCAGAAATTCCAAATGTAACAATCGCCTTCTTCAAGTACTTCGTACAATGAGTTATCCACATTTGCATCAAAAATTTCGATTCAAAGATATGAAATGTTTATCGAGAATGTAACTTTAATTTTTTTTATTAGCAAAGGGTACACAAGCTTTTGATTTAAAAACTTCATATGTTTATCGAGAATGACAATGATGGACTATGAAGATGATGAATTTGGAACCGCATGTTTGGAAGAGAAATTGTTGAGATTGTGTTTAATTTTGTAGTGAAATTTATTTTATTCTTTTTTGGAGCTGATGTGCTCAAAGGATGGGTGATGATGTGTCATATCTCCTCGTGAGACACACTCACTCTTATATATATATATATATCAATATATCTTATATAATATCATAATGTACTAACATGTGATATTTTAGTAGTCAAGTGATTTATAACATGAAATTATCATGAATAACTCAGAATAATTTTGTTATTGTTGCATGACATGTTAGTATATAACCTAATGTATAACATAATATATTAAGTATAATAATGTATAATATGATATATTATGTTCAACCCAATATATTACATTTATAACACATAAAAATTTATGTTGTTATATTGATATTATTAGTTATAACACACACACACATATATATATATATATATATTATTAGTTATAACACACATATATATATATATCATAATATAACAATATATATAGTACATGATATAAATGAATAATGTGATATATTAATATATAACCTGATATATTTTGTATGAACCGATATATTACTATAAAAAGATATGTAATTATATTGTTATTCTTAGTTATATCATATATAACATAATACATGCATCAATATCTAATGCGATAGAATTACTATAGCTTATGTTTAGAGATAAAACAAACTATGTTGTTTTTTGGTTGAGTTGTGGTAATTACTATATCTTAAAAAATAAAATAAACGCAAAATCCCACATCAAAGACTTCAATAAATCCATAATAATGTTATGAATTAATCAATTTTTACAGTGAAATAAAAATTCTACCACATATGATGTTAATATGTTGCGAGAGAATGCCAACTATTGCATCTTTCTTCTCTCTACACCTTACTGATATATATGTTGCCATTTTAGCTTATTTTTAGATTGCAATTCATATAGTTTATTATATTTTATTTGCATATTAAGTGTCTAGATGCATCAATTACATATTAATCATGTTTTATAGGTTTTAAATTGAAGATGTGCAATAACTAGGTCAAATGAAGTAAAAATAATTAAGAAGCAATCCAAAGTGTCTCAAAGATGGACTCAGAGTAAGGCCTTCAATTGCTATTTAGCTCCACAACCTTTTAAAGGTTATAGAAAATTGAGCTAGCTTTCCAATGAAGGTAGTCTTGAGTGATTTGTGTCAGTGGTTAAGGAGGTACGACCAATTTCGTGAACAACGGAATTGTGACATCGCTGAAGACTTGACGAAAACAACTTGAAATGTAGCGGTCAGATTTAGCGAGCAGGTGAGACCGCTGGAGTGTAGCAGTCAGATGCAGAGACCATGTGAGACCGATGGTGTGTAGTGGTCAGATCTAGCGGCCAAGTGACCACCGCTGGGAGCCAGCGGCCACTCCTAGCGGTTTCATGACACCATTTACCCAGTCTAATTTTTCTTAATTTTATTCTAAACTGAGTTTGACCCAATTGGTTATTTGTTAACCAAGCTCTATTATTTGTTCCTATAAATAGTCTCTAAACCTAATTAGAAGACTTATGCTTTGTTTTATGAGATTTTCCTCTTAGCCTCTTTAAGCTTTTGCTAAATACCTTGTATGAATCTTTCATTTTCAAAGTATCAAATCTTGTTTTGCTTTTAACTCTTTCATCTAGTTATCTTTTAACCATGATTGTGCAAAGATCAAGTCAATTAATTTGTGTTTTTATGACTATTTGTGAGTAGTCTTTAGATGAGTTAAGGGTAGTTGATTATGATGGTTTGATAGATTGATGATGATGTTTAGGACTAGATCTTATGTTGTCCTTCATTTAGGTGGTTAGTAATGCTAGATTAAGCTTGTAATCAAGCAATCTAAATCATTAGCATTTTCATGCCCACAAGGTGTTTGTTAAAATGGTTGAAAGAACCTAAATGAGCTTATCATGCCTTGTCTATGGAAGTAGTTGATTATGATGATTTGTGGTTGGATTAGATTTGATTCTTAATGCTCAATGATCATATTAATTTCTAATGGAAGTTAATAATAATTGAATGATTGATGAAGAGATTAATACCATGGAAGTGATTTAGTCTTGATTGTTGATCTTTTAGCCTAAGATGTTGTTCATCATGTGTTCTTGCATCATCAAACATTCATCATTTCATTTACGTCATACCATTCCCAAGACTCATCGCTTTCCTTTATTTGGATTTCAAAACGTTTGAGTCATTCCCCGCTTGCTTTACATTTGAATTTTGGTTTCTAAAACACAACATCTTTATTGCTTAGATTGAATTGAGAATTTGTATTCCTAATGGTCGTTCTTGTTTCTTCGTGGATTCGATACCCTTTAGGCTCAATAGCATATAAGGTTAATTGATAGCCTTTGTGAAAAACGTAATATCATTACATATACATTTCAGACTTTGGATACACTAACATAAATACAATTTTAGGTCAAATAACAATTTAAATTGATCGGATTAAAGAGACCAACATATTTTCAAATAACAATACTCAAAATAATGATCCACATTTCATAGTTTTCAATTACTAAACTAAAATCCATGAGAGATTGGTATGTACTGGATCGTTCGACATCGTCCTTTGTAGGGTTGCGATAGTTCTCCTTGATATTCTTGTGACGACGAGATTGGTGTTGGTGAGCTTCTGACTATTGGGAACGTAGTAGTTCGGGCCAAATAAATGTCAAAAGATGATTCATACACCCACCATAAAGGAGAAGCAACTCTTGTTTATGCACTACCTCTCTATCTAGGCGACGACAAATCTTCTTCCTTTTTATACTCTTCTTATTGTCATTGTTCATCAAAAACTCTATCATCTTCCTCGCAAAAAGATCTCGGTGCAAACCAATGTTTATATAGACACAAAATAACTCATATTATTATTTATTTACTGGATTCTAGTAAAAATGTATGGAGCAATTGTAGCTATCTTAAAACCTAAAAATTGTAACTCCTCATTTGTTTAATTCGGCCTTTTTGTTAATCACTCATAGTTTTCAATGACAATAATTTTTTTTTACAGCATAAAACATATATATCTGAAATATTATTTGTTAGATGAGCACACGTATGAACGAATGTAAATGTTAATTT
Source organism: Barbarea vulgaris (assembly GCA_963667165.1). Taxonomy (NCBI): domain Eukaryota; kingdom Viridiplantae; phylum Streptophyta; class Magnoliopsida; order Brassicales; family Brassicaceae; genus Barbarea; species Barbarea vulgaris. The sequence continues at coordinate 16,232,417 of OY763891.1, read as the reverse complement.
TCTAAAAAGAATCTCACAGTCTAAAATTTTGTTACTAGTATAATGATTATATATTCAATATTGACTTTAAAACCTATTTCAAAATATTTTATGTTATTTTTATGAGACAATTAGTTGTATTCCAAAAGTTTTTAAAATAATTAAGAAAATACATAACATTTGTAAAATAAGAGAAATACATAAATGAGTTGACCTCTTTTTTTTTTCTTTTTCTTTTTTTCTTTTATTGTATTCCCTCCTCCTCATCCTTTACTCAAAGTCAAATAATTTTTAAATAACATAAACCTATATATCGCAATATTCAAACTTTCATTTTTCGGAAAGAAATCTAAAAAACTCTAAAAATCAGGATAATGAGTTTTGTGGGCCCCACTTCATATTTTTCCGGTGAAAATTGTAAATAATTATTTTCCATAACATCACATTTTTATGATTAAAAGGGATAAAGGTAACTCTGAGAAAGTCACACAGAGTGTTATATGCAATACCATCGATCGTGGAAGATGGTTAAGAAACATCATGACGGCGGTGGTTCAAATTGAGAATACAATCCAAACTCCTTCCATAAAGGTAACTCTCCGAAAGTCACGCGAAGTGTTCGATAAAGATCGAAACTATCTTCTGGAATTGGAGAACCATATCCAAATGTTGCAGTATGAAGGTAACCTTATTTTGGTTGATTTAAGAGTTTTAAAATAGATAAAGTGATGTAAAATTTGGGGAAATTTTCAAAAAGTAGACGATTAAAGCATGAAACTTTCAAAATGTCGTTTATGTTGATTTTTAAATTAAATACTAAACTTTTGTTAACTCAGTTTTCTGAGGCCTAACGTTAAGTCAACTGACGGAAAAACTAAGAGGGTTAGTTTTCAATTAGAATTTTTGTTAACTTATAGAACGACGTCGTTTTAAAAAGAAACAAAAATAACACACCCATAATACTCATACCTGTAACCTCTTTGATGTACTAACTACACACTACCAACTGAGCTAAGACATTTTATTAATTAGATCACAAACATACATAGTAATATAAGTAATCAGCAAAATCCCCAAATTAAAAGAAATAGAAAGTTTATTATCGATTGCTTATACTCTCTCGATCTCCACTGTTAAACAAAATGTTCATCGATTTGTTTAAGCTTTGGTGATCAAATGGCCAAGTAACAACCAAGTTTTGATCCTATTCGCATCTGTTTATTCATCAGTTTTACAGTTCCAATAGATTTTGCTCCCGAAATTTAGCTTCAATTTGGTTGCAATTTCACTATTGTTTGGCTATGTGTATTGGAAGATTGAGTTTCTTTGTATTGAGATTGTGTTTTGTTTCAGTTGTGGTGTTGCTTTTTCTATTTTAGCTGGAATTTAGTTTCCAATGTCGTTTTTGCTTTTTGGGATATTAGCAAAGGAACTTCCTCGCCACTGTCAGAGAAGATGAACAAATATCACCACAACAATTAGGGATGTGTCTCAAGGTGTTTGACCTTTAAATCAGAGATTTTTTTTCTCTGATTTATTATCAAAAACTTCGTTTTTAATCTATAAAAAATGAAACTTTACGAAATTAATGGAGTTTTTTGTTTAATTGATTTTGTGGTTTTTTTTTTTTGTGTTTTCTTCATAATTCAGATCTCGATTTCTGTATATTTTTGGATTGAGTTGAGAAGATTTTCTGGACACGAGATTGATTACGTGGAGTTTATGTATGCTTGGTCAAAGTTCAATATCGATTTCTGTTATTTGTATTATGTTCTATCGATTTTCTGATTTTTTTTCCTGTTAAGATCTGATTAAAGATGAGATCGAGAGAGTAGAAGCAATCGATGATAAACTTTTTTTTTTTAATTTGGTGATTACCTATATTACTATGTCTGTTTGTGATATAATCAATAAAATATTTTAGCTCAGTTGGTAGTGTGTAGTTGGTATATCAAAGAGGTTAAGGGTTTGAGTAGGTATATTTCCCACTTTTTGAAAGTTCATGTTTTTTTGACATTTTGTCATGTTAAATTTATGGAGTTCAACATTTACGGATGCCTAATCTTAAATGGAGCTATAGTATCAAAATCCCAATTTGTGAAAACACAAATCTCTTATATCCTCTTATAATCTACATATCCATTTTTAAATTATTTCAATATGTGATGACGAAATTGTCCTTCCTTTCTTTTCTGTATTATAATTAAAAAGAAAAAAGAAAATCAAAAACATTTCAGATAACTCAGTAAAACTAGTATTACTCACTGACTTTTTTTGTATTGTTTTGGCAGCATAAATGTAGTATAACTAGAGTTGCAGATCATACCTCTAGATTTCGTCAACAAAGAATGGAAGAAAGAAAGTAATTGTTTATTCGCCTCCGTCGAGCTGCATAAAGCTTCAAAATCCAGATCCGTTCTTCAACCAAAGCAACCTAAAAGTAGTTGGTTTGCAAATTGAGGAATTGAATTGCATTTGATTATGCATATTGGATGTTTTACCATGTTTTTTGGGTTGATTAGGAATTTAAATTGGTACCAAATGGATAAATGTAGTATAACTAGTAAATCTAGTTCAATTTTTGTTTGTTTACAAACCCTAAACCAAAATTACTCAACAGACTTATTGGTGTTTTAAACATAAGAAATAAATGTTACAATGTGTATTAAGTAGGAAATTACAAAATTATATCATTTTGGGCTGTTATGAAAGGATCTAAACAAGTGTTACCATATAATTTTAAGATCACTTTGTAAATAATAACCAACGTAGGATGAAAAAGTTACATAAATAAAGTTTTTTAACATATTAATGCATAAAATACTCTGAATTCTAGGTTAATCGACTTAAATAACCTGTAAAACTAAAACAAAAAACAAATTTAAAGGGTATGTAATACTAATTAAGATGAAAAACAGCCAAAGTAGAACTATTTGGAACTTTGGTATAACTACTAATTTGTGTATAACTATGTGTAAATTTGGTGGCGCACATGTGTGAGTAAAAGAAAGCGCACGTGGGCCCCACCCAATTTTTTTGAAATTTTGAAATTTTCGCCCAAATATTTGGCGCCCCACTCAAAAATCAAAATTTTTATTAGTTTTATCAAGTATTACCAGTAGTACGAATACAAATACAAAAAGCAGACAACATAGTTTTGTCAAGTATTATCAGTACTACGAATTCATATACAAAAAATAACAACATACAGTAGTTTTACCTAATAATACGAGTACTACGAATTTAAAAACAGAACCGACAATCTATGAAACCATTGTTTTGTCCTATGCTCTGGACCACAATAAATTGCAATATGTATTTCTGCAGTGACTTGTTGCAACAACGAGGAGAAAGCTATGTATCATAGCTGAGTATGTAAAATGTTTCTAGCTAATTAATATCAAAACTGCAGCCATTCATAAAATATGATCACTAAAATAGTTCCAATATAAATATCTAGTCATGGATATATGACTGGATACATAAAGTTTAGTGGCTAACTAGCCATTGATCTGACCACTAGTGTAGTTCTCTGGTTCCAAGAGCCACACTTTGTATACTTTCCATGGTCTATAGGCAGTAGTAGCTACAATAATTTATCTTTTATATGGTGGATAAAGAACAGCAAATGGCCATGGATTATTGCTGACCTAATTTTAATAATCCTTACTATGACCGTAGCCATTGACAAACGACAACTAATTAACTATGACCTAGGTTGTGTAAAATCTCTGGTCCGCATCCTAATTTAGAAATACTTTGGATTTAATAAGTAATATAATTTGGAAACATAATACATTGGAACAATATAAAATATTTCATGTTTGCTTTATAGTTACTAGAAGAAAACTCGCGCAACACGCGGATGTAGTTTTAAATTTATATTTTAAATAAATTATGTCATTTAGCTATATATAAATTATGTGATATATATAAAAAAAAATCAAAATTTTTTGTTTGAAGTTTTATTCTAATTTGGTTTTTTCTTAGTTGTGTCGAATCACAATCATATATATAATTAGGGTGTTCTCTCTCCATCTACAGTGTTCACATCATCACTTCAATTATCCAATGAAAAATAACTATATCATCAAATGCCATTTTTAATGAATATTACTTAAATATGTTAGTTAATAAAAATTACTTACTACTTAGATATTTAATGATGAAATAAGTGAAAGTAAAAAATGTTTTGAAAAAATAATAAATAACACAAGTAAAACATACTAATAGTAAAACAATAGTACTAGACTATGAAATAGTTTATCAGTAATAATATAACTAAAAATTTAACAAAAAAATATGTTTAAAATGATCATTTTTAGAATAGGTCGGAATACAAGTTCTCTTATGCCTTTGAAAAATATAAAAGCATCGGAACTTAATGACAACATGAGTGTCAATATGTCGAGTCGTCAAGATCTAAAGAAAAAGTAAAGAGATCTAAGAACATGTCCAAAGATAAGATAGGATTTCTAGGAAGCAAATATGACATGCATGCACCATCACATGTTCATATAAACCTCACAACTACAAGTAAAGATCTCTAATGAACATTTTTGACGCTCAATTCAGCAAGAAGAAAATGCAACTGATCATATAAAATAGAGATTATAAAAAGATAAAATCGAGGATAAAATTCTTATTTGGATTAAGAATCAGTCAACAGTTTCATTTGTTAAATGTGAGTGAAGAGAACGTAAAAAAATTTCGAGAAGTAAATGAGTGCGTCTTGGAAGATAACGAAAGGTATAGTAGCGAAAATGTTAGAAGAGAAATTGACAAAAGTTTTGTAAGATGTATGCATGCACATATGACTACAGTAAATATTTTAGATCTCATTCACTATTTGAAATGATTGAATATGTAGAAATATGACATGAATTTGTTGATCGGATTATCGTGCTTAAATCAAACTAAATTGTTTGGCCATGTAAGCGTGGCAAGTGGTAAGTGAGATGGGATAACTGGATAGGGATATAAATAACTTGATCAAAAATTCTCTTATGGTATGATAAATATAGTGTATTCGTCGAATATGTTGTAGTTGCCTAGCAAATTACTGTTTCGGAAAAAAACGTCGACAATCTATGTTGTATATCAGTTGGTAAAGTTCAACAATTCATTTTGTTAATAGTTCAAAAGTAAACCTCGCGCGACGCGCGGGAGTATAAATCAAGTTTAAATAATGTCTCCTCATAGCTCTTAGTGATTTTATTTTGACTATATCCTCTGTGGATCCTTTGCCACATATTCAGATTAATGATTTCTGAACAACTTATACTTGTCTTCCTAGTTTTTACAATGACCTTGTTCTTTTCTTTGGCGACAACTTCTTCGACTAAAAATTACACTTACTTTTCCTTTCTTTTTTAATCGCTATGTATTTGATGTCGCTGGAAAATCCAGTGTCCAATTTGACCAATCCAACGATTCAACATATCTTTGTTTTTCACCTATAATTATACATGGTTTGAGATCTAACTGAAAATTAAATTATATTTTGAGTCACCCAGTTGTGTCGTTGGCCACAAAGAAAAGAACATGGCTAATAAGAATGAGTGATATTAATATACAATTTAGAATTAGATTGATCTTTTAACCTTTTATATGTTGTTTTATTTTATTAATTTTACTTTACCAAATTTGATAGTAATATTTTTTTTCTTTTAAAATTAATAGTAATTTTTTTTTTCTTTTTAAATATTTTCGGTGTTACAATCATTTTAAAACTTTTAGAATCAAATATTTGACTAAGATTATATTTTATATTTTTACTAATTAATGTAAGATCAATGTAACGGTATATAGATTTATTTGAATCAACCTATTGTGATTTATGAGCATACATGTTAATTATTTGATCAATATATTTGATTTAAAGTATTAGTATTTAGTTTATTAAATATTTATTTAAAATTTAAAATTTAATCTAAATAATATATGAGATCTTAGGTCTTGTATTTTATTTTTTATTTTCTAAAATTAAATTATTTTACCTACTTTATAGTAATTAATGTATTGTTTAAAATAAATTGTAAATAAACTAAAAAGTCACAAAATATTTAAAACGAAAAAGGGTTTTCTGATGTGGTTGCAGATTAGAGATAATAGAGCCGATGTGTCAGGCCTGGAGAGCCCCCATTATATATATATAAGATTTATATTAGTGTGATTTACAAGTATATTTCTAGACATTTCTCATTTGCTAAGGTTAAATGCTATAGTTCATGATCTCTTACATATTGTCAACCAAATTAAGATATATTTAGTGGTTATAATTATCATAATAAACTATATAATCTAAATTTACACCTATGTCACTCCTCTAAGTTCATTCTTTTTCATTTTGTGCAAATTCTATTTTATTTTCCTCCCCTTGGTTAGATTAAAAGTCATTTTTATTTTTCAGCAATTTAGTTTTGTCCGATCTTTCAAACTTTTTTGTTTGGCTTTTTTATTGTAAAATATTATCTTAATTAAGTATCATGTTTACTCTAATACTCCTTTTGGTAAAATCCATTTTAAAAGTATCAACAATATAAGTAAAAAAATGAAGTTTAAATGTTGTTGAAAAATACAAGGAAACAAGAATAGGGAAGGACTTCAGCGATGGAGTGAAGGTGCAAGAAGGAAAATATAGTCGTTTGAGAACCGATATAAGATTTGAATGAGCGGGGCAAAGAGAGACAATATAGATCTTGCCGGACGAACGGTTCGTCCAGATATGAGCGAGAGCATAGTCGCCAGTCATTGGATTTATTTTTCTAAATCTCACACGGTGGTTGGTAAAACACACGGCGAAATGTGACAAAAATCTACATGATGTGGTCTTGATTTTTAGTATGTTAATAAAGAAATTTTAATATTTAACTTTAAATTAATTTATCTCTATTCTATTAAAAACATACGTACAAATAAGAGATGTTTCCAAATACTTGTATAGGAAAATATGAATAAAATTATATCCAAACAATATACTATCCTTGTACTCAAACACCCACAAAAAAAAAAAACTATTAATCAAATAAACTGACATTTTCTTTTTCTTATTTCAGTGAAACCAAAATTCATAAAATCAATCTAAAAGCAATGGAAACCGAACGGATGAATAGGTTGATTTGATTGAGAAGAAGTTGATGGTCAAAGAGTGGAAGCGATTATTCGATTGAGAAGAATTATAACCGAATATGAATTGTGTGATTCGATTGAGAAGAAGCGGATGGTCAAATGTTTTTCTCAGGTTAGAAATCTATACTCAGCTATGAGTGAGTTTTTTTGTTTTGATTTCGTCTGTTTTCAGTTTTTTTTTTTTTAATTATAATTTTATATATATTTCATAAACTTTCATACAGGCTACGACAAAGTCATACAATTGTTTTTTGAAACAAAGAACATAAAGATAGTGAATAATCTTGTGTTACAAAATGAGAAAAACCGAATCTTCCGCTTCGATTTAGTTTTAGTATCCTCTTCAGGCTGAAAACTAGCCATGGCCGCCTCGATTCCCACGCCCACGATTACCCCGTCTTCGAGCTTTAGAAGATGCTTGCATCTCTATAGCCTTGATGGACGGTTTAACCGGCCTTTCACGTAATTGTCTTTGGCCGGAGGGAGTCATTAGATCCAACAATCCAGTCTCACTATCAGAATCATCTGAATCATGTGTATCCTCATCCGATACCGAAAAACCCAAAAGAGTATATCTGTTTTTACCCAGAATATTCTCAAATGTAGTATCCAAAACTAGTTTCGCACATTCAGTAGGAGCCTCCATGTCTTTTGTGGCTGCAATAGCACTAACTGTTTCACCTGTGCTAATAGCTTCAACTACAACATTAGCTTAAACAACTGGGTGACTGTCTGCCACCATGTCGGCTTTTTCTGTGACTTGGATTGGTGCTGCCACATGGCATGGGTCTGTAACAAATTGAATTACCGAGTCTGATGAAGGAACAACACTTGGTGGAGCTGACAGAATAGTGGTCGGTGAGACCAAATCTGTGGCTGTAGAACAAGTTTACAATAGATGGTTTGATCACCTCTTTTGAGACATATTTGGTGGCTCCTTTTATCTGTTTTCAGTTTTTGATTTTGTCTGTTTTTTTATTTCGTCCATATTCAGTTTTCTCATAATCCCTAATCCTTTTGTAGTGATTTCTTTCAATCTCAAGAAGCTATGAACTCATGATACTGGGCAGTCTCAAATTTTATCTTCATCAAAATGACAAGGTTCGATTACCTTCCTCAGTCATATATTTCCTGAAATCTGAATCTTTTTGTCATAATTTTGGCGTCTCAAATTCGTGAAAAAAGCCAATTGATATCGATTTTATGTGACAAGCTAAGGTTCGATTTGAATGACATTTTAAATGTTGATTTGATGTTACAACGTCATGGAAGCTTAGTTTTTGTTTCAATGGTGTTGTGTTCATCATGTGTTTCGTTTGACACTTGACTACACTTTGAGAGTCCTGATTAAAAGCTATAAGCTTAACTTGTGACTGTTTTTGCTGTGAAAGCACAGATAGAGAGAGATCGATGAAAGATGACCGGAAGTTTTTTTTTGCGAATCTCTTGACAAAATTTGCATTGCCTGGAAGCTGTATGACAACTTCATTGTATTGTTGGTGATGGCTAGCAAAACTAAGATAATAGTAAAAAAGTGGGAAGATCGGAATTGTTTAAAGTCCAATGTGGTTTGAGCCTTATGATAAGAAATCCAGCTCAAGTCTTTGAGAGGATATAGTAAAGAGAGCTAAGGATTTCACTCTAGGATCTTTAAGAAGTATTTTTAAGCAATCTTCTTAGCTTAACGTCTTTTGAGAGTTATATGTTTTGCAAAATCATCCATTACATTGGCTTCGCAAAAGGATTATATGCTTTAGAGCTCATTTTGTAAATTTCTAAGCTTCTAGGAAGAAACAAGGTTAGAAGCCTACCGGGATATTAGTACACAAAGCTGAAGCAATTGGATTTTCTTCTATATGAATATATGATATATGGCAATCTGCAGGAAGATGTGCTAGCTTCACCAAAAACACCTTGGTCAACAAAAACACTAATTTATTCATTCATTTGAAAATATGCATTTCTGTCAACGACATCTTTGATGAAAAGGTACATTTCTCTCAAAGACTTTGTCTGTCAACTTTTGCTATTAGAAGAACCATTTATATTTAATTGTTAACGTAAAATGTGACAAGATGCATGTCCAACAATTTTTTTTGTGAAATTTTTAGTGTTTTTCGTATCAAGTACAAAAATACAAATATTGATAAACAGTAAATAGACAAAAAAAATACTAATTTATATTAAAACAATTAATTTGCTATGTCAACAGTTTTAAGATATATCATTAACAGAAAATTTATAATTTAATTTTTTTGATTAGTTAAAATTTATTTTAAATTTTAGAAACCCGTCCGTCAAGCGAGTCCTAATCTAGTATAGTAAATAAGTATAGAAAAATTCAATCAATAAGTAAAATCTGGACAACAATTTATAGTAGTAGAGCCATTCTTAGATATGGTGATGATGTGTGTAAGTGGTTGGGTTGTTATCTTATGATGCTTAAGTAGTCACATAATCCATTTATAGACAATGGGTGAGCCCTCGAGACTTTGTACCGAAGTTTATTTGGAGTATTTCATGGTAATGGACTAAGATATTAGACAGTGCTCCTTTAATTTAAACCAGTCTCACTTACCGATAATGACTATATTTTTCATAAAAAATAATTTATTTTTATTTGTTCTCTCGTTTTCCAGCAATCACTTTCCTTTCTAAAGCTTAATCAAATCTCCCAATTTATTTTTACCTATTTTATTTTGTCCTATCTATTAATTTTCTTCTTTTCTTTTGCTTTTTTGAGTAAAATGTTATTTTGATTAAATATAACGTTTATGTTAATATTCCTTTTGGTATAAAACCCATTAAATAAAAAAGAACAAAAATCTAAGAAAAAAAAAAATTTTAAAATTTTTTGGAATCAATTAGTGAAATTTCGATAGCAGTTTGTGGTGTCATCATAATTGTGATTTTTTTTATGTTAACAAAAATATTGATTTGTTGAGTTTTGCTCTCATTATGACTAGTTAGTCACATTATTCACTTCTAGTCATCTAGACACTAACCGAGTCTTCGGGACTTATGTTCACTTATAGAGTTGTTGGCATCAGACCTTTTTTTATAATAATTGTAGCTATGGTTCATGTGGCCAACGAATCACGCACTTTAAGAATTGTATAAAATAAGAGATAATTGAAAGTTGGATCTTGTATTAAGCAACTATCTAAATAATCTTATATAAACGAAGTGGATTTTATTGAGTGGAAAGATTATAGATCAAATGAGAGATTATAAGTTACAGAAGAAATAAAAAAGTGAACATTAATTGGGCTCTGGTTCTAAGTCGCGTAGAGAAGAATGTCTAGAGAGTGATCTTTGATCCTCCTATTGCAGAGTCCTGCTACTGACTTCCGTTATTCTTGCTACTAACTCTGCTTATCTCGGCACTTCGATCTGCTTCGAGATTTCCGCCTTGTGATCCGGTCTTTGTTGTTGACTTATAAGCTCGTGCTCCGTAATTTCTGCCTCGTGACCTGGTCGTCGTTGTTAACTCATCCAGCTCACGCTCCAGACTTTGCGCCTTGTTCGTCATCCCAATAACTAATGGGCATTTAAGGGTATCTCAAACCCACTAGTTCTTTAGACTTATATGGTGATGGGCCGTGCAAATCAACCCCCAACCATTGCCCCCAGCCTTTTAAGCTCGACCTCGAGCTTGAAAGGTGAATTATTCAAGAACATATAAGTCATATCATAGAATCATCTTGATCTTAACTAGATCATTTACGAGTAATAATGGTTGTGAAATGTCTAGGCGATGAGTTGAACATAGTCTAGGAGACTGATAAATATGTTTTTACACCGGGTCTATCAAATAAACCCTATGTATGTTGTAGTACAAAGGGTATCGATCCACGGAAACTAATTGATAACTCACTAGAGATGTGGGATTCTAACTAAGCTAGAGCAAATTAAAGGTTTTTTTTTTTTTTTTGTAAACAAAGAAATGCAAGAAGTAAAACAAGAGAAAAACATTGGACCATGGGTTTAACTATCATAAAGATGAACGAACAATTAAACAATGAAGTAATGGATTAAATTAAGCATCATCCTAGAACATGGAATTTTACATCCATGGCACTAATCACTTCACTAATTATCCAATCAACAATAACATCTGTTAGCAATTAAGATAATCAATGAGCATCAATACCAAGTCCAATTAGTTCACTAAAAACCCTAATCAACAACTTCCGTTTGCTAGGTATGTAATGCTCATAAAAAGTTCATTGAACACCTTCCGGGCGTGAAATTCCTAAGCTCTAAATTACTAATTCTTTGGCTAATCTAGCATTATGGCCAACCTAATATGAAGGATTAACAATAATCAACCTATACAATCAAGATCTAACCATCAATTCATCCTAATCAAGCATAACCCATGTTCCAACAAAAATACTAACAACCTAAATGAAGAAAAGAGAAAAGGAAAAGATAAAGAGATGGATTTACAAAGATAGACATGAAGAAATCTTCATTAGAGTTGCATAATATGAAAGACATCAATCCAAAACATCGAAAGAGATTTTGGATATCAAAACCAACTCTAAGGAGAAGAAAACTTAGGGTTTATATGAGTTAAGACAAGTACTTATAAGGAAGGAGCAAAAATAAAATCGGGTAGCATCACATCGGCATCATGATCCCGGTGCAGCATCCGCTGAGGTCCAGCGGTCACACCATCGCGCTCAACCAGGCCGCCCAAATCCCACGTAAGTTTGTCACTTCTCCAGCGGGCACGTGATGCCGATGAGCCATATCGCTCTTCACTAAATGGGTCATATCTCCTTAACATATGACCCAAATCACTCGAGACCACCTTCATTGGAAAGCTAACTCAGTTTCCAATAACTTTCTTCAAGGGTTCCGGAGCTAAATCTCAAGGAAAGCCTTTCATATGTGTCGATATTTGAGACACTTTGGATTGGTTCTTAATTATCATTTCTCTTATTTGCATTCAAATAATCCCTCTTCAAAGATTCAAGTCTCCAATTCACCTAAAATGACTCAAAACTTATGCAAATGCAAGACATGAAGTCTAATAGTTTGAAAATACGGGATAATAGAAAACGAGACTCAAATACTTATTTTCACTTCTAAATGATGAAAATGAGATGAAAAGTGGATGCAAATAAATGTTAAAATCATGCAATAGCCATACACATCAGAGATGAGCTGAGAAATATCTAGACAATGAACTAAGAACTAGATGACGAGTTGAAAGTTGTCTAGTTGATGAACTAAAAATTGAGAGCTTAGATGACGAGTTGTCTAGCTAATGAGCTCATGCTCGTCTATTCCCTGCTTGGGAATTTCGGATTTGGTTTTGAAGGTCTAGCTTCGTCACTTGGATCCAATTTTTATAAATAGTTTGATTATCAATTTGTTTGGTTGATCACGCGAGCTTTGTTAAGATGTTTTCACGACTTCGTGAACTTGGAAACTCATTTGTCGTTATGTTCTAGATCGCATCGCAACCCGTCTTGACAATCGCAAGAATCAATAGGTGGCGATCTTAGGCAATAGCATGAGTCTGATTAACCATGTCGAGCTGTAGTGTCATGCGTTTGTGCTACAACATGAGTTAGAAAACTTAAAATGAACTGTGTTATGTAACGAGCTTCTGTTAAAGCCAGAATTATATGAATTGTAATGAGTTGAATAACAATGCGAACTTGCGTTCCCATGACTCGCGGTCACGAATAGTTGGTATGATTATTTTTGAGAAAGAATTTCCTTTGCGAACATATCTGTTGATAGACGGCTCAAGGGGTTCCACGGTGTGAGTCCTCGAGAGACTTGGTCACGAGCATGTTTATAGTGAATCGTGAAATATAATAAATCTTTGTGAATTCATAGCTTGGCTGATGAAACTTTTAATGCGAACTCATGCCCCTATCGAGGATGAGTGCATAATTTGTAAGGATCACTTGTATGATTGAGAGTGTAACGTGAAAGTTTGGACCATTTCGAGGTCGTGAGTTGAAGTCTCGTAATCATATGAGACGTCTGAGGCTACGAGATGAGACTTGACAAGAGTTGGACCTTCTTGAGGTTGACGAAATGAAACTCAGTAAGAGTTTTAGTTGGGTCGAGGCTGTAATATGAAACTCGATAAGAGTTTTGACCATGGAGAGGTAGCGAAAATGAAACCCATTAAGAGTTTGAGCCATTGCGAGGCTGTAACATGAAACTTAGTAAGAGTTTTGACCGTTAAGAAGTTGCAAAAATGAAACCCATTAAGAGTTTGAGCCATTGCGAGGCTGTAATATGAAACTCATGAAGAGTTTGGACCGTTAGGAGGTCGTGAATAAGTCGAAGGTAAGAAAAACAATTTGTGTAGAATCCTTGTGAAGTCGGATCTGATTTGATGGAACTCATGGCACGAACTCGTGCCCCCACCGAGGCTGAGTGCTAGAGTTGTAAGGATTGCTAGCACGATCTTGTTTGTTTTATACCCAATGAAGCTGATTTGTTATTACATAGTATGTAAATTTTTTTTTTTTTTTGAAAACATGTATACTTCCATTACCAAAAAGAATAAAGTTGGTTTACACGAGATGATGTCGAAAAGGACTGACACATGCTCGTGGTGAAGTCGTATGCTTGAGATCGAGCTCGTGATAGGCAGAGCGCTACGCCGGTTTCCATGTTCGCGGTAAGAGGTGAAAAAGATGGTAATGGATGTGGTTGGGGTAGCACTCATGGGTTTGAGCTGCCTATGTACCCCGTCATGGGATCAAACCTTAACGTAATTCAATTATCTTTGGGTACCTCAGTTCGGATACTCCATTTTTGACTTTTTAGTCGAAAGCTGCTAGCTCTTCCTCTACTTGCGCAAAATAGTTAGACCGATGAAGTGCGTTATCTAGAGATGTAAATTTTTGGACTGTAAGTTCTTCACGGAACTTGGATGTATTCTAGAGTCCATATCTCAGAGCCGATAACGCGAGCTCTTCATATAAATTCGCTATCCTTGCTTTGATCTCTTTGAATTCTAGATATGAGCTCGAAGAGGCTCGGTTGGTCCTCGGGATAGGTTCCAAAGATCTGCTTCTATTCGATGAACACCAAGTATATATTGTTTGAGAAAGGCAGACGCGAGCTGATTAAAGTTTTTGATGGAATTTTCTTGGAGGCTAGCAAACCACTCAAGGGATTGTCTGACTAAGCTCTCGGTGAAGAAACGACAGAAGCCTGCTTCACTTTCGTCTTCAGTTAAGTAGGCTCGGGTTATTGCAAGCGTGAAAGCTCTAAGATGAGCTTGTGGGTCGGTATTTCTAGCGTACTCAAGAAATTAAGTTTTCCGACGCCACGTAGTTGAGCATAAGCTATTCTGTTAGTAAACAGACTTTGTCTAGTCTCCTCGATCGTACGATCGATGTCGGGAGAAGAACTCTTTGTGCTGTGAATCTTGGATCGTAGTTATGCTACGTTCGCATTAGTTTATGCCAACCAGCTCTGGCTAGACTGGAAGTTGTTGACGGTAGATGGGTCTACCATCACTTCATTTCTATACTCTGAGGCGTAATTATTGCACCATGGTTACGTTTGCTCCACTCGGAGTGGAACCTGATTGTAAGCATATGTGTTTTGTGCTGACGAATTCATCGGAGCGCTAGGGCAAGGGGATCGATTTGAGTCGCTCTCTGGGGGCAAGATCGGAAGAAATGGAGACCTCATGGTGACGCTTCCGGGTTGCGCTCTCGACGAGCTCACATAGCAAGGTTGTGGTGTCAGTTTCGTAGGACTAACGAAAATCGGCAACACTCGTGCGTTAGTGGGTGTTATATATTGCCCAATACGCCAAATGCACTAATTGGCGAGAACTCGAGCCGAGTTCTCAGGGGTGGACTGATTTCTGCACCCGTTCTCCTGGTGTTATCTGGCGCGTTGTTAAGGGTCAGGTGATTATTCGACCTCGCGACCCCAGCCAAACGGGAGTCCAAGTTCCTTTCATGCTGCTCCAATTGCATGGTGAGAGCGCGGTTTGTGGCTTCCTGCTGGTGAGCCTTATCTACCAGTGAAGCGAGCATGCGACGCATCTGTAGGAAATCATCAGTAAGTCCTCCACTGGCTCAGTTGGGCTAGCGTGGTTCCACTCACCTTAAGTTGGAGATCTCAGATTGTTTTGAGACTCATTGATTCAGACTTCGGTTGACGGAGTTCTCCCTACCGTCTCCCTACCGAGATGGTACGATTTATTGCATTCTGAGTGTGGATCGAGGATCCCAATGGGTTAGGAGCCTCATCGTTCTGGGTTCGAGCCACTGCGCTGCTCCTTATCACGGAGATAGGGTTTTGCGACCAAAAGTTTGACGTCGTACTTTGGCATACGACACTATTATTACTTGTAGTAGACTCAAACTGAGTCTGTTGCACTACAATTTCTGGGATGGTTCTGGCTGTTCTTGAGTTAGATGCGGCGACAACCACTGGTTTTGTGCCGGTGGCGCTCGAATCAGCTAGAATACCGTCACTCAAAATTTCTGATATAACTAAGATCTATGCCAGTGGGCTCGATCTGGCGTTTTCTGATTGGATTGGATCCATTTTGTTTTCTCAAGAGAGAATGGTCAGCTCTGGTGTTAGAGACATCTAAGAACTTATCCCCACAGACAGCGCCAAAATGATGGTAACGAATAGCGCACGTTAAGAATTTGAATAAAGTATGGGATAATTAAGGGTTAGATACTCGTATGAAGCAATGATCTAAATAATCTTGTATAAACGAAGTGGATTTTATTGAGTGAAAAGGTTACAGATCGAATGAGAGATTATAAGTTAAATAGGAAATAAGAAGTGAACATTAATTAGGCCCGCCTCTAAGTCGCATGGAGAAGAATGTCTTGAGAGTGATCTTTGATCCTCCTTTTATAAAACCATGCTCTAAGATTTCCCTCTTGTGATCCGATCTTCATTGTTGTCTTATAAGCTCGTGCTCCGTAATTTCTGCCTTGTAACCCGGTCGTTGTTGTTGAGATCATGAAGCTCACGCTCCAGACATTGGGCCTTGTTTGCCATCCCACTAACTAACGGGTTTTTAAGAATATCTCAACCCCACAAGTTTTTTAAACTTATCTAGTAATGGGCCGTGCTAAATACATCCCCAACAATTTACCCTTGATTTTTGTAATTGTTAAATGTGTATACGTGTTTATATGTTCATTTTTTGGAAAGAAATCTAAAAATCTAAAACTCTGTTGCTAGGATAATGAGTTTATGAGCCCCACGTCATATTTTTCTGGTTAAAAATGGTTAGTAATTATTTTCCATAACATCAATTTTTTATGGTTAAAAGGGCGAAATGTAACTCTCAGAAAGTCACACGGAGTGTTATATGCAGTGCCATCAATCGTCGAAGATGGCTGAGAAACAACATGATGACGGTGGTTCAATTCGAGAATACCATCTAAACTCCTCCGATATGTTTTCGAGAAACTTCTCCAAGGGATTGCGAGTGTTAGTATTTGATAAAGATCAAAGCTATCTTCTGGAATTGGAGAACCATCTCCAAAGGTTTCAGTATGAAGGTAACTTTATATTGGTTAATTTACGAGTTTACAAAATAGATTAAGTGATGTTAAATTTTATGAAGTTAATCGTTTACGGATGTCGAACCTTAAATGAAAAAAATGGGGAAAACAAAAAATGTTTCTCCCAAATCTTGTGAAAATATATTGGAGATCCGGAACCATGGTTTTTGTACTATGCTTTGGACCACAATAAATCCTAATATGTTTTTTTCTGCAGTGACTTGTTGCAACGATGAGGAGAAAGCTATGTATCTACTCCGCAACCACAGCAATAGGTTTGACATTGCTCTCATAGAAGTACAAACCTCAGACAGTGAGAGACTCCTGTTAATCTCGGATATGAGATCGGAAATAGATATCATCAGTAAGAATCTAATCATATATTTGACATCAAGATTTCAATTATAATGTCATTTACATTGAAATAAGTGTACATTCGAAATGCAACAACAAAAAGATCTATGATGAATTTCTGATTGCCAAGTTTAATCTCTTAGGATTCAGCAAGAGTGAGAAGACATATGTGGTAAGTTTTTGTTTCTTTTCACATCTCTGCTTCTTATATCGTTTTCAACCTTTTCTCAATTGATTAGTCTCTCTGCTGGTAAATTGGGATAAAATGAGTGGCAGCTTAACAGCTTTTTTGGTGCTTTGTGGTTTGATTTCTCATACATTGAGGTTTTTGGTCATGTTCGCGAGTCTGTTTCTTATACAGCTTAATAGTGCTTTGTGTTAGGCGTTTCCTAGGTGCCTGAGTTGTTCTTACATTGAGTTCTGTTCATGTTCAAGAGTCTTATAGTGCTTTCTCATTGATCTCAGTTTAACGAGTTGTTATGTTCTATTTTTTGCAGAACATAAGGGACCGACACTCACGGGTTGCCCAGGCTGCTCGAGCCATCTGCAGGAAGTTTGGCAAAGAATGGTGATCGGACTGGGTCTCAGTCTCACTTTCAATAAAGATGCAAATGTGCACTTGTGTTTGTGGAAAAGACTAGATTCCATTTGCATAGTAATAGTAGGGGTCTGGCTAGACTTAACCAGAAAATGTTGATGTTTACCTCTCAAGTCTTTCTAGTTTTTGGATCAATTTTTTAGCAAGTAAAACATAAAATGATCTTAAAATTTGACTCTGAATCCAAAATTACTAAAAACAAACATTGTCTAACCGATTAATATTGTGATTTTCGTTCATGTTGACTGGAAAAATGGAAACACAAATTTCCTTAATGTTTTGAATCTTTTGATTATAGGTTTCAAATCTCCTTAATGTTTCCTTAATGTTTTGAAATGAATTTATTCATTGGGTTCGAGACAAATTGTTTGTTTGTTCATGATTGAACAAGAAGATGCTTCTCTTTTGTGTTCATGAGTGACAAAATAAACGGTCACGAGTTCAAGAGACTAATTTCTCTTCACAATACCAAATAACAAACAGATTGAGCACATCATTGTTGTCTTATAAGCTCGTGCTCCGTAATTTCTGCCTTGTAACCCGGTCGTTGTTGTTGAGATCATGAAGCTCACGCTCCAGACATTGGGCCTTGTTTGCCATCCCACTAACTAACGGGTTTTTAAGAATATCTCAACCCCACAAGTTTTTTAAACTTATCTAGTAATGGGCCGTGCTAAATACATCCCCAACAATTTACCCTTGATTTTTGTAATTGTTAAATGTGTATACGTGTTTATATGTTCATTTTTTGGAAAGAAATCTAAAAATCTAAAACTCTGTTGCTAGGATAATGAGTTTATGAGCCCCACGTCATATTTTTCTGGTTAAAAATGGTTAGTAATTATTTTCCATAACATCAATTTTTTATGGTTAAAAGGGCGAAATGTAACTCTCAGAAAGTCACACGGAGTGTTATATGCAGTGCCATCAATCGTCGAAGATGGCTGAGAAACAACATGATGACGGTGGTTCAATTCGAGAATACCATCTAAACTCCTCCGATATGTTTTCGAGAAACTTCTCCAAGGGATTGCGAGTGTTAGTATTTGATAAAGATCAAAGCTATCTTCTGGAATTGGAGAACCATCTCCAAAGGTTTCAGTATGAAGGTAACTTTATATTGGTTAATTTACGAGTTTACAAAATAGATTAAGTGATGTTAAATTTTATGAAGTTAATCGTTTACGGATGTCGAACCTTAAATGAAAAAAATGGGGAAAACAAAAAATGTTTCTCCCAAATCTTGTGAAAATATATTGGAGATCCGGAACCATGGTTTTTGTACTATGCTTTGGACCACAATAAATCCTAATATGTTTTTTTCTGCAGTGACTTGTTGCAACGATGAGGAGAAAGCTATGTATCTACTCCGCAACCACAGCAATAGGTTTGACATTGCTCTCATAGAAGTACAAACCTCAGACAGTGAGAGACTTCGGTTACTCTCCGAAATCAGATCGGAGATAGATATCATCAGTAAGAATCTAATCATATTTTTTGACACAAATATTTTCAATCATAATGTCATTTACATTGAAATAAGTGTACATTCGAAATGCAACAACAAAAGATTTTTTCTTTTTTCTATTACCGCAGTAATGTCTAAAGACGAATCACCAGAATATGTGATCAACTGGATGAGTCACGGTGCTTGCGACTATCTTATAAAACCTTTAAGGCTCGTAGATCTACGGTTCTTATTCAAGCACGTGGCGAAGAAGGTACGAGGAAAGATGAGTGTGGTGGCCGGAGAGGTAGAAGAGATCGCAGCTGGCGATAGGTCATCCTCTGTAGATTCCACCATAAAAAGCCCTAACAAGAGAGAAAGAAGCATTTCCCCTGATGAACAAGTCAACGAGGAAGATCATGATCTTGATCTTAATCGTGATCTTGATCTTGATCGTGATCGTGATCTTGATCGTGATCGTGCCTCCACCTCTAAGAAAAAACGGGTAGTTTGGGACGACAAGCTTCACAAGAAGTTTCTGGACGCCGTGGAACATCTTGGCCCCTACAGTAAGTCAAGATACACTAAGGTTCATAGTGACTATTTCCCATTTTTTCTATATAATTATATGAATAATTAGTTGTTCATGCAGAAGCTGTTCCTAAGAAAATTTTGGAGACTATGAATGTTACACACATCAGTCGAGAAAACGTAGCCAGCCATCTTCAGGTAACGTTTCTTTTTGTATATATATGATTTTATTAGAATGTATAAATAGTGATACTGATAATTAAAAGATGATAAAACAAAATTAATTTTACCAAAAAAAAAAAAACTATTGTTTATATAGTTGGGGATCTTATCTATGATATTGGTTTTTTTTTTTTTTTCCTTTTGCCTGCTTATGTATGACATTTTTTTATGTAGTCTAACATTTAGTCAAAAATCAATAACTTTAGAGTTTCAACACTTAAAAATATTCAAACCAAGCTTATAAAACTAAAAAAAATCCAGGAATAAATTGTTCCCAACCAGAATTTTAATTTAAAATTAATGGAAAAATAAGTTTTTTTTTTGTTTCTATCATTTTCCCACAAAATCTCAGTCCTAAATTTATATTTTTCTATCACTAGAATTTTACCTATATTTTTTCATGATTGAACTTTAAAAATCTATAACTAAAAGATATTTTTATCATAGATGAGTATGTCAAAAGTTTCTGGCTAATATCAAAACTGCGGCCATTCATAAAATATAATCACGAAATAGTTACGATATATATAAATCTATAGCCATGGCTATATGACTACATACAAAAATTTTAGTGGCTAACTAGCCATTGATACCACCAGTGAAGTTCTCTGGTTCCAAGAGCCACAATTTGAATATTTTTCCATGGTCTGTAGGTACAAATAATTCATCGTTTATATTGCTGATTTAGTTTTAATAATCCTTACTATGACTGTAACCATTGACAAATGACGACAACTAATTAACTATGACCTAGGTGTGTAAAAGCTCTGTTCGAGGTCCGTATCCTATTTCATAAATATTTCTACTTAAAAATCACATCAAATATTTAATTTATAGACATTTTCCATTTGCTAAGTTTAAATGCTACAGTTTATGATCTCTTACATATTATCAACCAAATTAAGATATATCTAGTGGTTTTAATTTTTTTGGGGCTACTTTAGTAATGTATAAAATATATTCAACTATTATCTTATTTAGAAATTAAGTAGTTGTACTACTATTAAATATGTGAAGTAAAATGGCACACGAGATAAGTTGTTTGTGTTGTAGTTAAATGCATGTTACAATGTTAGCCTATTGAAACTCTGAACTTCCCATGTCTCAGTGAATTCATCTAAACATCTAATTATTTACCAAATTAAAATATAGGTTACCACAAAATTTAGAACAAAACTCAAAGATAAGTTTGATAAGTTGAAAATAAACCTTATTTTGTTATATATATATTGTACTAATCCTTTTTTTTCCTGGATCGGATGTGTAGAAATACCGGATAAAAAAGAAAGAGGAGCTGAACCAATCTCTATTAACTTCGCAAGAGGGAAGAACGTATTCTGCAGAAGAAGCACAAAGCATGTTAATATATAACATGTTTTGGAAATGCTAAGCATGGAGAAAGTGTATCAGACCAGAGGATATGAAGAAAGATGAGTGTGACAGATGATAAGGAAGAACAAAGTTTGGAGAAAGGGAATTTTTTTCATGATAAACTATTTTTTTTTGGGTCAAATTTTCATGATAAACTATGGTAATGAATGTTTGGGAGTTTTTGGATTTAGTTTTTGGTTTTTGATTTTTATAACAACTAAATCTATTAAAAACTATTAAAACCTGAATTTTCGATTTTTTACAAATATGGAAAAACCATCAAAACTAGATTTCTTATTTTTTTTAGGGAATCTACTTTTTTTAAATCATGAATGGTTATAAAGTAGATATTAGGAAAATCCAAATCTAAAAGCCACTCCAAAAATCATTGTCATTCTAAGTATATACATATCACTCCTCTGAGCCAATTCTTTTTTCATTTTTTGTGCAAATTCTTCTTCTTCCTCTTTTTCCCTTAGTTTGATTAAAACTCAATACTTTTTGGAGGAATTTCATAAATATCACTTTTCATAAAATTATTTGAAAAAGCCGGTTATTAGACAAAATAAAATTTATAGATACTGGCTTAGACTGTTTAAAATGGATATAGGTTATATACTGAAATAACTCAAAACTAAAATCGAATCCAAATCTGATTTAAAACTCTTAATCAAATTGTTAGCAATATTTTCATTTGTTGTGCAAATTCTCTTTCTTTCTTTTGTTCCCTTAGTTTTATTAAAACTCAAGATTTTTTGGAGGAATTTCATAAATATCATTTTTCATGAGCATATTTTTACAACTACCATTGTCATTTTCCCATTTTCAAAACAACCACTATTAACAAACAAATATACCATTATTATCACTTAACCTAAAAAAAATTATCATCCTTTTAATTCATTAAAAATGGAGTATATTTGTTGGTGGGAAAATTACAGATCTGGTTTTGAAATATATTTTTTGGAAAAAAATTACGGATTTACAATTTGTCTAAAAAATTACAGAATCAATTTTTTTTTTACGGAAAACATATCCGTTTTCTGCGAAAAAATTGCAAATTTTTCATTTTGGAGAAAATTATGGATTTTTATTTTGTTAAAAAAATTACGGAATCAAAAATATTTGGCAGGAAATGAAATAGTTTTTGACACGAAAATTACTTATAAAACCTTATAAAATATTTTTATAAGGTTTTAGAAACATTTTTATAAGGTCTTATAATCTTATATGGTTTTATAAAGGCTTATACTGGTCTTATCAAAAATTTATAAATACCTTATACCATTTACATTGATATTCCTTTTGGTACTAAAATCTGTTAAAAAATCTAATAAAAAAATGGAGTTTAAATTTAATTAAATCAATGAGGGAAATTTTGATAACAGTTTGTGGTGTCACCATAATTGTGAATTTTTTATGTCAACAAAAAATTGATTTGTTGAGTTTTAATCGCACATCTATACTATTAATTAGGAAGAACAATTTAGAAATGACATTGAAATTGTAAATTATTACATGAATTGCCATTAGAGTAAAGAACAAGAAAAAAAAAACTTTTATTAATGGCAAAAATATCTTTTTATACTACCTTATATCCATATATCTAAACAAAATTTAGATTAGTTTTTAATATTAATTAATGATAAAAACAAATTCTGTATAATTAAAATCTCTAACGATGTTAAAAAAACAAATCTTTCACAGATATCGATGAAATTATAATTATAAGTTGAATAATATTCAAAAAAATATTGATTTAAATTTAAACAGAAGAAACCCATTTCAATATTATTTAAAAAAAATATTATTTTTCATAATACCAAAAATAAATTATTAGTTTTAATCAAAAATTGATATGTAAAAGACAAGTTTTACCTATATTTTATACTATCAACAAATAAAGTACAATAGCAGTAGTAGTAGACTAAAACAAAATACAATAGTATATTTTACATTTTAATTAGAATTGAAATAAAATATATATTTTTTGAAAAAGACGTTTCCATTATTTAAAATAAATATTCCTAAATTAGAATGTAATTTTATAAAATAAAACATATTTTTTTAAATTTTAACAATTTTATTTTAAAATTTATCATTTATAAATTTTACTACTTTTGCTAAGAGTTGACTACAAGAAGGATAATGATCCACATCGACACAAATATAAGTAATCAGCAAAATCCACAAATTAAAAAAAATATATATATCATCGATTGATTCTACTCTCTTGGTCTCCACTGTTAAACAAAATGAGTTCATCGATTAGTTCAAGTTTTGTTGATCAAACTAGATTTATACCCGCGGTATACCGCGGGTCAATTATTTTGATATAAATTATATTTATTTATATTTATATTGTTAATAAATATTTGTATTTTGTTTATATAGTTTTAACTTGATTTTTATGATGTTTAAATATATATTTGTAATATTTTTGTTTATTTATTTTTATAATATATCTAACATGCTTTCAACATCAAATTGTTTTATTTCTCTGTAACAATAGCAAATTTCTGTTATTTGAATTAAACATACGCCAAATAAATGATGTTCTATACTCTCATTCAAACAATTTAGACCAAATCGTACAAAATTAAATATTAAATTAATCTGAATTAAAAAAAAAATAGTTCTCCTTATTATATAGTGAAAATATTAATTATATTTCTTATTATATATTTTATTATCAGTTCTGCTTGTCTTAAACCTGCCCATTTTGGGACAAAAACCTGTATTGTCCTGTACTTGTCGGGAACTTTCCATCATATAATCGATCATTGTTATATAGTTATCCATTTTGGATTGATTATTTTAGAATTTTTATTCTATTCTTATTTAAAATAACTTTTACTAAATAATTTATTATTATTATAAATAAGTAGTTATATATATATTATTGATTAGTCGATATTATATAGTTTTAGTATTAATAGTATTTTAAACTTTTAAGAGAGATTTAAATATTATTAATATTTTAATAGATTTATACGGAATAAATTTTTTAAATTTTAAATATTATTTTAAATTATTTCAAATAAGTACCGGATTAAACCGAATATTTTTAAAAATATTTGGACGTCTAATAAGTCAAGTTTCCTACTCATTTGTATATAAAATCATTTTGGTCTTTTTTTTTTAATACCACTTTGAACTGTTGCACAAAAATTATTTAAAATAACTTTTACTAAATAATTTATTACTATTATAAATAAGTAGTTATATATATATTATTGATTAGTCAATATTATATAGTTTTAGTATTAATAGTATTTTAAACTTTTAAGAGACTTTCAAATATTATTAATATTTTAATAGAGTTAAACCGAATAATTTTTTAAAAATTTAAATAATATTTTAAATTATTTCAAATAAGTACCGGATTAAACCGAATATTTTTTAAAAACATTTGGACGTCTCATAAGTCAAGTTTCCTACTCATTTGTATATAAAATCATTTTGGTGTTTTTTATAGTATGACTTTGAACTGTTGCACAAAAATTTTAGTCGATGTGGGACTTTTAAATTATTTCAACTAATGAACTGGATAAAACTGAATAAGTTTTTTCAATAAATTATTTCAACGCATGATAAGTCAAGTTTCATTCTCATTCGCATTTAAAATCATTTTTGTGTTTTTATAATATTACTCAGAACCATTGCCCAAAATTTTAGTCAATGCGAGATGTTAAACACATTTTTTTTTCTTTAATTGAATAATATATGTCCGTTTTTAAAATTTTGAATCACAATATATGGAGAAAAATATTTAATATTTATTAATTATATGTATTATATAATAATTTTAAATAATTTGAAAATAAGATCTAACAAATATGATAGGAGAATCATAATTTATAGTATTAATATTGCAACATTAGATAAGGAAATAAATGATAAAGAGGAGAAAGAAAAAGATGCAAATAAAATGTTTAATTTAATTTTGGTGGAATTAATATTTCCTTTTTATGGGTGTTTGGATATAGGATTAACCATAAATTTTATAATTTTATAATTTTGGAGTGTTTGGAAACACCCTCTAAGATTGAGTTTTTTTTAATAGTTTAGTAGATGGCCAAGTAACAACCAAGTGTTGATCCTATTTGTATCTGTTTGTTCATCAATTTTACAGTTCTAGTAGATTTTGCTCCCAAAATTTAGTTTCAATTTGGTTGCAGTTTCACTATTGTTTGGCTCTGTGTATTGGAAGATTGATTTTATTTGTATTGAGATTGTTTTCTGTTTAAGTTGTGGTATTGCTTTTGCCATTTGAGCTGGACTTTAGTTTCCAATGTCCTTTTTGTTTTATGGGATATTAGCAAAGTAACTTCCTCGTCACTGTCGGAGAAGATGAACAAATATCACCACAACAATCATTGATGTGTCTCAAGGTGTTTGGCATTCAAATCAGAGATTTTTTTCTCTGATTTATTATCAAAAACTTCATTTTTAATCTATAAAAAAATGAAACTTACGAAATTAATGGAGTTTTTGTTTAATTGATTTTGTGGGTTTTTTTGCGTTTTCGTCAAAAGTCAGATCTCGATTTCTGTATATATTTTTTCAATTGAGTTGAGAAGATTTTCAGGACACGAGATTGATTATGTGGATTTTATGTATTCTTGGTCAAAGTTCAATATCGATTTTTATTATTTGTATTATGTTCTATCAATTTTCTGAATTTTTTTTCTGTTAAGATCTGCTTAAAGATGAGATAGAGTAGAAGCAATCGATGAGAAAAATTTTAAATTTTTTTTGGTAATTTTGGTGATTACCTATATTAATTTGGTAGTGTGTAGTTGGTATATCAAATAGGTTAAAGGTTCGAGTCGTATGGTTGTGTTATTTTTTCTTTTCTTTTCAAAATGACTTCATTTTATTAAGAGAAATTCTAACCGAAAACTTAACTCTGTTAGTAGTTTTTCTGTTACTTGATTAACGTCATGTCCCAGAAAGCTGAGTCAACAAAAAGTTTATGATTTAAATGTCATTTTGAAAATTCATTCTTTAATCGTCCACTTTTTGAAAGTTCATGCTTTTTTGACATTATAACCAATCCACTCTCGTGGTATCAATTACTTTTTCTACCAACCTACGTATCTAAACTCTCGTTTGAATCTAAAATTCTAAACAACCATTAACGAGCATGTTTGATTTATTCACGGATCGCCTTAGCATCAGCTCTCGTTGGCTAAGGACAATACGCTCACCTATGTTCTATCAAGCAACCTGTAGCACTTTTGATGAATAGATTAAACTCTAAATCAGAGACTAAGTGATCAGTTTAGCCTAAGCAATAAGAAAAACTATAGATGAAGAACACATATGATAAATCCCTATCTATGTCTAATTCAATGATTTTCATCAATCTCCTTGAAACCCTAAACCTAACTAAGAGATTACTCAGACATTGATGCAGAGAAACAACATAGAGATGAAGAATAACTCATGATCATGTAATAAGAAATCCAAAAGGGTTCAGAAATCTCAATAAGATCCAGAGATCTTCTCCCTAAACCTCTCAATAAGTAAAATAATAAACAAAACTGAATAGAATGAAGGTTTTTGCTCTGAAAATCGAGTCTTAGGGTTTAAAAACGAAATAAATTGGTTAAGATCGGTTCTGGATCGAAACAGATTAATTTTGGGCTTTAAAATCTGCATCTGATACCAGATTGATCGATCTTAACTTCCTGAGCATAGTTTCTGCACCTGCTTCATTTGCTCGTCAGATTGACATGTCTTCAGTAAAACGGGAATAACTCTTGAACTATCAATGAGAATGACCTGAGACCGGTTCCAAATGAAAGCTAACTCAAAGATCTATCTTTTTCCAAAAATAATCTCAATCCAACATCGAGAAGTATTTAAACAAATGCTAAAATTTTGGCGCTTCTGCATGATTCTACATCTCCAAATATGTGTTTTTATCTCAAAACAACATGTTCTCCTCCAAAGTAACCTAAAACCTGTAAAGACTCCATAGAATACTAAAATACTCTAAAGATACAATATAAATATATAAAAGACTCAAAAAGACTTACGAAATCAAAGGTTTAAACCTTCAAAACCATGAAACATCATTCATGTATAAAACAAACTTATGTAAATAATTATCTTCTCTAACGTAACATGTATTCTGATTGGATTGGATTCATTTTGTTTTCTCAAGAAAGAAAGATCGGCTCTGGTGTTAGAGACATCTATGAACTTATCCCCACATACAGCGCCAAAATGATGGTAACGAATCGCGCACTTTAGGAATTTGTAAAAAGTATATGAGATAATTAAAGGTTAGATACTCGTATGAAGCAATGATCTAAATAATCTTGTATTAACAAAGTAGATTTTATTGAGTGAAAAGGTTACAGATCAAATGAGAGATTATAAGTTACATAGGAAATAAGAAGTGAACATTAATTAGGCCCTGCCTCTAAGTCGCATGGAAAAGAATGTCTTGAGAGTGATCTTTGATCCTCCTTTTATAAAGTCATGCTCTAAGATTTCCCTCTCGTATCCGATCTTCATTGTTGTCTTATAAGCTCGTGCTCCGCAATTTCTGCCTTGTAACCCGATCGTTGTTGTTGAGATCATGAAGCTCACGCTCTAGACTTTGGGCCTTGTTCGCCATCCCACTAACTATTGGGTTTTTAAGAGTATCTCAACCCCACTAGTTTTTTAAACTTATCTAGTAATGGGCCGTGCTGAATATATCCCCAACAATTTACCTTGATTTTTATAATTGTTAAATGTGTATACGTGTTTATATGTTCATTTTTCGGAAAGAAATCTAAAAATCTAAAAATCTAAAACTCTGTTGCTAGGATAATGAGTTTATGAGCCCCACGTCATATTTTTCTGGTTAAAAATGGTTAATAATTATTTTCCATAAAATCAATTTTTTATGGTTAAAAGGGTGAAAGATAACTCTCTGAAAGTCACGCGGAGTGTTATATGCAGTGCCATCAATCGTCGAATATGGCTAAGAAACATCACGACGACGGTGTTTCAATTCGAGAATACCATCGAAACTCCTCTGATATGTTTTTGGGAAACTTCTCCCAGGGTTTGCGAGTGTTAGTGTTTGACAAAGATCAGAACTATCTTCTGGAATTGGAGAACCATCTCCAAAGGTTTCAGTATGAAGGTAACTTTATATTGGTTAATTTACGAGTTTACAAAGTAGATCAAGGTGATGTTAAATTTTATGAAGTTAATCGTTTACGGATGTCGAACCTTAAATGAAAAAAATGGGGAAAACAAAAAATATTTCTCCCAAATCTTGTGAAAATATATTGGAGATCCGGAACCATGGTTTTTGTACTATGCTTTGGACCACAATAAATCCTAATATGTTTATTTTCTGCAGTGACTTGTTGCAACGATGAGGAGAAAGCTATGTATCTACTCCGCAACCACAGCAATAGGTTTGACATTGCTCTCATAGAAGTACAAACCTCAGACAGTGAGAGACTCCGGTTAATCTCGGATATGAGATCGGAAATAGATATCATCAGTAAGAATCTAATCATATATTTGACATCAAGATTTCAATTATAATGTCATTTACATTGAAATAAGTGTACATTCGAAATGCAACAACAAAAATATTTTTTCTTTTTTCTATTACCGCAGTAATGTCTAAAGACGAATCACCAGAATCTGTGATCAACTGGATGAGTCACGGTGCTTGCGACTATCTTATAAAACCTTTAAGGCTCGTAGATCTACGGTTCTTATTCAAGCACGTGGCGAAGAAGGTACGAGGAAAGATGAGTGTGGTGGCCGGAGAGGTAGAAGAGATCGCAGCTGGCGATAGGTCATCCTCTGTAGATTCCACCATAAAAAGCCCTAACAAGATAGAAAGAAGCATTTCCCCTGATGAACAAGTCAACGAGGAAGATCATGATCTTGATCTTAATCGTGATCTTGATCTTGATCGTGATCGTGATCTTGATCGTGATCGTGCCTCCACCTCTAAGAAAAAACGGGTAGTTTGGGACGACAAGCTTCACAAGAAGTTTCTGGACGCCGTGGAACATCTTGGCCCCTACAGTAAGTCAAGATACACTAAGGTTCATAGTGACTATTTCCCATTTTTTCTATATAATTATATGAATAATTAGTTGTTCATGCAGAAGCTGTTCCTAAAAAAATTTTGGAGACTATGAATGTTACACACATCAGTCGAGAAAACGTAGCCAGCCATCTTCAGGTAACGTTTCTTTTTGTATATATATGATTTTATTAGAATGTATAAATAGTGATACTGATAATTAAAAGATGATAAAACAAAATTAATTTTACCAAAAAAAAAAAAAACTATTGTTTATATAGTTGGGGATCTTATCTATGATATTGGTTTTTTTTTTTTTTTCCTTTTGCCTGCTTATGTATGACATTTTTTTATGTAGTCTAACATTTAGTCAAAAATCAATAACTTTAGAGTTTCAACACTTAAAAATATTCAAACCAAGCTTATAAAACTAAAAAAAATCCAGGAATGAATTGTTCCCAACCAGAATTTTAATTTAAAATTAATGGAAAAATAAGTTTTTTTTTTGTTTCTATCATTTTCCCACAAAATCTCAGTCCTAAATTTATATTTTTCTATCACTAGAATTTTACCTATATTTTTTCATGATTGAATTTTAAAAATCTATAACTAAAAGATATTTTTATCATAGATGAGTATGTCAAAAGTTTCTGGCTAATATCAAAACTGCGGCCATTCATAAAATATAATCACGAAATAGTTACGATATAAATCTATAGCCATGGCTATATGACTGCATACATAAATTTTAGTGGCTAACTAGCCATTGATACCACCAGTGAAGTTCTCTGGTTCCAAGAGCCACAATTTGAATATTTTTCCATGGTCTGTAGCTACAAATAATTCATCGTTTATATTGCTGATTTAGTTTTAATAATCCTTACTATGACTGTAACCATTGACAAATGACGACAACTAATTAACTATGACCTAGGTGTGTAAAAGCTCTGTTCGAGGTCCGTATCCTATTTCATAAATATTTCTACTTAAAAATCACATCAAATATTTAATTTATAGACATTTTCCATTTGCTAAGTTTAAATGCTACAGTTTATGATCTCTTACATATTATCAACCAAATTAAGATATATTTAGTGGTTTTAATTTTTTTTGGGGTACTTTAGTAATGTATAAAATATATTCAACTATTATCTTATTTAGAAATTAAGTAGTTGTACTACTATTAAATATGTGAAGTAAAATGGCACACGAGATAAGTTGTTTGTGTTGTAGTTAAATGCATGTTACAATGTTAGCCTATTGAAACTCTGAAATTCCCATGTCTCAGTGAATTCATCTAAACATCTAATTATTTACCAAATTAAAATATAGGTTACCACAAAATTTAGAACAAAACTCAAAGATAAGTTTGATAAGTTGAAAATAAACCTTATTTTGTTATATATATATATTGTACTAATCCTTTTTTTTCCTGGATCGGATGTGTAGAAATACCGGATAAAAAAGAAAGAGGAGCTGAACCAATCTCTATTAACTTCGCAAGAGGGAAGAACGCATTCTGCAGAAGAAGCACAAAGCATGTTAATATATAACATGTTTTGGAAATGCTAGGCATGGAGAAAGTGTATCAGACCAGAGGATATGAAGAAAGATGAGTGTGACAGATGAGAGGGAAGAACAAAGTTTGGAGAAAGGGAATTTTTTCCATGATAAACTATTTTTTTTTGGGTCAGATTTTTATGATAAACTATGGCAATGAATGTTTAGGAGTTTTTGAGCGGTTTTTAGTTTTTGATTTTTGGATTTTAGTTTTTGGTTTTTTTGAGTTTTTTTGTTATTGATTTTTATAACAACAAAATCTATTAAAAACTATTAAAACGTGAATTTTTTATTTTTCACAAATATGGAAAACCCATCAAAACCTAGATTTCCTATTTCTTTCAGGAAATCCACTTTTTCAAAATCATGAATGACTATAAAGTAGATTTTAGGAAAATCTAAATTTAAAAACCATTATTGTAATTCTAAGTTTATACATATCACTCCTCTAAGCTAATTCTTTTTTCATTTGTTGTGCAAATTCTCTTTCTTTCTTTTGTTCCCTTAGTTTTATTAAAACTCAAGATTTTTTGGAGGAATTTCATAAATATCATTTTTCATGAGCAAATTTTTACAACTACCATTGTCATTTGCCCATTTTCAAAACTACCACTATTAACAAACAAATATACCATTATTATCACTTAACCTAAAAAAAATTATCATCCTTTTAATTCATTAAAAATGGAGTATATTTTTTGGTGGGAAAATTACAGATCTGGTTTTGAAATATATTTTTTGGAAAAAAATTACGGATTTACAATTTGTCTAAAAAATTACAGAATCAATTTTTTTTTTACGGAAAACATATCCGTTTTCTGCGAAAAAATTGCAAATTTTTCATTTTGGAGAAAATTATGGATTTTTATTTTGTTAAGAAAATTACGGAATCAAAAATATTTGGCAGGAAATGAAATAGTTTTTGACACGAAAATTACTTATAAAACCTTATAAAATATTTTTATAAGGTTTTAGAAACATTTTTATAAGGTCTTATAATCTTATATGGTTTTATAAAGGCTTATACTGGTCTTATCAAAAATTTATAAATACCTTATACCATTTACATTAATTTTCCTTTTGGTACTAAAATCTGTTAAAAAATCTAATAAAAAATGGAGTTTAAATTTAATTAAATCAATGAGGGAAATTTTGATAACAGTTTGTGGTGTCACCATATTTGTGAATTTTTTTTATGTCAACAAAAAATTGATTTGTTGAGTTTTAATCGCACATCTATACTATTAATTAGGAAGAACAATTTAGAAATGACATTGAAATTGTAAATTATTACATGAATTGCCATTAGAGTAAAGAACAACAAAAAAAAAAACTTTTATTAATGGCAAAAATGTCTTTTTATACTACCTTATATCCATATATCTAAACAAAATTTAGATTAGTTTTTAATATTAATTAATGATAAAAAAAAATTCTGTATAATTAAAATCTCTAACGATGTTAAAAAAAACAAATCTTTAACAGATATCGATGAAATTATAATTATAAGTTGAATAATATTCAAAAAAATATTGATTTAAATTTTTAAACAGAAGAAACCATTTCAATATTATTTAAAAAAAATATTATTTTTCATAATACCAAAAATAAATTATTAGTTTTAATCAAAAATTGATATGTAAAACTGTAAAAGACAAGTTTTACCTATATTTTATACTATCAACAAATAAAGTACAATAGCAGTAGTAGTAGACTAAAACAAAATACAATAGTATATTTTACATTTTAATTAGAATTGAAATAAAATATATATTTTTTGAAAAAGACGTTTCCATTATTTAAAATAAATATTCCTAAATTAGAATGTAATTTTATAAAATAAAACATATTTTTAAAAATTTTAACAATTTTATTTTAAAATTTATCATTTATAAATTTTACTACTTTTGCTAAGAGTTGACTACAAGACGGATAATGATCCACATCGACACAAATATAAGTAATCAGCAAAATCCCCAAATTAAAAAAAATATATATATCATCGATTGATTCTACTCTCTTGATCTCCACTGTTAAACAAAATGAGTTCATCGATTAGTTCAAGTTTTGTTGATCAAATGGCCAAGTAACAACCAAGTGTTGATCCTATTTGTATCTGTTTGTTCATCAATTTTACAGTTCTAGTAGATTTTGCTCCCAAAATTTAGTTTCAATTTGGTTGCAGTTTCACTATTGTTTGGCTCTGTGTATTGGAAGATTGATTTTATTTGTATTGAGATTGTTTTCTGTTTAAGTTGTGGTATTGCTTTTTCCATTTGAGCTGGACTTTAGTTTCCAATGTCCTTTTTTGTTTTATGGGATATTAGCAAAGTAACTTCCTCGTCACTGTCGGAGAAGATGAACAAATATCACCACAACAATCATTGATGTGTCTCAAGGTGTTTGACATTCAAATCAGAGATTTTTTTCTCTGATTTATTATCAAAAACTTCATTTTTAATCTATAAAAAAAATGAAACTTACGAAATTAATGGAGTTTTTGTTTAATTGATTTTGTGGGTTTTTTTGCGTTTTCGTCAAAAGTCAGATCTTGATTTCTGTATATATTTTTTCAATTGAGTTGAGAAGATTTTCAGGACACGAGATTGATTATGTGGATTTTATGTATTCTTGGTCAAAGTTCAATATCGATTTTTATTATTTGTATTATGTTCTATCAATTTTCTGAATTTTTTTTCTGTTAAGATCTGCTTAAAGATGAGATAGAGTAGAAGCAATCGATGAGAAAAATTTTAAAATTTTTTTGGTAATTTTGGTGATTACCTATATTAATTTGGTAGTGTGTAGTTGGTATATCAAATAGGTTAAAGGTTCGAGTCGTATGGTTGTGTTATTTTTTTTTTCTTTTCAAAACGACTTCATTTTATTAAGAGAAATTCTAACCGAAAACTTAACTCTGTTAGTAGTTTTTCTGTTACTTGATTAACGTCATGTCCCAGAAAGCTGAGTCAACAAAAAGTTTATGATTTAAATGTCATTTTGAAAATTCATTCTTTAATCGTCCACTTTTTGAAAGTTCATGCTTTTTTGACATTATAACCAATCCACTCTCGTGGTATCAATTACTTTTTCTACCAACCTAGGTATCTAAACTCTCGTTTGAATCTAAATTCTAAACAACCATTAACGAGCATGTTTGATTTGTTCACGGATCGCCTTAGCATCAGCTCTCGTTGGCTAAGGACAATACGCTCACCTATGTTCTATCAAGCAACCTGCAGCACTTTTGATGAATAGATTAAACTCTAAATCAGAGACTAAGTGATCAGTTTAGCCTAAGCAATAAGAAAAACTATAGATGAAGAACACATATGATAAATCCCTATCTATGTCTAATTCAATGATTTTCATCAATCCCCTTGAAACCCTAAACCTAACTAAGAGATTACTCAGACATTGATGCAGAGAAACAACATAGAGATGAAGAATAACTCATGATCATGTAATAAGAAATCCAAAAGGGTTCAGAAATCTCAATAAGATCCAGAGATCTTCTCCCTAAACCTCTCAATAAGTAAAATAATAAACAAAACTGAATAGAATGAAGGTTTTTGCTCTGAAAATCGAGTCTTAGGGTTTAAAAACGAAATAAATTGGTTAAGATCGGTTCTGGATCGAAACAGATTAATTTTGGGCTTTAAAATCCGCATCTGATACCAGATTGATCGATCTTAACTTCCTGAGCATAGTTTCTGCACCTGCTTCATTTGCTCGTCAGATTGACATGTCTTCAGTAAAACGGGAATAACTCTTGAACTATCAATGAGAATGACCTGAGACCGGTTCCAAATGAAAGCTAACTCAAAGATCTATCTTTTTCCAAAAATAATCTCAATCCAACATCGAGAAGAATTTAAACAAATGCTAAAATTTTGGCGCTTCTGCATGATTCTGCATCTCCAAATATGTGTTTTTATCTTAAAACAACATGTTCTCCTCCAAAGTAACCTAAAACCTGTAAAGACTCCATAGAATACTAAAATACTCTAAAGATACAATATAAATATATAAAAGACGCAAAAAGACTTACGAAATCAAAGGTTTAAACCTTTAAAACCATGAAACATCATTCATGTATAAAACAAACTTATGTAAATAATTATCTTCTCTAACGTAACATGTATTCTGATTGGATTGGATTCATTTTGTTTTCTCAAGAAAGAAAGATCGGCTCTGGTGTTAGAGACATCTATGAACTTATCCCCACAGACAGCGCCAAAATGATGGTAACGAATCGCGCACTTTAGGAATTTGTAAAAAGTATATGAGATAATTAAAGGTTAGATACTCGTATGAAGCAATGATCTAAATAATCTTGTATAAACAAAGTAGATTTTATTGAGTGAAAAGGTTACAGATCAAATGAGAGATTATAAGTTACATAGGAAATAAGAAGTGAACATTAATTAGGCCCTGCCTCTAAGTCGCATGGAAAAGAATGTCTTGAGAGTGATCTTTGATCCTCCTTTTATAAAGTCATGCTCTAAGATTTCCCTCTCGTATCCGATCTTCATTGTTGTCTTATAAGCTCGTGCTCCGCAATTTCTGCCTTGTAACCCGATCGTTGTTGTTGAGATCATGAAGCTCACGCTCTAGACTTTGGGCCTTGTTCGCCATCCCACTAACTATTAGGTTTTTAAGAGTATCTCAACCCCACTAGTTTTTTAAACTTATCTAGTAATGGGCCGTGCTGAATATATCCCCAACAATTTACCTTGATTTTTATAATTGTTAAATGTGTATACGTGTTTATATGTTCATTTTTCGGAAAGAAATCTAAAAATCTAAAAATCTAAAACTCTGTTGCTAGGATAATGAGTTTATGAGCCCCACGTCATATTTTTCTGGTTAAAAATGGTTAATAATTATTTTCCATAAAATCAATTTTTTATGGTTAAAAGGGTGAAAGATAACTCTCAGAAAGTCACGCGGAGTGTTATATGCAGTGCCATCAATCGTCGAATATGGCTAAGAAACATCACGACGACGGTGTTTCAATTCGAGAATACCATCGAAACTCCTCTGATATGTTTTTGGGAAACTTCTCCCAGGGTTTGCGAGTGTTAGTGTTTGACAAAGATCAGAACTATCTTCTGGAATTGGAGAACCATCTCCAAAGGTTTCAGTATGAAGGTAACTTTATATTGGTTAATTTACGAGTTTACAAAGTAGATCAAGGTGATGTTAAATTTTATGAAGTTAATCGTTTACGGATGTCGAACCTTAAATGAAAAAAATGGGGAAAACAAAAAATATTTCTCCCAAATCTTGTGAAAATATATTGGAGATCCGGAACCATGGTTTTTGTACTATGCTTTGGACCACAATAAATCCTAATATGTTTATTTTCTGCAGTGACTTGTTGCAACGATGAGGAGAAAGCTATGTATCTACTCCGCAACCACAGCAATAGGTTTGACATTGCTCTCATAGAAGTACAAACCTCAGACAGTGAGAGACTCCGGTTAATCTCGGATATGAGATCGGAAATAGATATCATCAGTAAGAATCTAATCATATATTTGACATCAAGATTTCAATTATAATGTCATTTACATTGAAATAAGTGTACATTCGAAATGCAACAACAAAAAGATTTTTTCTTTTTTCTATTACCGCAGTAATGTCTAAAGACGAATCACCAGAATCTGTGATCAACTGGATGAGTCACGGTGCTTGCGACTATCTGATAAAACCTTTAAGGCTCGTAGATCTACGGTTCTTATTCAAGCACGTGGCGAAGAAGGTACGAGGAAAGATGAGTGTGGTGGCCGGAGAGGTAGAAGAGATCGCAGCTGGCGATAGGTCATCCTCTGTAGATTCCACCATAAAAAGCCCTAACAAGAGAGAAAGAAGCATTTCCCCTGATGAACAAGTCAACGAGGAAGATCATGATCTTGATCTTAATCGTGATCTTGATCTTGATCGTGATCGTGATCTTGATCGTGATCGTGCCTCCACCTCTAAGAAAAAACGGGTAGTTTGGGACGACAAGCTTCACAAGAAGTTTCTGGACGCCGTGGAACATCTTGGCCCCTACAGTAAGTCAAGATACACTAAGGTTCATAGTGACTATTTCCCATTTTTTCTATATAATTATATGAATAATTAGTTGTTCATGCAGAAGCTGTTCCTAAGAAAATTTTGGAGACTATGAATGTTACACACATCAGTCGAGAAAACGTAGCCAGCCATCTTCAGGTAACGTTTCTTTTTGTATATATATGATTTTATTAGAATGTATAAATAGTGATACTGATAATTAAAAGATGATAAAACAAAATTAATTTTACCAAAAAAAAAAAAACTATTGTTTATATAGTTGGGGATCTTATCTATGATATTGGTTTTTTTTTTTTTTTTCCTTTTGCCTGCTTATGTATGACATTTTTTTATGTAGTCTAACATTTAGTCAAAAATCAATAACTTTAGAGTTTCAACACTTAAAAATATTCAAACCAAGCTTATAAAACTAAAAAAAATCCAGGAATGAATTGTTCCCAACCAGAATTTTAATTTAAAATTAATGGAAAAATAAGTTTTTTTTTTTGTTTCTATCATTTTCCCACAAAATCTCAGTCCTAAATTTATATTTTTCTATCACTAGAATTTTACCTATATTTTTTCATGATTGAACTTTAAAAATCTATAACTAAAAGATATTTTTATCATAGATGAGTATGTCAAAAGTTTCTGGCTAATATCAAAACTGCGGCCATTCATAAAATATAATCACGAAATAGTTACGATATATATAAATCTATAGCCATGGCTATATGACTACATACAAAAATTTTAGTGGCTAACTAGCCATTGATACCACCAGTGAAGTTCTCTGGTTCCAAGAGCCACAATTTGAATATTTTTCCATGGTCTGTAGGTACAAATAATTCATCGTTTATATTGCTGATTTAGTTTTAATAATCCTTACTATGACTGTAACCATTGACAAATGACGACAACTAATTAACTATGACCTAGGTGTGTAAAAGCTCTGTTCGAGGTCCGTATCCTATTTCATAAATATTTCTACTTAAAAATCACATCAAATATTTAATTTATAGACATTTTCCATTTGCTAAGTTTAAATGCTACAGTTTATGATCTCTTACATATTATCAACCAAATTAAGATATATCTAGTGGTTTTAATTTTTTTGGGGCTACTTTAGTAATGTATAAAATATATTCAACTATTATCTTATTTAGAAATTAAGTAGTTGTACTACTATTAAATATGTGAAGTAAAATGGCACACGAGATAAGTTGTTTGTGTTGTAGTTAAATGCATGTTACAATGTTAGCCTATTGAAACTCTGAACTTCCCATGTCTCAGTGAATTCATCTAAACATCTAATTATTTACCAAATTAAAATATAGGTTACCACAAAATTTAGAACAAAACTCAAAGATAAGTTTGATAAGTTGAAAATAAACCTTATTTTGTTATATATATATTGTACTAATCCTTTTTTTTCCTGGATCGGATGTGTAGAAATACCGGATAAAAAAGAAAGAGGAGCTGAACCAATCTCTATTAACTTCGCAAGAGGGAAGAATGTATTCTGCAGAAGAAGCACAAAGCATGTTAATATATAACATGTTTTGGAAATGCTAAGCATGGAGAAAGTGTATCAGACCAGAGGATATGAAGAAAGATGAGTGTGACAGATGATAAGGAAGAACAAAGTTTGGAGAAAGGAAATTTTTTTCATGATAAACTATTTTTTTTGGGTCAAATTTTCATGATAAACTATGGTAATGAATGTTTGGGAGTTTTTGGATTTAGTTTTTGGTTTTTGATTTTTATAACAACTAAATCTATTAAAAACTATTAAAACCTGAATTTTCGATTTTTTACAAATATGGAAAAACCATCAAAACTAGATTTCTTATTTTTTTTAGGGAATCTACTTTTTTTAAATCATGAATGGTTATAAAGTAGATATTAGGAAAATCCAAATCTAAAAGCCACTCCAAAAATCATTGTCATTCTAAGTATATACATATCACTCCTCTGAGCCAATTCTTTTTTCATTTTTTGTGCAAATTCTTCTTCTTCCTCTTTTTCCCTTAGTTTGATTAAAACTCAATACTTTTTGGAGGAATTTCATAAATATCACTTTTCATAAAATTATTTGAAAAAGCCGTTTATTAGACAAAATAAAATTTATAGATACTGGCTTAGACTGTTTAAAATGGATATAGGTTATATACTGAAATAACTCAAAACTAAAATCGAATCCAAATCTGATTTAAAACTCTTAATCAAATTGTTAGCAATATTTTGATTAGTTTAGAAAATATGAATATAACATTACTTAATATTTACAACTAATTTATATTTTAAATTCAATTATCAGATATATGATAGGCCCAATAGGCCCAGACGGATCTGATGAAGAAGTTTGAAGGTTTTGGTGGAGACGACCGATTGAGAGAAGAGAGGAGAAGACGTAGTTTTGGTAGGAATTTAAAGCCAATATTGGAACCTGATTTGTTCCTCTAACAGATGCAATTTTATTCCTGATCAAGAGATCAGCTTCTTACGCATTAGGGAAATCAAATCGATTTTGAAGAGGCAATAAGTAGTAGCTTCCTAGTAGTCGTTGGAGTGGAAAAAAAGCTTGAAGAAGAGAAGGCTGCATCGCGATGATGATGATGTGTGATCTAGTTTCTGGAAAAGAGTTACTACAGAGGAAGCAGTTTGCATCCGTTTGTAACCACCCCAATCGAAAACGCGTGTTTTGGGATCTGATCAGAAGAACCAAAACCTCCTTGTTTCAGGTAACTAACTAAGTGGATTATTATGATTTCTCCTGTGTTGAATCTCGTTGCTTATTAGAGATATTGTTGGGAGTAAGATATGAAGGATTGAACTCTTAACTTGTGCCAGGTTCCATTTCTCCCAAAGGTTGAGCCAGTGTTGTTTTGTGGAGGTAATTCTGAATGTTACTTGATGAGAAGCTCTTGAACAATCCATGGGTAAGCCAAGAATTCTTCTGCCTTGTGGTTTAATAATCCAGAAATTGTTAATGTTGTCATCTTTAGGCAGGGCCGGCGCTGAGCACAGGTAGACGAAACATTCGCGTAGGGCCCCATTTTTTTGGGCTTCCATTTTAAGTTTGTTTTTTTATGTTATATATGTATATTAATAAGTTGTATAATAAAAAAAATATTAAGTATATAAAAATTGTAACAAAAAATGATGATGTGAACAAATATATATTTAAAAAACTAATTATTATTATTATTATTGGATTATTCTTTGTTTTTGGATTATTTTTTTGATAATTTGTGTTATGGTATCAACTTTTTTTTGTGAAACTATGTTTTTTTGGATGATTTTGATTACGTTTATAGGGGTTCTATATTTTATTTTATTTCAGCCTCCCAAATTCTTAGAACCAGCCATGTATATAGGATGACTGATGGAAGAAGAGAGGAACCATATCATTTTTAATACCACACTGAGGCAAATCTTTTTTTAGCCCCGATTCCTCTTTTTTCCAAACGAATCTTGAGCACAAAGAGTTGATTTCTGTAATGCAGGTCTAGGGAAGAATGTAAAAGAGTCCAGGCATAGCTGCATGGGAGTCTTCTTGACTTGATGGCTTGAGTGAAGAGAGAAGAGCATTGCATGACAACAGATCTTCTTGGAACCCTCAGGTACCTAATATGTGTAGATAAACCCAGTCTTCTCTTAAATTATTTGAATTTCATCATCTTGATCCCTCCAGTGAATATAGACACGTTTTTTTCAGGCGTCCTGATCGAGTTGAGAGAGCCATCTGTGCAAGGCAAAGGTGCGTTTTGTGGCACTTAGGAGTGATAATTATAGGTTTCCTTGCTCAGCTGCTTTATTAAGAGCATATAGGATACACAGTTCATAGATAAATAAGATAGGCAGTTATATTTTTTTGTATTTCAAACTCAATTAATTTTTTAAATAACATAAAAGTCTATATATCTCAAATCTCAAATAGTAAATGTAAAATGTGTATTTCATTTTTCGGAAAGATATTTCAAATCTAAAAATCTGTTGCTAAGATAATGAGTTTGTAGGCCCCACTTCCTATTTTCTGATTAAAAATGGTTAATAAATCTTTTCGATAACATCGAATTTTTATTGTTATAAGGGGGGGAAGAAAGGTAACTCTTAGAAAAAGTCACGCCGAGTGTTTGTTATATGCAGTCAGCGCAGTGCCATCGATCGTCCAAGATGGCTGAGAAGCACCATGACGCCGGTGGTTTGAATCGCGAATACCATCCAAACTCCTCACATATGTTTTCCGGCAACTTCCCCAAGGGTTTGCGAGTGTTAGTGTTCGATAAAGATCAAGACTATCTTCAGAAATTGGACAACCATTTCCAAGAGTTTCAGTATGAAGGTAACTTTATATTTTGGTTCATTTACGAGTTTCAAAGTAGATCAAGTGATCTTATATGTTATCAAGTTCAATGTTCTCAAATGAAACAATAAATCCCAATATGTTTTTTTTTTTTTGCAGTGACTTGTTGCAACAATGAGGAGAAAGCTATGTATCTACTCCGCAACCATAGCAATAGGTTCGACATTGCTCTCATAGAAGTACAAACCTCAGACACTGAGAGACTTCGGTTACTCTCCGAAATCAGATCGGAGATAGATATCATCAGTAAGAATCTAATCATATTTTTTGACACAAATATTTTCAATCATAATGTCATTTACATTGAACTAAGTGTACATTCGAAATGCAACAACAAAAAGATTTTTTCTTTTTTCTTTTACCGCAGTAATGTCTAAAGAAGAATCACCAAAATCTGTGATCAACTGGATGAGTCACGGTGCTTGCGACTATCTTATAAAACCTTTAAGCCATGTAGATCTACGGTTCATATTCAAACACATGGCGAAGAAGATACGAGGAAAGATGAGTGTGGTGTCCGGAGAGGTAGAAGAGAAAGCAGCTGGGGATAGGTCATCCTCTGTAGATTCCACCATAAAAAGCCCTAACAAGAGAAAAATAAGCATTTTCCTTGATGAACAAGTCAACGAGGAAGATCGTGATCGTGCTTCCACCTCTAAGAAAAAACGAGTAGTTTGGGACGACGAGCTTCACAAAAAGTTTGTGAACGCTGTTGAATATCTTGGCACCCACAGTGAGTCACAATACACTAGGGTTCATTGTTACTATTTCACATTTTTTCTATATAATTATATGAATAATAATAATGAGTTTTTCTAGCAGAAGCTGTTCCTAAGAAAATTTTGGAGATTATGAATGTTGAACACATCAGTCGAGAAAACGTAGCCAGCCATCTTCAGGTAAGGTTTCTTCTTGTATTTATACCCAAAAGTATAAATAAATAATGCTTTTTGATAATTAAAAGATGATAAAACCATATTAATTAACTTTACGAACAAATATTATTTATAGTTGGGGATCTTATGTATGACATTGTTTATGTAGTCTAACACTTGTAAAAAATCAATTCCTTTAAAATTTTCAACACTTAGGGGGTTTATTCAAATGTAATTTATATAGATTTTTAATATGGGTCTGTTTAGTGTGGTGTCGCTGCGACAGAGATTGGAGACACCCAAATAACACTAACTTGACACACAAGCATCTGGAGAGCAACACCAACTTTTTCATCATAACAATCGCAGCGACTGTTTTTCTTGTCGCCGTTTTTCTTAGCGACACCGGAGACACCGACTGCACCTCCAAAAATAGGCCCAACTATTTGTTTATTGTTCTCTATTGTTTCTTTTCATTCCGTTCACGTTTAGTTTTCGGTCGCCGGTTGTGGTCGCAGCGACACCACACCGAATAGGCCCTAACTATAATGATTTTAGAATTTTTAGAACTCTTACATACTCTCTCTAACTAAAAATATTTTATTAAAAAATTTTACATATTTTCACAGATTTTAAAGATATAGTATTGTGGAGTTTTGTTAACTTTGTAATTATGATATTATTTTTTTATTTTTTAGTAACAACCGCAGCCACATTTTCACTTGCATCTAGTAAAATATGTTGCTTTGTAAAATTATAAAACTGAAGTATACGTCAATAATTTATACAAAAAAAAAACTTTGAAATTTGTTTATGTTATCATATACTTGATGATATATTTATCTATTCTACATATTAAATTCTTTTTTTCAACTATGGAGGAAGTTAAAAGACATTTTTGTATCTGAATTATAATGTTGCAGATTGCACTCATATTTTATAATATTAGTATATTTTTAATCTTGATAGCAATGACTTTATTATTATTTTTATCATAAAAAGATTCATCAAAATGATTTTTCGTTAAGATAGTTAATAGAGGAATAATTTGTTTTTTCTCAACTATGGATGAATATTTTTAAAAGATTTTTTTGTATATGAATTAGAATGTTGCAGAGTGCACTCATATTTATATTTGGAAAATATCTATGAAACAGTTAAAAAGAAAGAGGTATATACATAGTGTATGTAGAGAAGTTTTGTAAAGTATTTGAAAATATCATGGTACCACCTAATATTTTGAAAGAGTCTTTATATTTGAATAACACATGACTTCAATTGACTTTCTAAAATCTTCAATCCAATAAGTCATGATTTAAATGATTGTATACAAAACTTTAAAACTATTAAAATTAATAACACATAACTTTATTAGAGTTTTGAAAATTTAAAATTAAATCACACTAAAATCTTGAAGATTTTTAACTCTTTAAAAATCTTAGAACCAATAAAATGCATAGTTTTCTTTTTAGTAGTGCTATGGAAACTTACATTTTTCTTTTACTTTAGAAACTTAATATGTAATATAATTTGGAAACATGGGATACATATATGATATTTTCTTTAACTTAAAAAAAAATAATTTGAAGAATATAAAAGGTATTTTGTTTGCTTTATACTTATTTATATTAGTGTGATTAATTACAAGTATATTTCTGTTTAAAAATCACATCAAATATTATTTTATGTATAGACATTTCCCATTTCCTAAGTATAAATACTATAGTTCATGATCTCTTACATATTATCAACCAAATTAAGATATATTTAGTGGTTTAATATTTTTGGGGTACTTTAGTAATGGATAAACTAATATTCAGCTATTTTTTGTTAAATGCATGTTACAATGTTACTGTCTATTGAAACTCTTAACTTCCCATGTCTCAGTGAATTCATCTAAACATCTAATTAACACAAAATTTAGAACAAAACTCAAAGATTTCATTTAATAAGTTGAAAATAAACCTTAATTATTTTGTTACATATATACTTATCTTTCTTTTTTTCTGAATTTGATATGTAGAAATACCGGGTGAATATGAACAACAAGAATAATCAGATAAAGAAAGAGCAGATGAAGCGATCTCTATTAACTCAGCAAGAGGGAAGAGTGTATGTTGGAGAAGAAGTACAAGACTTCTACAATGGAAGGAACGTTCAGATCCCAACACATCACATCAACAACATTCCTCAACCTTCTGTGCAGCAACATATCATGAACCCTAATACTCTCAGTAGGCATCTCATATCACCTCTCGAACATCATCATGATGGAGTCTCTATCGCGGTTTCCGGTAGAAACCTAGTAATGACTCATCAACATCATCATCACCATCAAGTCTTAGATTTTAATGGAGAAGAAATTTTGGGTTATAACAACTTTAACGAGGATGAGCCAACAAACCTGGCCAGC
Source organism: Barbarea vulgaris (assembly GCA_963667165.1). Taxonomy (NCBI): domain Eukaryota; kingdom Viridiplantae; phylum Streptophyta; class Magnoliopsida; order Brassicales; family Brassicaceae; genus Barbarea; species Barbarea vulgaris. Next base: position 16,187,909 of record OY763891.1, on the reverse strand, counting down.
TTTTTCACACAAAACTCGGAAGAGATGAGTTTGTTCCAGTTTCAGAATCCGGTAATGGTGCCTACAATGATTCCCAACGATCATCATTTGTCTGCTTCTCTTGAAGTGATGAACATCCATCAAACTACGCCATCATCGTCCGTTTTGTGTTTACCTTCGTTTCCTTCTACTTCTTACACACATAGTTCCTTTCTTAATCAGGTGATGATGATACTTATGTTTCTTATGATTCTTGAATAGACATCTAGCAGTATTATTCATTATTTTGTGTTTTTGCATACAGCAAGAAAATGGAGGATTCAACTACAACAGTGGATACTCCGTAAACATGTAGTAGGCTAACTTGACCTCGCATGGTTAGATTCAGTTTCTAACGATTAATCCAGGATCTGGATTTGCAAGGAGGGAACATAATGGCTCAAGCTCGAGACCAAGGCATGAAGATGGAAGATTGTCCAACCATTTTTATTTGATCTTATTATTTGGTAAGGTTTAGGATTTGATTTATATTCGAGGACTCCCTAGGATTCTCTTCTCTTTTTTTTGTTCATGTTTGTGTTTTTTTTTTTAGTTCATGTTTGTGTTAGCATGCATATGTCAAATAACCATTTTGTTTTATTTTCTCATCCGAAATAAGTTGAATTTTTTGTTAGCGGTTTTAGTTATATTCTTCTCCATCACGTACCATTGTGGTCATAGTTTCTCACACTTTTTAAATGTTGCCTTTTCCTTGCTTATAACTGCGCACACATACAAAATCACTTGAATACTGATTTTGAAACCACCAAAAATAGTTTAAAAGTTAATAAAAGATTATTGATAGAAAATCAAAACAAAAATTGGTTAACAAATTAAAATGTCAAAACATAATATAAAACAACATTTCGTAAGGTTTATTAAAGAAGTTTCAAAATATATAATCAATAAATAATTTAAATGAATTAAAAATAAAAGAATTTGTGACTGATGCACACTTCGGGTGGGATCTCTAGAGTAAAAGTGAACAACATTGAATAACACTAAATTCAACCAATGACCATAACCTTCTGCAAACGAAATATAACTTTTTGTCTCAAACAAATTATATTTTTTGACCAAAAAAAAAAAAATATAACCAAAACTGAAAAGAAGTATTCATTTGGAATAAGGTAAACTGCTTACAAAAGAAAATTAAAACATCTTATAACGTTAATGTCAAATCACGTAATAATTTTTTACATGCAACATAAAGTAAAACAAAGATTGTTATGCCACCAAAAAGATTAAAAAAAAAAAAATTTCTTATTACAAATAACAAACCTGATCCTTCTCTAAATCGAAACAAAGAAGGTTTGACAAAGATCCCTCACTTTCTTTGAGCAAGGTGATCCAAAAGCTTATTAATCCGGTCACTGAGTTTCGGTCCATTGCTTTATCCGTGATGAAACTGCCAAAAATTTCTTATCGAAATGCTTTTTTCATCTCCATGATTAACCGGATGCTACAACAAAACCCACATAGAAAACCAATTAAGAAAACTTTGATATGGTTTGCTAAACCTAGTAACAAAAAACAATTTTAAAAACTTTGATATTGGGTTTTAAACCAAGTCGAAATGGTTCATAGAGGCGTAAAAATGGACCGACACCCATAAATTGGGTCTGATCCGTTCCTATATAAGACATTTATTGATAGATCATCATCATCCTATGAAGAGTTACAATTTAAGAAGACCGGCCCACAGATTTTTATTAAAAAGTTTCAACTACTATATGTAAAAAAGATTCTTATAAATATAACCAAAAAAAAAAAACATTTGTAAAACATGGTGTATACAGAGTTTTTTTATAAACAAAATAAGAATATTAATTTTCAAAAAAAATTCTATATAGGACTTTTGACAGATTCTCATTTCCAACAACATAAAATCATCGGAATGAAATCGGTAGCAAAGAAAAAAATATTACTTTAAAACGTAAATAAACGTTATAGAAAACAGTACTTATTTTCTTGTAGTGTATTTAAAAAATATTAATTTAAATTTAGTTTAAAAAAAAAGTTAATTTAAAATAACTAAGGATTGCGAAACCACGAATACTTATGGATCGAGAATGATCGATGGACCTTGTGGATTAAACCACCGCAGATCAACGGTTCGCGGATTACCGCAGAGCAGGCCTAGTTGATCACAAAGGAAGCATCTCAATTAATCGATGAAAATGTTTTCGGTTCGTTAACTTTAGACCCAAAATTGAAAAAGAGAACTTAATTAACAAATATGAGAAAAATAAACTAAAAGTAAACGTTCGTAGTTAAAAAAACAAAATAAGCTAGATGATGAACGATTGTCTAATGATTACTATCATTGTGGCCAAGGTTACCAAACGATTTATGTTGGACGTATCCTTTTTCTATCATTTGCGAAATTTACATGGACACTGAAAATTCCGCAGATTGATTCTAATTCGACATAGGTTTCTTGCGTTAACAAGAAAGAAAAAACCTAATAACCTTTAAACTAATAGAGAAAAAGAAACGAACTATATAGTACGTAAGAAGTGAAATGAGAGGGGGTTTATATAGAAGTCTTCAAAGGAAGAGAGAATATAGGTGCTCAACAAATTTAATATTATTATTAAGATTTTTAGAGATATTTTTTTATGATTTTTATTGCTTTTAGGATCAAGTTTGAATTAGTAAAATACTAATAATTATCTAAATATAACCTAAAGGTTGAGAAAGAGACGTTGATTCACACAAAAAAAAAAAAAAAAAAAAAAAAAAAAAAAAAAAAAAAAAGGTGTTGCTATGTCTAAACATTGTTTCTATCTTAATCCCGTTATAAGTATCCCTACATAGAATATAGTATCTGCGAAACTAAAAAATAAAATTTGAAAATAACTAGGTGTTGCTATATCAAAAACATTTTTATATACGAAGTTTTGTAAACCTACAAGATTGTGCTGTTTTAGCCACAACATTTTCGTGCCTTATAAGTTACAAAATACGTGGCTAAACTGCGGCTGGCCAAGAATGACCATAGAAATATTTACTGGCTAAACAATGTTGCAAATGAGTAATATGTGTGACCTTCGGTTGCCAACTGGTGACGGACTAGCACTCACCATTCCATGATTTGAATGTTGAACTTATCTTAAACCCTCTCAAGTCCCAAACAATGATTGTACATTTGTAATATTCAATCATATAATATAAGATATATAGGTCAAACTTCGTTCATTTTTTCACATTCAAACAAAACAAATGATCCCTTAATTTAACACATTTTCTTCAGCATTTATAGGTTAAAATTGTTTAAGAGCCTGTAAGAAATAAAGGTGGAGATTATTAGACTATATATATGCGATAATGGTGAAGCCATCCAAATGTTTTGTAAATTCTCACTTTGGTATCTATGAATATAAAATGTTTTCTATACATATATATTTTTATCTATAGTAATGGTATTTCAAAACAACTGTAACCACATCAAGTAAAGATCAATTTTATTTTACAAAACAAATTAATCAGTCAACAAAGCAGAGTACAAAATAAACCCTAAAAAGATTATAATCGAATCATAAACGCCGCAACAAAAACCGCCATAATTGACAAAAACGTGTTAAACCCATATCTTCTTCCACCACTTGCAATCGGAAGCACATCAGGAAGCAAACATTCCTCGCCGTTAAATATCACTTTCGCCGGAAAACCGTCGCGTTCCGCCACTTTAATCCCCGGCGTAAGTTTCTTGCTGAACTGTATCACCGATTGTTGCTTACCAGGAACCCTTACCATCTTTTTTGGATCTAAATCATTAGCTTCCGCCACAAGATACTCGAGACCTGGAAGACCTTCCATGAAAATAGTGTTGTTGACACCTCCGTCCACGCTTAAGAGACTTGCGTTAAACGAGTAGGCTTTCTCAAACCCTAGAAGCGCCGGTTTCTTCATCTGAACCGCTAAAAACCAATCGGGAAAATCGATTTCTCCCCAGTTGAAAATCGTGATCCTCACTGTCCAGCCACCTCTGTAATCTGAAGCCATGTGCCAGTTAATGGATACGCCACAATTGTCGCCACACGGCATAGGGTTTGGGAGGGTTTTATGTTTGAGTGCGTTCCACGCTACCGTAAGAGAGGTTCTGTTTTCGAAAGGTACGAGAAGAGCGTCTGGTGGGATAAGAAGCGGCGGAGACTCAGCGCTACAAGTGCGTCGCGTTTCGGAAACGCAACCGCAAGCACAAGTATTACAAGGGATGATCGAGTCGTTGAAGAAAGCAGAGAAAGAGACACAACATTTTGGTATCTCGGTTTTGGCATGTGTGATGTTGCATACGATTTGCCAGCTGGCGAAAGATGATTTGTTTGTGGGCATACCGCTTGGATCCGGGTAAAAAGTCGGGCTGACCCGAACGGGTGGCCCGCATGAGTAATCCGGGTTTAACGTTCCTTTGATCCTCCAGTTCTGCGGTGGGAAAAGCGCGGATCGGTTGAAATCAGGAGGCATTTTGGCGACTTGCATGGTGAAGACTGAGGCTGATTTTGAAGGGTCCATAACACGTGGCAAGATCGTACCGTTCCTACAGCAAGAAGGGATATTACCTAAAGTAGCGTCATCTTTTTTGGTCGGAGGCAAGTCTACGATGACCGGTCGTCTCTCACAAGTGAGAACGTCGGCGAAATCGAGACCAGTGTAGATTTTAGACTGAGGACCGAAGATGCATTTTGTGGCGTCCACGACCGTTGGATAAGCGCCTTGCATTTTCTGTATGAACTCGTCTCGTTTCCAGTCGAAACTTAGCTCCCAATGATCAAGCCGGCCTAGTGGGTTGTGGTTCTCCATGGTTACTTCGGTTAGGTAGTTTTGGTCGTAGGCTCGGATCACGTCGTACATTATGGTCAAGTCTCCGGGTTGTCGTGGAAGAAAGTTGTCGGTGATTGTTGTGTTGACTTGAATGCTCGGGTCTCTTTTGCAGCACGTCGTTAGCTCTCTTTTGCCTATGGACATATAATTTATTGAGTCAAACTTGGTTATTTCAAATTACATTGCATTGTTGTATGATACTTTGATTGCATTATAACAATTACCAATGTTTTGTAATTCAGTTTTCTAGATGACCAAAAGTTTTACTATATTTTGTTTTGTTTGTTCAAATCCGTAAAAAAATGGTGAAGAAGTTAAAAATATTTATTTTATAAAATTAAAATAAATGGTATAAAAAATAGTTTTAGAATTAAGAAAAATCATCTTCTTGAATTATCCCATAATAAATTCTAGGGTAAACTTAGTTATAAAATTATCAGATTCGATGGTAAAAAGTAAAACTAATTAGAGTGTCCCATTTCTGATTACTTTTTCAGCATGAAAAATTTAATACCATATGAAATATTTTAAAATACCATAAAAGAATTGATTGGAGTAATTTACTTTGAAGAGTCGGCTCAGGACATAACCAACCATCGTTAACAAGCGATATGTTGGACGGTAAAGGAATCGCCGGAGGAGTCACCATGAACTGAGTCCCGACAAGCTCGATCTTAGCCCTCATCTGTTTTAAGTCTCCGGCGGTCTGAATGGCCGTTTTGAGGTCGGAGACAGGATAACCACCCAAGATAGTGCCGTTTCCTACCAAAGCAGGAAGGTCCGTTCCGTTGACAATTAGCGCATTTGTGGCGGAAATAAGGATCTCATTGTGACGGAATCCGACGAACACTCTCCACTCTTTGAGCTCTTCACGGCCGTTGTTAAGAACGATGAGGACTGACTCGAACCGATAAGGCTGATCAGTTGTGTCGTTTGGAGGGATCTTGCGACCAAGTTTGAATGTGTAAGAGAGGAATATTCCGTTGCAGAGATCTGAGGGAGGAGTTGGCGCCGGTGCCGGAGCCATTATCGTCGGAGGAAGCTGTGATAACGACGGTGGAGTAGCGGTGAGTAAGAGAAACATTCCGAATAAAACCGGAAGGAGAAAGCCCATTGTGCCTTTCTCTAGAGGAAACCTAAACACAGAAGACAAATGTATTTTGTTTTGTGTGTTTGTTTATTTTGAAACGAAAAGTGTTAACGCGAGTCCTATAATCCTAGGAGGTTTGTGGTAAAACGTTGTTGGAAACAAGGACGCACGTCGAGAGGTTTTGAGTTTAGAACTCGTGCCACGCACGTTGTTGGTAGGTCGATTCTGTGGAGAATTGTTGAGTCGTGGACGCAATATTAAAATTATTTATTTTTTCACAATATTTGCATGACATGATCATTCCAACTACATGGCAAGAGATTTTAAGGGATGGCCGAACCAGCCCAAAACCTGCAATTTTTTTTTAGTTCGTCTAGTCTGGCCCGATTTAAAACATATAAAAATACAGCATTATATTTAAAAATGAAATTAAGCCTATATAGCCTATATAGGTAACAATTGGAAGTCTCATACACATAGTTATAACTTATAACAAGTTAAGTTTTATAGTCTGTGGTGTTTTAAGCATCCTAACTATTATTTTTATTTTTTTTGACATCAAGCATCCTAACTATTTAAGTGGTATTAAACTTTGCATTTGTATGATATTATTAAATGCTCGTTTAGTTTTATGTAATATTATATATTGAGAAGATAATTATTAAATATAATTTAGATGATATTAATGTTTAAGCATGAAATGTAAATTATGTGGATTAGAATTGATTTGGTTGGGTGTGAATTAGGCTAGTGTAAATTGTGTAGAACAAAAACTATATATATAAATAGCATGTGTTAGTGATATTTCGATTGTAAAAAGATTATAGTTACCGAGATTTTGTATAGTAGATGCTTAGAATATATAAAAATTTAATTCGGTTAATGACATTTACCAATGTGAATAAATTAAATAATATGATGGCCGATATGGCCCAAAACCTACATATTGTTTTACCTCGGTCTTGTCTGGCAAGATTGAAAACATATTAAAAAGCAACATTATTTTAAAAAAGAAAGCTTAGATCCTTTTATAAAAACATAGGTAACAATTGGAAGTCTCATACACATCGTTATATAAAATTTGGTTTTATAGTCTGTGGTGTTTCAAACATCCTAATTATTTCAGTGGTATTTCAAACTTACATATAACATTGGATTGCATATTAACATGATATGGGTTTGTTAAAAACAAATCTTATACCTTTTGTAGTAAAGCCCAAAAGAAAATTTGGGTTTATCCTAGAAGCCATATTTGGACCAGAGTACAGACAACCTATAAAATATACTTGTTGGTAAAATGCTGCTGACACTCTGATTCGAGTGTCCCATGCTTGCGCTTGATCAAGTAATCTAAATCTTTTAACCGAGTCACAGTGTCAGCAACATCGTACCAATTTAGCAATTCTCATCCTCTAATCTCAGACCAACCTTCAACAATATTAAATAATGAAATATATTATTGTAGAGACAGACTACGACTTTTTCCCACCGCCTCAACAACTTTTTTTTTTTTTTTTGTCAATTACCACAAGTCTAAAAGTAAATTATCTTTAATTTGGGTATTCGTGTATTTATGGTCTATAAGTTTTACGGTTTTATCTAAAGTCAGGAATGAAGGCCACGTCTATACAAATTTCGACTGTCTCAAAGTCTCAACAAAACAAGGGGAATACATAATATTTTTTCATATATCAATACATAATTTATAGCATGTTGGCAAAACAGAAAGAGATTTTGTGGAGCAAAGCTGGCAACTAAGTTTCTCTTGCATGTGTAGTTTGAATTTTCCAGCGGTGCTATTACACAATAATTGAAAAATAATATATTATGATTTAGCACAATCACATGTGAATTATAATTAAACATGATTAAAAAGATACTTGTAGCCGTGAATTTAGCTGATTAATAGATATATCTACTTAATTTATTACTGTATTTGTTTGACCATTCGTAGTGAAAAACGACAGAATTAGTTAACTAACGAATAATGATATCATGAGATCAATTGTAATTTCAGCCTACCGACAAAATAGTGTTAAGTTGAAGTAATTGAGTGTAACCCACTAAAAATAAAGTAGAGAAAGTAACATTTCTTTATTTCTTTCTGAATAACGAGTAATTAAAATGTTAATTATAAAGAAAAATTAAATACAAATTGTCAACAAAAAAAAAAAAAAAAAAAAAAAGTTAATAAACAGATCGAAGAAACTAAAAGATATTCATTTGATCCAACCTCTGGTTTTTCATGATCAAAGTTATCTAGACATTTGTAGATCCACCGATCTGCTACATTATTCCGATTTTCTTCATAATTTTCCGACGAATTTCCGACTATTTTCCGTTACACTAAACAGAGGAAGACAGACAAAAGAACATATGTAATAATAGAATTAAAACCCATGAACCGATCTGACACAGAACCTGATGAAGGTGGTGGAGTATGATAGTAAAACGGGAAATAAGGGACGATAGGATTCGGCGGAGGCGGCGTAGGATAGTTTCCAGAATACGGCGGAGGATAGTAATAACCTTGACCACCGTCACCGTATGGAGGAGGGTATTTGCCACCACCGGATTGAGAGGGAGGAGGAGGAGAGTAATAGTAAGAGCCACCGCCACCGCCACCGCCACCGCCGGAGCTAGGAGGTGAAGGAGGAGGAGGACATGCGGTTGTGGGAGTTGATGATGGTGGTGGAGGAGAAGGCGGCGGAGGAGATGATTGGACGGGACTACAAGGATTGTCGCAGGAAGTACACATTGTACAAGAAACAACCTCGTCTTTAGATGTCACTGTCGGAGTTACTGACAGAAGCAGCAAAACAACAAGTGCAGACAAACCGTACGATTGGTTTGCTTCCATTGTCAGAAATTGGATTTAGAATCTTAGTTTCTTGGGAAATATGCAGAGGTTAAGATGAAGAAGATGAGAGAGGAAGGAAAGATAGAGACAGTGAGAAAGAAGAAGAAGAAGAAGAAGCACTTTCAGAGGAGAGGAGTGTTCTTCTTTTTATCTATGATTTTTATAAACAATTTATGAATATATTTTGTTTTTGTACAAAAAGGTGTTTTAATAAAGAAATGAATAGTGGAAGCTTTTTTTCTTGAGCGTTTGACAAAGAGTTTATTTAAACGTTTTTAGATTATAATTATGTCATACGATGTAGAAATTTTTTTAATTTTATGATAGTCACGGTAAAAACTATTAGTAGCAATTTTTGTATATGTAAAAGTCAATTTTTCTTATCATCAACATAATGCACATGTGAAATATCTATAGTAAATTTAATGAATAGTGAAAATAGAGAAAAAGATGAGGAAACACGTTAATCTTTTCACCGAAGGTATTGTAATAAAGCACCGAAAAAACGCGGATGTCGAGGGCATATACGTCATGTAATGATCTGAATTATGGAAAATTACGATAATACTATGGTGCCGATTATTGTGTGTAATCTCGTGGCGGCTGCGTCGACGAGCATGTAGGGTTGGGGAAATTAAAAGAATCTTCAACCCAAGAAAAAAAGGGGTTGGGGTCATTATAGTGGGGCTTGACTCTTTTGCAAGCTTTCACACGTGGACGTATATTACTGGTTTCTTTGGTTATGAGGTGGCAGCTTTCGAAGATTAGACGTGAAGATGACGGAAGTCTCAACTGAGTGAATTGAGCGTTTTTTTCTTCCTGAAATAATAAGAGAAAATTTTGGTAAAGGATTTTTTTTTTTTTTTGGTTAAAAGAAATTTAGGTGAGTAGCTTTGAAGCCTTGAAAGTTGCACCAAAAAAATAAAAAAAGCTTTAGCCTTTAAATTCAAAAGTTTGTAAAATCTATGAGCATTTTTTGTGGATCTTGAATTCTTGGTAGAATCTAATCTTTAGCAAATGTAAAAAAAAATAAAAAAAAATAAAACCCTTTTTCTCACAAAATAAATAGTCTCGTTGGCAAAAACTCATAAAAGTGGTGTAGGGAAAATTATGAAAAATCTCAAAACCCACTTTATTATCCAATCAAAATGGTTTATGTTAGGGAAATCAGTTTTTCATCTTGATTGAATAATTTAAAAATCTTCTTAGCTGATGTAGATGGTGGTGTTCCTGTAACCATGCTTGAAGAATTGATCATTCAATTGAAGGAAAAAAAAAATGAATGAGTTGAATAAGATGAATAGTAATGATATGAATAAATAATTTGAATAATGAAAATAAAATGAATAAAATGGATGATTTGCTCTTTAATCGTTCATTTCCTACTTTGAGATCGAATGACTTCAGGTTGAAAAACATATGCTTTTTTCAACTATTTTGTGGGTCTCACTCAAATTGTGATGAATATAAATTTATATCAAATGATATCCTTTTAGATGAATCTAGTTGAAAGCTAAATTCAACTCCTTTCAACTCTCTTTAAAACATTAAACCATTTGCAGATTTTGAGAACTGAAAATTGGAAACTGAGAATCATTGTAGCCTCTAATACCAATGTGGAAAAACGAAGGGAATTATCTCTGTCTATTACTAACATTAGACGAGCACAACCATACACAAGCTACAAGATACTCAATCCTTAAAACATAGGCTCCAAATATACAAGAAAGTATCTTAATTAAACTGTTAAAAAGTATATATTTTATATCATAACTAATCCCAACATCTTTTTTTTTTCGGGACGTTAAAAGAAACTTTGTTCTTGCTCTGCTTTGTCTCCCACGTTTCAGTTCAACTCTTTGTTCTTCATCTGAGAGAAGAAGGTAAAATATAACATGGTGATCGTGTGGAGCTACGCCGACACATGATGCTGTGTGATGCACAATTTGATTGTTTTGTAACGGATATTTAATTATTGTTTTTCATTAATATTTGTAGTTAATATATATATACAAAACAAAACAAAAAACAAAAATTAGTTGCTATAGTTTTACCCGGCCTAGATTTTTTACATATTGGACGGTATTTTTCTCTCCCTGTTAACTTGAAAAGCTATTGTTACATGTTTATTACACTGAGTGTGAACTAGTGATATGACTCAATTTTTATATTCTATGTATTCTAATAGAAAATCCTATGAAAAACATGAGTTAGTTTATAAACTTTTTAAAGATGATTTGAACAATAACTCTTTTATTTTTTTTATTAAAATTTGGTGCTTAGTTTATATTTTATTCAATAAATCTTTCATTTAAGTGGCCAAAAGCTTTAGTTACAAACCCCAATGGCTCATTGGCCCAACGAATATTAACGAGCCGTTGCTAGGGATGTCAAAATAGGTAATGGATAATGGTTTTTATCCAACTCATCTCAACCCATCAACCCTAATAGGTTAGAATTTTTGACCCTAATGGATTAATGGGTCAAATGAGTTAGTGGTTAAACGGTTAAATGGGTTGAATGGGTTGGGTTGTGATGAATTAATGAGTTACCCATTTAACCATTTATTTTAACCATTTATAACCATTTAAATAAGTTAACTAATTTTCAATCTAATTTAATTCAATTGAACCAAACCAATTTTAACAATCTCTCAATTTTCCTTCCAAAAATGCAAATCAATAATTTTCCCACCAAAAATATAAATTAAAAATTTTCCCGCCAAAATAAAAATATGAAATTTTCCCGCCAAAATAAATACGCAATTTTCCCGCCAAAAATGGATCCGCAATTTTCCCGCCAAATAGATCCGCAATTTTTTCCGCCAAAAACGGATCCGTAATTTTCCCGCCAAAAACGGATCCGCAATTTTTCCCGCCAAAAATAGGTGCACAATTTTTCCCGCCAAAATAAATCCGCAATTTTTCCGCCAAAAATGGATCCGCAATATTTTTGCCAAAAATAGATCCACAATTTTCCCGCCAAAAATGGATCCGCAATTTTCCCGCCAAAAATGGATCCGCAATTTTTTCCGCCAAAAATGGATCCGCAATTTTTCCCGCAAAAAATGGATCCATAATTTTCCCGCCAAAAACGGATCCGCAATTTTTTCCACCAAAATGGATCCGTAATTTTCCCGCCAAAAACTTATCCGCAATTTTTCTGCCAAAAACGGATCCGCAATGTTTCCCGCCAAAATGGATCCGCAATTTTTTCCGCCAAAAATGGTTCCGAAATTTTTCTGCCAAAAATGGATCCGCAATTTTTTCTGCCAAAAACGGATCCGTTATTTTCCGCCAAAAACGGATCCGCAATTTTCCCGCCAAAACGGATCCGTAATTTTCCCGTTATGATGATGATGATGATGATGATGATGATGATGATGATGATGATAATGATGATGATGTTGATTTTTTTATTTGTTAATTTATAATAATTAAATTAAATTTACATAATTAATTAAATTAAATTAAATTAAATAATTAATTAATCTATTTATTTAAATGGATTGACCCATTTAACCATTAACCCATCAAATTAAATGGGTAATGGGTTGATCCAACCCATTTACTTAAATGGGTTGGGTCAACTCATAACTCATTTAACTCTAAATTCAATGAGTTAATGGGTTGGGTCAACCCAATCAAAACATTTTTACATCCCTAGCCGTTGCTAACCCAAATCCAATGAATCTTTTTTTTCTATAGAAAGTTTAAAGTAATCAACAAATAAAATACAACTGAATGAAAATTATGTAAAGAATTTACTACATTTTTTCAACCAGTCTAAATAACAAAGTTAGAATAAAACATCATGTAATAAACTTCAAAGAAAAAAAAAAAAAAATTACATTACAAAATGCATGCAGAGCGATGCATATAACCGCACATGGTGCTATAGCATCCACTGCCGTGGGTTTGTCCAGACCAGCAGCACGATCGCTATTAAAGCAGCCATTAGTCAGATTTCAACATATGGAGACACCCAACTGGACATACGATCCAGATTTGGAAGGTAAAAATTTATATTTTCTTCTGTTGTATTCTTTTTAACTGTATGTTTGCTAACAAGAAAAAAAGTAAACAAAAGCAGGATCTGGTTTCCGGGAACTGGTGGTTGGGTCGTGCGGGTCGTCCGTGATTTTACCGCTCTTATCCGATCACGCTATCAAGGTTGAATGGGGCCCGGAGTGTTATACAAGAACATATCAGACGTGAACACGAAAGCACATATGAGTTCAGGAGAATTCGCTGAAAAAGGCTTTGAAAAGGCGGCCTATCTGTGCAACATCTTAGTCGCCAAGGACAACCACACTCTTCTGCCAGTCCAAGAATTTAAAGTACGAGCAACTGATCCAAAATACTATACGATTAAAAAGTGGCACAACAAAGAATGTGGGAAACATTTCTACTACGGAGGACCTGGTCCTGTGTCACTGCGTTTAAGAGCTGTTCGGGAAACACTGACTTCTGCTATTTTTTTTGTAGTTTTCCTTGGTCTTGTTGTGTGTTTCGTTTGAGTGTGTTTAGTTTTTAAGGATAAGAAGTACCGAGTTTGTAAAACTAAAAAGATGTTCTTTGATGTTGGTTCTGCCTTTTACTTGAGTTGACAATGGACAATCACTACAAAAATAAGTGGCATTGATAGCACTTTAGGATAGCACGGTTTTCACTTCTGCTATTAAGATGGTTTTTTATTTTCCGAAACTATATAATAGCATTTTTAAAACGCTAAAATAAAAAATCACTAAGCGGGAAGCTAAATTCACTTATTTCCGCCAACACTTATCCTAATTTTTATTTAAGCCGCCGAATACTTCCTGTAGCCGAGAAACTTAGTAATTGTTCTCTTTCTCATAGAACAATCGATCTCTCTTCTCTCTAAATTAGCCCTGGGCATTCGGTTTTCTCGGTTTATTCGATTCGGTTTATTCAGTTTTCGGTTTTTTGTTATCTAAAATTATGCCGAATTGAATCGAATAAAAATTCGGTTCGGTACGGTAATCGGTTTTTTCGGTTCGGTTTTTGGATTTAATATTTGTTCCGAAATAAGTTGAATTTTTTTCTAATTCGGTTAATTTGAACCGAATTAGACCAAAATAAAAAATAATGGACTTAAAATCTAATAAAAAACTAACCAAAAAATAAACAACAGGCCCATATTAACAAATTTACAATTACATGGCCCATTTCTTTATAAAATTTGACAAACCCAAACCCATTAACAATTAGGGTTTTGGATGCTCTTGTTATGGCGGCGACAATGGCTGCGGTGGCGACAGAAACGGATCTGATGAGGCAACTGATTCAGATTCCATGTCGATGTGATTTTCAGAAGATATCTACGAAAAAGACATCAAAAACATACAATAATTAGAAATAAGAGACACATACGAAATACAAACTACAAAGACATAAAAAGACATCAAACTAAACATGCAAGAGACATCTACGAAATATCAAAACCCCAACAGATATCAAAGTATCAAACATACATCAAAGCCCCAAATTACAAATATAAATCAAACACCCAAATCAAAATTTGATGACTTAGGGTTTACAAACATCAAAACCCAACCAGACATTACACAAAGCAGACATCGAATATCCAAATCAAGCATCGACATTTCATGAGAATTAACATTCAATAAGGAAGAACTTACATATTTGAGATTTTGAAGATTTAGGGTTGTGAATCGATTTTTGCTGAGAAAATTATTTAGGGGTTTGGACAATTTAGGGTTCGAATCAATTATCTAGAAACAAAGGAGATGGTATAAGTGAGAAATCGAAGAAGAAACAAAGGAGGTGAAGATGATATTTAGGTTTCAGTTTCGGCGGCTTCAAAGGAGAGAAGTCTCGCGAATGAGACAGCAAAAAATGAGAAAAAAAGATGGGTGCTTTAGGGTTAGTGTATTTATATATCGGTTAGGTAAAACCGATTGGAAACCGTATACCGTACTAAACCGAACCGATAACCGAACAACATTTAGAATTCTGCCGATCGGTTCTTGCCTTAGTATTAAACGGAAACCGAAACCGAAAAACGTCGGTTTGGTCGGTTCGGTTTGTTCGGTTCCTTCCGAAAGCCCAGAACTACTCCTAATCCTAAAAAAAAAAAACCCCTTTGAACAATCAATCTCTCCACTCTCTACATCATCATTCAATTGATTAATCTGGAACTTCTTCTTCCACAATCGATCTCTCTATCTCTCCAGTCTCTATCGTGTTGGGTACTCTTCTCTAAATCCTTCCATGAATTGACTCTTTTTCCACGATTTCTTTGTTGTTTAGGGACACTAATTAGCTAGGTTTTGTTGTGGGAAGAGAATAAGCTCTTTTGTAGGGTGAATTTGTTTTAGATGTTTTGACCTCCGCGAAATTGTTTTAGATGTTAGAGTGACATTGCTTTGATGAAGTTTTTTAGTTCAATGTCTGTTTGATTCTCTTTTCTATAGTTTTATTTTCAAGAATCTATATAGAAATTTGAGATTTTCGTTTAAGATTTAAATGTTGAAAATGTTGTTTTGATCGCCCACCACATGTTCGATGAAATGTCTCAGTGGGTTTCTTGTCTTGAAGTTGGTTCTCTAGTTTGATTGTTTGATTATTTTTGCTTGGAATTTGGTCTTTACATCTAATTTTTAGTCTCATTGAGTTGAATTATACATTTTCAATTGCTTCAAGGGTTTTAGTGTATTCAGTTTAGTCTCATTGTGTTTGATTTTTGTATTGAAGTTTTGTCTAATGTGGGACACAATTGATTGTTGTATTGAAGCTTTGTCTAATGTGGGACACAAGTCATTTTGAGAGAATGGAAAGAGAAATCAAGTGTCCTATTTGGTAAAGCTGTCTCTATGTGCTTATTAATCTTAGGCTGTAATGTTGTCTTCACATTTAGAGGCCTAACAAATTGAATTCGTGTAACTGCAGCTTGAGTCTATTCAATTCTGCAATTTCACTTTCATACAACCATATCTTTTGCAAGTAAGAACTCTCCTTATGTTATCATATAATAAAATTTATTTAAGTATTAACACATTTCTATCCTCTTTTGATTCCAGTGAATGTATTTTGAAAGCAATGAAAATGAATGCTATTTGTCCACTCTGTAATATCCCATACCATCGTAGAGGTAGTTCCCATGAATCTTAAATTGATCTCATCATCTTTCTTGTTTTTGATAATTGTGTAATGTTATAGAGATTCGGAATGCTTATTATATGGATCGTTTGGCGAGCATCTACAGAGACATGGAAGATGATTATTGGTTAAACTTATTTGTAAGCCGAAACAATCCATCACCATTAGGTACTTGTAGTTAAACTGATTGACTCGTAAAAGAGTTACAATTATTTTGGTTTAACTTGTGCTCTATAATGTCTCTACAGATAAAGAAAAACATGTGAGAGATGGTTCAGTTGAAAAGGTAAATGGTTGATCATCCAACTCTGAATGAATTGCTTAGATGCCTTATTTTCAATATTTGGTTATGTTAGAGTTGAAATTGTAAACTAATGGCACACCATGTGTAATACTACATGGTCATACCATGTGTGATGTCAACAATTTTAACTTGCTAACCTCGTGTAGCTTTCATATTTGTATTTTTTTTACCTTTGTGCAGATTTCAGATATGGATACTTATGAATCACTCATTTCGGGTAAAAACTATTTATATTATCCTCTTGTTAAACTTATTTAATTTTTGTAGATTTATTGGAAACCATTAATTTTGTACTTTGTTGATGCATTTGTTTCAAATCTAATATGTTTTGATCAAAATGATTCTCAGAACCTCCTGATTTAAGTAAATGGTTTCCAAGCTATGTCTATGAATCGCCGATGTAGGATACAAGTGATGGTTTTAAAATGTCTGATCTTGGAGAAAGTGAACCGCCGATGCTGGATACTAATGAGGTCGTTGACGACAGTGACATAGATGAAGAATCAAGCAGCAGCAGCATTTTTCGAAAAACTAAAAGCATGAAGGTAAACTAAATGTGTTGACATCTCTCGATTTTTTGATCTTATCTTTGATATGTTTTCGTTGTATCTGTTGATATTATATTTGATCTGATTTCATTGTATATTTTTTTATAGAGAGTAGAATAAGGAAGCTTGTGGTGAGAATCTGAATGAGGATCGTCTTCTAAGCACTCATGAAGTAAACATTACTTTGTCTTTATGTTAGTTTAGTTATGTTTTAGAAAGACGTTAACACTTGATAATTTGTAAGACATGTTTACATGGGCAATGAAAGAATCCAATTTTTTTTGTTTATGATTTAGAACAGCATTCAAATCGGTTCAATAATATGTCATCACAGTAAATCACTCGCAGAACATATATTATGGCATTTTACTAAACTGCTACAAAAATATATCATAGCATGGAAAATGAGCTATAATAGAGACCTTTCCGGTTTAATTAATGCTATAGTATAATGAATACCATAGCGGCCTTAAAAACGCTATAACATTTTTTTACCTATTATAGCTGGTGAAGACTTAGCACACATGATAACGCTATTATATCTATAATATAGCGCTTATCGTGTGATAAGAATGTACGTTTTTTTTGTAGTGAATGGTTGAAGGCTTGAAGATGTAGCTTTTGATCATACAGCTAAATATTGAATATATGTGCATGAAATTATATTTCAGAGTGACATCGTTTCATATCTTAACCCCAACAAATATTAAATTAGTAATCCTTATGAATTATTTGTTTCTTACACTTTTAAAACAAGGTTTTAATTATGCGGGTTAAAAAATCAAACATTAAGAGTTTAAATGTGGACGAGTTACAATCAAATATTTCAAAGAATGACAAAAACAAATGGTCTTCCTTATTAATTTGTAGCTTCTGAAATAGAATCTGTTAAAGGGGCGGGCCCACGTGGTAAGTTGTTGGTGTAAGAGCAAGGTAAGCTGTTTATTTTTGAAAAGGAAAAAAAAAAAAAAACAACTGAAAGGTATAAGTTTGTGAGCTATGGTATAATCCAACATAGATCACCACATCATTAACCTATAAATAAGTGTATTACTTTACAAAGCAAATCGTAATTTTTTCTTTTTAAATATTTTTTTTTATTATACTACATGAAATTTTAACTTTCATGTGTATTTGAGACATATAAATACTGAGTTGAACCGATGTAACAATAGAATTCAATTCATTCATAATAATAATAATGAAACAAAAGTGTAGAAATGTAGCAGCTTAATAATAAGTTTGGCTAAGATTTTTTTTTTTGTTGACTAAGAATACTTATTATAACGATCCAAGACAATTCTAAATTGATTAAATTTCGTTTTCTAATACAAAAGTCACAAATTAAAAATACATCAAAATTAAAGGTTACTTCTATTGTTAGAGAAAAGTTGAATAAATTAAAAAAAGAAAAGGAAAAAAGACTCATAGAAATCCCAGTAGATAAAAAAAAAATGTATGGAAGGTTTCCAATATCTGATTACAAACATAGATTAAAAATATAGTTTTTTCTTTATTTATTTCATTGCATTTATTACAAATCGACATGAGACCAATATGCCTTTTAATGTTTAAGTCTAATGTCAGAAAATAAAAATGCGATGTTTTTGAAGATAATGAGTTTTTCAGTAGTTGCAACAACATCGAATAGGATCTGTGGGAACTCGGTTTGCACAAAGTCCGGTTGCAAATCCTTTTTCAATACAGTCATCGAAGCATTCGTTCGATCCGTATTCGCTAGCGTCACACAAGCGAAAGCAATGGTCATATGAGATGTTTTTGATCTCTGCATCTACACAAACCCACACAACCAATATCAAAATATATTCAAGTATATATAATATGTTTGAACAATAGCATTTTATCGAAGGTTTTTGAATACATTTACGTCTATATATATAACTCTACTTCTACATGTTAAATTATTGCTTTCAAAATCCTAGACGCAAACTTTAAAATATACCTGAGGCCAAAATGATATGGTTGTTGAACGAAACTGCTAATATGACA
This sequence comes from Barbarea vulgaris, assembly GCA_963667165.1. Lineage (NCBI taxonomy): Eukaryota > Viridiplantae > Streptophyta > Magnoliopsida > Brassicales > Brassicaceae > Barbarea > Barbarea vulgaris. The sequence goes on along the minus strand of OY763891.1, from coordinate 16,169,110 downwards.
AAGAGAAAAAAAGTCACCAAAGTTTTTGTGATATTCATGGTGATTTTGTTTCGTATAAAGTTAATTGAAAAAGATGTTTTTTTTTTTTTTGTGGATCTAAAACTAAGACTCCCACTTATATAACTTTTGTGGTCTTCAGAAGTCTCAAACTTGCCCAATTTATTTTAGTCTACTATTAATTGTTTTTCCATTTATGCAAACCACAAGATCTATTGGGCAAGTGAACTATTGACTATTTTGTGTAACTTGAACGTATCGTTTGAATGTTGCATACCAAAAAAAAAAAAAAAAAACATGTCGTTTGAATATACTTATTGACTATTTAGTAACATGCTCTATTCACGTGTCATATTTTGATTGGCAAGCTCTATTTAGTAACATGCTCTATTTAGAAACTATTTCCGCTATATGAAATTACAAATTAATCAATGGAGTTGAGAATAATCGGAAGTAATTGTCACATGGATCGAAATCGAATTATAAAATCTATAGAATATATTAAATTTAACTGAGAACAAATTAGTATAGAGTTTAACGTTTTAGGTTTTTCATTTCGAATTTGGTTTTTTGATCAAAAAAAAAAAACAAAAAAGGTTTTTCATTTCGGTGTATTCTTAGATTCAATAATTTCTTAAAAGAAAAATGTTTAAATATACTGAAAGTTTTGGTTTGGTTTAATAGATGATGATTATCTTTTAGAGCTATTCTATTTGGGTTGGCTCAAAGCAAACCGGTTTCCCTGAAACGGATATTACATTTTTGTTTGGCTGTACATTCAAGATCTTCATCCAGCGTTCCAAACCTGTTAACTCCAAGATATTCATTGTTGGGTATGTTCTCACTTTCTTGAAAGCAAGATACATTTGAAAAAGGTTTGTATACAATTTAAGTTAGTTTAGTATAAAGTTTGGTTGCTCTCACAATAATTTGATATGTGTCTTTTAATCATTAAGATTTTGACATGTGTGAAAATATTATATTTTTATTTTATTATAATAAAAAAGAAAAATCAACAAAAAAACATTAAATAATAAAATAGAGAATTTTTTACTTTACATTTTTAATATAGGTTAAATTTTATTATCTCAATAAAATAAATTTTCTTCTCCAAATTTTAAATTTTATATTATTTAAATTCCAATATATTTTTATCACACGTTTATAATTATTTGAAGAAATAAAATTGATTATCATGATCACATATTCAAGTGAGCAAATGAACAATATATATCTTGCTGAAAGGACGTAACCCTCAGATATGAGCGATAGCATATCCGTCGGTCACCAAATCTCACACGGTGGTCGAAAAAATAAAAACAACATGAAACTAATACCTACTATACGTCAACTTAATTTTTAATGTATTAATAAATTAATAATGATATTGTAATGTAGAAATTTAAATTAATTTATTCATGTTGAAAAAAAAAAACTTATGTAATCACTCTCTTTTCTAACAAGCATATTTTATATTTATTTCATAAAAAAAATTTAAAATATATTATTAACAACAAATTTTTAATTTAAAAAAATTCATTTATTGAACGATAAATGAATTTCTTAAAATTAAATAATATAGAGTATAGATACTAAATAGTTGTTTTTGGATCATATAAATTGAAACCCATAAATTGACTTTTGTGGATCTATCAATGGTGGATGCGTGTGATGAACTAGCTGATTCGCTACAAAATCTCTTCACAAGTGTATCATCCGAAATAATCTACAGATTATCAGTATCCAATTTTTCTACTGATCTGAAATGTTCTCTCTATTGGATAACAATAGGGAACGAATAAGCAAATGGATCTATTGGAGAAGATGAATCTAAGAATTGCACGATGATTTGGGTCACGTGGCAGCTGGGCTCATAGTTTTCGCAGAGCAGATGAAATCCATAAGTGGTGGCTTAGATGAATTTGTGGGAAAAATGGACGCAATTGATAGACAATTAGGGTTCATCTTAGTTTTAATTTTAATTAGGACGCAATTAATTTGTGAAAAGAATCTAAATTTTAATTTTTCTCCAATTCAATAACTTGAAAATTATGTTGTTTTGCATACCGAAAAACAACAAGTAGTCTTTTCCATGTTGTTAATAACAACATGTAGTTTCGAGTATAAAAAATGACGTCGTTTTGTTTAATCCGAATTTTTTTTTTAACAGAGACTAACAGAGCCACGTCGATGATATGCGGAGAGGCTATATAGCAGGTGACTTTAAAGATGATAGGATTGACTTGCAAAATAAATAAAATTTGGTGGTTTATTTGCAGAAAACTCTAAAATAAACAAACTCCAAATAAAATGATATAAATTTGAGATACTTATTAATAATAAACACAAAAAATTAATTAGTATCAATTACAATAAGTGATATCATTTAACATCAATTAAATAAATTTGTATCATTTGACAAATGATGCAGTAAGTTTTCTTACATTTGTCCCACATCGTTAAAATAAGTTGGGAGGAGAAAATTACCCCTCTATAAATAAATTGATCATTTTTTAGAATAAGTTTACTAAAAGTTTAGATGTAAATTTTTTATCACCAAGTAATTGTTTTAAAATGTTTATTTTAATTATTATGTTAAATAATATGTGACATCTTATAAATAAATTTACCTATTATCATCAGTGAGTGAAAGGTAATTCTTAGTATTCTTTTTTGAAGTCTTCCATAGGAACCCATTTTGGTGTATTTTTCAAACTTATTTTGACTTATTAAATTTATTTGTCTTATACGTTTCCACACACTGACATACAAATAACTTTTTTAGTTTTTACAATTATTCATTTTGTTAAGAACTACATTTTCTGTCAACGAAATGTATATATGATTTTAAATTTGGATGATGATACAATGAAACACTATCATTGAATATCTATATATATATAAAAAAAAAAAAAAAAAAAAAAAAAAAAAAAAAAGTCTTTGTATTTCATTGCGGTGCATATTGTATATTTTGCAGTTGCATGCTTGTAATTTTTAGTGGACCGGATAATCTTATAGCTAATGGGCCAATAATATTTTATTCCCAATTAATAATTCTATTACAGGGAAGATCAGAGTTGGCTTGCTTAACTTGGTTCATACTTGACATGTCTAACAATTCCATAGAAGGTGTGAATAATATCTTCGTTTCTGGTCATTGAATATCTATATGACTATATCTATACTATCATGTTCATGTTAGACTGCTGTACGTATCTTGATATTGATATCAAATTTGTAGTGAAGCAAAGGTATGATTCTTATACTGGAGCATCTGAGTTTAGTGAAGGAACACTTGACTATATGTATGTCTTGGATCTGTCAAGAAATGAATTAGAGGAAGCAAGTAATGGTGGAAGAGAAGAAGATGACGATGAAGCTGCGCTTGAGCTTATGTGACTGCACTAATAGGCATTTTTATACTTATAAGGTGCTTCGATTGTTCTTGGCGGCGAGCATGGCTACACCTTGTCGATGCTTTCATTGTAACTGCAAAAATTATGTTTTCCTAAAATCATTTGAACTCAAAAGCAAAACAAGCTGGAATCCTCTTTTTTTTTTTTGTAAGTGTATGTGCTTTGGATTTTACTTACATGTATATGTATGGGGTCTATAGACTTCAAACTGAATCTCTCTCGAACACAAGGAGTTGAAGTATATATTGAGATCTTCACAGACCATGTATGGCTTTTGAAATTTAACTAGTCCCCTCCATTAGATCATTTGGAGTATTGTGGAGAAACATGTATAAGATGCATGCTGTTTAAAGTGTTATTTCAGTTCACTTGGTCCAAAACGAAGGCTTTATCGAGAGCATCATGAGTGTTACGAGACTCTTATGCCTTGATGCAAAAGTCAAGAGTTGTGCTTTGGCCATTGGAGTATATGAAAAGCTTGCACTTAGAGAACTGTTTTGTTTGGAGTTACTTAGGTAGAGGTTACTAAAGCTCTAGATAAGATAAACCAAAAGGTTGGCTCATCGCTGACCAAATCAATGAGCTGCTAGATTTGGATGTCTTTTGTGAATCTACAACAACAAATAACAAAAGAGTATACGAAATTACTAAAAGTTTCGTGGCGAATCTTTGACTCCGTTCGTATGTTGCTTAAGGTTTGCCCTCAGTGGCTCAAGGATTTGTTCGGGTTGATTCTATGTTTGGTTTGGTCTTTTCTTTTCTTTTTTTTTGAAATTTTATTCTTTGATTCTATAATAAAGAGGGAAACAAAAAAGAATTTACTTGCTCTTCTTCTTCTTCTTTTTGTCATAAACCAAGGCAAACATTTTACTCGTGTATTTTTGTTGAAATCCAAAAAACTTGTTTATGTTTTTGTAGATAATCAAACAATTGATAGTATCTTCTATAGGATATTTAAAAATGTAAAAGTTTCGTGGTTTAATTTAGTAGTAATATGATAATGGCGATTAGAATTGATTTACAACTAAATAAACACATGTAATTGGGTTGACTAGTAGTAGTAAACATGAATAAAGAAAAGCATTTTTCATGCGGCTAGACCAAGATCTGTGTTAGCTATTACGGGACATGCATTAATGTTATGGTTTTAGTGTTGAAAGTTGAAACATACTACTAATTTCAACATATTAATAGAATTGTTTGATGCCCACGGAATTGAATCTTGATGAAGAAAAAAAAGAAGGGAAAATTCAATACTAAAATTATTCTGACTACTAAATCTAAACACGATTGATGATGTAATAAAATATCACAATGAAGGTGGGCGGGCAATACCAAAACAAGCTAATTTGACGAAATTCAAATCACTTTTTCATCCTTTTAAATTTAAAGTATATTATAATTGTTACCAAAAAAAAAAAATATATTTATAATTTTCGACTTGACAAGATTTGTGTGCTTAACAGATAGGCAAGTCCCATTCTTGTCTTAATAAAGACAAAATTTCAAGTCAGAACAATAATATAACAAATAAAATAATAATAAAAATGACCACCCAACATCTTTTTTTTCTTCATTCATCTTCTTAACAATTCCAAAACTTTTTTAATTTCCAAATCCTAGCATCAAGATATAACCAAAATTCAAAAAAAAAAAAAAAATTGATTGAAAGAACACAAATGCGAAACAAATCCCAAAAATTTAACATTCAATTTTTGTTAGTCATCAATCATCATCATTACTCTTCAAATTGAAATTCAAAAAAAAAAAAAAAACCTAAATCTTTTGTTTTTTTTTTCTTATCTTATTTCACCATCGTTTTAAACGGTGTGATCCAAAAACCACTAAGCATACACAGAACCATAAGAAAGAGCCATGAGTAACACAGCAGCTTGTTCTTCTTCCCCAAGCTTCCGTAACTGTTTCTCAACCATTGATCTCTTCGTCATCCCCAAATCAATCAACCTCTGTTTCAACGATTCACCAAATTTAGGGTTTCCGCCGCTAGAACTTGATCTCTTCAGTTTCTTACTATCCTCTGTTCCTCGTCTCTTCTTCCTATTCCTAATCCCACATGCGTTACACAACGACTACACATAGAAAAAGTAAACACCTTTACAAATCAGAATCAGAATCAAGAATCAGATCAAATGATCTGATCTCTGTTTTTTTTTTTGTTTTCCCCCAAATCAGAGTTGAAATTAGGGTTTTTTTTAAGTACGAACCTTAGGACCAGAAGGACCACCACGCCAAAGAGGGGTTTTAGTAGTACCACAATCAGCACAAGTCTTCTTCTCGTTAACACTAGTTTTGTTCTGTTCAGCTTCTGAATCAACCAAAACCTGAGAAAAAAAAAACAGAGCGATCAGGTTCACACAGAGATCATGATCACCAGAGGAATAAAAGAGATCGGAAGAAGACAGATCATTTTACCTTATCGCTGTGATCTAACATTCTCAAAATCGAAGTTAGCGCCGCGATCGACGAAATCTGGGATCAAGGAAGAAGAAGAAGAAGCTAGAAATGATTAAAGTTTGAGACTTTGAGATGATCAAAAAACAGAGAGAACTTTTGATGAATCGAGAAATGGAACCAAACAAAACATGCAGAGAAGTGTGAAGAAGAGTGTCAGAGAGAAAGAGGGGGTTTTGAAAGAATCGAACCGACATACACCGCAGGATTTATAAATTGGTTTAGAAATTAAACCCTAGGATTTTGTTATTAAATGACGGAAATACCCTTGCCTTGCTTCTTTATTGTCGGAGGAAGCCACCCGCCAAAACGATGGAATTTTTGAGGATTTGTGGTTTTTGGTGAAAAGAAAATGGCGCGCCATTTTGACCGGTTTTTAATCAGATACGGGATAGAGTACAGTTTCTCGAGTGGTCAATGAATGATTCACGAGTCTCTAATCGTAGCCGTTCGATTTAAGATCTTTAACTTTTTTCAGTGTGTGTGTGTGAGATTTAAGGAAGTTTTAGTGCATACCAACTCACTCGAAATCTCACAAAATCAAATCTTATATTCCCAACTTTTTCAATAATTCCTTTTGTTGGAACATATTGACATTTCTATAAATCGAAATGGTTGCAAAGTAAGCTTAAAAAAAAAAAAAAAAAAAAAAAAAAAAAAAAAAAAAAAAATCCAAAATTTGATGGTTGATAGACATGTACAAATTGTAGCTTTAACACTTCTAGACATTGAAAACTAGGTTAATCTATGGATCTTTCATTTAAGTTTTTTTAAAAGGTAAAATTTAAGATACTTATGATATAAATTGATCATTAAGAGAAAGAAACAAAAAATAAAAGAGGGCAAGAGTGGTAAGGAGCTAAGCCAGGTAGATAGGATTAAGACCATATATATATATTTTTCTACAAAGTTCCAAATAAGAGTGTGTAATGTTGACTTGTAAATTTCATAGTCAAAGTGGACAATACTTGAAATAGGCAAACAATAATAAAGGCATATCTTAAAATGTAGAAAACAAAGAAAAGATTTGTGCTTTTATACAACCTTTTAGTTAGGTTTTAAAATTGACAGAGAAGAAAGAAAATGACTGATTTGCCTCCCATTGGACCACATCTTTTTTTTTTTTTTTTGTCTATATGGTGTAAAAATACTAAAATGTTTTGAGTAAAAACTGTAAATAACAAAACACCTTCTCTGTTCTATAATCATCACCAAGTAGATTTCAAGAATTTGAGTAACTTCGTAACTAAACCTTTTCAACAAACATATATGTTTCGGTTTTAACACAAAAATACAACAACTCTAATAGCTACAAAAACTTCACAAAACAAAAAACCAAAGTAGACCAAGTAAGTAAGCCCTTAGAAAGCAATGATGGAGAGACCAAAATATATTGGAATAAAAATTGCTTCTCTCAAAACTCATCAATCATCATCACCTTGGAGGGTTGTTGTTTGCGTCTCCTCTTCTTCTTCTCGATGGCCAGTATGTAGCCAGAATCTTCACAGCCTTCCTCTTGATCTCATTGTCTTCGTGGCTTTGCAGGTTCTCGATCTTTTCTAGCCCTTGTGCATCTTCAACCAGTAGTGAATAATAGTTGACACCTCCTGTGTTCTCCTTCTCCCCCTCTCCTGTCATCAAAATGTTTCCTACTCCATCTAGACACACTGAGAGGGTTCTTAGGTCTGGACATACAAGGATATCACATAAAGGTTTTATGCAGTTCTGCTCCACCAAGTATCTGAATCACAACACCAAGTATAATGGAGATTGTGAATTGATGATCAGTGATCAATAAGCATGAACAAAAAGAGTGTAACAAAGATATAAGACAAAGGGACAAACATACTTGACTTGAGCATCAGAACCACATGAGATAGCATATGAAATTGCCCATGAAGCTTTCATCTTTACGTCCATTTCAGCATTGTGAGCCACATTGACCAAACTTGGAATCAAATTTGCATCTATAACTGACTGTTATCCCCAGGAGAGACAGATAGACAAAAAGGTAAAATATGTTTTAATGTTCTGAAACATTCACAATCAAAAATGTATCTAAAACTGTAATGAAGCAATTAAGCTAAAACTGCTCACCTGAATTTGTTCTTCAGTGCCTACAAAGATGTTTGTAATCATCCAGCAAGCTTCCTTTACGCGATTCTCATCGTCTTGAGTAAGCAAGTTGGCAAGAACTTGTAAGCCACCACCATCGATCACACACTGAAGAATATGTTCAAAGAGTAAATCAAACTTTGTTGTTTGGTCACACAAGCAACATATAACAAAGCAATGCAAGCACTAGTATGATATAAACATAAGTGGAATATGAATTACATACTTGGATCTGCTGAGAATCTTCAGAAAGTATATGACAAATGAGACCACGTACAGGATTTTCTAAGTATGGAGAAGTGTGTCTGCAAAAGAAAAAACTCTCAGCCTTCATTATCAAAATATGTCGCAAAAACTTGAGAAGTTATATATATGTGTGAGAAGTACTAACTGGAGAAGTTGAACTAGTCTTGGGACAAAACCAGCTTCAATCACACTTTTGATTCCCTCATATGAACCATAAGACATAAACCAAAGTGCAAAACAAGTATATGACAAGACATCTTCATTATCTGAATGAAGAAGTCGTTCAAGTGTAGGTAGAGCAGGTTTCACCTGTTATAATCATGGCTTCAGTATTGAATACATACAAAACAGAGGAAACAAAGAGATCGAGAGAGAGAGAGACAAGTAAGAAGAACCTGATCTAAGAGAGGACGAGGCATGCCACGGCAGAGGTTTAACAAAGTCCAAGTTCCAACTCTAAGCGTAGGCAACTTAGTAGTTTCCTCATCCAGCTTACTACACAGTGGTATCAATGCTCCACAGTCAAGGACATTGTCACGGTTCTGTGTTGAACCACCAGCAACATTACCTAAAGCCCAAATAGCCTACAAGAGTAGTTTAAGGGTTTTTTCAGAATTTTCAAAAACTCATATCTTACAGAAGAAGAATATAGTTACTTACCTGGTCAAGGATACCAATGTTAGGAGAAGCAAGAAGCTTAACCAAGATTGGAACAGCGCCGTGATCAATTACAACCTCCGGTTTAGCAGAAGCAATATTTAACATAATCCAAACTGCTTCATACTATAAAAAGATCATTGGAAATTACTAATTAGAATCAAAGATGATAAATATCAAATGATTTGTGACTTTTTTTCTTGTAATATACCTGAAGCTGAGGGGAATCTTGTTTATCAAGAAACTCAACAAAACGAGGCATAACTCCAGATTGTACCACTTCATCGACAGTAGAAGAAGTTATTAAATCTGAATAAAGATAAAGAGCACACGAAACTTAAAGAAACAATATAAAGATCTGATCAAGAAAAAAAAAAAGTAAAGAGATGAAATATTTTACTCGAAGAAGATAGAATCTCTCTGAACTTGGAAGTGGAATCAAGCTGTAACAAAGGATCATCTGACTTAACCCCAGCGATCATTGCCGCCGAAACAGCGTTCATCTACGGAATTAGCAAAATCAAAACCTCATGAATCAGATCTAAACCTAAACCTAAACCTCACTAGTACAGAGATTGATTACTTGCGGTGGAAGATCGTAGATTACGTACCTTTGTGGTGAAAAAACCTTTCTTGGTGTTGGGTCTAAGCGACATGGCTTTCTTCTCTCTTCTTCGTCGACCTCTCAAAAGCAAAACTCGATTTAGAAAACTTGAAGCGAAAACCTAAAACTCTCAACTGAAAATGGAATTTGGAATCTGAGGAGAAGGCGACGAGAGTGAAGGAGCGAAAACAGAGTTGAATTTAAAGAACGAGAAAACTTTCTGTTATTTATTTATTTATAATCTTCTCAACCGTTTCCCTCCATTTATTTTCTCGTAATTTTTTCAAAATTAAAATGATTTTATTTTAATCATCAAATTTTCCTATATGAATATTGACAATAATATTGCTTCGTAATTAAGAAGTTTCGAATCGGTTTACTCTCGGTTTACTGTTAATCGATCTAATCTATATAAACACATACAACTTCTTATTGGGCCTGTGGTGAATTAACGTAAACCATTACTTTCCTTATTGAGCCACAACGATCTCATACCAACGTGGCATGCAGAGGGATCATCAGTTCATCACCTTAGAACCACTGGTGGTTTTTACCTCTGATTTGCATATTTACATTTTCAAAATGTTTTACATCCTTTGAAGTTTTATGACCATTTCCACCATTTGAAGTTGTATGTGTTAAGGTTATAGTTTTTAAATTAACCGGAATAGTCAGCAGATATATATACTCTAAACTAGTCAAAGTCAATGGAACCAAGTCACCAACCACATACATACATCAGCAAAAATGTTCTATACTTTGTAAGTTGTAACATATATGCTTTGGTTTTAACACACACAAAAAAGGAAAAAAAAAAAACAATTCTAATAGCTGCACACTTCACAAAACAAAAACAAAGTAGACTCCATGAGACATGAACTACGGAGCCAAAGCTCTTTTACTCTAACATCAGATAGTGTGGGATCTCATCAAGTAGAAGAAGAAGAAGATTGGTTTGTTAACCGAAGTTGAATCCTAACTGGAACAATTGGTTCTCTCAAAACTGAAAACTTAGATCCTAACCTAACCGAAGTTGTAATAGCTCATCTTCCTCTCCAGGCCAGTATGTTTCCATCATCTTTACAGCCTTCTCTTTGATCTCAAAGTCTGAGTGGATTTGTAGTTTCTCAATCTTTCCCTGCCCTTCTTCATCATTAATCAGTTGGAGATAATAGTTCTTCTCCGTCTCTCCGACTTTCAAAATATTTCCCAATCCATCCAGACACGCTATGATGATCGTTATATCTCGACATACCAGGTTATCACATAAAGGTTTTATGCAGCTCTGCCCCACCAAGTATCTGAATGAAAGATTTTGTGAATTCATGAAAGCATTGCACTGAAGAAGTGCTAAATGAAAGAAGAAAAGGGCACACATACTTGATTTGATCATGACAACCACCTGAGGTAGCACCTGAAATTGCCCATACAGCTTTCATCTTTACGTCCGGTTCAGCATTTTGAGCCAGATTGACCAAAATTGGAATCAAATTTGCATCAAGAACTGACTGTTATCACCAGGAGACAAGATAGACAAAAGGGTATAAATTTTTAAATGTTCTCAATCAAAAATGTATCAGGCACACAATGAAGCTACTAAAAACTTCTCACCTGAATTTGTTCTTTAGTGCCTTCAGTGATGTCTTTAATTATCCAGCAAGTGTCATCCTTTATGATTTTCTCATTGTCTTGAGTAAGCAAGTTGGCAAAAATCGGTAAGGCACCACCATCGATCACACACTGAAGAATAAGTTCAAAGAGAAAACTTTGTTGTTTGGTCACTAAAATCTAATCACAAGTTTGTACACAGACAACATATTACATATAACAAAGTAAGCACTGCCTCCTATCTACTAATGTCAGTGTAGTGATATAAACATAAGGTAGAATAAGAATTACATACTTGGATCTGCCGTTTATCTTTTCTAATTAGAAGCCAAATGATACTAAGTAATTGAAAACACACATATGAAGAAGCGTCTCTGCAAAAGAAAAACTCTCAGCCTTCATTACCCAAACATGTCGCAAAACTGGAGAAGTATATATATATGTGAGAAGTACTAACTTGAGAAGTTGAACTAGTCTTGGGATAAAACCAGCTTTAATCACACTATGTATTCCAGCTTGTGAACCATACGACATATAAAAAAGTGCCGAGCAAGCATCTTTCAAGAGTTGTTCATCATTTGAATAAAGTAGTTGTTTAAGTGTAGGGAGAGCACCTTTCACCTGTGAATCGTTCTTCAGTATTGGATATATACAAACAAAGGAACCAGAAAGAGAGAAGTAAGAAGAAGAACCATATCAAAGAGAGGCGTAGGAGTCTTATCCGAGAGCGATAGAGGCAGGCCACGGCAGAAGGTTGACAAAGTCCGACTTCCAATTCTAAGTATAGACAACTTAGTAGTATCGTCATTCAGCTTTCTACATAATGGCAACACTACCCCACACCTAAGAGCATAGTCACTGTTCTGTGTTGAACTGCCAGCAACAAAGCACAATGCCCGAATAGCCTGCAAGAGTAATTTTTAGCTTTTTTCAGAATTTCAAACCTCACATCTACACAAGTATAATATATAGTTACATACCATCTCAGGGACAGCATCGTTAGCAGAATTAAGAAGGTCAATTAAGATTGGAACAGCACCGTTATCAACTACAACGTCCGGTTTATCATAAGCAGTATTTGTTATAGCCCAAGCTGCCTCACGCTAGAAAAAAACATCATCGAATATTAGAATCAAAGATTACACAGATCATCTTAAATTTAATTGATTTGTGACTTTTCTTCTAATTACCTGAAGTTTAGGGGAATCATGTCTATAAAGAAACTGAACTAAACGATCCACAACTCCAGATTCTATCACGTTTTCAGTAGAAGGAGTCATATCTGGACAGATGTAAAAGCATAAGAACATATAAAAAAGTGATCAAGAAAAGGAAATGATCAAATGAAGTAAAGAGATGAAAATATTTTACCCAAAGATACAAGATTTCTGAACTTGATAGTGCACTCAAGCTGCAACGAAGGATCATCTGACCATATCCCATCGATCATCTACGGAATTAGCAAATGAAAAACTCAAGAATCAGACCTCATTTGATTACTTGTAAGATAGTGAATCTTGTGGGCATACCTTCTTCTCAACAGAGTCGAGTCTTGCTCTCTTGGGGTTGGGTTCCTCATCCGACATGGCTTTTTTCTTTCTTCTTCGTTGAACACTCAAAAGCAAAACTCAGTTTACAAAATCTCAACTTGGAATTTGGGATTTGAGGAGAATGCAAAAGCAGTGAAGGAGCGAAACAGAGTTCAATTTAAAGAATCGATTTTTATTTATCTCCTCAACTGTTTCCCTCCATTTATATTCTTTCTCGTAAATTAAACTACTAAACAAATTAAATGATTTTTAAAAAAATACTATGATATTAAAATAAAACCGAACCGGGTAATGATGCGGTTTACAGCAATTGAAATTAGATAAAATCCCGAAAACCAGAATTAACCAACAATTTGAGAATGCTCACCTTCGGAGGAACTATCTCACGCGCCGCCGCCGAGACATCCATCCTCCGGAATCAAACCGAGCCTCAATCCGGTCATGAGATGAAGCTTCAGCAGATCGAAATGCGAAAGGGGGAGAGGCACCTCAACTTGCGCCGCCATCGACACGCCGAGGCCGCGCATCAACGCGGTACAGCCGTGTTCCTTCCGGTCCAGATCCACCAGCCATAGCTCCGTCTCATATATTGTATATGATTGCATTGATCGGAAATGGCGTTCGTTTCTCCTTATAGATATTTTTTTTAATGTGTTAAAATGTCAAATATTAGCTCGGAAAGCTCACGGCCTGTGAACGGCGAGGTCAATTGCGGCAATGTTGGAGTCAACGCCGTTGACCAATTTTTCCGACGCGTCTTTGAATTCATCTGTTCATCTTCAAGTTTCATCTTCAAGTTTCCGGTGGAAATTTTGTATATTTCGAGTTTTATATTCAAATTTTCTTATTTCGATATGTAAGTTTAAAATAAACTTGAGTAGTCAAAGCTATTGACTTTCTTAAACCGGAAGACCAGTTTGGTTTGATTTAATTTAATTTCAATTTAAATCCGTTTAATTGCGGTTTAATCACTTGAGTTGATTCAAATATCAAAGGAGGTTTCAAGAATTAGAGTAGACTTTGTACTTAACCTTTTCTAACTACAAATATATACCAAATGCTGCCTGGACACTGAAACACCCCCAAAACTTCACAAAACAGAAAAGATTTTTGTGTCTTCTCATCAAACATGAAACATGAACAATGGAGCCAAAGGTTTTTTCTCTTCTCATCAAGTAGAAGAAGATTTGTTTGTTTAACCGAAGTTGAATTCTAACTGGAACAACTGGTTCTCTCAAAACTGAAAACTTAGATCCATCACCTTAGAGGCTTAGAGGTTATTGTGTCTTATCTTTCTCTTCAGGCCAGTATGTTTCCATAATCTTCACTGCCTCCTCCTTGATCTCATAGTGATCGCGCATCTTATCTTGAAGGTTCTCAATCTTTTCCTGCCCTTGCGCATCAATGATCAGTTGGCGATTATAGTTCACATGATCTCCTCTGTTCTTCATCTCTGCCTCTCCCACCTTCAAAATCTTTTCTAATCCATCCAGACACGCTATGACGACTCTTAGATTTTCACATACCAAGAGATCACATAAAGGTTTTATGCAGCTCTGCTTCACCAAGTATCTGAATCACACCAAGTAATGGAGATTTTGAATTAATGATCAATACTCATGAATGAAGAGATAAGACAAGGGACACATACTTGATTTGCTCATGAGAACTACCTTTGGTAGGTTGCCCATACAGCTTTTATCTTTATCTCCAATTCAGCATTTTGAGCCAGATTGACCAGAATTGGAATCAACTTTGCATCAATAGTTGACTGTTATCCCCAGGAGACAGATAGACGACAAAAGGGTAAATTTGTTTAATGTTCTAAAACAACATTCACAATCAAAAATGTATCAGGCACACAGTGAAGCTACTAAAACTGCTCACCTGAATTTGTTCTACAGTGCCTAGATTGATGTTTATAATCATCAAGCAAGCTTCCTTTATGATTTTCTCATTGTCTTGAGTAAGCAAGTTGGCAAGAATTGGTAAGGCACCACTATCGATCACAGACTGAAGAATACGTTCAAAGAGAAAACTTTGTTGTTTGGTCACACAAGCAACATATAACAAAGCAAGCACTACTATGATATAAACATAAGTGGAATATGAATTACATACTTGGATTTGATGATTATCTTTACTAGTTATAAACCAAATGATACTAAGTACATGACAAAGCAAAGATGGAGAAGTGTGTCTGCAAAAGAAAAAACTCTCAGCCTTCATTACCCAAACATGTCGCAAAACTGGAGAAGTATATATATATATATATGTGAGAAGTACTAACTTGAGAAGTTGAACTAGTCTTGGGATAAAACCAGCTTCAACCACACTTTGGATTCCATATTCTGAACCATTACTCATATAAAAAACTGCAGAGCAAGCATCTCTCAAGACTTGTTCATCATTTGAATGAAATAGTCGTTCAACTGTAGGGAGAGCACCTTTCACCTGTGAATCATGCTTCAGTATTGGACATATAAAAACAAAGGAAAGAAAGAGAGAAAGATAGAAGTAAGAAGATGAACCTTATCAAAGAGCGACGGAGGCAGGTCATGGAAGAAGTGTGACAAAGTCCGAGTTCCAACTTTACGCATAGACAACTTAGAATTATCCTCATTCAACTTACTACATAATGGCAACAATACCCCACACCTAAGAACATAGTCACGGTTCTGTATTGAACTAGCAGCAACATTACCCAAAGCCAAAAGAGCCTGCAAGAGTAGTTTAAGCTTTTTCAGAATTTCAAAACTCACATCTACAGAAGTAGAATATAGTTTACTTACCTGCTCAAGGACATCATCGTTAGGAGAAGCAAGAAGCTGAACTAAGATTGGAACAGCACCGTTATCAACTACAAGTTCCGATTTATCAGAAGCAATATTTGTTATAGCCCAAGCTGCCTCATGCTAGAAAAACACCATTGAATAATTAGAATAAAAGATTACACAGATCATCATAAATTCACTTGATTTATAACGTTTATTCTAATTACCTGAAGATTAGGGGAATCATATATCACAAGAAAGTCAACTAGACGAGCCACAACTCCAGATTGTATTAGGTATTCAGTAGAAGGATTCATCTCTGGACAGATATAAAAAGTGATTTGTGAGATCGATCAAGGAAAGTAAAAGAAGTAAAGAGATGAAATAATACTCGAAGATAGAGTCTTTCTGAAGTTGGTAGTGGATTCAAGCTGTAACAAAGGATCATCTAACCAAATCCCATCGATCATTGCCGAAACATCGTCCATCTACCGCCGAAGTCGCCTCGAGCTGCTCACATCCGTATCGTGTTCCTTCCGATCCAGATCCATCAGCCACAGCTCCGCCTCATATATTGTATATGATTGCATAGATCTTATAGATCCTGATCGGAAATGGCGTTTGTTGGAGTAACGATTAAAGATATTTTTCAATTGCGGCAATGTTGGAGTCAACGCCGTTGACTAAGTTCCGATGAGTCTTTGAATTTCACCGGTTGATCTTCAAGTTTGCCGAGGAGTCAAAAATTCTTATTTCCATATTATTTTAAAACAAACAGAAATAGTCAAATTCTATCCTTTTAAAACAAAAGAGAAAAGATAGTGTAGACTAGAGGCTTTGAGATGTAAGGGAAACTTACCCAGGGCAATTCCAGTCTCCTTTTTTCATTTCAACAACATTCTGCACTGAAGTTCTCTTTGGTCCCTTTGCTTTGCATTTCAGACAGCTCTGGTTTTTTGTGAAGTTTAAGAAACTGCACCTGTGGAATCAGCAAGGAAAATAACCAATGAGGGCGTGGCATAAAAGTTTTATACTTTTGATTTTGAGAAAAAACAGGTAATTGTCAGATTTAGATTTACTCAGGACATAGCCAGTCTCCTTCCTTGACAACAGCAGCAACAGGTCGTCTGTCAGCGACTTCATTGCACTCTCGGCATCTTTCATTTCTGGCAAAGTTTACGAAATCGCATCTGCAGAGGAACACAGAGGCAGAAACACACACACAAAAACTAAGTCAGAAAATTCACAGAAGAAAAACACTAATTTCTCAGATCAATGTTTTAATCTCTTCATCCAAAGAAGTTGAAAACGTTATTGCAACCTCAGATACAATATGATCTAGAAGTTAAGAGCTTAGGAAGCTAAAAAAGAATTCGCAGTGTATAAAGGATCAATCCAGTTTCTTTAGAGACATGGCAAAAGAGCTAATCATTCGCAGAAACCACTTACTTGGGACAAGCCCAATCTGCACTGTAACGAGGTCGATCAGGTTGAGAAGGCTCATCGTTCCTCGATTTAAAAGCCACACGTTGAGAAGGCTCATCGTTCCTCGATTTTAAAGCCTTCTCTTTGGGAGGCAAAGATTCCTTGGAAGAAGGTTTTGGCAAAGCAGGGCTTAGAGGCTTCTCACTGAACTCAACCAACTCTAAAAGAAGTCTTCTTGCAGACTCATGAACAAGTTCTTTACCAGGTGGAATTTCACCTCGAGAGATAACAATGGAATCAAGGGCATTGAACAATAGTAAACGCATAACATCAACGGTTCTAGCATCAGCTTCTGTATCCTTAAGTATCACATAAGCTCTATCACACGAGCTACGAAGATCACAAGAACCACAAACCTAAAATCAAAAAAGAACACATTTTTTTCATATGGGTTAAAACAATCTCTCCTATTTCAAAGTTTAACAATTATATAGCTAAACATTACATACATCTCCTTCGTCTAATCGAACATGAGCTCGAATCCTTTTAGACGAATTAACAGTTTTTCTGAAGAGATTAGGGCATCCACGCTCAACAAGAGCTTGTACATCTCCAGATGATAATGACCTGGATCAAGAAGAGCAATAACATTAAATATGAACATCAAAGATGAGAAATTTTGAGAAGTTTATATACCTAAGAACATCGTAACGATCACGAGCGAAGCTGAGACAAGCATCTTTCACTAGATTCATTTCCTGGTAAATCGTATCATCTTCTGTGTCTTTAGTGAAATATCCTTTCGTCTTCAAGCGATCGACAAAAGTTATCCACTCTGGCCATGGATGAGGTGACGTAGACTGTAATATCGGAAATGGCGTTTCTCCTTAAGTAACGATTAAAGATAATTTTCAATGTGTTAAGTGTCAATGGCGGCAATGTTGAAGTCAACGCCGTTGACTAAGTTCGTGCGAGTTTTTCCGATGAGTCTTTGAATTTCGCCGGTTGATCTTCAAGTTTCCCGAGGAGTCAAAACAAAACAGAAATAGTCAACTGATTTACAGTATTCTAAACTAGTCAAAGTCGAACTTAACCGACTTTCTTAAACCGGAAAACCAGATTGGTTTGATTTAATTTCAAAATTTATATCCGTTTAAATTCAGTTTAATCAGTTCCAACTGGGTATAACAATCGGTGACGAGACAAAAACCTAATCGCCGTCTTCCCCCTGAGCCTTTGATCCAGATCTTTGTGGCTAGAGATCGGCGGTTGGTGGCTCCTTTAGCACCGGCGCCGGTCTCTCTTTCTCTTCCAGTGTAATTTACTTAGTTGTAGACCCTAGATCTGATCTTATCTCGTCACTTGGAAAAGCTTCATGGTTGGTTTGGGTCGAATTGGGTAAGGGGCTGAGAAAGATGTGACGAGGGAGACGCCGGACCACTAAGGTCGACGGTTGTTTCGTTTTCTTTTGACGAACGCAAACGTTTCTGTTTTCACCATTCTTATCTCTGTTCCCTTTCTCCGACCGTTTGGTGTTACTCTGTGGGTCCTGTTTCACTTCGCTGTGGTGGTCCTTGTGGCTCCGTGCAAGTTGGGCCTATGAGGTTAAGGTCAGATGTCCTGTCCATGTCTTTGCTTCTGTCTTAGTTCAAGGCGGATCTCTGTGGCTGAGTTGGGTTCTTTTAGGGGTTTAGTCTATCTTTTATCTAGATCTTTTGGCTTGGTTTATGGCTAGTTTGCGCTGTTAGTCTATGAGTTGATGTTGCTACTGCTTCAATTTTCTTTGCCGAGTTGTTCATGGTCTTTTTCGAATCGCATCCTTCATCAATCCTTCTCCGAAGAGTTTGATGAGTCGATTAAGCGGCTACTTTTAGCCTCCTCCACTCGAAGTCAAAATTAGGTTTGGTCGAGACCTGATTGATTGTTGCGCCCATCAAACCGGTTCTTAGTTGAACAAGTATCGATACGGCCGGCCCCGGTAATTTGTTTGGTCTTTTCTATTCATTAGAGGATCCATTTTACCACCCCCAAGGAAGCGCAAGTTCCAAAATTTCTGAAGTCTACAAACATCAAGCGAGGACAAGAAGAGTAGAAGTTGTAGTTAGGTATTGACGGTTTCTCGACGATGTCTCATCAGTTTCTGTTCTCAGAATGAACCAGTTTTGGAAGTTGGAGTTGTGTAGCTTACATTTTCTCATTCTAGCGCAATTTGTTTTAGTTGTTTTGGCTCCCAAAAGTCCGAGCTTAGTTAGTCGGATCTTACGGGCTTGGTTTTCAAATTATCCGTCGTTTGTAATGCTACTTGGTTCCATTTCTAATATATATATTCAGTTGATAAAAAAAAAAAAAAAAAATCAGTTCCAACTGATTCACAATCTCCAAGGAGTTTTCAAGAATTTGTTCATATGCCTGAACACAGGAAACAACTCTAATGGCTACAAAACAAACAAAAGTAGACTCCACATTCACTGGAGCCCTTAGAAAACAATCATAGAGAAAACAAAATGTCACCAAGAAACTTGACTCTTTGAGTTTGACCCACCATTAAAGCTGCAAGCTTTTTGGTTTTTTTTTTCCCAAGTAAAATCTTATATCAGTTTGTGTTAGAGGGATCTCATCACCTTGGAGGCTGTAATTGTGTCTTGTCATCTTTCTCTTCAGGCCAGTATATCTTCAGAATCTTTACAGCCTTCTCCTTGATCTCATTGTGGTCGTGGCTTTGTAAGTTCTCAATCTTTTCCTGCCCTTGCGCATCAATAATCAGTTGGCGATAATAGTTCACATGATCTCCTCTGTTCTTCATCTCTGCCTTTCCCACCTTCAAAATGTTTGCCAATCCATCCAGACACGGTATGATGACTCTAACATCTTCATACTCCAGGTTATCACATAAAGGTTTTATGCAACTCTGCTCCACCAAGTATCTGAATCAAGTAATGG
This sequence comes from Barbarea vulgaris, assembly GCA_963667165.1. Taxonomy (NCBI): domain Eukaryota; kingdom Viridiplantae; phylum Streptophyta; class Magnoliopsida; order Brassicales; family Brassicaceae; genus Barbarea; species Barbarea vulgaris. The sequence continues at coordinate 16,149,306 of OY763891.1, read as the reverse complement.
AGATTGTGAATTGATGATCAATAAGCCTGAATAATGTGTAGACAGAGATAAGAACAAAGGGACACATACTTGATTTGAACATGAGAACCAACTCTGGTAGCACTTAAAATTGCCCATACAGCTCTCATCTTTATGCCCAGTTCAGCATTTTGAGCCAGATTGACCAGAACTGGAATCAACTTTGCATCAATAGTTGACTGTTATCCCCAGGAGACATATAGACAAAAGGGTAAATTTGTTTATTGTTTCACAATCAATAATGTATCGTTTATGAAGCAATTAACTGAAACTGCTTACCTGAATTTGTTCTACAGTGCGTATACTGTAGTTTACAATCATCAAGCAAGCTTCCTTTATGGCTTTCTCATAGTCTTGATTAAGCAAGTTGGCAAGAATTGGTAAGGCACCACTATCGATCACACACTGAAGAATATGTTCATCAAAGAGAAAACTTTGTTGTTTGGTCACTAAAATCTAATCACAAGATTGTACACAAGCAACATATAACAAAGCAAGCACTACTATGGTATAAAAATAAGTGGAATATGAATTACATACTTGGATCTGCTGATTATCTTTACTAGTTAGACACCAAATGCCAACAGTTACAGGAAGAAGCACATATCGATTAGTGTGTCTGCAAATTAAAAAAACTTCATTATCCAAACATGTCGCAAAACTTGGAAACCAATATATATATGTGAGAAGTACTAACTGGAGAAGTTGAACTAGTATTGGGATAAAACCAGCTTCAATCACACTTTGGAATCCAGCTTGTGAACCATACGACATATAAACAAGTGCCGTGCAAGCATCTTTCAAGACTTCTTCATCCTTTGAATTAAGTAGTCGTTTAATAGTAGGGAGAGCACCTTTCACCTGTGATCATGCTTCAGTATTGGACATATACAAACAAAGGAAACACAGAGAGAGAGAAGTAAGAAGATGAACCTTATCAAAGAGCGACGGAGGCAGGCCACGGCAGAAGTTTGACAAAGTCCGAGTTCCAATTCTAAGCATAGTCAACTTAGTAGTATCGTCATTCAGCTTACTACATAATGGCAACAGTACCCCACAACTAAGAACATAGTCACGGATCTGTATTGAACCACCAGCAACATTACACAATGCCCAAAAAGCCTGCAAGAGTAGTTTGTAGCCTTTTCAGAATTTCAAAACTCACATCTACAGAAGTATAATATAGTTACTTACCTGGTGAAGGACACCATCATTAGGAGAAGCAAGAAGCTCAACTAAGACTGGAACAGCACCATTTTCAACTACAGCGTCCGGTTTACCAAAAGAAAGATTTGCAATAGCACAAGCTGCCTCATACTAGAAAAACATCATCGAATATTAGAATCGATGATTACACAGATCATCATAAATTCAATTGATTTGTGTCGTTTCTTCTAATTACCTGAAGTTTAGGGGAATCATTTCTCTTAAGAAACTCAACTAAACGAGCCCCAACTCCAGATTGTATTACGTTTTCAATAGAAGGAGTGATCTCTGGACAGATATAAAAGCACAATACTTATAAAAAAGTGATCAAGAAAAGTAAAAGAAGTAAAGAGATGAAATATTTTACCCAAAGATAGAATCTTTGTGAACTCAGTAATGGCTACAAGCTGTAATAAAGGATCCTTTGACGACATCCCATCCACCATTGCCGGAACATTGTCCATCTACGGAATTAGCAAATCAAAACACATATTCGAAACCTAAACCTCACTAGTGAGATAGTGAATCTCGGGCTTACAAGTTTTGTGAACTTGATAGTGGACTCTATCTGCAACAAAGTATCATCTGACCGCATCCCATCGATCATCTACGGAATTAGCAAATGAAAAACTCAAGAATCAGACCTCATTTGATTACTTGTGAGTTAATGAATCTCGGGATTACCTTCTTCTCAACAGAGTCGGTGATACTCGAAGATAGAGTCTTTCTGAAGGATTCAAGCTGTAACCAAGGATCATCTGACCAAATCCCATCCACCATTGCCGGAACATTGTCCATCTACGGAATTAGTAAAATCAAAACTCGCTAGTCCAGATATTAATTACTTGTGAGATAGTGAATCTCGGGCTTACCTTCTCCTCAACAGAGTCGGTGTCGATTCTTGCTTTCTTGGCGTCAGGTTCCTCCTCCGACATGGCTTTCTTCTCTCTTCTTCGTCGACCTCTCAAATGCAAAACTCAAAGTTGAAGAGAAAACTCTAAAAATCTCAACAGAAAATGGAATTTGGGATTTTGAGGAGAATGCAAAAACAGTGAAGGAGCGAAACAGAGTTCAATTTAAAGAATCGTTTTTGTTTATCTTCTCAACCGTTTCCCTCCATTTATATTATTTTATTTATTCTTTCTCGTAAATTAAAATTAAATACTATTATATGAAAATCAAACCGAACCGGGTAATGATACGGTTTACAGCAATTGAAATTGGATAAAACCCAAACCCCCCAAAAACCAGAATTAACCAACAGTCTGAGAAAGCTCACCTACGGAGGAACTATCTCACGCGCCGCCGTCGAGACATCCATCCTCCAGAATTAAACCGAGCCGAAAGGGTGAGAGGCAGCTCAACTTGTGCCGCGATCGACCCGACGAGGTCGCCGCCTCGAGCTGCTCACATCCGTATCCGTACAGCCGTGTTCCTTCCGATCCAGATCCATCAGCCACAGCTCCGCCTCATATATTGTATATGATTGCATAGATCTTCTAGAGCCTGATCGGAAATGTCGTTTCAATGTGTTAAGTGTGAAATATTAGCTCACTGCCTGTGAACGGCGAGGTCAATTACGGCTCATTGACCAAGTTTTTTTTTCCGACGAGTCTTTGAATTCACCGGTGGAAATTTTGTATTTTTCGGGTTTTATACTCAAATTTTCTTCTATAATACTAAACTAGTCAAAGACTCAAAGCTACTGACTTTCTTAAACCGGAAGAACTGTTTGGTTTGGTTTGATTTAATTTCAATTTAAATCCGTTTAATTCAAATATCAAAGGAGGTTTCAAGAATTTTAGTGTACAGAAACACCCCCAAAACTTCACAAAACAAAAACAAAAGTAGACCAAGTAAGCCCTTAGAAAACTCATCGTCACCCTTGGAGGTTGTTTGTTGTGTCTCCTCATCTCACTCTCTTCATGGCCAGTATGTCTCAAGAATCTTCACAGCCTTCTCATAGATCTCATTGTGCTCGTGGCTTTGTAACTTCTCCATCTTTTCTAGCCCTTCTGCATCTTCAATCATCTGTAAACAACAGTTCACGCCTCCTGTGTTCTCCTTCTCTACCTCTCCGACTTTCAAAATGTTTTCCAATCCATCAAGACACGCTACGATGATCCTTGGATCTCGACATATCACCAGGTTATCACATAAAGGTTTTATGCAGTTCTGCCCCACCAAGTATCTGAAAATCATCACCACCATTGTGAATTTTATGATCAAGAAACAATGAACAAACTCAAACAAAGGAACACATACTTGATTTGAACATGAGAACCACCTAATGTGGCATTTGAAATTGCCCATATAGCTTCTTTCTTTACGTCAGGTTTAGCAATTTGAGCCAGCATCACCAAAATTGGAATTAACTTTGCATCTATAACTGACTGTTATCACCAAAATAGAGAAACTAATAAGTAAAAATTTGTTACTCTTCTTGCAACATTCACATATCTAAAACTGTTTCACCTGAATCTGTTCTATTGTCCCTGCAGTAATGTTTGAAACCGTCCAGCAAGCTTGCTTGTCTATGATTTTATCATCATAGTCTTCATTAAGCATATTGGCAAGAATTCGTAAAACACCAGAATTGATCACATACTGAAGAAGATTAAGAGTTCAAACAAGTTTATTATGATAAAACTCAATAAGGTAGACAAGACAACACAAGTGAAGTGTTTCCATAAATGGAATACGAATAAACATACCTGAGTCTGCTGATTATCTCCACTAACTATATTCCCAATGGTACTAATTGCAGGAACTAACACAACTGGATAAACGTTTCTGCAAGAGGAAAATAATAAAAAAAACACTCTTAAGAAGACATCGAACCAAACATGTAACATAAAGTCTTGGAGAAGTACTGACTGGAGAAGTTCAAGTAGTCTTGGGACAAGACCAGCTTCGATCAAACTCTGGATTCCAGCTCTTGAACCATAAGACAGATGATAACAAGCCCAGCAAGCATTTGCCAAGATTTCTTTTTCAGGTATATCAAGAACTTTTCCAAGTTCTTCTAGAACAAGTTTCACCTGTTAATCACATGCTTCATATGTTAAAAAAAAAGAGAAGCAAAACAGAGGAAACACAGAAAGAGAAGCAACAAGGAAGGACCTGGTCAAACAGTAGTGGAGGCTGGCCAATGCAGAGGTTTGCTAAAGTCTGTGTAGCAATTGTAACCATGGAATACTTACTATCCTCATTCATCTGAGCAAACATTGCCTTCAATGCACCACAACTAAGAACATGTTCACGGCTCTGTAGCGAATCACCAGCAACATTACCAAGTGCTAATGTAGCCTACAAAATATGGATTCGATCTTTTCAGAATTTTGCAACTCATATCTCCACATTTATGTACACAAGTAATGCAAATACCTCCTCACAGAGATCATCATGATCACCATAAGTATCAGAAGCAAGACGAACCAAGATTGGAATAGCGCCGTGATCAATGACCACCTTTGCGTTCTTAGAAGCAATTTTTGCTAGAACACAAGTTGCTTCATTCTAAAAAAAAAAACGATCATGGGAAAATATATGAATTGAGTCATCATAATAATATCAATTAATAGATTTGGTAAATTTTCTTCTAATTACCTGAAGCATGGGATCATGTTCTTTATTAAGAAACTCAACGAAACGAGACACAGCTCCAGATTGTATCACTTGATCGACAATAGGAGAATTTATATCTGAACAAAATATAAGAGATACACACAAAAACTTAAAAGAAACATATAAAGATCGATCAAGAGAAGTATAAAGAAGTAAATAAAAGAGATGAATATGTTTACTCGATGATAGAATGGTCATGAAGTTGGAAGTGTTTACAAGCTCTAACGAAGAATCATTTGAAAAAATCCCATTGATCAATGTCGAAACTTCGTCCATCTACGTAATTAGCAAAATAAAAAAATCAAGAATCGAAACAGAGATTTGATTTACTTGTGAGATCGATCATGAATCTATGACTTACCTTCTTCTCAATGGAGAATTCTTGATTTTAAGCTTTCTTGGCGTTGGTGTCTTCTTCGTCGACCTCTCCCGAAGCAATTTGAATCAAAGGCAAAACTCAATTTAGAAAACTTGAAGAGAAACCCTAAAAATCTCAACTGAAAATGGAATTTGGAAATTGAGCAGAAGAAGGCAACAAGAGTGAAGGAGCGAAACAGAGTTGAATTTAAAGAAGATATAACGGTTTTTTTTTTTTTTTTTTTTTCCCAACCGTTTCCCTCCATCTATTTTTATTCATTTTCTTTTGTTTTCTCATAATTTAAATTACCAAAATTACTTATTTCTAATATTTCGTCTACTGTATTTGTATAGATTCAAATTTTCTTATTTCGATATACATACTGTAATTTTTTAAATAAACCGGCATAGCTACTACTGGTATTTGACTAAACTAGTCAAACTCAAAATTATTAACTATTTTAATTTAATTTACATCCGTTTTAATTTCGGTTATTGTTGCATCAATTCAATGTTCGTTGACTATTCATGTATATGTTAATGGAGCTAAGTAACAAAACCTTGTTTGTTCTACAATATCCAAAGAGGCTTTCAAAAATTTGAGTAAACATTGTAACTAAACCTTTCAACTAAACACTCTAATAGCCCCAAAACTTCAAAAAAAAAAAAACAAAAAAAACAAAGCAGAGTCCATCAAAGCTGCAAGCTTTTGGTTCTCTGTCAGACGTTTTTTTTTTTTTTTAAACAGTGTGAAAGGTTTTTTTTTTTAGTATTTTTGAAGTACCCTTGAATCCTAACTGGAACTTGGTTCTCTCATCATCACCTGGGAGCCAGGTTGTTGTGTCTCCTCATCTTCCTCTTCATGGCCAGTATGTCTCCAGAATCTTCATAGCTTTCTCGTAGATCTCTTTGTTGTCGTGGCTTCGTAGGATCTCAATCTTATCCTGCCCTTTCTCATCATCTATCAGTTGGCAATAATAGTTCACAGCTCCTGTGTTCTTCTCCGCCTCTCCGACTTTCAAAATTTTTTCCAATCCATTCAGACACTTTGAGATGACCTTTTGATCCGGACATGCCATTAGCAGGTTATCACATAAAGGTTTTATGCAATTCTTCCCCACCAAGTACCTGAATCACAACACCAATGGAAGATTTTGTGAATTCATGATCAAGAAGCAATGCAAAAGTGCAAAAAGAGATAAGAAAGAAACACATACATGATTTGAGCATGAGAACCACCTGAGGTAACATTTGATATTGCCCATAGAGCTTCTTTCTTTATGCCAAAATCATCATTTTGTGCCAGATTGACCATAAATGGAATCAAATTTGCATCTATCACTGACTGTTGTTAATCATCATCAGAGGAAAGCAAGGATTAGTGAAAGCAACTTGCAGTCATATACAGAAGGGTTCATTTTTTAATGTTCTGCAACAACATTCACAATCTAAAACTGCTCACTTGAATTTGTTCTTTAGTGCCTGCAGTGATGTTTGAGATTGTCCAGCAAGCGTCCCTCTTTATTCTTTCATCATAGTCTATATCATAGTCTCGAGTAAGCACATTGGCAAGAAGTGGTAAAGCACCAGAATTGATCACACACTGAAGAACAAGAGTTCAAAGAGGTTTATTCAGAGCCTAAGTAAAGATGTAAAAAGAAAAACACTTGTTGTTTAGTTACAAAAAGCTAATTGCAAGATTATACACAAGCAGCGATATAACAAAGCATCCTATCTACTAATATTTAACATTCAAGATACATTATGATAACTCAATACAGTGGACAACAGAAGTGATCTAGAAGACTCCACTAATACACACCTGGGTCTGCTGACTATCTCCACTAACTATATTCCCAAGGGTACAAAGTGAAGGAATAATCACAGATGGAGAAGTGTGCCTGCAAAAGGAAAAAACTCTCAGTCTTCGTATATTATAGACGTCGAACCAAACATGTAACAAAGGGATATATGTGAAGTACTAACTGGAGAAGTTCAACCAGTCTTGGGACAAGACCAGCTTCGATTAAATTCTGGATTCAATATCCAAACATGTACAAAGGGTTATATGTGAAGTACTAACTGGAGAATTTTAACTAATTTTGGGACAAGACCAGCCTCGATCACACTTCGGAATCCCGCTTCTAAACCATTAGACAGATAGAATATAGCCCAGCAAGCATTCTTCAAGAGCTCTTCATCATATATACCAATAACTTGTCCAAGGGCAGCTATAACAGGTTTCACCTGTTAATCATGCTTCACCTGTTAAAAAGTGCATAAACAAAAAAAGGAAACAGAGAGAGAAGAAAGAACTACCCCACAACTCGTCAGAGCGAAGGGCGGTGGAGGCTGGCCATTGCAGAGGTTTGCCAAAGTCCATGAGGCAATTCTAAGCATGAACAACTTAGCATTCATATGCAGCTGAGGCAACAATGGCAACAATACCCCACAACTAAGAACATAGTCACGGTTCTGTATTGAACGAGCAGCAACATTGCCCAAAGCCCAAACAGCCTGCAAGAGTAGTTTAAGCTTTTTCAGAATTTCAAAACTCATATCTACAGAAGTAGAAGAATATAGTAACAGACCTGCTCAGTGACATCGTCGTTAGGAGAAGCAAGAAGCTTAACTAAGATTGGAACAGCATCAATTACAAGTTCCGGTTTCTCAGAAGCAATATTTGTTATAGCCCAAGCTGCCTGAAACTAGAAAAACATCATTGAATAATTAGAATCAAAGATTACAATAAATTCTATCGATTTTTGACGTTTCTTCTAATTACCTGAAGTTTAGGGGAATCATGTTTCTTAAGAAACTCAACTAAACGAGTCCCAACTCCAGATTTTATCACGTTCTCAGTAGAAGGAGTCATATCTGGACAGATATAAAAGAAAAACTTAAAAAAAGAGATTTGAGATTGTTCAAGAAAAGTAAAAGAAGTAAAGAGATGAATATTTTACCCAAAGATACAATCCTTCTGAACCTGATAGTGGATTCAAGCTGCAACGAAGGATCCTCTGAAAAAATCCCAGCCACCATATCCGAAACATCGTCCAACTACAGAATTAGCAAATCAAAACACAAGACTCACTTAGTCCAGAGATTGATTACTTATGAGATAGTGAATCTCTGGCTTACCTTCTCCTCAAGAGAGTCGGTGGTGTCTTTCTTGGCGTTGGGTTCCAGCGACATGGCTTTCTTCTCTCTTGTTCGTCTACCTCTCAAAAGCAAATTCAATTTACAAAACTTGAAGAGAAACCCTAAAAATCTCAACTGAAGATGAAACAGAGTAAAGAAGAGATAACGGTTTTATATTTTATCGTTTTTTTATTTGTATTCTCAACCGTTTCCCTCCATTTTTCTTTTCTTTTCTTTTTTTTCCTCTTTCTCGTAAATTAAATTACTACAAAATTCATATGAAATTTTTCTTTAAATCAAACCGAACCGGGTAATGATGCGGTTTACAGCAATTGAAACTGGATAAAACCCAAAAACCAGAATTAACCAACAAACTGAGAAAGCATACCTTCGGAGGAACTGTCCTCACGCGCCGCCGCCGGGAACGAAGCCCAGCTCGTCGAGTCATCCAGTAGATCGACCCGTCGAAGCCGTCACGTAGCTAAGGGTCGAGATCTAAACCGGTGGACCTTCGTTGTGCTTCTCCACATCCCGCAGCCGTCATCGAGCTGCTCACATTCGGATCCGTACAGTCGTGTTCCTTCCGATCCAGATCCACCAGACCAGCCACAGCTCCGCCTGTCATATTGTATATGATTGCATAGATCGATGTGAGCAATTTGGGTAAAATTGGGGGAATCAATATCGGAAATGGCGTTTCTCCTTAAGTAACGATTAAAGATAATTTTCAATGTGTTAAGTGTCAATGGCGGCAATGTTGAAGTCAACGCCGTTGACTAAGTTCGTGCGAGTTTTTCCGATGAGTCTTTGAATTTCGCCGGTTGATCTTCAAGTTTCCCGAGGAGTCAAAACAAAACAGAAATAGTCAACTGATTTACAGTATTCTAAACTAGTCAAAGTCGAACTTACCGATTTTATTAAACCGGAAAACCAGTTTGGTTTGACTTAATTTCAAATTTTAAATCCGTTTAATTTCGGTTTAATCAGTTCAGCTGATTCACAATATCCCAAGGAGTTTTCAAGAATTTGTTCATATGCCTGAACACAGGAAACAACTCTAATGGCTACAAAAGTAGAGAAAACAAAATGTCACCAAGAAACTTGACTCTTTGAGTTTGGCCCACCATTAAAGCTGCAAGCTTTTTTTTTTCCTAAGAAAAATCTAATCTTTTTGGTCGTAATTGTGTCTTCTCCTCTTTCTCTTCAGGCCAGTATTTCTCCAGAATCTTTACCGCCTTCTCCTTGATCTCATCGTGGTCGTTGCGTTGTAAGTTCTCAATCTTTTCATACCCTTGCTCATCAATGATCAGTTGGCGATTATAGAATTTATAGTTCACATGATCTCCTCTGTTCTTCATCTCTGCCTTTCCCACCTTCAAAATGTTTGCCAATCCATCCAGACACGCTATGATGATTCTTGGATCATCATATTCCAGGTAATCACATATAGGTTTTATGCAATTCTGCTTCACCAAGTATCTGAATCAAGTAATGGAGATTGTGAATTGGTGATCTATAAGCCTGAATAATGTGTAGACAGAGATAAGAACAAAGGGACACATACTTGATTTGAACATGAGAACCAACTCTGGTGGCACTTAAAATTGCCCATACAGCTTTCGTCGTTATGCCCATTTCAGCATTTTGAGCCAGATTGACCAGAATTGGAATCAACTTTGCATCAATAGTTGACTGTTATTCCCAGGAGACATATAGACGACAAAAGGGTAACTTTGTTTAATGTTCTAAAACATTCACAATCAAAAATGTATCAGGCACACAGTGAAGCTACTAAAACTGCTCACCTGAATTTGTTCTACAGTGCCTAGATTGATGTTTATAATCATCAAGCAAGCTTCCTTTATGTCTTTCTCATAGTCTTGAGTAAGCAAGTTGGCAAGAATTGGTAAGGCACCACTATCGATCACACACTGAAGAATATGTTCATCAAAGAGAAAACTTTGTTGTTTGGTCACTAAAATCTAATCACAAGATTGTACACTATTGTATAAACATAAGTGGAATATGAATTACGTACTTGGATCTGCTGCTTATCTTTACTAGTTAAAAACCAAATGGCACCAAGTACAGGAAGAAGCACAGTTGGAGAAGTGTGTCTGCAAATAAAAAACTTCATTATCCAAACATGTCGCAAAACTTGAAAACCAATATATAGTATGTGAGAAGTACTAACTGGAGAAGTTGAACTAGTATTGGGATAAAACCAGCTTCAATCACACTTTGGATTCCAGCTTGTGAACCATACGACATATAAAAAAGTGCCGAGGAAGCATTTTTCAAGACTTCTTCATCATTTGAATTAAGTAGTCGTTTAACAGTAGGGAGAGCAGCTTTCACCTGTGATCATGCTTCAGTATTGGACATATACAAACAAAGGAAACACAGAGAGAAAGAGAGAGAGAGAGAAGTAAGAAGATGAACCTTATCAAAGAGCGACGGAGGCAGGTCACGGCAGAAGTTTGACAAAGTCTGACTTCCAATTCTAAGCATAAACAACTTAGTAGTATCCTCATTCAGCTTACTACATAATGGCAACAGAACCCCACAACTAAGAACATAGTCACGTTTCTGTATTGAACCACCAGCAACATTACGCAATGCCCAAATAGCCTGCAAGAGTAGTTTGTAGCCTTTTCAGAATTTCAAAACACACATCTACAGAAGTATAATATAGTTACTTACCTGGTCAAGGACATCATCGTTAGGAGAAGCAAGAAGCTCAACTAATACTGGAACAGCACCGTTATCAACTATAGCGTCCGGTTTATGAAAAGCAAGATTTGCTATAGCCCAAGCTGCCTCATGCTAGAAAAACATCATCGAATATTAGAATCAAAGATTACACAGATCATCATAAACTCAATTGATTTGTGTCGTTTCTTCTAATTACCTGAAGTTTAGGGATATCATCTTTTATAAGAAACTCAACTAAACGAGTCCCAACTCCAGATTGTATTACGTTTTCAATAGAAGGAGTCATCTCTGGCCAGACATAAAAGCACAATAAATACAACAAAAATGATCAAGAAAAGTAAAAGAAGTAAAGAGATAGAAATATTTTACCCAAAGATAGAATCTTTCTGAACTCAGTAATGGATTCAAGCTGTAATGAAGGATCCTTTGACCAAATCCCAGCCACCATTGCCGAAACATTGTCCATCTACGGAATTAGCAAATCAGAACTCATATTCGAAACCTAAACCTCACTAGTGAATCTCGGGCTTACCTTCTTGTCAACAGAGTCTGTGTCGATTCTTGCTTTCTTGGCGTCGGGTTCCTCCTCCGACATGGCTTTCTTCTCTCAAAAGCAATTTGAGTCAAAAGCAAAACTCAGTTTACAAAACTTGAAGAGAAACTCTAAAAATCTTAACTGAAAATGGAATTTGGGATTTGAGGATAATGCAAAAACAGTGAAGGAGCGAAACAGAGTTCAATTTAAAGAATCGTTTTTTTTTTTTTTTTATCTTCCCAACCGTTTCCCTCTATTTATATTATTTATTTATTCTTTCTCGTAAATTAAAATTAAATACTATTATATGAAAATCAACCCGAACCGGGTCATGATGCGGTTTACAGCAATTGAAATTGGATAAAACCCCAAAAACCAAAATTAACCAACAATCTGAGAAAGCTCACCTTCGGGTGACTATCTCACGCCACGCGCCGCCGCCGAACGAAGCCACCGTCGAGACATCCAGCCACCGGAATCAACCCACCATCAGTCCGGTCATGAGATGAAGCTTCAGTAGCTCAACTTGCGCCACCATCGACCCGCCGAAGCCGCATATCAACTCGCGTTGCTACCCTCTGAGTCTCGCCTGACGAGTTCCGCCACGTAACTAAGCGTCGAGATCTAAACCAGTGGACCTTCGTTGTGCTTCTCCACATCCCGCAGCCGTCCTCGAGCCGTACAGCCGTGTTCCTTCCGCTCATATATTGACTTTCTTAAACCGGAAGACGAGTTTATTTTGATTTTAATTCATCAATTTAAATCCGTTTAATTCTCGGTTTGATCTATATCAATTTAATTGTGGGTTTAATTCCGGTATAATCAAACCAAAATTTCGATTTGTCATGCATGCATGTCTTAAAATGTAGTAGTAGATAATAAAACTATTGGTTAAGGAACTTAGGATAGTCATCATGAGGTTTAAAATACTAAGCACTGTTATTTTTTCTCTGATTGCTGTAAAATATTAAAATGTTCGTTTTGAGTATATTCATGTTTATGTTAATGAAGCTCTGTTTGTAACTAAACCTTTTCAACTAAACGCCCAACTGAAAACAGAAAACAACTCTAATAACCCCAAAACTTCACAAAAAAAAACACAAAAAAAAAATTAGACTCCAGGAACAATGAAAGCCCTTACAAAGCAATGATGGAGACAACAAAATGTCACAAAAGTTTTGACCCTCCATCAAAGCTGCAAGCTTTTGGTTCCTTGTCAGAAGTTTTTTTTACAAGTGTGAAAGGTTTTTTGGAATCCTAACTACTCTAAACTTTGTGCAAGCTTTGTGTGTCATCTTCCTCTTCATGGCCAGTATAGGTCAAGCATCTTTATAGCCTTCTCGTAGATTTCTTTGTGGTCGTGGCTTCGTAAGGTCTCAATCTTATCCAGCCCTCCCTCATCATCTATCAGTTGGCAAAAATAGTTCACAGCTCTTCTATTCTTATCCGCCTCTCCGACTTTCAAAATGTTTTCCAATCCATTCAGACACACTGAGATGATCCTTGGGTCTGGACAAAACATTACCAGGTTATCACATAAAGGTTTTATGCACTTCTGCACCACCATGTATCTGAATCACACCACCAATGGAAGATTTTGTAAATTCATGATCAAGAAGCAATTCATAAAGTGCTAAAAAGAGACGAGACAGGGAACACATACATGATTTGATAATAAGAACCAGCTGAGGTAGCATTTGAAATTGCCCATAGAGCTTCTTTCTTTATGTCAAATTCAGTATTTTGAGCCAAATCGACCAAAACTGGAATCAATCTTGCATCGATAACTGACTGTTAATCATCATAAGAGGAACAGCAAGACAGAAAGAAAAAAAACAATTAGTGATGGCAACTTGCATATTCATATATATACAACATTCACAATCTAAACTGCTTCACCTGAACTTGTTCTTCAGTGCCTGCAGTGATGTTTGAAATCGTCCAGCAAGCGTACTTCATTATGTTTTTATCATAGTCTTGAGTAAGCAAGTTGCCAAGCATATGCAAAACACCAGAATCGATCACACACTGAAGAATAAAGAGTTCAAAGAGCCTCTAAGCAGAGATGTAAAAAAGAAAACTCTTTGTTGTTTTGTTACAAAAGCTAATCGCAAGATTGTACACAAGCAACATATAACAAAGTATCCTATCTACTAAATTTAACATTAAAGAGACATTATGATAACTCAACAGAAGTGATCTAGATGGTTCCATAAATGGAAAATGAATCACATACACACCTGGGTCTGCTGACTATCTCCACTAGTTATAGTCCCAATGGTCCGAAGTGCAGGAAGAATCACAACTGGAGTAATGTGTCTGCAAAAGCAAACAATTTGTCAGCCTTCAATATCCAAACATGTAACAAAGGGTTATATATGTATATATGATATCACAGTACTAACTGGAGAAGATGAACTAGTCTTGGGACAAAACCAGACTCGAACACACTTCGGAATCCATCTTCTGAACCTTTAGACAGATAACTAAAAGCCCAACAAGCATTTTCCAAGATATTTTCATCATATATACCAATAACTTGTCCAAGGGCAGCTATAACAGGTTTCACCTGTTAATCATGCTTCATATGTTAAAAGTATATGTAGACATAAACAAACAAAGGAAACAGAGAGAGAAGAAAGAACTACCCCACAACTCGTCAGGGCGAAGGGCGGTGGAGGCTGGCCATTGCAGAGGTTTGCCAAAGTCCATGTGGTAATTCTAAGCATGGGAAACTTACTACTCACCCACAGCTGATTCAACAATGGCAACAATACCCCACAACTAAGAACATAGTCACGGTTCTGTATTGAACTAACAGCAACATTACACAATGCCCACATAGCCTGCAAGAGTAGTTTAAGCTTTTTCAGAATTTCAAAACTCATATCTACAGAAGTAGAATAGAGTAACTAACCTGCTCAGGGACATCATCGTTAGGAGAAGCAAGAAGCTTAACTAAGATTGGAACAGCATCAATTACAAGTTCCGGTTTACCAGAAGCAATATTTGTTATAGCCCAAGCTGCCTCATGCTAGTAAAAACATCATCAAATATTAGAATCAAAGATTACACAGATCATCATAAATTCAATTGACTTGTGACGTTTCTTCTAATTACCTGAAGTTTGGGGGAATCATCTTTCTTAAGAAACTCAACTAAACGAGTGCAAACTCCAGATTTTTTCACGTTTTCAGTAGAAGGGGTAATCTCTGGACAGATATAAAAGCACAAAACTTATAAAAAAGTGATCAAGAAAAGTAAAAGAAGTAAAGAGATGAAAATTTTACCCAAAGATACAATCTTTCTGAACTTGATAGTAGACTCAAGCTGTAATGAAGGATCCTCTGATACAATCCCAGCCACCATTTCCGAAACATCGTCAAACTACAGAATTAGCAAATCAAAACTCAAGAATCGTACCTCATTCGAAACCTAAACCTCACTTAGTCCAGAGATTGATTACTTGTGAGATAGTGAATCTCGGGTTTACCTTCTCCTCAAGAGAGTCGGTGGTGGCTTTCTTGGCGTTGGGTTCCTCCTTCGACATGGCTTTCTTCTCTTCCCAAGCAATTTGAATCAAAAGCAAAAAAACTCAGTTTACAAAACTTGAAGAAAAACCCTAAAACTCTCAACTGACAAATGGGATTTGGAACTTGAGCAGAAGAAGGCAACAAGAGTGAAGGAGCGAAACAGAGTTGAAGTTAAAGAAGAGATAACGGTTTTATATTTCTCGTTTTTATTTGTTCCCTCCATTTTTCTTTTTTTCTCGTAAATTACTACAAAATTCATATGATTTTTTTTTTTTTAAATCAAACCGAACCGGGTAATGATGCGGTTTACAGCAATTGAAATTGGATAAAACCCCGAACACCAGTATTAAGTTAACCAACAATCCGAGAAAGCTTACCTTCGGAGGAACTGTCCTCACGCGCCGCCGCCGGGAACGAAGCCCAGCTCGTCGAGACATCCAGCCGCCGGAATCAATCCGTTCATGAGAGGGGGAGAGGCAGCTCAACTTGCGCCGCCATCGACCCGCGCATCACCGCGCAATCCTCCATCACCGAGTCGCCTGACGAGCTCGGCCACGTAACTAAGCGTCTCAGCCGTCCTCGAGCCGCTCACATCCGGATCCGTACATCCGTTCCGATCCAGATGCACCAGCCACAGCTCAGCCTCATATATTGTATATGAGAAATTTGAGTAAAATTGGGGGAATTAAGATCGAAAATGGCGCTTCTCCTTAGGTGACGATTACAGATATTTTTCAATGTCTTAAGTGTGAAATATTAGCTCACTGCCTGTGAAGGGCGAGGTCAATTGCGGCAATGTTGGAGTCAACGCCGTTGACCAAGTTCGTTTCCGACGAGTCATTGAATTTCACCGGCATAAATAGTCAACTGATATATTCTAAAGTCTAAACTAGTCATAGTCAAAGTGACTAACTTTCTTAAACCGGAAGATCTGTTTGGTTTGATTTAATTTCAAATTTTATATCCGTTTAATTTTGGTTTAATCAATTCAGTTTTTAGTTCAGTATCCAAGGAGAGTTTTCAAGAATTTGAGTAACTCTCTCAAAGCTACAAAACAAAACAAAACAAAGTTGACCAAAATTGTCACCAAGAACTTGACTCTCAATGGAACTTGGTTGTCTCAAAACTGAAAGCCTAGATCATCATCATCTCCAGAATCTTTAAAGCTTTCCCGCAGATCTCATAGTGGTCATGGTTTTGTAGGTTCTCAATCTTCTCCTGCCCTTGTGCATCAATAATCAGTTGGCGATAACAGTTCACATAATCTGCCTCTCCAGCCATCAAAATGTTCTCCAATCCATCAAGACAAGCTATGATGATCCTTGGATCTCCACATATCACCAGGTTATCACATAAAGGTTTTATGCAACTCTGCTTCACCAAGTATCTGAAAATCACAAACACCAATGGAAGATTTTTTTGTGAATTTCATTCATGGTCGAGAAGCAATGCAAAAAAAAAAAAGTGTCAAAAAGAGAGACACATTACTTGATTTGAGCATGAGAACCAACTGATGTAGCATTTGATATTGCCCGTAAAGCTTCTATCTTTATGCCAATTTCAGCATTTTGAGCCAGCTTGACCAAAGTTGGAATCAAATTTGCATTTATAACTGACTGTTATCACCAGAGAAAAAAAAAAGAAAAACCAATTAGTGATTTGTAACATGTTGGTCATCATTATACAGAAAGGTTCACAATCTAAAACTGCTCCACCTGAATTTGTTCTATAGTCCCTGCAGTGATGTTTGAAATCGTCCAGCAAGCGTCCCTCTTTATTGTTTTATCATAGTCTTGAGTAAGCATATTGGCAAGAATTGGTAAAGCACCACACCTGATCACACACTGAAGATTAAGAAAGAGTTCAAAGCGGTTAAACAAAGCACTTTGTTGTTTGGTTCTCATGATCTACTAATATTGGTATAGTGATATAAACATACAACTATACAAGAGACATTTTGATAACTCAACAAACCTCAGTTTTCTGATTATCTCCAGTAACTATATTTCCAATGGTACGAAGTGTAGGAACAATCACATATAAAGAAGTGTTTCTGCAAAAGATTTAAAAAAAAAAAATAACTGTCAGCTTTCATTATCCAAACATGTAACAAACGGTTAAATACATTTTTTGTTTTACAAGTACTAACTGGAGAAGTTGAACTAGTCTTGGGATAAAACCAGCCTGAACCACACTTTGGGTTCCAGCTTCTGAGCGATAAGACAGATGAAAAAGTGTCCAACAAGCATATCTCAAGAGTTCCTCATCATCTGTACGAAGAACTTGTCCAAGTTGTACAAGAAGGACCTGGTCAAAGAGCGGTGGAGGCTGGTCACGGCAAAGGTTTGCCAAAGTCCATGTAGCAGCTATCCGAATGGACAACTTAGTATCCTCATTCAGCCTAGGCAACAGTTGCATCAATACCCCACAACTAAGAACATGGTCACGGCTTTGTACTGAATCACCAGCAACGTTACCTAATACCCAAATAGCCTGCAAGAGTAGAGTAGTTTTAACCCTTTTTTTTTAACTCATGATCTACACAAGTAGAATATAGTTACTTACATGCTCAAGGACATCCTCAGGGACATCATCATTAGGAGAAGCAAGAAGCTCAACTAATACTGGAACAGCACCTTGATTGATTACAACCTTGGCGTTCTCACAAGCAATGTTTGTTAAAGCGCAAGCTGCTTCATACTAAACGATCATGGAAAATATCGGTATTAGAGATTATTTACACTAATCATTCATAATAATATCAACTAATTCTTCTAATTACCTGAAGTTCAGGGGAATCTTGCTTCTTAAGAAACTCCATGAAACGAGTCACAGCTCTAGATACTAACACTTCATCGATAGGAGGAGGACTTCTCTCTGGATAGATATAAGAGGCAAGAGGAAACTTAAAGAAACCATATAAAGATCGATCAAGAAAAGTAAAGAGATGAGATATTTTTACTCGAAGATAGAATATCCCTGAACTTGATAGTGGATTCAAGCTGTGACGAAAGATCATTTGACCAAAGATTGGCCAACTACGGAGAAAAAGATAAACCATATCAATCAATCGAAACCCTAAAACTCAACTATAGATTTAATTTACTTGTGAGATCGAGTTGTTACCGAAACATCATCCAACTACGGAATCAGCAAATCAAAACTCAAGAATCAGACCTCATTTGATTACTTGTGAGATAGTGAATCTCGGGCTTACCTTCTCCTCAATAGAGTCGGTGGTGGCTGTCTTGGCGTTGGGTTCCTCCTTCGACATGGCTTTCTTCTGACAAATGGGATTTGGAACTTGAGAAGGCAACAAGAGTGAAGGAGCGAAACAGAGTTGTATTTAAAGAAGATATAACGGTTTTACATTTCTCGTTTTTATTTGTTCCCTCCATTTTTTTTTAAATCAAACCGAACCGGGTAATGATGCGGTTTACAGCAATTGAAATTGGATAAAACCCCGAACACCAGAATTAAGTCATTAACCGAGAAAGCTTACTTTCGGAGGAACTGTCCTCACGCGCCGCCGCCGGGAACGTAGCCCAGCTCGTCGAGACATCCAGCCGCCGGAATTAATCCGATCATGAGAGGGGGAGAGGCAGCTCAACTTGCGCCGCCATCGACCTGCCGAAGCCGCACATCACCGCGCAATCCTCCATCATCGAGTTGCCTGACGAGCTCGGCCACGTAACTAAGCGTCGAGATCTAAACTGGTGGACCTTCGTTGTGCTTATCCACATCCCGCAGCCGTCCACTTCCGGATCCGTACATCCGTTCCGATCCAGATCCACCAGCCACAGCTCCGCATCATATATTGTATATGATTGCATAGATCTTCTATATATATATGAGAAATTTGAGTAAAATTGGAGGGATTAAGATCGGAATGGCGCTTCTCCGACGGCCTGTGAACGGCGAGGTCAATTGCGGCAATGTTGGAGTCAACGTTGTTGACCAAGTTCGTGCCAGTTTTTTCCGACGAGTCATTGAATTTCACCGGTTGATCGAATCTTCAAGTGACTGACTTTCTTAAACCGGAAGATCTGTTTGGTTTGATTTAATTTCAAAATATATATCCGGTTAATTTCGGTTTAATCAATTCAGTATCCAAGGAGAGTTTTCAAGAATTTGATTTAACTCTCTAAAAGCTACAAAACAAAGTTGACCAAAATTGTCACCAAGAACTTGACTCTCAATGGAACTTGGTTGTCTCAAGCCTAGATCATCATCATCATCACCACCTAGGAGGTTGTAACTATGTCTCCTCATCTTCATCTTCATCTTCATCTTGAAGCCAGTATGTCTCCAGAATCTTTAAAGCCTTCACGCAGATCTCATAGTGGTCATGGTTTTGTAGGTTCTCAATCTTCTCCTGCCCTTGTGCATCAATAATCAGTTGGCGATAACAGTTCACATAATCTGCCTCTCCTACCTTCAGAATGTTCTCCAATCCATCAAGACAAGCTAAGATGACTCTTGGTTCTCCACATACCAGGTTATCACATAAAGGTTTTATGCAACTCTGCTCCACCAAGTATCTGAATCAAGTAATGGAGATTGTGTGAATTGATTGATCAATAAGCATGAACAAAAGAAGATATAAGACAAGGGAGGACAAACATACTTGATTTGAACATGAGAACCAACTGAGGTAGCATTTGTAATTGCCAATAAAGCTTCTACCTTTATGCCAAATTCAGCATTTTGAGCCATATTGACCAAAGTTGGAATCAAATTTGCATTTACAACTGACTGTTATCTCACCAGGGGAAAAAAAAAGAAAAGACAAATTAGTTGTTTGTAACATGTTGGTCATTATACAGAAAGGTTAATTGGTTTATGTTTTGCAACAACATTCACAAATCTAAAACTGCTCCACCTGAATTTGTCCTACAGTGCCTGCAGTGATGTTTGAAATCGTCCAGCAAGCGTCTCTCTTTATACTTATATCATAGTCTTGATTAAGCATATTGGCAAGAATTGGTAAAGCACCAGAATTGATCACACACTGAAGATTAAGAAAGAGGTTAAACAAAGTTCTTTGCAACCACTGCAGCCTATCTACTAAACATACAAGAGAAGAGACATTATGATACCTGAGTTTTCTGATTATCTCCACTAACTATATTACCAATGGTACGAAGTGCAGGAACAATCACATATGAAGAGGTGTGCCTGCAAAACATAAAAAAAAGTCTCAGCCTTCATTATAAAAACATGTCGCAAAACTTGAGAAGTTATATATATATGTGAGAAATACTAACTGGAGAAGATGAACTAGTCTTGGGACAAAACCAGCATCAACCACACTTTGGATTCGATCTTCTGAGCGATAAGACAGATGAAAAAGTGTCCAACAAGCATATCTCACGAGTTCTTCATCATCTTCACGAAGAACTTGTCCAAGTGCAGCTACAACAAGAAGGCCCTGGAAAGAGAGCGGTGGAGGCTGGTCACGGCAGAGGTTTGCCAAAGTCCATGTAGCAGCTATCCGAATGGACAACTTAGTATCCTCATTCAGCTTAGGCAACAGTTGCATCAATACACCACAACTAAGAACATGGTCACGGCTTTGTACTGAATCACCAGCAACGTTACCTAATACCCAAATAGCCTGCAAGAGTAGAGTAGTTTTAAACGTTTTTTTTTTTCAGAATTTCAAAAACTCATATAGTTACTTACATGCTTAAGGACTTTCTCAGGGACATCAACTTCATTAAAAGCAAGAAGCTCAACTAAGACTGGAACAGCACCTTGATTGATTACAACATTGGCGTTATCACAAGCAATGTTTGTTAGAGCGCAAGCTGCTTCATACTAAACGATCATGGAAAAATATAGGAATTAGAGATTATTTACATTAATCATTCATAATAATATCAATTGATTCTTCTAATTACCTGAAGTTTAGGGGAATCTTGCTTCTTAAGAAACTCCATGAAACGAGCCACAGCTATAGTTAGTAACACTTCGTCGATAGGAGGAGGACTTCTCTCTGGATAGATATAAGAGGCAAGAGAAAACTTAAAGAAACCATATAAAGATCGATCAAGAAAATGTAAAGAGATGAAATATTTTTACTCTTAGATAGAATATCCCTGAACTTCATAGTGGATTCAAGCTGTAACGAAAGATCATTTGACCAAAGATTGGCCAACTACGGAGAAAAAACATAAACCATATCAATCAATCGAAACCCTAAAACTCAACTATAGATTTAGTTTACTTGTGAGATCGAGTTGTTACCATCTTATCTTGATCTTTGGATCTTGACATCTTTGAAGCTTTGTCTCTTCTTCGAGATGTTGAAAACGCAACTTGAAGAGAAAATCTCAAACTGAAATGTGAAAGATGCAAAAAAAAAAAGTGATTTGGAATTGAAGAGAATGCAACAAGGAGCGAAAACAAATTGAATTTTAAAGAAGGGTTGCAAAATGTTTTCTGTTTTATCGTTTTTTTTTTATTTATCTTATCAACCGTTAATTTCCCTCCATATTATATATCCCATGAGCAACGGCATATATTCAAAAATTCCATAATTTAATTTACCAAAAATTATATTAATTTATTTAAGATATTAATATCTTCGTATATTGTATATAATATATAATTCTCTGTTAAGTTAACCCGTCACTCTAAACCGATCAAAATTAAAGTTATTGACCAGGAAACCGGTTTTAAATTTTATTTGTATTCTCAACTGTTTCCCTCCATTTTTTTTTTCTTACATTAAATTACTACAAAATTCATATGATTTTTATAAAAAAAATCTAACCGAACCGGGTAATGATGCGGTTTACAACAATTGAAATTGGATACAAACCCCTAAAACCAGAATCAAACAAACTGAAAAAGTCAACTGATATACATATTCTAAACTCTAAAGTCTAAACTAGTTAAAGTCAAAAGTTACTGACTTTCTTAAACCGGAATACCAGTTTGGTTTGATTTAATTTCGATTTAAATCCGTTTAAAGTTCGGTTTAATCAAATTCAGCTGATTCAAATATCCTAAAGAGTTTGCAAGAAATTTGATCATATTCCTGAACAGAGGAAACAACTCTAATAGCTACAAAAACAAAATACAAAGGACTTGACTCTTTGAGTTTGACCCTCCATCAAAGCTGCAAGCTTTTTGGTTTCATGAACAGTGTAGGAAAGCAATATTAGAGAAAACAAAGAACTTGACTCATTGAGTTTGACCCTCCATCAAAGCTGCAAACTTTTTGGTTTCATCACCTTGGAGGTTGTAATTGTATTTCTTCAGAATCTTTACATTGGAGGTTGTAGACATAGTAGTGTTTTCACATTTTCCTCTTCAGGCCAGTATGTTTCCAGAATCTTCACAGCCTTCTCCTTGATGTCATTGTGGCCGTGGCTTTGTAGGTTCTTAATCTTTTCATGCCCTTGCGCATCAATAATCAGTTGGCGATAATAGTTCACATGATCTCCTGTCTTCTTCTCTGCCTCTCCCACCTTCAGAATGTTCTCCAATCCATTCAGACACGCTAAGATGACTCTTGGACATAGCAGGTTATCACATAAAGGTTTTATGCAACAATTCCCCACCAAGTATCTGAATCACAACACCAAGTGATGGAGATTGTGAAATTCATGTTATCAATAAGCAATGCAGAAAGTGCAAAAAGAGAGAAGACAGAGACACATTACTTGATTTGATCATGAGAACCAAATGAGGTAGCATTTAAAATTGCCCATAAAGCTTCTATCTTTGTGCCAAAGTCAGCATTTTGAGCCAGATTGACCAAAGTTGGAATCAAATTTTCATTTATAACTGACTGTTATATATCACCAGAGGAAAAGAAAAGACAAATAGATACCAATTAGTGATTAGTAACATGTGGTCAACACTCACAATCTAAAACTGCTTCACCTGAATTTGTCCTACAGTGCCTGCAGTGATGTTTGAAATCGTCCAGCAAGCGTCCTTCTTTACTTTTATATCATAGTCTTGATTAAGCATATTGGCAAGAATTGGTAAAGCACCATTACTGATCACACACTGAAGAATAAGAAAGAGTTCAAAGAGGTTAAACAAAGTACTAATATTGGTACAAGACATTATAATAACTCAACAAGGTGGAAAACAGAAGTGTTCTAGTAAATGGAATGTAAATTACATACCTGTGTTTTCTGACTATCTCCAGTAACTATATTCCCAATGGTACGAAGAGCTGGAACAACCACAATTAGAGAATTGTATCTGCAAAAGAAAAAGAAAAAGATTCAGCCTTCAATATCCAAACATGTAACAAAGGGTTATATATATATGTATGTGACAAGTACTAACTGGAGAAGTTGAACTAGTCTTGGGACAAAACCAGCCTCAACCACACTTTGGATTCCATCTTTTGAGCCATAAGACAGATCAAAAAGTGCCCAACAAGCATGTCTCAAGAGTTCTTCATCATTTGTACGAAGAACTTGTTCAAGTGCAGCTACAACAAGCTTCACCTATTAACAATCATGCTTCATATGTTAAAAAATTATTGGACATAAAACAAACAGAGGAAACAGAGAGAGAAGCAAGAAGGACCTGGTCGAAGGGCAGTGGAGGCTTGTCACGGCAGAGGGTATGTAAAGTCCATGTGGCAGCTCTACGCATAGACAACTTAGTATCCTCATTCAGCTGAGGCAACAGTGGCATCAATGCCTTACAACTAAGAACATGGTCACGGCATTGTATTGAATTACAAGCAACGTTACCCAATGCAAAAATAACCTGCAAGAGTAGAGTAGTGTTAGCTTTTTTCAGGATTTCAAACACTCATATCTACACAAGTAGAGTATAGTTACTTACCTGCTCACGGACACCATCGTTAGGAGAAGAAGCAAGAAGCTCAACTAAGAATGGAACAGCACGTTGATTGATTACAACATTGGCGTTCTCACAAGCAATGTTTGTTAAAGCGCAAGCTGCTTCAAACTAAAGGATCATGGAAATATCGGAATTAATTAGAGATAATTATCATTCATAATAATATCAATTGATTCCTCTAATTACCTGAAGTTTAGGGGAATATTGTTTCTTAAGAAACTCCATGAAACGAATCAAAGCCATACATAGTGTCATTTCATCGATAGGAGGAGGAGTTCTCTCTGGACAGATATAAGAGGCAGAGAAAACTTAAAGAAACCATATAAAAGATCGATCAAGAAAAGTAAAGAGATGAGATATTTTTACTCTTAGATAGAATATTCTTGATCTTGATAGTGGATTCAAGCTGTGACGAAAGATCACGTGACCAAAGTCTGGCCACCTACGGAGAGAAACATAAACCATAGCAATCAATCGAAACCCTAAAACTTGTGAGATCCACCATAGATTTAATTACTTGTGAGATCGAGTTGTTACCATCTTATCTTGATCTTTGGATCTTGACATCTTTTTGAAGCTTTGTCTTTCTTCGAGATGTTGAAAACGCAACTTGAAGAGAAAATCTCAAACTGAAATGTGAAAGATGAAACGGATTTACAGCTGAGGAGAATGCAACAAGGAGCGAAAAGAGTTGAATTTTAAAGAGTTGAATTTTAAAGAATACAAATTTTTTTCTGTTTATCGTTTTTTTATTTATCTTCTCAACCGTTAATTTCCCTCCATATTATACATGAGCAACGGCATATATTCAAAATTCCATAATTTACCAAAATTTATATTAATTTATTTAAAGATATTAATATTTTCGTATGTTGTACGTAATTCTCTGTTAACCGGTCAGTCTAAACCGATCAAAATTAGAGTTACTGAACCAGGAAGCCGGTTTTATTTGATGTAATATCATTTCAATTTTACATCCTTTTAAAAAAAAAAAAAATGTTTAATCCAGTTTGATTTTGGTTTAACTCTGGTTTAATCAAACCCAAATTTTCAATTTGTCAGTCATGTCTCAAATTGTAGAAAAATAAGACTTATTATTGGTTAGGACTTAGGATAGTCATCATCATCTTGAGGTGGTTTAATCTTAAAACTGACAGAGAAGAAAGAAAAGAGACAAAATTGTTTATGTTAATGGAAACCCTTTGTTTGTTCTATAAATCAGCAAGGAAATTTCAAGATTTGGAGTAAAACTTTGTAGTAAAACCATTTTTTACCATCCTAATCATCATAGAGAAAAAAGCATTTACATCAAGTCACCAATGTCACCAAGAACTTGACACTAGACTCACTCTCTGAGTTTGAGCTTTGGGTTTGGGTTTCAATGTCAGAGGTTATTTTTTTTTATTTTTTTTTACATCAAGTCTAATATCAGATTATGTGAGATCTAGAAAACTAAACTGGAAGCAATCATCATCACCTTGAGGTTCTAGTAAGGGAGGTAAGTCTCGAATTTCAACCAAGCCTTCATGTTCCTCTTCAAGCCAGTATGTTTCCAGAATCTTCACAGCCCTCTCATAGATCTCATTATTGTCATGGTACTGCAGGTTCTCGAT
The DNA here is from genome assembly GCA_963667165.1 of Barbarea vulgaris. Classification (NCBI taxonomy): domain Eukaryota; kingdom Viridiplantae; phylum Streptophyta; class Magnoliopsida; order Brassicales; family Brassicaceae; genus Barbarea; species Barbarea vulgaris. The sequence goes on along the minus strand of OY763891.1, from coordinate 16,123,720 downwards.
CTTTTCTAGCCCTTCCGCATCTTCAATCAGTTGTGAATAATAGTTCACGCCTCCTGTGTTCTCCTTCTCCGCTTCTCCCACTTTCAAAATGTTTCCCAATCCATCCAGACACACTGCGATGATCTTTAGACCTGGACATACCAAGATATCACATAAAGGTTTTATGCAACTCTGCTCCACCAAGTATCTGAAACACACCAAGAGTAATAGAGATTATGAATTGGTGATCATCAATAAGCATGAAAATGTGGAGAAAGAGCTAAGACAAGGGACACATACTTGATTTGATCATGAGAACCACGTATTCCCACATTTGAAATTGCCCATAAAGCTTCTTTCTTTATGTCTAATTCAGCATTTTGAGCCATATTGACCAAAGTTGGAATCAAATTTGCATCTATGACTGCCTGTTAATCATCATCAGAGACAAATAGAAAACAGTTAGTGATAGTACACAAGCAGCTATATATACATGATTGAAGCAGCCATAGCCATAATTTTGTTTATGTTAAAAAAACTCATGGACATGATTGAAGCAACAAAAACTGCTTACCTGAATTTGTTCTTTAGTGCCTGCAGTAATGTTTGAAATCGTCCAGCAAGCTTCCTTCTTTATGATTTTCTTGTAGCAGTTTTGAGTAAGCAGGTTGCCAAGAACAGGTAAAACACCATAATCGATCACACACTGAAAAATAAGTCCAAAGAGTTTATTCAGAGCCCAAGCAAAGACGTTTTACAAATATATAAAGTCAACCTAGCATTTTGTTGTTTAGTTACAAAATCTAACCGCAACATTGTCCACAAGCAACATATAACAAGGCATCATATCTACTAATATCAGTATAATAATAAAAAAAGTTTCGATAGTTTTCTTGTTTTGACAACTGAAGTGCTCTATGATGAAGGTTCGAGATATGGAATATGAATTACATACCTGAGTCTGCTGATGATCTCCAGTAACTATATTCCCAATGGTACGAAGTGCAGGAAGAAGCACAGATGAACGTTGTCTGCAAAAGAACAAAATGTCAGCCTTCATTACCCAAACATCTAACTGCATATACATTTTTCGAGAAGTACTAACTGGAGAAGTTCAACTAGTCTTGGTACAACACCAGCCTCGATCACACTTTGGACTTTTTCTACTGAACCATCAGACAAAATCGAAAGTGACCAGCAAGCATCTGCCAGGACTTCTCCATCATTCGAATGAACAAGTCGTCCAAGTACAGGGAGAGCAGGTTGCATCTGTTAATCATATGTTTAGAGTATTGGACGTATATAAACCGAGGAAACAGAGCAAGAGAGCAAGAGAGCAAGAGAGATAAGAAGACCTGGTCAAACGGAGGAGAAGGCTTGCCACGGAACAAGTTTGCTAAAGTCCAAGTGGCATTTCTAACCATCAACAACGTAGCATGCTTATATAACTGAGCCAACAGTGGCAACAATACCCCACAACTAAGAACATAGTCACGGCATTGTATTGAATCACCAGCAACATTACCCAATGCCCATAAAGCCTACAAATTAAGTGTGACATCAGGCTAATTTCAACTCTTATCTCTCATATATTATTCATTTTTCACAGAAGTACATTAATACCTGCTCACGGACATCAACAACAGGGGAAGCAAGAAGCTTTATAAAGATTGGAACAGCATCATGATCAATTACAAACTTAGTATGCTCAGATGATCCAGAAGCAATGTTTGTTAAAACCCAAGCCGCCTCAAACTATTAAAAAAGAAAATATCATGAAGTTTCAAAATCAGAGATTTATACTATTTTAATTCATGAAGACTCTTCTCTTCTCTTCTAACCTGAAGCTTAGGAAAATCATCCTTCTTAAGAAACTCAACAAAACGAGGCACAACTCCAGATTGTATCACATCGTCTATAAGCTTATGACTTATCCCTGGACAAATACAACAACACAAACTTTATAATAAAGAATTGACTTATCAAACCAACCAAGAAAACCAAAAAATTTTACCATTTTTAGAAATCATCATCCTGAACTGAGTAGTGGACTTAACCTGCCATAAAGGATCATCTGACCAAACCCCAGCGATCATATTCAAAATCTCCAACTACAGAGAAAATCATCAATTCATGAAATTACCCAATCAAAACCTAATCAATCGGACTCCAATTGAAACCTAAACTCCGATTTACCTTATTCTCAGGGGAGGAGGCGGCGGAGGAAGAAGAAGGAGGGGCTTCTTGTAAACCTTCGCGGCGTTTCTTCATCAAGCTTTCTTCGCGTTTGTTTTTACGAATCTCGACCAAATAGTCTCCTCTCTTTCTCCGGCCATCTTCCGAATCCACAGATGCCTTGTAACGGTTTCGACGGGACTCAGTCTTCTCGCTCGGTCGCAGCGACATCGCTTTCTTCTTCGACCACTACGAAGCAATTGAATCAACGCAATTTATAAAACCCTAGAAATCTCAAATTGAAATGTGAAAGAGGCGAAGAGATGGATTTTGTAAGTGAGGAAGAACGCAAGAAGAAAAGTGAAGGTTTTGTAAATTAAAAGAAGCGGGGGTTTTGTAAATTAATATATTTCTTTTCTTCTTTTTTTTGCATTAAATATTGTTTTTATTTAACCATAGATAACTATGCAATTACATCAGATCATTATCTTTAATTTTCTTGTTAATCTAGTTTTACCAGCTTAAAGCAACATAAAGTTGAATTAAGGAAATATTTATTAAATACATGATTACTAATATGAAACAGAAAGAGTAGTATAATTGCTTAATTGCATAATTGTAGAATAAAAATTGCAGATTGGAAAGCTGTAGAATGAAAATTTGCATAATCAAAATTTTGTGTGATTGGATATCATGCATAATGAAATAAACCACTAAATGCATGCTTATTTGCATAATGACTTTTTACTTGTAATTTTTTAGGCAAAAAACAAATCTTGCGTTTTTGCCTAATTGTCTATTATTAGGCAATTTTTTGTGATTGGTAAAATACTTGCATAATCGCATTAGAAAACGCAATTAGGCGATTATGCATGTTACCAATGAGAGCATTGTAACATATTTTAAGATAATTATTATAATTTTTTTTAAAAATTTCATTCTGTCTCATTCTGTTCTATACCATTTTTGTTCCGAAATTTAAATGGAATATGTCTGAGCAGATATATTCGTATCTGGATCCGAAAAACGGATATCCGCTGGATACGGATACATATATTGAGAAAACTTAGATCGGATATCCATATCCGACCAAAAAAAAAAAATTATTTTCTTTTAAACTTTTAAATTTATCCCATATTTCTTCATTTAAACTCAAATCTACTTTTATATTCTAAATTTTTAAAAAAAAAATTTGAAAATTCTCAATTTTATGATTAGTATAACATTATTTTTAAAACAAAATTTTGCAAAAAGAAAAAAAATTATTTGGTTTTTCTACAAATATTCAGAATTTTTAGATATGAATACAAATAGTAAAATTACGAATATGATGGATACATATACAAATATCTTAAAAAAAAGAAAACCATATTCGTAACAAGGCTGGCTATGTTTGACTATTCCCAAAATTTTCGTTCCCGTTTATCCACAAAAACGTATCATGTATTTTTTTTTTTGTTATTTTATAATTTGAAAATTCATGTATTTTATGTTACCAACAAAAACACGTCTTTAGTTGACATCAAAACATGTTTCGATCTGGAATTTAATTAGTTTATCCATCTGAATTTACCAGAGACAAAAATAAAGAAATAAATAAAAGTTGGTATCTCAATCACTATAGAAAAAGGAAATAAAGGTCGGTTTCTATACGTCCATCCCTCTCTATATAAAACACATGCACACACACACATATTTCTCACAACAAAACCATTCTCTCCATCTTCTTCTTCTACAACAACAAAAAAACTCTACCAAGCCTCCTTATCTACAACAATCAATGTCCACTCGATTGAGAGAAGAACTCAGCTTCTTCTTCATCGTCTTGCTTTTCGTGGGAGCTTCAGAGGCTCGCAATGTTTTGATAATCCCAGTCTTCACTCCTGGTCAAATCCATATAAAACATAATCATCAAATTGAGGAATATGATCCAATCACCGAGTATGCCAAATCTTCATATATTGGTTACCTAATCAACGAGGTTTATACCAATTCGGTATATTTTCGTTACTTAATCAAAGATCATGCCAAATCCGCATACGATGGTTACTTGCATACCAAGCGTCTCAACATATACGGCAACGATTGGCTATGGAGGATTGATTTTCTTTTCATTCTTTTTTGTTTCTCTTTATTTTTAACCGATTTGTGTTTTAGGGTTTTCTTTTGTATCACAAGCAGCAGAAAATCTGCTAGGGTTTCAAGATCTATTGTATGAAACATCTGCTAGGGTTTCAAGATCTATTGTATGAATCATCTGCTAGGGTTTCAAGATCTATTGTATGAGACTCAAAGATTGTTATCATATATATATATATATATATTGGATTATTCAAATCATTGTTGTTCCAATTATGTAATGATCAATATATTTTCTCTTTTTCTCTGCTGAAATTTAAGTTAATTAACAATTAACAATGTTAAACTATATCTTATCTACTATATATACATAAACATATTAATATACACTATACTATATATGTAAGTTGCTTTAAAGAAACAAGATATTCCAAAGGCCTTGACTCATCTCTAAATTGTGTAATGATCAAATATCTTTTTCTCTGTTGAAATTTAAGTTAATTAACAATTAACAATGTTAAACTATATCTTATCTACTATATATATACATATTAATATACACTATACTATATATCTAAGTTGCTTTAAAGAAACAAGATGTTCCAAAGGCCTTGACTCATCTCTAACCGTAGCCGGACCTTCCCGAGCCACCGTAGCCATCCGACTTGTGGGCGATCTTGGAGGAGATGCGTATAGAACTGATGCCTCGATGATTTCTCTATGTGTATTTTCAAGATCCTTAGAGATTCTATGTGCTTGAAGAGCCGTTACGTAAAGTCCCGTGGCTAGAAACACGGTTAGAAGTGAGAACACTCCGGCTGCTGCAAATAAACCTTGCCGGATTACTAAACAAGTAGGTTTTGGCTTAGACCAGTTCTTTAGATGTCCTGATTCCACACTAAGTCCCACCAACAGTAGAACCTCTCCAACACCAAAGCAAACCCTTTTAGAAACCAAAGTATACATAATTAGAAAAATATAACAACTTAGATTATGGCCATTCCCATTCATCGTAGAATCGCCAAAAAAAAAAAAAAAAATTTTAATCTTCTAAGAATATATCATCCAAGAATTTTTTTCGGCTTACCAATTATAGAATTTAGGTTCTGAAAATTAATTAACATCGTGGGAACGAAAAAAAAAAAAAATAGAATAAGCTAAAATAATCTTAAATTTATAAGTAAATTTTGCTTTTTATATCAGAATGTTATTTTTCAGCATCATATTACTAGTTGGGTTAGAATAAGTCTACGTACCAATTTTTTTTTTTTTTTTTTTTTTTTTGGGAAAATACTACGTACCATGTTGAGACGAAAAAGGAGGCTGCTTGAAAAGTGAGCCTCTTGGCCGGAACAGAGTCAGGATCCCAAGTATCCAGAATCATCGGCGACGATACCGTGACTGCGATAAGTAAGTACATGTGCAAGCCCACCATTGCCACCGCTAGTCCCACAAACGCAATCGCACCGCATAACAACGGCGTTTTACCGCTACCGTTGTAAACGCACGTTCTGCTTCCCCATGTCGCCTACATGAAAATTCCGAATCATTGACACCATATTTTGGACCGACCATTGTGTGAAGACCATATCGGCAGTGATAAAAGATGGTTAAAAAAATAAAATTTTTTATTTTTATTTGATGAGTTGCTATGTTTTGACATCAATTACATAACATAGGTCTTGTCTAAATTAAACATCTCTTAGGACATAATATATATGTAGAAGGGGCTTTGAAATACATGTATTTGATCATCTAAAGTATTTGAATTCCAAGTCCGATAAAACTAAAACATTCTCTGTCACATAATTAGCAAAATACGAGTTGTGAATGTTTCTATTGTTATTTTTACATACTTTTCCATAAATTCTTGAAAATTTTGAAAATAAGTTCAAACTAAAGGAGAAATATTTAAAAAGAAAAAAAAAACGAAGGAGAAATTTATTTATAATGTACCTGAGATCTCGTGGCTTCGGCATAGAGGCAAAGAACAAAGCAGGAGAGACCAAAAGTTATAGTCAAAACGACGATGGAAATACCAGTTTTGCTGCTAAGATCGGTGGTTTTTGGGTTTGGAACAAGATCTTGATGGGTCACAGCTCGTACTCTTGTTCCCGACATATCTCTTGTCAATTTCTCATAGATAAAAATCGATGTTCATGTTTTGAAAGTTATTATACTTTGATTTATTTTACATCTATATATATATATACATATGAGAAGCATTGCAAGTTGGAGAAAAAGAAAAAGGTGAAAAAGGAGATGAGGATAGTAGAATTGCTTCGGGCAAAGGTTGCTTAAAGGCCAAAGATTCGAAGGTTTCTTTGTTTTTTTTTGTTTTTTTTTTTTTTGATAAAACGAAGGTTCCTTTTTGGATATCTTTTTAAACTACTAAATGTTTTTGGGATGGTGTCCATTAAACGATGATGTGTAAAATATACTGTGTGACGAGAGTTCGTACGTTAATGGTGCTAGTTGAATCATTTCTTTTCATAGAATTTAATTATACACGTCCATATAATAGAACATTGTTTTCTTCTTTTTATCTTGTGTTCATACGAGAACATCGTACGATACGCCTTTTTCATTATCTTGAAAGTAAGACATGCATGCGATTTAATAAGGTGAAATTTCTTCCCGAGATTTATTTAAGATATATTATTAACTAAAATTTGCTTAGAATAATACTACTCTTTAAATTAATTACTCTGAAATTTACTAGACTAATACTCCAAAAAAAAGTTTACTAAACTAATACTAATCTTTTGTCAAAACTACAATTAAACCAAGGGTAATTTCACTATTAACAGAAATGCCATTATGAATTAAAATTAAAGAAATTAATAAAATTATAAACAAAATAGATAATTTCTAAAACTAATGTAAAAAAGTAAAAATAAAAGAGATCAATTTTAATCAGACCCGATTAGAACACACATATTTTTCTGAGAAACCCTAAAACCGCCGATTCTTAAAATCACAAAGTCCTCTTCGCCGTTCATCTCTAACGGCGTCGCCGGTCATCTTTTCGTCAACGTCGAATCCTCTTCCCGAGCACTAGATTATCAACAGCAAACAACCATATATTATTTCCAAATATCCATTTTCCAGAAACAAGGATTATCCGCTCCATTGAATAATCCTTGAAGGAGATAATCACAAATAGGATGAGATAGATGGGAATCAAATAGAAATAGTAACTTGGAGAGGACGGTTGAAAACTGATAGAATGTTTGTGGAAGAAGAAAAAGAAGAAGGCTGAAAAAACCCTAATTTTTTCTTGGTATGAGTTATGATTTTCGAATTTTTTTTCCAAATTTGCGTCATTAGTTATGTAAAATATTGGAGAAAATCTGCGATGTCTTTTAAATAAATCTACGGACGAAAATCTGCGGTAACATTGCTTAAACAAATCTACCACAATAAGTCTGCAGACACTACAAATACCATTCTAGTAAGATATTTCTCTGCGGTAAAGGGAATTGCGTCTAATCGTTGACGTTTTTATGACCAATAAATCTGCTATAACGTGAAAAAAATCTGCGATAACTAAAAGGTTAATCTAGCAATTAAACTTTGGTCATAAAATCTGCGGCCACTAATATGTGAAACAAACCTCTGCTATAACTAAATTTTAAAATCTACGATGAAAAACAAAGTCTGCAAAATAAATCTACGGTAAAAAAAAAAATATGCCGTATAAATTCTAACAACTTTGGAAAATAGGAAAATCTACTGCCTCTTTATGAGTTTCAGAAAATAAATCTACAGAAGCTAAAATATCTACGATGAATTAACAAATCTACTACAACTAAGACATATAAATCTACGGTACAAATTAAATCTTCGAAGCAAGTCTACGGAATAAAATAAATCTACAAAGTAAATCTGCGGTAAAACTTTAAATCTACCATTCTAAAAAATCTGCGACAACATCGAATCGTAGATTTATGTTGTAGATTTTTATGTCAGCGAAAAAAATGATGATGTGGAATTAATTCATAATGGCATTTTCGTAAAGCCTTTTTTTTTACTCATGGTCTTAAGGATATTTTTGTAATCAAAATAACTCATTTAACACTATTTTTTTCTATGTTAAGTTAGCAATTAAAGCAAAAATTAGTATTATTCTAGTAATTCTCCCTTAATTACTAGACTAATAGTCTAATATCCTGAAAAAGAGTTTATTAGTATAATACTAATTTTTTTATCAAAATACTAAATAACCAAACTAAATTTTCATATTAACAAGAATGTCATTTAATTTATTTTTGAAATTAATTTCAAATTTTAAAGAAAAACATTAAACTCAAAAATCAGATTTGGGAAGAAAATATTTGACCCATCCAATATTATTATTATGATTTAGAATTCAAGATTCTGCGTGAACTAAGAGTTTTTAGATTGGCGAGGATTCAAAATTCCTATTTGTTATAAGTTATCATTTCATAGTGTTTTAATTTAAAATTATAAAGATTAACTGCAGTCGTATAAATATTTTAAGAAATTTTGTAAAATTTTGCTACAGTGTTGTACAAAACTACAAATGCTTCTAGAATGGTTTAGCAGCAAAATCTCTAAAGAGATTAATTCCAAATAACGATTTACAATTTTACATACCTTGTAGAATATGAAGAGTCTTTTACGCATGTTTTTACATTTTTAACAAATTGTCTGTTTGGACATTTTTTTTATAACAAATGGTCTAGTTCAGCAAAATAAACATCTCTAATTAGCTTTCCAGCCAGTGGATCTTCTTCTTTTAAGGAGAATTTTATTACAAAGGTCAGAGAGAGCTAGAAACGTTCAAGATAAATTGAAGGTTTTTTTCTCTGCAACATATTGGAAGGCTTCTCCTAAAAGTTCTGCTACTTGATCTTCCAAGGATGGTTTTCAGTTGAATATGTATGCTTTAAAGCCAAAATAATTTGTTGAATTCTTTTGCCATACAATAACAAGAAGAGTAAGAAACCATACATGCTTAACTGATTGTGGTAGTGCAAGAGTCCCAAATATTTATTTTTAATATTATTATTGCTGAAATCTAAATATTTGCAATTATTCAATCCCTCATTCGCTATCCATTTATTAATTTATTAAACTTTGACCAAAGTGAGATTTTATTGATATATGATTTTTTTTTTTTTTTTTTAACATTTATTTTCTTAAAAATATATATTTTTTTCCTACTGATGATGTATATAAGAAATGATAACAAGAGGACACACCACAAAAGAATGATATATGAAACAAAGCCCGCAAGATCCGATTACAGTAGCTGAATTTCTCAAATATCTTTATTTGTGGGGAAGTAACCTCATCTACCCCTTTTATTCTAACAATTTTTTATATTTAATTTAAATCAAAAATAAAGATGATTATCTTGTAACCCTTAATTTTTTAACAAAATTACAGACCCAACCATCCATATCCACCCATCCATAATAATTGGGTCGAATCTACAAACAAAACTCTAAAATTAATTGAGTCAATAGATCTGAAATCAGAATGTTTGACTATAGGAAGAAGAAGAAGAAGAAGAAGAAGAAGAAGAAAAAGAAGAAGAAATTGTATAACTAAGTTTCACGAAAACACGAAAAATTAGCACATGCACACGTGGCGCCGCCTTTTTAATTTTAAAATTGAAAAATTGATCAAACAGTTGTACCTAATTTTCAAGTTGTACTCCATTGCGAATATTTGTACTTTTACGGATTTTTTTTATAAATTAGTTATACCTTGTATAATTTATATTAGTTTTCATTCATTGTACTTATGATTTTTAGTGGTCAAAGTACATTTACAATGGGTTCAAACAATGTTATGCTTTGAAACACATTTTTTGTTTGTTTGACATCATAATATTTAAAGTGATCATAAAAGTATAAGGTATATGATGTGAAAAGAAAAAGATTTTCCAACTATTATGCAATGGTTTTTTAATGCCACTAAATAATGTTAATTCAATTACTACTTATTATTTCAAAAAGAAATAAGAAGTTTTAGTTTATTTAGATATTAAAAAAATTATTGTGTATTTTTATTAAATGAAATTGAGCTTAGTTGTACTTTTTATAAGTCAGTAATACTTACTTACACAAATGTTCATTACTATAAAATAAATACAAATAGTGATACATATATATACATGAATTAATTTTGACCCTCACTTTGATCACCACTCTCAAACCATCTACCTAAGTCTCTCCCCGACATGTTTTTCGTCATTGGTCGATGTTTTCCAACCGATATGAATATATTTTTTTGAACTCTTCTTTTTTTCACATAAGCTGGAGAGAATCCTTACATATCTCCATATTCAAAATATATGATTGTGTGATAAATGTTGTTCATTGTTCCTGTAAAATAATAAAAATAACATTACTATTCTTGAGTAATACTGTATGTACCATTTTCAGTAGTAATGCCAATTTGCACCAGTTTGTACCATTTGCAATAGTAATACCAGTTTGCACCAGTTATACTACATCGCGAAATTGAGTGTGTTCAGACCAAAACTAGTAATCTACCTATGATTCATTGTGAATTAACCACGAAAATCTATTAATTATCAACCCAGTGGCATAATCGATTCACAATGCAAGATTTCTAACCCAATGTGCATACCAAAAACATAATTTCCCAAATCTATTGAAATCCCCATAGAAAACAAATTCCCAAATTACAACCTAAATCTTGATTTTACATCAAATCTATACAGAAAAACGCCTAATTAGATGAAAAATACAAGAAATAACAAAGATTTATCTGGATTTTTGAGCTTCAAGCTTCGATTTCGGGTTGGTTGGATCGATTTTGAAGAAGAGAATGTGAGTTATGAATGCTAAGTTTTGATTGGTTGATTATTTTTATTTTTGTTGTTTAAAATTTTTTTTTGTGTGTAGTAAGGACAAAATAGTCATCACACCTTATTGTAAAGGTTATTAGAGTATTCTCAAATTGACTCTAACAATAAGTTATACTGAGAAAAGGCATTTAGAGAAAAGGACAATTGAGATTAATGCTCCAGTAGCTCGGACTGTTAGGAGACAAAACAACTAGACAAATAGCGCTAAAATGAATCTATGCTAACTAAACCACTCAAGATTCTAAAACTGGTCTAATATGAAGAACGGAAACTGAATAAACATCATCGGGAAACACTCAATATATCTAACTGTTGCTTCAGCTCTTCTTGTCCTCGCTAGATGTTTGTATACTTCAAAAATTTGGGAACTTGCGCTTCCTTTGGTTGGTAAGATGGGTTCTCAAAGAACCAACAAATACCGAGGCCAGATGTGTAGATACTAGTTCGAATATGAACCGGTATGATGGGCACAATAACCAATCAGATCTCAAACAAACATGATCTTGACTTCGAGTGGAGGAGACTAAAAATAGCCTCTTAATCGACTCACCAAACACTTTGGAAAGGAATGATGAAGGATGCGATCCAAAAAAGACCATGTAAACAACCAGCCAAGAAAATGGAGTAGTAGTAACATAAACTCATTAACGAAACATCGCAAACCAACACACATACCGGAGACTAGGCCAAAAGATCTAAAAGCGAGACACACTCACACCTAAAATCAAACCCAAATCAGCCACACAAACGAAAAGAGCTGCCTTAATCTAAGAAAAAGGCAGAAACAAGGACTGAAAATCTAACCGGTACCGCAAAGAATAGCTTGCAAAGGAACACAAAGATCTGCTCAACGCTGATAAAGCTAATATATGAACAACAAGCAAATTTGTGGTCAGCGAAAGAGAACAGAGACAGAAACAACCAAAAAGAGACGTTTGCCTTGTCATCAAAAACGACAAGAAACGTTGACATGACCGGTCTGGCGTCTCCCTCATCTCAAACAGAACCAACCCTTACGAACAGATTTTAACCTTGAGCATCTTCTCCATGTGACGATTTAGGAACAGATCTAGGTTCTACAAATGCGCAAAATATGAAAGCAGATAAAAGGAGACCACTGCCGGCGCTAAGGAAGCCACCAGTCAGCGATCTCAGGCCACACAGATCTAGATCTAAGACTCCGAGGAAGAAATGTCACTTAGGGTTACTGAGAAAAAAGGGAGAATAGATACTCTTACTTGAAATATTCCTCTAATTCTTCTACTGTTATGTTTTCGAAGTTTATTTTTTAAAATGTAAAGATTTTTAGAGATTATTAACTTAGAATTACTTTGATAAGTACTATCGGTTCCAAATGTACTATAGTAGAACCTCTATAAATTAATACTCGATAAATTAATAAAAACTATAAAATAATAAATCCTCCGGTCCCGAGTCGGGCTAATGTAAAATTTAACAAATTCGATAAGATAATGATATAATATTTGTTTGGAGTTTCTATGTAAAGATATGATCCCATTAGTATTGTAAATTAATAATCACATGTATATGATATATATATATATATATGTATAATATGTATATAGAAGATAATATACTAATATATGGTTGTAGTGTGTGTTTTAGAGCTTGTATCAAACACTTGTTGTGTTTTCTAAAGTCATTGATCATAAAATTTAATTTATGCTTATTATTTGCATAAGTGAACTCATGAGTAATTTTGTTGCTTATCGTCAAAAATTTTCTTTTCTTCTAAATATTAAATATTTTAGTCAAAATTATAAATTTATAACATCAAAAACATTAATTTTATTTAGCATAAATTATCATAACTTATAGTTTTATGAAATTTTAAAATACAATCTTAAATATGAAAAATTAAAGCTAACATTTCTATAAATTAATAATTAATAATTGATAGATAAATTAATATCACTATAAATTAATATAATATCAAAGTCTCAACATTATTAATTTATAAAAGTTTTACTGTATACCATCTTTATAATTTGGTGTTGTAGATATTAACCAAAATTGTTACCAGTCTCTAAACATTTATCATTTCTACTTAGATAATATAAAAATATTTATTAATACTATTAATTTTCTTACGATAAAAATCACTTATTACTATCTCAAATTATTAAATTAAATAACACTTTACAATTGAGCTCATCTAAATAACATTGTTACAAGAACAAATTGTGTACAATCGAGGTCACCTTTTTACTCTCTCTTCTTGAATGTTATTTGTCTAAACCAAATTTGCAAGGTTATTAGTATCCAAACCATTATTCTTACATAATATTAAATTGTCAAATTCATATCTTTCTAAAATTGAAAGCTTTACTTATATATCAATTTTATTCTTATGAGAGAAAGGAAAAAAAATTTAGCGACTCTTCACAATTTTCTCCATCGCTAAAAGTTAGATTTCTCATGATTCTTCGATTAGAAGTTTGAGATTATAGGCTGGATGCTATAACTTTTGATTATATGATCAGTTCTTAGTTGAAAATTTGCAGATTAAATTTTTTTTTGTCGTCAATTGGTTTTATTTCATATTCATATAAGGTATTTAATCATATGTGGAGATTATAATTATGATTGTTTCTTGTGATCGTAATTTTCTTGTTGCTGATGTGGTAGAGGTGGACGAGGAGGGTGTACATAAAAAAAAAAAGGCAGAATTCTGGGTGTCTTGAAACTATGACTCTGTACAACTTACATTTTTGTTGGTTAACTTCTGCCGGATGATTCGGTCTAAATAGTTAGCGCGGTTTGTCCCTCTCCCTCACAAAACAAGGTAACCAAATCTACTTTGGAACATCTGGTATTCACACAAATACCCAGCCTCTTGATTTCTTTCTCACGACCATATTTACGGTTATGAGATGCACAACTTGACTCCAAGGGTAGGTACCAAAGACGGTGATGTCATTGGGACCTAGGAGAAATGGAATCTTTGTTTCAATGCCTTCAACGAGCTCATAAAGCATTTTTAGTCAATTAATATCGTAACACACTAATGATCTTATCGATCTTGTACTTAGGGTCGAACCACAAGGAGTAGAGTGTGCACACTAAGAACGCAAAAACTAAATTAACTTAGGACAATGCAAATGTTTGGTTTTAAACTAACAACCTAAGTAAATGCTAATGAAATAGACAAACTAAAGGCAATTGAACATGCTAAACAAATGTCTAAGGTAAGCAATTACTCATTAACATAAAACAATAACAAAATGAATGATAAAATTGCAATTTAGAAAAATCAACAAAAAAAAGTCAAAGACAAAAATGCAAGATGATAAAGGTTTATGAGTCTCTTTAGCTTGGTAGATTGTCACTAGGGAGATCATCAATTGGGTTTTGGTTCCTATAGGTACACGATTAATAATTTATCTAGTGGTTTAAGTCCTAATTTATGACTAATCCAATTCCTTAGACATTAATATATATCTTTCACCAATTTTCTCTAATTAGCTATGATTCCTCATTTTGTGAAGACGTGTTCTTTTCATAGTACGGCATCAAACAGTTTATAATAAGATCCTGTTTGTGGTGCATTTTTTGCAAGGTTCATAATAGTAAGATTATTAAATTTTGGATTTCATAATTATAAGGTTATGCGAGTTTTGAGAGTTAATGTTTCTATCTTGAAAATTGTATTGAGATCTTTTTTTTTTTTTTTTGGATTATGAAAGTATTGAATTTAATATATCCAAAAATTGTGTAATGCGATTTCTTTGAAGGGAAGACTTTTCTATCTTCTTCTTGGAGACTACAGTCGATCTATTTCGGATCATCAATATTAAAGCGATTCTATAAGATATGTTTGTTCTTATATCTTTTCTTTTTGTCAGTTCATCTTCTACTTTTTCATATCTTTATCTTCAAATATTTTGTTTCTGTTTTTGTGTGGCTGGTTCTATTTTAACTTTGGAGAATATCAAGTTAAAATTTCCTTCATTGCAAAAAACAAACAATCAAATACTTACATTTAAAAAAAAAAAAATACTTACATTTAGTGAAAGAAAATGACTGATGTTGTTTTTCTTACAAGTAGACAAAACAAACTAAACAAGAAACAATAAGTAAAGATTCAGCCAAACAAAAGACTGAAAAGGCAAGAAGATAAAGTACTAAAAAATAAAAAAATAAATTATTTAAATTCAATATTACAACATTGGAATCATGAAGGTTCGACAAGGAATAAAAGATCAAATCATGAGAAAACAGGGCTTTGTTAGGTACAATCCTGAAGCATGGACCACTAGTCACTAATTAAGTTAATTACTTTACTCGCTTAACTCTCAATTACTAAGCATTTACAAATACTAATCAGTAATCACTAAGCTTACTATTCACTCTAGTATCAACTCTTATTGCATAAAAACAATTCATTGATTTACATCTCTCAAACATTTATTAGGCAACCCTTTATAAATTAATATGATCAAGTCTAATCTATAGCAACCCTAGTGAAAATATCTATAAGATTTACCCCCCTAATCATCACTATCTAATCAACATTCATGTTTTTTTTTTTAAATTAAATTAAATATCAACATTCATGTTTGGTCCTACAAAGTATCTTTATGTCAATAGAAACAAGATCTACTATGAAAGTGCCTTCCTATGTACTTAGCTATATAATCATAATAATTATTTATTTGATTAGCTGATTGAGAGCTGTCTCGGGATAGCAGGAATTTGGGGTGGGCATATTGAGTACGTGTATTTTAAATTTGTCACGAGTTTTGGTTAGGCGTTGGGTTGAAGTTTGAGAATTTAAAACAAAACATAATGAACATATACTTCTAAATTTGTCAACAACAAAAAAAAAAAAAAAAAAAAAACTTGTAAATTGATCCCAATACATTCATCATTATTTCAGAATATTGATAATGCATGAAACATAAAGAAAACAAATAAACACCAACAAAATAGAACGAAAGAATCACACACACACACAAAAAGAGAGAGCATAAAGTGTTTTAAACTACTCTAAACTAGAGAGGCTACATTTATCCTAACTCTTTTAACACACTCCAACAAGCTACTACATAACCTCAAGATCCACTATAACCAAACAAAATACTAGACTTTACAATAAAAAAAGATCGATGTTTTTATTGGGTTAATACGCGTTCTCATGTACGATCGATCGATCCACTTGCTTGTAATATCATCACTCCAATATAATCTCTCCAATATCTGATAGATCCCAGAGATCATCACTTTGACAAGTACTCAAACTACTTTGAAACTCCCAATCAAGCAACTCATGATCATCAATCCCAAACCCAACTTCTGAAGAATCACAAAGACCTACCCACCAATCTTTACCATCATTTTCATTTGAAGTCGAACTCAAAACACTTCCTTCTCTTTCTTGTTCCAATTTCATATCATCATCTCCAACCTTTGTACTTCCTATGTGACCAAGAAGCTTTGTCTCGCTTCCGTGTTCTTCCTCAAACAAACCTACACAACAACTACTATTGTCCCCACTCTCACATGCTTTGGTCTGATCATTCACTCCTATCATAGCCTCCTCATTAGTGCATTCCCAGACGCAACTACTCATCATGAGCCTCTCTATCTCACTATCTAACCAATCATAAGGCTCCAAAGACTCTCCTTCTAAATTACCATTTTGCCATCCCTCATTGATCTCATCACTCTCTTTCTCCTTCGGTTGTGAGGCCGTCACCATTTGCTTGTGTTTCTTCATGGATGACCTACTAGTCCTTCCCTTCTTCTTCTTCTTGGTCTTGTTATTATTCTTGCCTTCATAAGATTTTTTCAGAACTAAATCATCGACGATTAGATTGCGTTCATCTCCGGATATGGCAGTGAAGGCATAGATTTTACGGCTGAGATGTGAGTTCCAATAGTTTTTAATTTCGTTGTCTGTTCTTCCTGGTAAATGTGTTGCAATGAGCGACCATCTACCAAAACAAAGTAGTCACACACACACGTAAGAAAATATAATTGTAGACAAATCAACTTTAAGGTGTTTTTTTTTTCTTTTTCTTTTTTTTGATAAAAAGGTTTTTTTTTTCCCTATATTAAATATTCTTTGGCAAGTAGCTATTCAAAAGGTCAATACCTATAAATATAAAAATATATAGTATTTGCATTTTATGACAGTAAAAAGTAAAAACAACATTGTATATAAAAAATACAAACATATATTACTGTCCAACAATATTTTGAATGATTTTATCATTTTTATTTTATTAATTACTATGACGGGATATGTCATTTCTTTCCTTAGCTTTTTATTTATTATGTGGAATTAAATATAATTTTTCAATAAAAAATTACACGGGTTTTTCTATAATTTAAGTGTTGCATGATGCGTGATTTTTTTTTTCAACATCTAATTTATTGAATACATTTATATTTTCGTCAGAAAAGAATGAGACACTATCATAGAATTTTATATTATTATTAGATTATAAATTTATATTGGTATAAACATGTCGAAAACTACCAAATTAATATATATTTGTAGGGGTTTACTAAAAAATAACATGTTACATGCATTTCTTCTCAAACTTTTGCTGTTTCTAAACAATCGTTGTGTAACTAAATAAATGTTTATATAAAACATTTCATTAAGAAAGGCTGGGCCGTTCCAACAGCGATCATTCACTCACTCTTACAGTGGTCAGAGAGCCAGAAGCAATCATGGCCGTACAAAACACATGCCACACGAGACAAAGATTAATTAGAGATATCAATTTAGTTAGGTCTGTACAGTAGCATATTGACAATTGTTTTTATTGACAAAAGGTCAAATTGGATATATACGTTACATTTTTTCTTTTCTTTTAAGAGATGGATTTAACAAGTTGGACCATTTCAAACAGCGATCAACCGCTGCAATTGTTACTATGGTCACAAGATCATTGCAGTACATTTCATAAATTTGATCACAAATTCTTTGTTTTTAATTTTTATTTTTTAGACGGTTGGGTCAGACCATTTCTTTATGATATTATGTTGACAAAACATGCAAATAATTGTACTATGCATGACCCCGCCTTTACAGTCACTATTCAAGACAGTGGCAAAATTGTAAAATAAACATGAAATTCTCAATCACATTTATTAATTGTGTAATATGTAAATGAACATGACGTGGAAGAAATTGGTTTTATTACCTGTTGCCGAGGAGGGAATGCAACTTGACAATTGTGTCTTCTTCTTCGGACGTTATGTTTCCTCTTTTCAAGTCCCTTCTCAAATAGTTTATCCACCTTAGTCTACAGCTCTTACCGCATCTCAACAATCCTACACAACATTTTTTATACCAAAATTAGAAAACATTTTTTTAAAAAAAACTGAAAGCAAATTTTTTCTTCTGTTAATCAAATATAACATCACAAGTTTTCTTGTTAGATTGCCACATTTTTCATTTTTCAATGCATCAAAAACTTCCATTTCTAATATATTTGCCAAGTTATAATGCAAGAAACCCGAGAAAATGAAAAAAAAAAAAGATTATATCATGTTACTTTTATATCTAAAAACTTGAAGAATTTAGTCAATTTTTAACGATCATTAAATTGCGATGTATATCAATGATAAGAAAAGGTTATATATTCAAGAAAATATATATACCGGCTTTCTTAGGCAAAGACCGCCAAGAACCTTCACCATTGGTCTGAATATATTTGGTGAGGATCTCATCTTCTTCAGCAGTCCATCTCCCTCTCTTCAACCCAATTTTCTCACAACATGGAGCTCTTACCATTGTTTCTCAATCTCTTTTTTCAAAAAGAGAAAGAGAAAAAAAAAAAAGAGAAAACACTTTTAGGACCCTTGAGTGAGAGAGTAAGTTAGTGAAATAGGAGAAACCATCCGGGTGATTAATATAGAGAGGACAAAAGGGAAAAAGAGAGTTAAGGTTTGAAAACGACGTCGTATAGGTGGAGGAATGAACCACGTTGCGGTGGAATTAAAAGTTTATGTATTCTCCATCGTCACTCAAAACCATAACACAGTCCACGTACCTCTCCTTGTAACCTTTGGTCCCTCTCTACCCCTTTTTCTATGCTTACTAGATATTTATTAACATGTATACTATACCTACATACGTACTTGCATACACATGTACATGTAATGTAGCTTTATGTATATATACCTACTTGTATATGCATTCAATGACTATGTCTTCTTATTGTAACATTCTTTACTTCACTTGTGAGTATATATAATTCGCAATTTTTTTAAGTAAGTTAAATGGTGGATGAATGTATATATCCGAGTTTAAACCAGAAACTCCTAGAAGAATTTGACAACATTAATGCCATAAGCGTATGTATAATATCAGGACAAGAGTCAGTGAAACGAACACGTCTAATGATTATTAGAGTCGGTCACAATGGCTACTTTTTTTTGTATAAAGACGTACGTTAAATGTGGAAGATCATGGACCATAATCGTGAGTGGTCTCATGTATTGTTTTGTGGTAGGCCATAACTATTTGTTGGTTTAGTTATTGAAAACTAATTGCATTGATCGGTTAATTCCGGTACCATCTAGAAGGTAGGTAAATTTCCAGCGACTTTTCTTGAGCTCTTGGTCCAATATGTACTGCTTATGTTTTTCAATTTGGTGTCCATCGATCGTGTTCCTATTTTTGTATGATCATTTGGTTCCATTAGTTCTTTCTTTAGCACTTCAGCTTTGTCAATAGTTTTTTCTTACTTAAAGAATCAAACGGTAAAACAAACTGAGGAAAACAATAGTGTAAACTAAATAGAAAATATTAACAAATTAAAACTTTTTATAGTAAATAGATAGACGCTTAGAAAAACAACTTAATCAACAAAAATAAAAATATATAGTAGATAGCTAGGAAATATAAAAAATAAAAGTACTTAAATGTAGTGAATACGGTAACAATGTTCAAAAGAAAATGATACGAGATTTAGAGAATGTAAAATTAAAAAAAAGTGACCGGCACATGTTTTTATAGGAGATGTGAAAGATGTAAATAGCAAAACATTTTTACTATTCAACAAGTTCAACTAGAGTTTTATCATATGTATGCTACAGTAATTCGCACTAAACAAATTGCCTTTTTGCCAATATTTTAAGTGTCGTTATCTGGCAGAAAAAAAACACACCAAAAGGCGAAATTTAGAGGCAAAGGAGTCGAATGACATTTGAGAGGTAACTATATTACATGCATTGGTCCTCGATCTACTGAAATATATGGGTTTAGGTCCAAACTTTTTAGTCACGAAGGAAAAAAGCATTTGATCAATTTCTTGTAAATAGGGAGAAATTATATTATATTATTTGGATGAAACTTCACCAAGATCCGGTATTTTTTTTTAATGTGACTCAGATTTTGATATATGAAATTTTTTTGTTCGAGATAATATATGTAATTTCGTCTCATAAGCAAATGGTTATAACACTATATATATAGCTTAAAATTTTGAAAAGATTTTTTGATACGAGGTATAACCATGTTTGTGATGTAACCAAAATGGTTGTACCAAAATATAAACCAAGAATGAAGCTTGGATAGATCATAGTTGGTGTAGAGAAAAAGAAGATAGGCATGTTTCACTCGAATGTTTGCTAAATTTTTCTAGACAGCTAATATAACCTAATTAGATTTTTAAATTGTGAACACTTGGCAGATTCTACATACTCTGGCCGATTCTATGTGTACTTAACATATTCAGTGAGTATTTAACAGATTCTACATGTATTTTTTTTTTTGCTAAATGGTAAATATCATATAAATGAAAGTTTAGGATTTACAAGAGCAGAAACCTACAGATTTGGTACCTTAGAAAAAAAGAAATAAAAACAAGGTAGCAAACATTGGGAAAGAAATGATTTCTTCACTGTAGCCACAGCTGCATTAATACATCACAGTGCTTCCGATGTCTTCTTGAGGAGATGATGTTCCGGATCTCTCTGTCCAAAACTCTGAAGATAGTGATAGTCGGTATGGAAATCTGATTGTGTAGGACGTTGTTTCTCTGTTTCCACAGCGAGAATAGAGTCGCTTGTACCACTAGCTTCCTCAAGATTGATGGCGCGGTAGGGGATGATCCTTTAGCCCAATCCATAAGTTCTACATGTATTTGGCATACTATGCAGACATATGGCAGATTTATAGAATATCTGGAAGACATTTTAGATATATGTTTGGTAGATTCTATATTTAGCTATGTATTAAAGAATTTATAGAAAAATCTCATGAATAAAACATTTTTTCGTTAAATTGAGGCTTTACTTTTTTGGATTTTCAAGAAGCTAGAAACAGTAACAAGTTTGATTTTTATGAGAACTTGCATGATTCATGAAGTGGTAAGAAGAGATGACATTTATTTAATGAGTTCCTAGATAACATTTTTGTATATATTGTGTCATTTGTAAGGATAAAAAGTAGTTTTGATAAATATTTTATATGTTAAACCTAAAGCTTCAGTTTTCAATATATGAAGTAGGGGTAGGCAACTTGCCCGTGATCCAAGATTCGATTCAAAAATTTGGGTATCCAAATAATAAAAATTTAAGGGGCAGATATCTGGATCTGGGGTGATGTGTTATTATTACATAATACATATTTTAGTTTTAAAATAAATACAATTATGGAGTAATAAAGTTTATTGGTGATGTTAAAAAACCTTAAATAATTTTACCACATAAATCCATTTAGTTGGTAAAAATAGTTTTAAAAACTTTTCAATGTTCAAATTCACAAACATGTCTTTCATTGACGATCTCCAAAATTCTAGATAAAAGTGCAAAATTGTTATCTTTTTAACCATTAATTTTGGTTTTAAAAGAAATTTGTATTATTTTACAATTTCATATTTTTTTTAATGAAAACATAATAATTTTTACTTTTAAAATTTATGATAGAACCGGAGGAGGATTCCGTTAAATTATAAATAATTATCTTTTTTACATGAGACATACTTATTAATAGTGGCAAAATGGTAGCAGTGCACCCACGATTCCCTGAAGATCTAAGTTTTGATTCCTGTATAGAGCTATTTTGCATCCATTATATTTCTCCTCTAGATCCGCCACTGAATAGAACGGATCCAGATATCCAATATTTTTATTGATACATGAAATTTAGATATCTGGAATATTTGGATCCGACAGATCCAGATTAGGATACTATGCAAAATGTCGGATATCTGAATCTGTGCCCACCCTATAATGCAGAGTATAAAATTGTTTGTCGTTAGTGGACACAAAAATAAAAATGAAATTGTTTGTCACTGAGATTTTCTTTCGTGTTTTAAAAATATTTAGCAACTAGTATTGCTCCTAATTTGATACAACTTATACTAACCCATGTATCAAACAGAAAAATTGTATCAGTTACATATTATTCACTATTCATAAAGAAAAAATTATGAGCTTATTCTACAGTTCTGAGTGGTAATTTCTTAAAACATATAGAAAAACATTTGGAATAGTCAAAAGATTAGAGTTGGTTTTCTAGAATGAGATCTCCTTCATTGTGGTATGAGCTATTTTTATCTAGCTCATCGGAATTGGAATCATGTTTTCGTTTTATAAAAAATAAAATTAACTGATAATTACTTAGTATTTTTTTTTGGTTCTTTAGTTCATCTTTTATTTTTTTTTACTTTTTAGTTCATTTTCGTGAACGGATTTTTTAGTTCATTTTCATTAATGAACATTATGCGCTCCGAGATCGCGGAAACTTTTCTTTCTAGTTAGTTATTAGGGTCAACGGGTTATAAGATTAGACTAATTTTGGGACCATAAAGAGTCTTGTGATTAACTCATGTTTTCCACACGGTTGTGATTTAGTTTCGAGGGAGGTTCAGACCCAGAGAGAGCTAGCGCTGCTAACGCATTCTCAAGTCTCGCCTACCACTCGACCACGCTCATGTGGGCACTTCTTTGATTTCAATCCGAATAATATCTTGTATTTAGAATATTTTTAGTTTTTCCTTGTGGAGGGTTGTAGTGAACTTACAAGGGTTTGTTAACAAAAAATCTGTTCTCGACTGATCATTTTGAGCATGAGGGTGAGGATGAAATTTTCTTTATTTCACCAATTTATAAGACACTTTCACCAAGCGAGAGATTTTATATTTACTAAAACGTTGACCGTGTATATCTATAAATATATCAAGGTATATATAAAAAATATAAACTTAAATATGAATGTAGAAAGAGTGAATGAAAAGGGATGATGACATTATGTATGAGCCAGTCACGTAGACATCACCAGTCTCTTTAGTAACAACGAGCCAAATCTTTGCCATTAAAGGCACTGCTCTAAATTCTTTTTGTCCTCTCCTTGCCTATGGCTCCTTAACTTTCTCTCCCTCTTCACCTCTATTCCTTGTAAAATGCATAGAACAATCAATTTAAGGTTGACTCCGACTAATATGATCATACACATGATTTTTTGATATAGGAATTTGGTTATTATTAGCTTATATAGAGTGTGTATAGGATTGCAACCCGGTTTTAAAACGAAGTACATGATATTGTTTTTTTTTTTAAATGATCAATCAAAACTCAAATTACATGTATGGATTACTAATCAAAATCTAAATATTCGCATTATATAATATAACACATATTACCTACACTCATATAACATGATGATCCTAGTCTATAATATACAGGTTGGAGTGATATTTGACTAGAAACCATATACTATTGTCTCCCATCCGAGGAGATATACGGTTTAAGCCCCATAATCTTTTATTCTTTTAGCTTATTATATATATATATATATATATATATATATATATATATATATATATATTTGTTATATGTAAAAATTTGTTATATAAAAATTTTGTGGAAATGTTTTGTTTAGGGTCCACGCGTAAAGGGACGTTGGTATAAATAAGATGTATAAAGAGGGAGGTTATAATGGCCATGCATGTCCATGAGGATCCTGCGATCCTCTCACCAACTTTACATAAATCTGACCTTTGATATAAATACGCACTGTCTTGCATATGAGCACTTGAGCACTTAATAGCCCAACCGATCTCATCGACATGTCTTGCATGAAGTTGTATATACATATACACTTGTACCCCCTTGCTCTAGAAAGCAAAATGATAATGTCTCAAAATATGAAATTTTATTTGTTGAAATCTTAAAATGAAATCTCCTATAGTAATAATACCGAAAACAGTAATTAAATGTTTATGCTTTGTGGAACTCAAATCTGCAAGTTTATTTTTGTGTTATAAGCAATTTTTATTGATGAATTAGGTAAATTTCAGTAGATTAAAACGTATTTTAAAATAGCATTGACTAAAACATATCTAAGAAAACAGCAGTACCTATTTTATAATAAAATAAAAATAAACAGCAATACCTAAAACTAATTAAGAAAATAGCCAGTTGTATTTTATCCTTGAACTTTATCTTTTATACTTTAATTTACATTACTTTTCACATTCTGTTTATTTATTTGGTAACTTGTTATGTGATTGTATAACAAGTTATTTATAAAAAGTAAATCGAAAAAAAAAGAATCAAATGTTGATGTCTTCTTTTAACAATATGTTCTATTATTTATCAGGGTTTTTTTTCTTCTCCTTTTTACGAATTTTCATTTCCTTTAATTCCCTGAATGGGATACCATTTGGAGACATACAAAGAGATTAATAAAATCAGAGCAGAAGTGAACAAAAAAAGGTTATATTTATTAGTTCTATCATTTATTAGTTTTTACCATCTAAAACGGTAGATACATGCATGGATTCAAAGAAAAAAAAAAAAACGGTAGATACATCTTAAAAAAAAAAAACAAAATAAACAAAGCCAATGCATTTTGCTTCGTAAATTCGGATGGATGATCCTGTTGATAGAATAACTAATGTCACATTTCAAATTCAAGAACAGCAAATATCACATTTCCACTTCTAGCGGAAGGATGCAAAAGCCATGGCTATGGAGTAATTTACATATATATATATATATATCTGATTAATGTACAAATCTTATCAAATCAATAGCCTTACTTATAACTTATGGTGTCTTTTAGGGCATATTTACATTCAAAGATCAATTTAACCTTTTAGATTTCAACAGTATATATCCTACATAGGTAGTGTTCATATTGGATCATTTTAAGCTAAAACCATTCAGATCTATCAATTTTAGATTCATTTCTTTTCCAGATTATTTTTTATGCGTAAATGAAATATTTAGTTTGTGAAAAATATTTCAGAATAACTTCGAGATTTATCTGGATTTTTGGTCTGCGTTTTTTTCAATGAAAAATAAAAAAAATTAATGTTCAGAATTATTTTTAAGAAAATTCTTAACTCTGTGAATACATATATATATATATACACATATTTACAGCAAAATGGTGAATATAAATAAGAAAATTGAGAAGAAAACAAACTATGATATTCTCTCACATAAATTATTAACACAATTAGTTGAAAAAACAAAAAACAAAAAAAGCATCGTTAAGAGTAGTAACACAATTTTTAATCATACAGACAAAAAGAGGGAGAGAGAGAAGATGTCGGTATCATGTATGGTTGTCAAGCCACAATCACGATCGTATGAAAATGGAAAGCCGTACACAAACACAAGTTGGCTTTAAATACGAAGAGCCTATTTATTTACCGTAATATTAATATACAAACGAATATGCGTTCGAAATATAATAATCAGGACCCGTATATTCTTACAAACCCACAAATCTATAACTATGCTTTCACTATATTTTTTTTAATATTTTCCTAATCACGCTAATTTATAACAACATTAATTCCTTTTTGGTAAAAAATCCACACTAATTTACCTAACTGATTAAAAAAAATGTAGGCAAAAAGTATATGAAACTCTCATTTTTATATTTTTTTAAAACCAGTTCCATCCACAATTTGTTTTGCTGACATTTTTATGCAATGTCAGCAAATCACTTTACATATTAATTAATATACAGTACATTTAAGCAGAAAAATCACTTTACGCCATAATGTTGAAGAAATAAAACAACTATTAGAAAGAAAAATTGATTGAAAAGCAATCTCTGAGGTACGATCATTACGAGTTACAATACTGTTTCAACTTTGGACTCATTGACTACACTATCTTTAAGGAAAAAGTACATAAGCAAATCATTGATGTATGATCATAAGCAAATCATTGATATTGCAATACATTTGTGGTAAACTTGAAATTTCGAAATAATTGCATAATTAAAAAAAAAAAAAAAAAAAGGGTATAAATTGGCTGTAATTTCAGCATTCTATTAATGGAACTAATTGGTTCTCTGTGTAATAAATTGGAACAAAAAAAGCTTCAATACGAGAAGGTTCCGGATTTTTTTTTTTTTCCCCAACATATTTCATTAAAAAAATGGAAAATAAAGTTTGAAAAGAATCAACAAATTAACGTATGGCTAATTAGAAGAGAAACAAAACTAAAACAACTATATTACAAGAGAGTTCCAAGTGACTTGTCAGGCAAGGAACCTCGTGAGACTAGCAGAGTAGCGTAAAGAAGCTGGTTCCACGAGTCAGGAACTCCAGGTAAACACCAATGGCTACAATCTTGGAACATTCCAGCTACAGATGATCTCCCTCGAACCTCCACAGGCTGTCTGTAAACCGAAGGATGACCATCGGTTCGGTACCAAGTCATCTTCGTTATGTTCATGTAAAACACCGGCGTTTTCATATCAGAGATCACTGATTCAACCACTTTCATCATCCATGGATACGCTCCTGTGTACGTCTCGTTCTGTATTGGCTTTGTTTCTCCATCGCATCGCCCTCCCATGTTCCACGCTCCTTTTCTGCAGTTTGATGAAACTCGAAATCAAACCTAAAGTTCTTTTACCCTAATTATAGATTGCTTGGGATGCAAGAAAGCTATTTTTTTTACCTGAAATGTGAAGAGGAGTAACCAACAAAGAAGACTCTGGTTTTTGTACTGTTGATATTTGAATCAACCCAATCAGCCCATGTATGAAGAGCTTTAGTATAAGCTTCTTTCACTTCTAATCTTTCGTAAACTCGGTTTCCTTCTTGGAAATACCCTTTCCTAAAAAAAAAATCGAAAAACCTCGTTAAGATATATGAATAGAAAAAACCTAGAAGAAGTGTTTATGGTAATGTGTTCATACCCTTCATTAGTTTTCTGGTGAGTCCACCAATGACCAGTGTTAAATATAACAATGTCTGCGTTTTTGTATATCTTCGTGATCGATCTTTGGATCGTATCGAGTCTCAGTGTTTCTCTTCTCTTCCCGTATACATCTAACACTTCTGATTCTTGAACGAGGAATGGTGATTTGATGAAGTCTATAGAGCATTCAAAGTCCTAACAAAAAACATAAACTTCATCACCACCAAATTGAAAAAATGATCCAAAACACAATGAGAGGTTTTAAGATACTTACTTTGAATCTGAAACCGTAAAAGCCTTCGTTATGAAGATTACTCTGTTTTCCAGAAACTTTAGAAACTCTGTTTTTGTCTTCCAATGTTGACCTAAGTGAACAAACCAGAGACTCCCACATGTTTCTATTCAATGAATCTCCAACAAAAACAAGTCTTTTCCCTCTAAGAATCTTCAGCATCTTCTTCCCATTAAATCTAAAAGACACCCAAAAATAAACAATCTCATAAAAACAGAGTTCACAATGGCAGAATCGTAAATAACTCGAAAACAAGAACTGAACCTTGGAATCGAGCAACCATGAGGTTTCCAACGATGATGAAGAAAACCCGAATCGGGTCGACCGTTTTTGTAGCAATTGAATTTATCTTCAACGAAAGGACAATAACCAGGAGAATAAACCGGTTCAGAATCATCGAAGACCCAAGATCCATCGAAAATATCGCAAGAAGTGAGTTCTTTGGTTGCGGAATCAAACTTGGAGTCGTTCTTGACTCTGATGATTCTTGGAGAAACAGAAGAGAGGAACGTTGTTGTATCTGAAGCAGTAGAAGTTGAAGAAGAAGGAGAAGAGAAGAAGTTAGCTGCTGTGAGAAGACGAGAGGTGAAGCTTGAGACGATGAGTGAAGGAGAGAAGTCTGAGAGAGATGAAGATGAGAGGAGAAAGAGAGAGATGAAGAAGAAGATAGAAGTTAGAAAAATCTGTGTAGTTGATGGGTGTTTCGTGATGAGGAAGAGATTCTTCAGATTCGCCATTGAAACGTTTCTTCTTCTTCTCTGTTTCTGGGAAAAGAGAGAACAAATAAAAGATCTGATGATTTCTTTGGAGGGAAAAGGGAAGATCCAACGGTTGGAAATTAAATTGCTTCTTTGGTTCACTCACTGGTTTGTCTTATTTAAATCCATGGTTCGTCCTTGTAACCGAAATTTCTCAATTTTCCCAACAACTAGAAATATCGGTTAAGGTTTAAACCGGTATGAACCAAATACATATGTTTTTGCGTGGTTCATAAGTATATAGTGCAGATAAGGTGTTCATCAGTTTGCTTGAAAGAGAATCTTATTTTTCTGAATTTACTCACCACCATAGATTTTTTCATGATAATTAATTCTCTTATATTTTTTGTTTTCCATAATTTAGCTAATATTGAAACCGTCCAAGAAGTTGATGTTGGACGGATTCAATATCAAAATAATAAATAATATGAAAATGGAAATATTATCTCTTGCTTCTAAATTGTCATGATATGAAAAGCATTGGACTGACCCAAGTCATTTGAAATATATCTTCTTGCCCAAATTACACGTTCATCGCAACTTGATGTGATGTTTAAAGTCAAGGGTCAATCTTCATTGTTTTTAGACTTTTCGTAGCTACTTACAAATCTTCAATCACCCTGATTTCTAATTCAGTTTCTAAAACTACAGAGAAAGAAAAATGAGAGCAAACGAGAGAAGCGGTTGGTGTGTAAAACACATAGCTTTGTTGTTCATAATGATGCTAATGAAAGGATGTGCTGAAGGCTGTGTGGAAACTGAACGGATGGGATTGTTGCAACTCAAGTCATATTTCAAGAATCTCTATAATGTCACAGATGAAAGATTTCTGGAATCATGGAGTCATAATGATACTAAGAGTGACTGCTGCCGTTGGGAGAGAGTACACTGCAGTGTTAATATTGGTGGCCACATCGTCGATCTCACACTAGATGGAGTCAAACCCTACATAGATTTGAATTCCAGTGTGCAACGGCCATTAAATCTCTCTTTGTTCCATAGCTTCCCTCAACTCGAAACCCTTGACGTGTCATGGAATTATTTAACCGACTTGTTTGATCCCATCCATGGTACGTCTGTATCTCTTTTGAAGAAAGTCAACATTGAATTTTTCAGTTTATCTCTAAGTTTCTTTAATACTTTGTTATGATTTTAGGTTATAAGAGCTTTCAGAGACTGGAGAAGCTGAAGACCTTAATAGTCCATGGAAATTATTTCAACAACAGTGTTTTACCTTTTCTAAGTGCAGCAAGGTCGCTCAGGATTTTAGATCTTAGTAAAAATCAAATGGAAGGTGTCCTTTCTCTGAATGGTAATGTTAATAATATTTTCATGTCTTGATTTAGGACCTGGTTTCTATTATTTTCATAGTTACTTAGAATCATAGAACTAAGCGGGAAAGCTAGAGATTGTTTGTAGATCCTCCCCAACCTACCAAAAATACTTGGATACTAAAATTCTAGACCCGAAAAAACCAGAACCAAATCCAAACCCAATACGCGAGTGCCCATGGCTAGACACAATAAACATGTGTGATTCTTTTTACTCAGTAAGAATGATGGAGGAGTACTCAAAGATACGAAAAAGTTGCAAGAATTGGATCTAACAGGCAATGAATTAACCGAATTAGAAAGCCTAAATATATGATGGTGATTGAGAGAACAAAAAAAAGAGAATTTGTTTTAACTATCATAGGATTTCTAAATGAGCATAGGTCTGTTAGTGAAATGTAACAGAAGCAGATTGTGATAAAAGATTTTGATATTGTTTTTTTGCTTAATATTTTTGTTATTGTTGATGCCTAATGGAATATGCAAGAATTTTGTTTATTTATTCATCCATCTCTCCAATTGCAGATGTAGTGTTTCCTTCATCTTTACAAGTATTGAATCTTGAAGCTAATATATTGTCTTTTACCAACAAAGGTGAACTACTATTACAAAACATTTATCTCTTCTCACCTATCATGCATTCATTATATTTCTCATTGATTGCCAGTTCTGAGAATTCAAGGGCCTAAGCAAAACAAAAAATGGCTCCTAACAAGAATAATCAAACACAAATATAGTTTCAAATATATATAAAAAATTTGGTAACAAAACACAAAGTATCTATAAAAAAAAATCCAAAAACAAAAAATAATATATTACTTCTTAAAAATTACTCTTCTTGCATTTTTTCCAGCAAACATGGAACGGGAGGTATCAATAAAGAAAAAAATGTTAATTCTAGTTAGTTTTTTTAAAAAATTGACATCATCATTTTTTGTTTCCGTCTTTATATATCTAGATAAAATACACTTCAAAAAAAATTATTATACATAATATATCAATCCTCTGGATTGGCTCGAAAATTGATTTTTGACTCCTCTTTATCATCCCATCAACTCTCTTCAAAAACTCCATCCCCGAGGGCAACGAAATTTACTTTAAAGAGATAATCTCTCTTACACAGATTTATTCGGATCAAAGACGTTTTTGATATATATATATATATCCCTATATATAAACTTCGTCAATAATCCCTTTTTGGGAGACGGGCGTTACAACAACTTTCATTTTGTTGTTTTTTCAGGGTACTCAGAGATTTGCAGACTAAGGTACCTCAGAGTGCTGAATTTACGTTCCAACGCTTTAACAAATCTTCCTCATTGTCTCAGTAACTTAAGCCATCTCCGAACTCTTGATCTATATTACAATCAACTGGAAGGTGTATTTTCTCGGAATGGTAATGTTAATAATAATTTCATGTCTTGATTGCGTAGGTCGGTTAGTGAAATGTAATAGAAGCAGATTGTGATAATGATTCTAAATATTGTTGGTTTGCTGAATATTTTCATTATTCTAGATGCCTAATGCCTAATGGAAACATGCAAGACATTTTTTATTTATTTATCTATCTCTCCAATTGCAGATGTAGTGCTTCCTTCATCTTTACAAGTATTGAATCTTGGAGAAAATAAATTGTCTTTGACCCACGAAGGTGAACTATTACAAAAAACATTTATCTCTCCTTACATGTCATGCGTTCATTATCTTTCTCATTGCATTTTCTAAACATAAGAGTCACAGTTTGGTCACCTTACCAACCGAATTTATCCAAGGATGTTTTATGAGAGAACAACTTTCATTTTGACTTTTCTCAGGCTACTCAGAGATTTGCAGACTAAGATACCTCAGAGAGCTGGATTTAAGTTACAATGCTTTAAGAAATCTTCCTTATTGTCTCAGTAACTTAAGCCATCTCCGAACTCTTGATCTCAGTGAAAATCTACTGGAAGGTGTCCTTTCTCGGAATAGTAATGGTAATAATAATCTCATGTCTTGATTTAGGAGTAGGTTTCTATGATTGTCACAGTAACTTAGAGTCAAAGAACAAAAGGGGAAAGCTAGAGATTGACTTCCAATTTGTTATATGAATCTCATATTTTTACTGTACAAACACAGTATACATATGTAATTCTTTTTACTTAGTAAAGTGATGATTATGTTGGTTAAGTACTCAAAGATATGCAAAAGTTGCAAGAACTGGATATAACTGGGAATGGATTAAACAACTTAGACAGCCTAGATATAAGATGGTGTTCGAGAGAAATACTTGTTTGCTTAAAAGAGAAGTTCTCTAACTATCTTTTGTTACTATATGATTTCTAAATGAATAGATGAGCATAGGTCGGTAAGTGAAATTGTAATAGAAGTAGATTGTGATAATGATTCTAGATATTGTTTGGTTTGCTGAATATCTTCATTATTCTAGATGCCTAATGAAATATGCAAGACTTTTATTTATTTATTTAATTATCTTTCCAATTGCAGGTGTAGTGTTTCCTTCATCTTTACAAGTATTGAATCTTGAATATAATGGATTGTCTTTGACCCATGAAGGTGAACTATTCTTTTACATGTCATGCATTCATTGTCTTTCTCATTGATTTATCTAAACATAAGAGCACTACAACAAATATAGCCATTATTAGCACACGATTAACGCTATAATATGGTTTTAATAGCGATTTCATAAACGCTGTTTTTGCCGGAGCTATAATAGGGTAACCATATACGATAGCATTTTTTTTTGTTTGCTATTAAATGTTAGTATTTAATAGCGTTGCATATATGCATTTATTTCATATTACGTAGCGCATTTCTTTTACTATTGAATGTTAGGATTTAATGTTAGTATTTATAGCTCTGTTTTTTAATTATAATCTACTATGTCGTAGCAATTTTTATGGGCTACAATTTATTGTTTAGTAAATCTATTTTATTTCATTTATTTGAATCGTATTTTAATAATATATTAGATTTTTATATTATTATATATTGTATAAATTATCCAAAACATTCATAAAACTTTTATATTGCATACAATTATCACAAGTCTTACATAATAGCAAACTAGTCTTAGACTAACAACATTACATAATCAAACCAAGTCTTAACTAATACTACTAGTTAGTATAGAAACAAACATAATGTCTTCCTTTGCCTCATACCGCATCTTTCACACCAACTTGTTGTGTATTGACACATTCAGATGTACTGGATCACCATGCTTAATATTCCCATGGAGCTTTGAAAACTCAACTTCATGATCCAATCCTGACGTACTGGATCAATAAGCAAATGAATCTAAGTAAATCATCATTAAATTTGAAAAAAAAAAAAAAAAAAAAACTGGAAAACAAAAAATTCACCTTGCATCAGCCATAACTTAGACCTTGGAACCATCACCGTGTAGATCATAGAAGAAGAGCTTGGAAGAGGAAGACCAAAATAAGAATAAAATCAGATCTCTATCATTTTTCTTTACCCTTGGTCACTTGAGTCCCCTCGCTTCAAATCCTAGTCTTATTCACTCACTCTATCACTTATAGACTGAGAGTCAAAGTAAAAAAAAAAAAAAGAGGTGTAGTTCAGCACAATGGAACATTTGCATTTGTGAAATTAGAGATTAAAATAGTAATCATTAACCTATTAGAACAAGAAAAATAAGCATATTCACAACTATCTCAATCTGATGAACAAACAAACAAACTATTCAATGGGACCTTGAGTAATCAATTAGGTTATTGTTTCAGGAATAGGGTCAGGTTACCATTTCAGTGAGTAGAAAGTTAAGGGGTTGTGATCTCATCGGATGTAAATGCAAGCAAAGTCACATCTCCATTAGTCAACTTCATATCGATTCTAACCATCTGCAGAGCAAAAGAATGTTCTTTAGGGCACTATGAAACAAGTGTGAAAAAGATATAAGAAGTGATTATCTAACTCATTCTCCTGGAATGGAAGATTCTTATTCTCTCTTGTCTCTTTTTAACTGGTCTCAGCTCCCACCACTGAACATAAAAATAATTTTCAGAAACTTAATCCTATTACTCTTTACTAATCAAAGCCTTATGAGATTTAAAGACATCAAGAGGACATCAAACCTAGCTTCGTCAAAACTATCATCAGACCCTTCAATCTTATTATCTTCGACGATCCAACCACTTGAATCAATTTCAAATTTCTCTTGCAGACCAAATCATATGGAAAGAAGAGAGCCCATATGTTTAGCCTTTTCTTCTTTGAGTTTATTCTCTTTCTCTTGCAGACCAAATCATATGCAAATATATATATACCTTGTTTCCTACTGCGTGACCAAAACTGCTGCAACATCTTAAGTCCATGGGTAGCCTCATCAAGGGTAAGAGCATCCCTCTTGCATTGTACTGCATAAGAGAGTAGAATCAGTTAAATTATCAAGAACGGAACAGGCCTACAACTAGAGATAGTAGTTATAGTCATTTGCAACAGTCTCATATCTCTCTAGAGAAAAAAATAACATTGTCAATGGCCTGATTCTCCAACAAATCAATCTACCAAAATAAAATGATATATTAATAATACCCACAAGACAATACAATCTAAGTAAATAAATGTTTAGCTTAAATAATCAATCAAATGAAATTACGTGGTGAAGAACAACGTTGGTAACAACAACAAGAATCTTAGGGGAAAACAAACGAGCAGCTGATGTATCACCAGACTTGCAAGAAAAAGCGCCACAATATATGTCACCTTGTAGATTAATCTCTCTCACGTGCTGTTGCAATAAAGAACAAAAAGTTACAATAAGGAACAAAACTAAAAACTATGAAGAAAGAAGCATCGAAATTGAACAGAGACCTTTTGAATTCTCCCTCCTCTGCTAGAAATTCACATAGAGAAAATTATAATTACCTTCTGTTCTACAAGATAAGCTGCTCGTTTCTGATAGAGCACGCATCTGAAGACAAAACATGACAAGCCAGCTTTGATGCGTAAACATAGTAATTGGCAGAAAAATCCAAAGATTAATAAACCCAAAATGACAAGCAAATGCAACAACAACAACCATCCTATCCTTCCATAAATCAGAAATTTGAATCTCATGTCCTCTTTAATCCAAGACTTTCATTGTATCTAGAAAATCGGCTAAAAGCAAACTAGAAAACTAACTTCAAGACAAGAAACACACTGAGGCATTCAATCGAACATATGGTGGGCGATCAAAACAACATTTTCAACATTTAAATCTAAGATCTCAAATTTCATTACAGAATAGTAAAAATAAGAGTATAGAAAAAAGAATCAAGCATTCATTAAACACTTCTTCATACCAACGTCACTCTAACAAGCTCATTACAGAGGTCAAAACATCAAAAACAAATTCAGACTACAAAGGATGAGCACTGAAGATGCATGGCCGTACCTTCAATAGTAGCTTCGGTTAATCCTCCTCCGTCTCCTCAGATCAAAGAGAAGGAGTTCGTGAAAAGCGAGAGAGATGAAAGCTAAGGGGAATAATTGTAGATCTGCAATCCAGCAGCCACCATCTCATTCGAACTGTTGGCTTTAGATCTGGGGTTGAAGACACAGCTGCTAGTTTTGGTGCTCAAGTGACTTGAGATTTATGAGTGTAAGGGATTTGTAAGACTTCTCCGTCGATATGAGATAGGATTAGAGATTAGTGAAATCAAGTGAGGGAATTTGACTAATCCGTAGAGATTAAGAAGCATTGACCGAGATCCATGGACGTGTAGATCGGTGAAGACGAACAGATGTAGTGAGAATCGTGAAGGGCACAAGGCAAGCAAAGTGTGTGCGCTAAAGAGCATGGCTGAGAAAAATGTTTCGGGTGAAAAGGGATGAATAAATTATTTAGCTAAGTATTATTGCCGCTTAAGTGAAAATTTGGTTAAGTGTCGGCAGAATTAGTGATTTTAGGTTCCGCTTATTAGTTTTTTTACTTAGCGTTTTCAAAATGCTATAATATAGACATAAATTCAGAATATCAACATTTATAGCAGTTTCGGAAAGTGAGCTATTATGATATGCTATCAATACCCATATTTGTTGTAGTGGAGTCACCTTCCTAACCGAAATTTTTTCCACGGATGTGTTGTGAGAACAGCTTTCATTTTGATTTTTTTTTTTCAGGCTACTCAGAGATTTGCAGACTAAGGTACCTCAGAGAGCTGGATTTAAGATCTAATGCTTTAAAAAATCTTCCTTATTGTCTCGGTAACTTAAGCCGTCTTCAAACTCTTGATCTATCGAACAACCAACTGAACGGAGATTTGTCTTCCTTTGTGGCTGATCTACCATCAGCGCTTGAGTATCTGTCACTTTTTCTTAATAACTTCAACGGTTCATTCTTTTTCAAATCCTTGGTCAATCAGACAAGGCTCACAGTATTCAGACTGTCATCAAAAGTTGGTATGATCCAAGCACATCCTGAGAGCTTGTGGGTTCCATTGTTTCAGTTGAAGATGCTAAAGTTACAGAATTTCATGTTTGGCAGCACAATTCCTGGCTTTCTTGTTCATCAGCATGATTTGTTATCCATTGATATCTCATATAACAACTTGAAGGGAGCATTTCCGACTTGGCTTGTGCAGAATAACACAAGGCTGCAAACTATTTTCATGAATGGCAATTCGTTGACAAAGCTTCAGCTACCGAGGCTTGTTCATAGCTTACGAGTTCTCGATATCTCGAGTAATAGAATATACGGTACAATTCAAGAAGACATAGGGATTGTCTTTCCAATGCTGAGGTATGTGAACTTTTCTTCAAATAATCTTCATGGAACCATTCCATCTTCTATGGGGGAGATGAAAAGTCTAGTATTCTTAGACATGTCTTCTAATGATCTACATGGCCAGCTACCTAAAATTTTTTAAGTGGTTGCTACTCGCTGAAAGTTCTGAAGCTCTCTGACAACCAATTCCATGGAAAAGTATTTCCAGAGCATGTAAATCTTACTGGTTTAGCTATGCTTTTTCTTGATGGCAACAATTTTAATGGAAGTCTTGAAAAGGGTTTGTTGAAGTCAAAGAATCTTCAGTTTTTAGACATATCAGATAATAGGTTTTCGGGTATTCTTCCGCTTTGGATCGGTAGATTTTCATGGCTTTCTTACCTATACATGAGTGGAAATCAGCTGAAAGGTCCTTTCCCTATTCAGCTACAGAATCTACTAGTTGACATTATAGACATCTCACATAATAGCTTCTCTGGTTCCATACCAAGGAATGTCTATTTTTCATCTCTTAGAGAACTAAGTCTACAGAACAACGAGTTTATGGGCTCAATTCCGAACACTTTATTCAAGTCTCCTAATTTAGAGGTGCTGGATTTGCGGAACAACAATCTTTCTGGAAAGATTCCGGACACTATTGGTAAGGCATCTAATTTGAATGCTCTTCTTCTACGGAATAACAGCTTACAAAGTCATAACCTCGAGAAAATATGTCAGCTGAGTCAAGTTAGTCTCCTGGACTTATCTCACAACAAATTCAAAGGTGTTATACCGTCATGTTTGGGTAACATGTCTTTTGGTGGAGAAAGTAACGCTGGGATGTTATTCCCTAGGTCTAATATCGTAATGGATTTTTATTCAAACTTATTCTTGCTAAATTGGAGTTATACATCAGCTTTTAGGCTCGATGAGGAAGATGTTGGAAGTGGTTTTCAGTCGATTCCACCAACCAAAGTGGCCTTTTTAACCAAAAGTAGATATGAAGCATATCAAGGTAATATTCTTCATTATGTGAATGGGTTGGATTTGTCAAGCAACCAATTATCGGGTGAGATTCCAATTGAGATCGGAGATCTTGAGAACATCCTATGCCTGAATTTGTCAAGCAACTACCTCACAGGATCTATACCGAATAGCTTTTCAAAGCTCAAGGATTTGGAGAGTTTGGATCTGTCCAACAATAAGCTAGATGGAAACATACCTCCGCAGCTAGCTGATCTCAACAGTTTAGGATATTTCAATATCTCATGCAACAATTTATCAGGTGAAATTCCTTTCAGAGGCCATCTTATAACCTTTGATAGAATGAGTTATGAAGAATAGTGACCTTTATGTTAGTATATCCTAAGTATACGAAAGACTCCAAATGGGGTAGAGGGTCTCAGGAAGGATATCAGAGATTGCGACACGTGGCAAGTGTATGTTCACACGATCATCTTTAGAAGCTTCGAGATAGAAGCTTATAAGCTTACGATCTCTGAGACAATTTTCTACTGTTCTTCTTCTTCTATTTTTCTTTTCTTCTTGATTCGAGTCTGTAATCTAGAGAGAGAGAGGTTGTTGAGAGTTCTTGTAACAGAGGAAGAAACTTAATCATTCTAGTGGATTCCGGAGATGATCTCCGGCGAGACGTAGGTTCCCACATCGGGATCCGAACTCGTTAAACTTCGCTGTGTTCTTTGCTTGTTTAGTTTCGTGAGTTCCAGTTCATTGAGAGAGAAAGAAAGAGCGATCGAGCTCAGGTCGCACAAATTGGTATCAGAGCTGTTAAGGTTCAGCTCCGATCTTCGAGATGACAGGGTCAAAGCACAAGGTGGCTCTGTTCGACGGATCGGGAGATTTCTCTTTATGGAAGACGAGGATGTATGCTTACTTAAGTATACAAGGTCTTAAAGATGTATTGGTGGAAAAGACGGCAGCTCCGCCGTTGACGAAGGAGGAGGAAGAAGATCAAGATCTTACGAAGAAGCGGCTTCAAGAAGATTCAGCAAGAGAAGATCGATGTGAGAAAGCGAAGATGATGATTTATCTCAATGTTGCAGATCCAGTATTGAGAAAGATAAATCATAGCTCAACTGCCGCAGAAGCTTGGGATACGCTGGAGAGATTGTTTATGGTAAAGACTCTACCTAACAGGGTTTATCTACAGCTCAAAGTTTACAATTTCCGTATGCAAGACCCTAAGTCTATTGATGAAAACATTGATGAGTTCTTGAAGTTGATTGCGGATTTGAGTAATCTCAGCATTGAGGTTCCAGATGAGGTACAAGCGGTATTATTGCTTAGTGCTTTACCACCGAGGTATGAGATGCTGAAAGAAACACTGAAGTACAGTAGAGAAAAGATTAAGTTCGATGAGGTTGCGAGTGCCGCAAGGTCCAAAGAATTGGATTTCAGAGATAGCTCAGGAAACAAGTCAAATGGAGAAGGTTTGTTTGTTAGAGGCAGATCAGAGACAAGAGGGAATCAGTCTGGTAAAGGAAAGAACAAAGCCAGATCAAAGTCCAAAGATGTGAAGAAGATTTGTTGGATATGTGGAAAAGAAGGACACTATAAGAAGCAGTGTTACAAATGGCTTGAGAAGAACAAACACAAGATTCAGTCTCAAGAGAAAGGTGAAGCAGCTATGGTCAAGGATGATGCACAAGATCTCTTTGGACTCATTGCTGCTGAAGTTAATCTAACAGAGGACAACTATGATAAGAACGAGTGGATTATGGATACGGGATGTTCGTTTCATATGACACCAAGAAAAGACTGTTTTCTGGAGTTCAAGGAGATCAATACAGGAAAAGTGAGGATGGCAAACAATTCATTCTCAGAGGTTAGAGGGATTGGTAGTGTCAGATTTGCTAATCCAGATGGCACAACATTCTTGTTAAAGGATGTCAGATACATGCCAGGGCTTTCAAGGAATTTGATCTCTATGGGTACTCTTGAGTCAAAAGGCTGTGAGTTTAAAGGTGGTGATGGAGTCCTAAAGGTAGTAAAAGGATGCACTGTCTATATGAAAGGTATAAGGAGAGCATCACTGTATGTTCTGCAGGCTGAGGCAAAGATACAAGAGGCTCTCAGCGTTACGAGTCAGAAGGTCTCTCAAGGCAAGGATCAGACGTTGACTTGGCATAGTAGGCTTGGCCATATTGGTCAGAAAGGTTTGGAAGTTTTATCAAAGAAAGGCTGTTTTGGGAATGATCAAGTCACAGAGGTAAAGTTTTGTGAAGATTGTGTTATAGGAAAGTCTCACAAGGTCAGTTTTGGCACAGCTCAACACGTCACTAAAGACAAGCTCGACTATGTTCACTCAGATTTATGGGGTTCATCGAATGTTCCTCTAAGCTTAGGAAGGTGCCAATACTTCATTTCTTTTACAGATGATTGGTCCAGGAAAGTTTGGATCTATTTTCTGAGAACAAAGGATGAAGCCTTTGATGCATTTGTTGAGTGGAAGAAAATGGTTGAAACTCAAAGTGAGAGGAAGTTGAAGAAGCTAAGAACTGATAATGGGTTGGAATTCTGTAACAAGAGGTTTGATGATTTCTGTAAACATGAGGGTGTAGTTAGGCACAAGACTTGTACCTATACTCCTCAACAGAATGGGGTGGCTGAAAGGTTGAATAGAACCATAATGAACAAGGTTCGAAGCATGCTCAGTGAGAGTGGTCTTGGCCAAAGATTCTGGGCAGAAGCAGCCTCGACTTCTGTGTATCTAATCAATAGGTCTCCTTCATCGGCTATTGAATTTGATATCCCAGAAGAAAGATGGACGTCTGCAGTTCCAAACTTAGCAGGCTTAAGGAGATTTGGGTGTGTGGCTTATGTGCATTCAAGTGAAGGAAAGCTTAATCCGAGAGCAAAACAAGGAGTTTTCACGGGATACCCTGAAGGAGTAAAAGGATTTCGAGTTTGGTTACTGGAGGACAAGAGGTGTATCATCAGTAGGAATGTGGTGTTTCGAGAAGATGTCATGTACAAGAACATCAAGCTTCAGTCTTCAGAAGGTACACCTAACTCTAGTGAATTAATTTCTACTAATAAAAATTTTAGTTTTGAGATTACAGGTAATAACAAGGTAAAAGAAGCTGATGATCAAGGTGGAGCTATGGGGGATTCAATAGTTCATAGCAATGAGGTGGCAGGAGACTCATCAGAACCGAATGAGCAGAGTTCACCAGAGTATCAGATTGCTAGAGATCGTCCAAGGAGGAAGATTGTTTTACCGGCTAAGCTTCAAGAGTTTATAACAGATGAGGAAGAGGTAGAAGAAATAGCTGGCTATGCTTATCTGATTACTGAAGATGGTGGCAAGCCAGAGCCTTCAAGTTATCAAGAAGCTCTAGAGGATCCAGACAGTGATCAATGGTTATTGGCCTCAGATGAAGAAATGGAGTCATTAATGAAGAACAGGACATGGATTTTGGTTGATAGGGTTGACACTCAAAAGCCTATAGGATGCAAGTGGGTGTTCAAGAGGAAGCCTGGGATTTCAGGGGTAGAAGCTCCAAGGTTCAAAGCTAGACTTGTTGCAAAGGGTTACTCACAAAAGGAAGGGATAGACTATCAAGAGATATTTTCACCTGTGGTAAAACATGTGTCGATCAGGATTCTTTTGAGTGCAGTGGTTCATTTTGACATGGAGTTGCAGCAAATGGATGTGAAGACAGCTTTTCTTCACGGCTATTTAGAAGAGACTATCTACATGGATCAACCAGAAGGGTATATTGATAAAGATCATCCAAATAAGGTTTGTTTATTGAAGAGGTCGTTGTATGGTTTGAAGCAGTCTCCTAGACAGTGGAATAATCGGTTTAATGAGTTCATGGAGACAAATGATTATGAGAGAAGCCAACTGGACAGTTGTGTGTATTTCAGGAAAACACACATTGGAGATTACATCTATCTACTTCTGTATGTGGATGATATTTTGATTGCTTCTAAGAACAAGGAGCAGGTATGTGAACTGAAGATACTGTTAAATTCAGAGTTTGATATGAAGGATCTTGGAGAAGCCAAGAAGATTCTTGGTATGGAGATTACAAGAGACAGAACTAGAGGTATACTCACTATTTCTCAAGAGGGTTACCTATTAAAAGTTCTAGGGAATTTTCAGATGGATCAGTGTAAATCAGTAGCTACGCCTATGGGTATACATTTCAAGCTTAAGGCAGCTACTGATGAGGAAGTAAGAATACAGAGTGAGTCTATGAGAGGTGTTCCTTATCAGAGTGCTGCAGGAAGTCTTATGTATGCTATGATAGGAACTCGTCCAGACTTGGCGTATGCAGTAGGGTTGGTTTGCAGGTTTATGAGCAAACCGCTTAAGGAACATTGGCAAGCTTTGAAATGGATTCTGAGGTATGTTAAGGGTTCATTGGATAAAAAGCTTTGTTACAGCAATAAAGGAGAGTTCATAGTTAGAGGTTACTGTGATTCTGATCATGGAGCTGATTTAGATAAGAGAAGATCTATTTCTGGCATGGTCTTTACAGTTGGAGGTAATGCAGTGAGTTGGAAGTCGAATCTACAGAAAGTTGTGGCTTTATCCACAACTGAAGCTGAGTATATTTCTTTGACAGAAGCTTCTAAGGAAGCTGTGTGGATTCAGAGTTTCATGAATGAGTTAGGCTTTAAGCAGGAAGCAGTTGAAATCCATTGTGATTCACAAAGTGCCATAGCTTTGGCT
Source organism: Barbarea vulgaris (assembly GCA_963667165.1). Taxonomy (NCBI): domain Eukaryota; kingdom Viridiplantae; phylum Streptophyta; class Magnoliopsida; order Brassicales; family Brassicaceae; genus Barbarea; species Barbarea vulgaris. Next base: position 16,081,661 of record OY763891.1, on the reverse strand, counting down.
AAGAATGTTGTTTTTCATGAAAGGACAAAGCATGTAGCATTGAAGTATCACTTTATCAGAGATTTGATAAGTGATGGTTATGTTCAGGTTATGAAGATAGCTACTGCTTATAATCCAGCAGACATTTTTACAAAAGTCCTCCCAGTAGGCAAGTTTCAAGAAGCCTTGAGTTTACTCAGGGTTACAAAAGGTCATTGAGGAGCTTTGGCTCCAAATGAAAAAGGCTGAGTGGGTTTACTCAGGAGATAAGAAGCTGAGTGAGGTGTTACTCAGGAGATTTAAAGCTGAATGAGTTTATTCAGAAGTGTGATCAGGTTTGTTCACATCCGGAGATGGAATCCAAGTTTAAGCTAGAATGGTGCATAAAGGTCAAGGTGGAGATTTGAAGAATAGTGACCTTTATGTTAGTATATCCTAAGTATACGAAAGACTCCAAATGGGGTAGAGGGTCTCAGGAAGGATATCAGAGATTGCGACACGTGGCAAGTGTATGTTCACACGATCATCTTTAGAAGCTTCGAGATAGAAGCTTATAAGCTTACGATCTCTGAGACAATTTTCTACTGTTCTTCTTCTTCTATTTTTCTTTTCTTCTTGATTCGAGTCTGTAATCTAGAGAGAGAGAGGTTGTTGAGAGTTCTTGTAACAGAGGAAGAAACTTAATCATTCTAGTGGATTCCGGAGATGATCTCCGGCGAGACGTAGGTTCCCACATCGGGATCCGAACTCGTTAAACTTCGCTGTGTTCTTTGCTTGTTTAGTTTCGTGAGTTCCAGTTCATTGAGAGAGAAAGAAAGAGCGATCGAGCTCAGGTCGCACAAGTTACATAGGCAATGCTCATCTTTGTGGTCTTCCTACCAATAAAAGTTGCCACCCCACGAGAGCCCCTGAGCCAAGTGCATCGAACCAGACCAAAGAAGAAGAAGAGGATGATGATGATGTGATAGACATGGTTTGGTTTTATTGGACTTCTGGGGCGGTCTACATCTCTACATCCTTGGCATTGTTTGTGTTCCTCTGCATAGACTCAAACTGGTCCCGTAAATGGGATTATGGCGTCGATTTGTTCATTTATCATCTTCAACGCTTTAAGGATCGTTTCATCTCCAGCTAACTTATCAGTCAAGGTACACTATTTGTTTAAAATTTTACGTTTGTTCCTCGTACTATATTATGTTTAAATAAGGACAATCTGATTATCTTTTGATCGTCATGTATGTCAAATTCCACCCAAAATATATTTAATGGTTTTGAATGGTTTCACTAATTTTCTACTTTACAGATGAAGAAACATCATGAAATCAGTGAAAAGCGAAAAAAAACTCCATCTGGCCAAGGTCTGTCATCTCAAAGTAGTTAAACATTTCGTTCTTGATAACTTTATGATGTCTTCTTCATTACTCCCTATTATGGTCATGTCAGCTATATACAGGGAGATGTTTATAAAATCCTCATCATGTCTTTGTAATATATACTACCGCTACATATGGACTTCTTTTAAATCTTTATTGTAGAATATGACCATCAATCTTAATAATATCTTAATATGCTCCAGTATGCATTTTTTCTTCCTTTTAACTTCAAATCCTTTATGTTTTCCTACGAATACTTCTTCCTCAGATTCTCCTTTTCGAAATAGTTGACTTCACATCCATATTGTGCTGAAATTACAAGTATAAGTTAAATGGTGTCATACTTTAGACATGTGCAAATGTCTCATGATTTTAACAGAATCGTCTTGCAATTAATCGATCTGGCCTTATACTTTTGTAAGGTTCCATCTATATATTGCAGTCTCCATCTTGTAAAGCCACTTGACCAAGATAGTTATTTTTTCTCAGTCATGTTGTTCTCTTCTTGCATCGCATTTCTCCATTTTAATGTTTCTTCAAAAAATTTAGGCTCAACAGTACACAATATGCATCCATCCTGTCTGCATTGTAGTCAAAAACGGAAGTGGTAGCCATTAGTTTTGCCATACTCCTAGTTCTTAGATTTCTCATTTCTGAAGAAATTTCAGCTATGGAATCAAAGGCTACAATAAGATTTCTGTAGCTTTTTAAATACATTACCCAGTCTCTGAGTATTTATTCTGTAGTCCCATACTTTTTTTTCGTTAAAGATACCATTTTTTCATATATTATAATGGTTTGCTTCTCCGTCAAGTAAAGCTTTATAGCCTTTGGTTTGACTTCTAAACCCAATAAGTATGCCTTAATGGGTCTTGTCTTCAAGCTTTGCTTCTACTATAGGTGTTTGAAGAAACAAGTGAGCAATTTAGTGAGAAAACGTATTTAGCTCTGCTAGCATCTTAGGATAATTTTTTTTTTTTTTTTTTTACCATAACTATATATTTATATAAATCTTAAAATCTCTTACATGCTATGAGATAGTCCTACAGTTTTTTTTTTAAAAACATAAGATAGTAAAATAGCTTGTGTTACACCACGAGTAACAGTTTAAAACCAAATCTTCCGTTTCGATTTTCTTTGATTATCCTCTTAAGGCAGACTACTAGTCACGCCCGCCTTGGTTTCCGTGCCCACGATTACCTCGTCTTCGGGCTTTAGAGGATGCTTGCATCTCCATTGCCTTGATGGACGGTTTAACCGGTCTTTCTCTTAATAGGCTTTGACCGGATGGAGTCATTAAGTCCAACATTCCAGTTAAACTGTCTGATTCATCAAAATCATTGGTATCCTCATCCGATACCGAAAAACCTAATAGTGTAAACCTGTTTTTACCAAGAACATTCTCAACCGTAGTATCCATAGGTAGTTTCGCACAATCACTAAGAGCCTCACTGTCCTTTGTGACTGCTAAACCTCTTACGATGTCTAATGTGCTAATAGCCTCAACTACAACATTATCTTTAACCATTGTATTAATTAATCAGCTGAATAAGCTGACAGATATAAAATACATTCCCAAGCAATGGTCCAGATCTTAACTTCACCCTCTTACTTCCATTTTCTTCTTCATCTTCAATATGCTCCAGAACGTTTAAGTCACCTGCATACGAGCAATTATTTATTTAACTCAACATTAAACAAGAAAACGAAATAAAGAACTATTTTTTTTTAGAATCAAAACTTCGTTAAAAGGGAAGATCCAACGGTTGGAAATTAAATCGCTTCTTTGGTTTACTCACTGGTTTGTCTTATTAAAATCCATGGTATGTCCTTGTAACCGAAATTTCTCAATTTTCAAATCCACTCGAAACTAATAACTAGAAAAATCGGTTTTGAGTTTTAAACCAAATAGAGATATAGATAATGATGATGTTGAATGAGTCCAATATGACCAGTGGCAATTATCTCTTGCTTATAATTGTATGGTATGAAAGCATCTATAGTGGACCCAAGTCACTTGAAATATCTTCTTCTCCAAATTACACGTTTATCGCAACTTGATGTGATGTTTAAAGTCATGGGTCAATCTTCATTGATTTTAGACTTTTCGTAGCTACTTACAAATCTTCTAAATCAGTTTCTAAAACTACAGAGAAAGAAAAAAATGAGAGAAACCGAGAGAAGCGGTGTGTGTGCAAAACACATAGCTTTGTTGTTCATAATGATGCTGATGAAAGGATGTGAAGGCTGTGTGGAAACTGAACGGATGGGACTGTTGCAACTCAAGTCATATCTCCAGAATCTCATCACAGAAGAAAGCATTCTGGAATCATGGAGTCATAATGGTAGTAAGAGTGACTGCTGCCACTGGGAGGGAGTACACTGCAGTGTTAATATTGGTGGCCACATCGTCAATCTCACACTGGGTGCAGTCATGTCCAACATATACATATATGAGTGTTCGGATGTGCCTAAGCGATTAAATCTCTCTTTGTTCCATAGCTTCCCTCAACTCAAAACCCTTGACTTGTCAGGGAATTGGTTAACCGACTTGTTTGATCCCATTCATGGTACGTTTGTATCTCTTTTTGGAAGGAAGCCAACATTGTATTTTTCTGGTTATCTCCAAGTTTTCTTAAATAGTTTGTTACGGTTTTAGGATATAAGAGCTTTCAGAACCTGGAGAAGCTGAGGACCTTGAAAGTCAATGGAAATTGTTTCAACAACAGTGTTCTACCTTTTCTAAGTGCAGCAAGGTCGCTCAGGACTCTAGATCTTAGTGATAATCAACTGGAAGGTGTCTTTTCTCTGAATGGTAATGTTAAATAATATTTTCATGTCTTGATTTAGGACCTGGTTTAGTAACTTAGAATCAAAGAACAAAACTGGAAAGCTAGAGTGTTTCTAGAGCCCCCAAACCTACCAAAAATACTTCTTTTCCCATGTTATCTGAATCTCATATTTTTACTCTACAGACACAAGTGACGGAATTAGAAAATTTATTTATGGGGTCACTGTAAGAAAATTATTTTAAGGGGTCAATATAACAATAAAATTAATTTTATTTTAGATTTTTTAGCAAAAATACACCAAATTTTTTTTTATGAGTGTCATATGACACCCCTCCTCTTTACCTCCCTCCGCCACAGACACAATAAACATGTGTGATTCTTTTTACTTAGTAAGAATGATGAAAATGTTGGTGAGATACTCAAAGATATGCAGAAGTTGCAAGAAGTGGATCTAAGATTGTGTTGAGAGAAATACTCGTTTAACTATCTTTTATTACTATTGATTTTTCTCATAGGATTTCTAGATGAGCGTAGGTCGATTATTGAAATTGTAATAGAAGCAGATTGTGATAATGATTCTAGGTATTGTTTCATTATTCTAGATGCTTAATGAAACATGCAAGACTTTTATTTATTTATTTATCTATCTTTCCAATTGCAGGTGTAGTGTTTCCTTCATCTTTACAAGTATTGAATCTTGAAGCTAATAAATTGTCTTTGACCCACGACGGTGAACTATTGCAAAACATTTATATCTCATTTACCTGACATGCATTCATTATCTTTCTCATTGCATTTTCTAAACATAAGAGTCATAGTTAGGTCATCTTACCAACCGAATTTGATTTTTTTTCAGGCTACTCAGAGATTTGCAGACTAAGGTACCTCAGAGAGCTGGATTTAAGTTCCAATGATTTCACAGATCTTCCTTATTGTCTAGGTAACTTAAGCCGTCTTCGAACTCTTGATCTTTCGAACAACCAACTGAACGGAGATTTGTCTTCCTTTGTGGCTGATCTACCATCAGCGCTTGAGTATTTGTCACTTCTTCATAATAACTTCAACGGTTCGTTCTTTTTCAAATCCTTGGTCAACAAAACAAGGCTCACAGTATTCAGATTGTCATCAAAAGTTGGTATGATCAAAGCTGAGACTGAGAGCTCGTGGTTTCCATTGTTTCAGTTGAAGATACTAAAGTTACAGAACTTCAGTTTTGGCAACACTATTCCTGGCTTCCTTTTTCATCAGCATGATTTGTGGTTTATTGATATCTCACATAATAACTTGAAGGGAGCATTTCCGACTTGGCTTGTGCAAAATAACACAAGGCTGCAAACTATTTTACTGAATAGCAATTCGTTGACGAAGCTTCAGCTACCTAGGCTTGTCCATGGCTTACAAGTTTTGGATATCTCGAGTAATAGAATATACGATTCAATTCAAGAAGAGATAGGGCTCGTCTTTCCAAAGATGAGGTATATGAATTTTTCTTCAAATCATCTTCATGGAACCATTCCATCTTCTATGGGCGAGATGAAAAGTCTAGTAGTTTTAGACATGTCTTCTAATGATCTATATGGACAGCTACCTAAAAACGTTTTAACTGGCTGCTACTCGCTGGAGGCTCTAAAGCTCTCCAACAACCTATTCCATGGAAAAATATTTCCAGAGCATGTAAACCTTACTGGTTTAGTTTGGCTTTTTCTTGATGGCAACAGTTTTAATGGGAGTCTTGAAAAGGGTTTGTTGAAGTTAAAGAAGCTTTTGCTTTTACACATATCAAATAATAAGTTTTCGGGAATCCTTCCGCTTTGGATGGGTAGAATGCCAAGGCTTTTCTACCTAGATATGAGTGGAAATCAGCTGAGAGGTCCTTTCCCTGTTCAGCTACAAAATCTTGACATTATGGACATCTCACATAATAGCTTCTCTGGTACCATACCAAGGAATATTAATTTTTCAGTTCTTAGAGAACTAAGAATACAGAACAATGAGTTTATGGGCTCAATTCCGGACACTTTATTCAAGTCTCCGAATTTAGAGGTGCTGGATTTTCGGAACAACAATCTTTCTGGAAAGATTCCGGACACTATTGGCAAGGCATCTAATTTGAATGCTCTTCTTCTACGGAATAACAGTTTACAAAGTCATAACCTCGAGAAAATATGTCAGCTGAGTCAAGTTAGTCTCCTGGACTTATCTCACAATAAATTCAAAGGTGTTATACAATCATGTTTGGGTAACATGTCTTTTGGAGGAGAAAGTAATGACGGTGTGGTATTCAGTGCACCTATTTACTTGCTAGACGTTCCTTATTTTTCATTCTTCCAAAATTGGAGTTATACATCAGCTCTTCTTCGCCTTGATGACGACGATCTCAAAATTCATTTTCTATGGTTTCAAACAGCCATAGTGGACATCTTAACAAAAACCAGATATGAAGCATATCAAGGTGAACATCAGATCCCTGAATTTGTCAAGCAACCACCTCACAGGCTCTATACCAAATAGCTTTTCAAAGCTCAAAGACTTGGAGAGTTTGGATCTGTCCAACAATAAGCTAGTTGGAAATATCCCTCCTGTGCTATCTGACCTCGACAGTTTAGGATATTTCAATGTCTCATGCAACAATTTATCTGGTGAAATTCCTTCCAAAGGCCATCTTTCAACCTTTGGGAGAATGAGTTACATAGGAAATGCTCATCTTTGTGGTCCTCCTACCAATAAAAGTTGCCACCCCACGAGAGTCCCCGAGCCAAGTGCATCGAAGCAGGCCAAAGAAGAAGAAGAAGAGGATGATGATGATGTGATAGACATGGTTTGGTTTTATTGGACTTGTGGTGCAGTCTACATCTCCACAACTTTGGCCTTGTTTGTGTTCCTATGCATAGACTCACACTGGTCTCGAAAATGGAATTATGGCGTGGATTTGTTCATATATCATCTTCAACGCTTTAAGGGTCATTTCATCTCCAGCTAACTTGTCAGTCAAGGTACACTATTTGTTTAAAAGTTTACATTTGTTGTTCGTATTGCATTATGTTTTAATAAGGACAATCTTAATATATGTTATTGGTCATATATGTCAAAACTCACTAACTTCTACTTTGCAGAGGTATAAAAACATTACAGATGAAGAAGCATTATGAAATCAGTGAAAAGCGGGGGAAAAAAAACTTCATCTGGCCAAAGGTATCTCAAAATAGTTCATCATTTGGTTCTTGAACTTTCGGATGTCTGCTATATACAGAGAGATGTTTATAAAATCATCACCATATCTTCATATATATATTGCCGCTTCATATGGACATGTTGTAGAATATGACGATCATTAAGCTTGCTATATCATGTCTTTGGTGTTTGTTTAGATCATACAAATTGTGTCCTTCCTTCCCATTAAATTCAAATCCTCTATTGTGCTGCAATTACAAGTATAATACTGCAAATGTCTATGTATAATCTTCACCAAATTTATGACAGAAACCTCTTGCAATTAATCTGACCTTATACTTTTGTTAGGTTCCATCTTATATTGCAGTCTCCATCTTGTAAATCCACTTGAGCAAGATAGCTGTTTTTTTTTCTTCAGATTTTTTTTACCAACTCTCAAATGTTGTGCTTCTCTCAATCATATTGATCTCTTCTTGCATGGCGTTTCTCCATTTTCGATGCTTGAATGTTTCTACAAAACAGTTAGGTTTCAACCATACATATAAAATATGCATCCTTCATGTCTGCATTGTAAGTCAAATATGAAGTGATAACCATTAGACTTATGCACATAATCCTCGTTCTTAGAGTTCTCATTTTCTTAAGAACTTCCATGTTCCTTCTTCACCATTGGTTGCTAAGGATCCAAAGATTATTTCTGTTTTAGTTTGTCTTCTATTGGTTAAGCACCACTAACCTATGTGGTAGTTTCTTGAATATCTCTGCCATTCTTTACTAGTTTACTCTATATTTCTTGTCCCAAACTTTTCTTTCATCAAAGATAACATCTCTTGCTTTTATAAATGTTTGCTTCTCCATCAAATCAACCTTATAGCCTTTTCTTTGACATAAGTATGCCTTTTCTTCAAGCTTTATTTTTCTTTCATTTGAAATGTGGACATAACACAGACACCAAAAAACAGAGGAAATACAGAGGAGAGTGTGTGCAAGTGAGCATCTCTCTTAAACTTAAACCAAATTATGACTGATTAAGCGACAGATATAAACTTAGTCTTAGATAAGAAAGGCAATGGTGAACAACACAGTCCCAAGCAACGGTCCAGATCTTAACTTCATCTTCTCACTTCCATTATCTTCTTCTTCTTCAATACGCTCCAGAACGTTGAAGTCACCTGCATAGAAATGGTTTAACCCAACATTAAACAAGAAAACGAAATAACTAGTCTAACATTGTCTTATGACTCAAGCTTTCTTCAAGCTTAAGTCAACATAAACCAGATCAAGAACCGGTCTTTTTAGATTCAAAACCTCGTTCAGGTCCATAGCTGCAGCCAGACTTGAGGGTTTCACGGATGTCGTTAATGGTGGCTCTATTAAAGAATCTGAAGTGGTTAAAAATTTCGTTAATGCAATTCAAAGCTAAATGTGTCTCGGAGAAGCATGGTCCTTCGCAGAACTCATCTGTCTTTGCACCCGGAATGTTCAATTCTCCGTTTAACGTTAGCCTCCACGTTTCCTCACACTCTTTGTAAATCTGCATTTTTATTTTATTGTGTGTCAATCAATCAAAACTAAGAACTAAGAAGTATTCAAATCCATAGATAAACCAAACTGATTTGATGCAAAACCGAGAGCTTGAAGAAACCTAGTTCGAAAAATAGAAATATGCTAATATGGTTTAAATAGTTTAAATTTTTTAGATATCCAAAATTGTCAAATCAAATGTGATCCGAAAATGAAAATATAAAAAAAAAAAAAAAAAAAAAACTAAAACCAAAATTAAATTCTTTCAGAAATTAAAGAGATTTTGAAAGACGAATTAAAAGTGATTTCAACCCATTTATCATAGATTATATTTTTATAAAACTGAATAATCCCAAAAAAAGAAACCGGATTTTGCAGCCTAAATCAGGTTCGCTGTTTCTTGCGAGCCAAGAAAATGATTTAGATAAGTTAATTACGTGTTTCTCATTTAAGCATTCCAAAGCTTTCGCAAATATCTCCGGTGAATCTTCCCCACCTATGCCGCCGCCGCCTAATCCTCCTCCTCCGAAGCCTCCGTTACCACCACCGCCGCCTAATCCTCCTCCTCCTCCTCCGAAGCCTCCGTTACCACCGCCACCGCCTAATCCTCCTCCTCCAAAGCCTCCATTACCACCACCACCGCCTAATCCTCCTCCTCCAAAGCCTCCATTACCACCGCCACCGCCTATTCCTCCTGCTCCTCCTCCACCAGTGCCACCACCACCCAGTCCTCCTCCGCCAGTGCCACCACCACCCAATCCTCCACCGCCAAAACCTGTTCCTCCACCTCCCACACCTGTCCCACCACCACCAAATCCTGGCCCGCCACCTCCACCTCCACCTCCACTTGCACCTCCTGCCTCTGGATCATCATCATCTTCTTCACTGTAAGTGTTCCCTGTGAAAATACAAATTCTTAAATAAATTAGGGGAAGTAAATAAAGCTTACGTTTGGCACAAGTAATATATTTGTGGAATGAACAACAAACCTGGAAAAGAAACTAATATGAAGAGGAAAAAGACAAGGATGACTGATACTCGGAGGTCTCTGACAAGTGAAAACGCCATTGTTAGAGTTCATAAGAATTAGTAAATCATCTTATATAATTTTATTTAGGTGTTTATGAAAATTCTCAAAAACTTGTAGTGCAAGCAAGTAAGTAGAGTTTAGTTTCTTGTAGAGGGTAAAAGTAAAATATACAGAGGAGAATTTCTTTAGTTGTTGAGTATAGTCACCAACCCTTCTCTTTTTATTTCTCGAATTTACTTCACCTATTGTAAACCATTTATTGACTGCCATGAAATTAAACCGTATTTAGAAAGAAAAGAAAAATCAAACCTAAAAAGTGAACTCAAGACTCAACACGAAATTAAGTTGTTTTAATTTGTCTTATAGCCAAGGAAGAATCTCGAAAGTTTTTACAAGACCAACTTATAAAAATATTCAACCTAAAAAAGATCTGAGGAGATACGAATAAATGTAGTTTTTAAATAAATTCTCATCCACCACACCAACATTTTCACACCATTCCATTTTCACAACATTTTCAATCATCCCCAAAGGTCCAACCAAAATCACCTCTTCCTATAACACCTGTCGAAATTACAAGAAAGAAGTTGTTTTGTTTTATAGCAAAAAAAAAATGAACTTCTTTAGTTCTCGAGTTTGAAATTCCTATAAAATTTTTTCTAATTATACTATTTTTTTTTTAATTACGCTCTACCTGCCAAAGATCCAGTATATATGAAATTTATAATTTATTTTCATTTTTCTTTAGTTTAAACATTTTACAAGGGCTCCTTCGTATGTTGGGAGCCACAAGTTACAATAACTTTGGTAGAAAAAACAAATTAAAGAAAAAAAACACACAAAGCCAAGAAGCGACCCTTTGGTGCTTCTTTTACAGATTCAAACTTTTCTTGAGTAATTTTTCACAAGAAAGTAAACCTATCTTTTCTCTATATATATAAATATAATATAATATAAATAAGAAGAAACACTCCATTTTGTTAAAATGGGTTCCTTATTTCCTGCTTCTTTTTTTTCTTTATATATGCCTCCGTTAAAGTTGCGGTTGGACTAAAATAGTATGTTTAAGGTCACCAATATGCAATATATGTTCGCCCATTGGGATTCTTCTCTTTCCATACTCATCCACTACACCAAGATGCTTACAAGCATCAACATGGACTTGAACGGTCCGTTTTGCTCCTGCCGTGACATGAACCTTCTCAAACGCTATCAACTGTTTGTTCACACCCAATCCTTTTATCCCGTTTCTAGGCGGCTCCGCGAAGACAAACACCGTGTGAGTTCCGTCGAATTCACCGGTGTTTGATACTTCGACGTGGAGTGGCATTTTTGGAAATGAATCGCAGTTGGCGTGAGACACTTTGATGGAGTGTGATGAGGAGTTGAGAATGGCATTGGCAGAGTTGAGGTTGTGAAGTGAAACTGATAGTTGGGCTAATGGGCTTTGGGCCAAACTGTGAGTGAAGGTTGTGTAACTTAAACCGAACCCAAATGGAAATACTACTGGACCTTTGTAGAATCTGTAGGTCCTTCCTGGGTAATTTCCATATGCTCTCATGGCCATTACCGTCATTGGCACTTTTGCCACGTAATCTTGTGGATACCATGTCATTGGTAATTTTCCACCTATCATAAGATAAATTGTATTTAGTGTTAGTCAATGAATTATATCGTAGGATAATAATATATACAAACATAAATTTAACATTGCATTTCATCAATTATAATTTTTTGTTGGAATTTAATCATAACAAAAAAATGTTCTTAAAGGGTTTTATATAAGTTTAATTTTTTTTAAAAATTCCATTCTACGTAGTATTTTTTTTATTTTAGAGATTCTGAATGTTACTAATCAAAGCCAAATAATTTTTTGTTACTTCGATTTATAAGAAAATAATTCATTATTAACATATGTAATTGGATCAGCAACGTACCAGGATTAACAGCACCAAAGATAATATTGCCGATGGCAGCTCCACCCGCTTGACCCGGATACCCGGCCCAAATGATTGCAGAAACACGTGGATCGTTTTTAGCGAAGGTTACATCGATGGGCCCACCACTCATAAGGACCAAAATGACTGGGCCTCTGGAGGCTTGAGCCACACGGGTCACAAGTTCTTGTTGATATCCCGGTAAGAGCAGCCCGGTTCGATCTCGTGTCTCCGCCTCTATCGACTGGTCCAATCCCATCACTAGAATCGTCGCGTCGGCTTCACGCGCCGCCGCCTCCGCCGCACCAAATCCTTGGTTCCCTCGGCAAGAAACGCCAGCACAACCAGCTTGGTGCAGTGTCCTCGCGTATCTTGAGATACCTTGCAACGGTGTCGTATAGGAGCATGCTTTGCCTGTTAAAAATAATAATAATTGTGACGTTATACAAAAATATTTGTATCATCTATTATAAAAAAACAGAGATATTGTTTTCCCGAAAAAGAAAAACAAATCGAGTTATTATATTTTTTTAATAGAATATCCTAATTACCTGCATAGTTTCCGATCATAGTCTCAGTAACGTCGGAGTTAGGTCCAATCACGGCGACGGTGCGGTGGCGCCTAGGGGAGAGTGGAAGAGACCGGCCAGCGTTTTTGAGAAGAACAATTCCTTGATGGGCTGCTTCAAGTGCTAAATGTTTATGGGCCGGAGTACAAACATCTCTAGGCCCAAGATTAGCATATGGCCCAAGATTGCCATCAAACATTCCGAGTCTCATCTGGACCGTTAAAATATTAGCGAATGCTAAATTAACGTCGTTCTCCGTCAACAACCCTTTCTTCACCGCACCTTCCGTGTAGATCGCCAAAAACGGCCCGCAGTCCAAATCCAAACCTACAAAACGACACGATGTTCTTAGCATTAAAAGTGATCCAACGATCCATATGGAATGAATTTTTTACATCAACGGTGAAAAACAACTCACCGGCTTTAATGGAGGCGGCGGCGGCTTCTTCCGGAGTGGTAGTGTAGTGTTGTTGGTTGAAGAAAACATCAACAGAGTCACAATCTGATACAATATACCTGTATGTATACATTGATAGTATTGATCTTTTGAGTCAAAATCGATCTGAACCGTTGATTATGTTGACTTTTTGAGACTTACCCGTTGAGACGCCATTGACCACGAATCGTGTTCTTTAAGAGATTTTCATCAGCACAAGTGGGCTTTCCATTAACTTGGTTGTATGAACACATTACACTTGCAACATTTCCCTCGTAAACACATGATCTGAATGGCACATTGTATGTGTCTTCTAAATCTTGTTTGGTTACCTAAATCCATCATATATTTAATAAATCATTAACTCAATAATTAAAGAAAAACAATTGAATGTGCTTGAAAATGCCAATCTTAAAATTGTACTCCCTATGTTTCACAAAAATTGATTTTCTAGAGTTTTTTTTATATATATAAAAGATTGATTTTAAAACTTTTATATACATTTTTATCATTTAATTGAGAATTAGTAAATTATAAATTTCAAGAAAGATTAATTGAGAATTTTTAAATTGTTGAATTTCTATTGGTTTATAAATATTGGAAAGTGGTTAATATATGTATTTATTACTACATATTTATTGTTTCTTAACTGTGTAAAATATTCAGAAAATTAGTCTTTTTGATATAGGGGGAGTATCAGTTTAGTTGGATAATTATTTGAAATTGTGTCAATAAGATCACTAGTTCAACTTTGAACCAAAAAAAAAAAAAAAAATTACTAGTTCGAGTTATACAAGTCAAGGTTTGTTTTTATTTTATTTTTGAATCTTTATTAAATGGTCCCCAAGTTATTAGGACCGAACATGCACATATTAGCTATCTATATAATTAATAAAAGCATATTTCATATCTCAAACTATACATCATTTATGAGTTTTCGTTTTGGATTGTTATGTTTTGAATTATCAAGTAAGAGAAACGAATCTTTTTCATTTTTCTTATAATTTAATTTAACGTGTATATATATATATATATATATATATATATGTGGAAGAAGAAGATAAAATGCAAGGAGGTTGGTCCAAGTTGGTCCACATGGCCAATAACGATAAGATTCTCCACCAATATTACATAAAGACTATGCAAATGACACATCACCAAGTCATGCTGCTATTGGTTAAGCTGTCATATATTAGGCAAATGTTTTGTGTGTGTCTGAATGCCACACGCATAAAACAAATACACACATATTTTAACCACTTCATAAATAAATTTAATTTCATTCGGATGAAAAGTCTTTACAAGATTACGAAGTGACGCATACCATACGGAACTATAAATAACCAACGACTATCGACTGAGATATATCTAGATATAAGCTGTTTTCTGAGTTTAACTAATCTTGTCATGAAACAAGATAAAAGCCGATTGGCCTTTGCAAGAAAACGTATCTAGTCACATCCAATAACTTACGTGGAGCTATTAATAATAGAAAACAATATAAAGTAAAGCTTTCTAATTCAAGAAAGTATATTTATATGTTACACCTAAATTTGAACTTTTCTAGACAAACAACAGAACTTAAATTGCAAGAAACATAAAGACTCACGGGTTCTCTTTATTTTCACACGAAATTATAAATTTAAAATATCTAATATCTAAATTTTAAGAAGTTTAGCATTAATTATATGTAACTAATTATATATGTATATTATGCTCATTAACGATTTTAATTGTGAAAACATATCACTGAAACGAAACATGCAGTCAAAATTTAAACACACACATATACATAATTAGATATTAATTAGTGTGTATAAGATTTACCTTGGCATTAAAATGGAAACGGTCGACGCCATTCCAGTTATCAAGATCGTAAGCAGTGTAATGTTTGCAACATGCGGCGACTTTGAGGCGGTTACCGGCGGCGCCTTGAAGTCCCCGGACGTAGCTGGCGGCGTATTTTCCGGCGACGACAGGGTCTTCACCGGGAGTTTCTTGGCCTCGGCCCCACCGTGGGTCCCTCAGTATATTCACATTTGGACTCCAATATGTCAGACCGGCCACGCCTCCATTGTACATAGCTCTTGCCTCATCAGACACCACCTTTTATTTATTTGAAATCATGTAAATTAATCTAAGGTATTCTTGTTGATCAAAAAAAAAAAAAAAAAAAAAAGTATTCTCAAGACACCTTTTGTTTTTTTGTTGAAAGAAATAAATATTACCCATATAATACACCATATGATAAAAAAAAAGTATTTATTTTTTATTCACTTGTTTTATAGCTAGCTTGCCCATCATCGTATTAATTAACAAATATATCGCAGTTTAGAGTATAACATATACTAGTCCTTTTAGCAAAAACAAAAAACATATATATATATATACTACCTACGCAACATATCAAAACTTTTCCAAAAATCATAGTTCGGTTATATATATGTATATGTATATTGTTTTTGGATTTTTACTAACCTACCTTTCTGACTTATTCGACAGACTTATGTCGTAGTCAGATAAAATTCATGTGAATTATAAATTTCAACATAATATATGATTTTATACATATAAACATAGACCGTTCCACTAAAAAAAAACTAGTGTATGACCGCTACGATGTCGATGTCGATGTCGTTTTTTCACGTAAGAAGTCATAAAACTTAGTAATATCACATTTAAAAAAATGTATTTTGTATAAGTTTTTTAAGCATTATATTTATGCTCACCCGTCCGATCTCTTCCCAGAGAGATTGGTTGAAAGAAGCTGCGGTGGTGATGACCTGAGGGAAGCTGGTGGCACCAGGAAAAGCACCACCGAACTTAGCACCGGGACCAACGTCGGAAACGCCGTGGAGAGCCTCCGACCACCATTCATAACCTCCAATTCCGAGACGTGGCACGGCGGCAGCATTATTGACAAGGTTGCGAATCTTCTCCTGCAACGTGAGCCGTCCGATCAAGTCTTGAACCCTCACATGGATGGGCAAATTGACGTTACAGAACCGGAGCGTCCGAGTCAAACCGTTTGCAGGGTCACATGCAAACAATGGCCGAAGTGACTCTGACGAGTGAACCAAACATAAGAGGAATACAAGTATAACTACGACTTTGTTGCCGATAAGTAATGCTTTACTATTACAAGACATCTTTATATCTGTGTGTTTGTGTTTGTGTATGTGTGTGTTTGTAAACTATATGTAATGTATTTATGTGTGTGTGTGTGTGTATGTTTTTTAGTTTTCTTGGGAGAGAAAGTGAATGGGGAATATTTATAGAGACGTTTTCGGCGAAGTTGATGACTATGGATAAGAGACTCTTGTTGTGAACATAAAATCAGATAAAGATAAAACAATAAAGTTGGAACGGTTAAGAAAAAGAGCCATCTCAATTAATTATATATATTGTTAAAAACATTCAAAAATATTTAATATATAGTTTGTTTTTGCTTTTTTAAAAGCTTCAGTTTGTTTTTCCTTTCTTCAACGATATTTCTACGTTTGCTCAGTAATCATATTTGTCAATATTTACACTAAAGCAACACCATGATGATAAGAAGATATAAAAAATGCTTTTTCTGAATTTCAAAACGACTCATTATAATTTCTTCGTAACTTAAAAATATAGAGTTCACTTAAAAAACTTGTGCAATACTTTAACTAAAAATTTAAAAATTGGTAGTCAGACTCTGTTCAGCAGTTTAATACAGAGTAAAAGTCAAAGCTAGATGCAAGTAATCAGTAATAATTTTTGTCTATTAAAAAAATATAACAAATTATAAATGAAGTGTGACTATATACCATGAAGGTTTTAATTTGTTTACTCAATTATATTATGCTATAATAATAGCATAGATAGATTTATCAAATTCAATAAATCATAAATAAATCAACAAATGCTCAATTATAACGTTAAAACCTGTTAAATTCAACGTTAGACTCATTTGGTATTAATTATTGTTGTTTGTTGAAACCACCAACCGTAGCCTCCAGTCATGTCCATGCTTGGACCAGTCTGCTACCACCGCCAGACTACCTGCTACTGCTACTGCCACTACATCCGCATGATCGGTTGAAATATAATAATCAGAACTCATTTAAGTTTTTTAACTATCGATTTATTTTCACAAATTGAGTTTAGAAACTTGTTACAGAGAAATCAACTTAGCTACATATTTTATATATCTACCAGACTACCAAACGCATTTACTACTAATATTTATAGTTTAATGTACATCGTAAATCTGTAAAATGGGTAAATTATTTACATCACACATCATCTAATTTTATTGATTCGCATTTTGCTGGAAAAATTGAGAAATTTTTAAAATTGGTTTGGTTTAATTGAATTAAACTACATTGAAAATTGATTAAATTAGTTAAATGGTTAAAATAAATGATTAAATAAGTAATCCATCAATTTATCACAAACCAACTCATTCAATCAATTAACCATTTGTCTACTAATTCATTCGACCTATTAGAATTGGTGGATTAAATTAGATTGGATCAATCCATTTTGACACTCCTAAACACATGTATAATTAAATAATATTATTGATCTTTGATTTTATTAGGGCTAGTGGAAAATTGTGTGGCAAGGTTATTTGTTGCTTATGATTTTTGTTAGTAATATTCACATTTTCATCAAAGAAATTTGTTTATGTTTTAGCGATATAACCATTAGTTTTATCCCCAGATAAATTATTATTCTATATATTAACATATTTAAACATTTTTCCAGATAAATTACTATTCTATATGTAACCATATTAATCATTTCTATAAAATAAAATATATATAGACACACACACATAATATTATTAATCAGATTATGCATACAAAATACAATAAAAATTCGCTAAATAGACACATTTAGGTTTATATATATATATATATATATATATATATATAAATAAATAAAAATTAGAGAAGTTTGTCACGGGTCTGGAGTTTCCACCAAATAGGCATTCAGCATCTAGTCATGTTTTTTTTTTTGGGGGGTTTAAATAGCATCAAGTCATGTTGCCCACACTTCTTATTTCTTTCCTAATTGTTATTGATTATTGGTTTATTTATTTAAATTTCCAGCAGATCAGCTTATCTTTAGGGATGGGTCAACTATATAGTTGATCAAGAAAAATAGAAAGAGATGGGTCAATTATTAAATATTCGACTTAACGATGCTTGTTCCTGTTTGTTCGATTTTATATTTGTGCTCTAATACAACCAAATACTGTTGTAATCTCCCAAAACCTACCGATTGGAGAAAGGTCAAAAATAAAAATAAATAAAAATGGTATTAAAAAAAATTACTATCTATGCTGTAATTTTTTTAAAAAAGGCATTTGTAATTATTTGTGTTTAACTAATTAAGGACATTTTCGTTTTTGATATGTTGTATACGAAACTTTATATATAAATAAATAAGATTTCAATTCCATCAAACAACTTCTCATTTATTCGTTGAAAACGAATTATCATTAAATTCTTTCATTGACAACAATTTGACCGTTAACCACAAACTGTCAATTCATATTACTAGTTTAGCAAACTTATGATTTTTTTTTTACAACCAAAATCATGATTTATACGGTCATTGTAATCATTTTGTAACAAATTAATGTTCTTATTGCACCAAATATCTCTATAAAAATGCAAGTATCAAATACCAAATCAGATTTGTAACCAGCACTGGCTCTAAGAATTTAGAGGTCCTAATTAAAGAAAACAAAAGATGAATATATACTTGATTTTCTTTTATTATACAGCATATATAAACAGAATATATAGATATATATATCAATATTAATCTATATATATAACAATAATAAATTTTAAACGGAGCTCTAAAAATTGTTCTTAAGTAAATGTTTCACCTTATTATGCTAAGCATCTCTTGTTTGTAACATAAGCGGTAAAAATATGTTAATGATGGATATCGGTAAGAGATGGCATAATATAGTTATGTGTAATTGTAGTCATTCCTATTTGATTCAATCATCTATTGGCCCATGTGAGTCATGGGGATTACACCGCTTTTAAAAATTCGGAGAATGTATGATAATTGCATGATTACGATTAAACTTTAATTGATCAAGATTTTGAAGTACCCTATATATTATTATATTAATGGACTATATATGTCTGAGCTGTGTCATGTGTAATGATGATGTGATTCTTTATTTAGTTATTAAACAAGAATATCTTCCAAATATCGTCCTTAAAATATATATGTGAAACAAGAATATCCTCCAAATAAATTTGTAAAATAAGTGTGTAATTGTGGAAGTGTATTGGACTAAATATTTGGAGAGATCATTTGAGTTTTAATGATTTTTTAGATGATTTTGTTAAATTTAGATGAATTAAGAATTTTTTTATTAATTTTTTTAAAATTTAACCTAAAACTATGAGATTTTGGTTTTTCTATACGAATTTTCCTCAAATTTTACCTGAAATTTTTAAATTAAATTCTAATAATGTTTTCAATAACAGTGGATTTAACTGTACATTTTAAAATCATTAATCCAATAACACTAGATTTTAAAAAATATTTTAAAATTTATGTTTCAATAACACTGATTTTATCATTTTAACTCAAATCTCTCAAAATACTTAATCCAATACCCCCTAAATAGGTCACCATTTATTCGGCAAATTTATTCCGCAAAGTTTACAATTTACAAAAATTATGGTGGAAATTTTCGCAAACAATAACAAGTTTTCATAAATAACTAAAATTGTGCTTCTAGTTAATAAAAAGTAATAAAAAATTTCTAATAATGTTTTCCCTAACAAATTTTCTTAAAAGTATTATGAGCACATAAAATATCCTATTATCGTTTCAAAAATATATATTATTTTAATAATAAACTTGTTTATCACTTATCAGTACCATTTTAGTAATCTTCATAAAGTATTAACAAAGCATGCCATATGATATAGACACAAGGGTCGAAATCGAAACTAATAAGCAATGCATATTTATCGACTTATAGACACTGGTATGTAAATGTCGTCAGATCTCATATTCGTAGAATATATTATGCTTCTAAAATATTTGCCCCTAAATTATTCGTTTTTACCTAATCAAGACAAAAGAACAAATTACACAAGCTTGGTAAGGTTATATCAAACAAACGCCAAAATAAAATAAAAATAAAGCTACGAGGAGAAAAGAAATTGACTTGTGAATATATAACGTAAAATAGGAATCTGAAATGGGATTGGTGGAATTATTTGAACTTTACGGTTCCACAAGTGGTCTGAGCAACCAAATTTTTTTCACAGACACGTGATGCCCAACGAAGAACATTCACTCGTGACTCATCACTTTTACTTTTCTCCCAGATGTAGCAGTTAATAATTTGTTGTCTCTATATAGATCATGATTCATGAATGTTGGTTTTTTTTTTCAAAAAGACAAACAAGGTTTTTGTTAACAAGAAAATATGCTCAAATAGGTTTTTGTTAATAGAAATTAACTACTTTAAACTTTAAAGAAATACAATACTTTCAACTCACGTTCTTTTCTAACGACTTATCTTTCAAGTGATTACTTTCACACACATAACGAGTTAGAGGAGAATGAGATAAAAATGGTGAATATTTGACAAGGTTTAAATGATGGATAAAGCTTAGAAATTTGGATATAGAATTTAAATTGTTCTTGAGTTTCGACGAAATATTTAAACGAGTATTATAGTTTAAGACGTTGATATTAAAATTTAGATTAAACGATCTATAATTTTGATATGAAAATAAAGAAGATATATAATTAAATAGTATTTCTATAAGACAAAAACGCTAAACGTCTGAGCAAACCGATACGTGGACCCCTGCTCTGTCGGGTATTCGATAGCTAACACGTAGACCCCTGCTCTGTCGGGTATCTGATAGCTAACACGTGGACCCCTGTTCTGTCGGGAAGCGTTAGGATACCTGGGTTATCAAAAAAAAAAAAAAAAAAAAAAAAAACGCTAGTCTGAGCAAACCGATAGTCTAACACGTGGACCTCTGCTCTGTCGGGTATCCGATAGCTAACACGTGGACTCCTGCCCTGTCGGGGAGCGTTAGGATACCTGGATTAAAAAAAAAAAAAAAAAAAAAAAAAAAAAAAAAAAAAAAAACGCTAAACGTTTGTGAAAGTTCAAGAAAACTTTTTGCCAAACATTTGTAGTTTTATTTGTTCAAGAAAACTTATTACCAAACTTATATAGCAAAATATATTCGGCTACACTTGAAAAAAATGTTTAAAAGAAATAAATGTATAAAAAACAAAATCATCAAACAAAATATAAACTTGTGAAAATTCATCAACTTCTTAAAAACAGAAAACTTGTAAAAGTTTCCAATTTTGTTTTTTTCTGAATATTTCTGTAAAATATGACAAGTTTTTGACTATATAAAAACATTCTCTCTCCGTTTCATATTAGTTGTCGTTCTATTCTATGTTGTTTTGCGTAAATTAAGAAAATAATTGATTTTTCTCTTTTATCTTTACTAATATTTTATTTGATTTAATTTTATTGGTCAAAATATTAAAACAAAATGAGATAAAACCGGAAAATTTACCAAATATCTGCATTGAAAATATAAAACGACAAGTAATATAAAAAAAAAATTTAATGTCTAAAACGACAACTAATATGAAACGGAAAAATATATTTTTGTCACTTATAAGCTATAACTATAAACAATACATTTCTGTCGATAAATGGTGACTTTTGTATCTTTAAAAATGTTTTTTTTTTTTTTTGAAGATAGTTATATTGTATAGATTATCGAAAACGTAATACAAACGGACTATGTTATCCATAATTGCTACTTATTTACACCTTTATAGATTCTAGTGTTCTATCTAAATCTGGTTTGTTTTAAAACACAAAAAAAAATGCCAAGATATGCCGCTCATCCTATGCCGTTACGGTGTTACCCGTTAAGAGCTAGTAAACGTACATTTCTACGAATAAAGTTCTAACATTGGGGTATTTTATTTTTAAAAAACTGTCTATTTCTCCAATTATACTTTTATTATATGTGTGTGTGTGTTTAAGTTGGTTATTGGGTGATGTGAGGGGCCATAATTATATTTACTCTTCTCATTTATATAAATTTTTGGAGAAGAACTTAAAAAAAAAAAAAAAACTTTAAACTAAAAATAAAAGAGAAAATTTTTAACAAAAAAAAAAAAATGGCGTCAAAAAAAAAAATAACAATAAAAGAAAGATTCGATATGTCCGTTCCGTTAACTTCCATCTCCCGAACTGATTATGACATTTCTGTGCCACATCAGCCTCGCAATCCAGGTCAATTCGTGTTAATCCTCCCAAACAAATAATTTCTTACAAAAATAGCAATGACGATGACATTTTTTCTCTTTTTTTTTACTTTTTGATTAAGAATGATGAAGAAGTTTTCGTATTATATTATCTATACATCTTTGGGGTGTTCAATGAACTTATACTTTTAAAATATTGGAAATTTATACTAACAAGTCAAAAAATATGTTGAATAGATCTGGCCAACCAAAGGTTATAATTAGATATGGTCAAATAGTGAATCATGACAAAACTTTTATATTAAGAGAGCATCTAATCATTCTCAAAATCGATAATTCAATTCGTTATCACTTAGTTACAAAATCACTAGTTCGGATCACAATCCGAATTATTGATGCATGTTATTTTGATATGTAACGAGCGAATATAGATCTGGTGGCTATAAAATCATTTGTTATTAATAAACAAACAAATCGCATTAATGATGAACGCCTACAATATCTCTGGACAAACTTATACAAGTTGGAAGAAATTTAAGATGTATATGGGAATCTAAAAATAACAGAAAAAAAAGAAGAAAAAAAAGGATAATTTTAGGATAAAAAGGTTTGTGGTTTGCTTGGGGGCATTGCCAACTAAACAATATCTGTCTCTTATGTAACCCTATTCATATACACATATGCATGCACATATAAATATATATAAATACTCGATATACATATACATATTCATTATATTGTACTATATAATATAAACTTGTCTTTCATTAAATTGCCAACGTAACGTGACTTTGATGCAAGAAGGCGTCTTCTTTTTTCCAACCTTCCAATGATATTAGACAGCTCTATCTCTATCTTAACGATTCATTCCATTTTGTGGATTGTATTACACTCTATCCACACAACTCATCTCTTTCAATCATATTTTATATTTGTATATATGTAGCAACTATTTAGAATTTTATTACAACTTTATCATGTACATGGGCTATAAGTTTATATAGCTAATAGACTCGGTGTAGTCCTTGACATCTATAAACATAAACGTTCCAACGAAAAATAGTGGTTTGAATTAAAAAGTTATGGTTTTTTTTTTCATATTGATTATTCAAATATCCAAGATAGAAAAATTTTAGTTAAAACAAGACAAATTTAGTGACCACAACATATAACCATTATTACAAAAAATAATGGTCTGAATCTTCTACTTAGCCGATTGTTTCCCTAACCAGTCTTATTTATACGACACTGTCATTTTCCCACTTTAATTTATATATTACTAAACTGAAATTATAATTTAATAGTACATTTGTCTTAGAAAAGAATGAAAAAAAAAAAAAAAAAAAAGAGAGATAAGGCGAAGCTGGGCCCAAAATGAGCCTAATTTGATAACAAATCTATATTCGATCCACTCCGTAAGACTTGTAAATCTTATGCCGTCTGGATAACATCGGCTGCAAGGTCATGCTATCACACAAATCCGATCCGAAGTTATATTCTTTTACACGATACGTCTTAAGTTTGAATGTAATGCTCCATATAGTATTTCAAGATTATTATAAGTTATCTAGAACAATTTTATAAATTAATAAGAAAAAGGTAAAGTAGTTAACAAAAAAAAAAAGCAGCTAAAGTAGTTAACAAAAAAAAAAAACACTGTCACTTGTAATAAACATTTGAACAAATCTTAAATTCGAACTTCTTTTTGAAATAACATACCATCAAACATCAAATATCATTAATTTAAGGGCAATTCTCAAAAATAGCACAAAATGAAGTTTTTGTGACATTTTTAACTCATATTTGTATTTAAGACACAATTAGCATTTTTATTAAAGGGTAATCCTAACTTCATATTTTTAAGGTTTAGGATTTAGGGTTTAGGGTTTAGAAAACCCTAAACCCTAAGCCCTAAACCCTAAATTGTACCCCCTACCCCCTAAAAACTATACCCTAAATTCTAATATAGTCAACCCAAACCAAAAAAATTAAATTATCAACTTCATAAAATGCTATTTTTGTACTAAATAAAAATGTGAGCTATTTTTGGAACAAAAACTTGTTTTGGTGCTATTTGAGGGAATTTCTCTTAATTTAATAAGTACTATTGACAGTTAAAAAAATAAACCAAAAGAGATTTTGATATAATTCAGTTTTTGATCTATATAAAATAAAATACCAAATCTATATTATTTTAGTAACACGATTTTTTAGAGATTATAGTTTATTTATGAGAAAGTTTCTAAAATGACGATCTTAAGATACCACTTTTTAAAACTATCACCATTTTTTTCTATTTTCAAAAATACCATTATGGTTATACCTTTTAACTAAAATGTCCTTAATGAAAGATATACATTTTTTTATTTTCTATAGTTTTGATGCAAAATTAAAATTTTTTAATTTTGGCAGAAAATTATGGATTTATACGGGTTTATAAGGTTTATAATACTTTTATAAAATATTTTTCTCACCAAAAACTTGATTCCATAATTTTTTCGCCAAATCTGTAATTTTCCACGAAGATGAGAAATTTTGCAATTTTTCTGAAAAAAACGGATTAGTAATTTTCCTGCAAAAATCTTGATTTTGTATATTTTCTACAAACTACAAATCTATAATTTTCTGTAAAAATAAGAAATCCACAATTTTTTCGCTAAATTGGAATTAATTTTCCCTTATAAAATCATAAATCCACCGTATAAAACCTTTTAAAATCATAAAACCACTTTATCAAACCTTATAAAATCATAAAACCACCATATAAAACCTTATATAAACCATAACACTTTATACAACCGTATAAAACTTGGTTTATTTTTTTAGTTTTATATTTATAAGGTTTTATATTGCTTCTTATGAAGATTGAGAATTTTATAAGATTGTATAAAGTAAATATCCCACCAATTCCGGCCAAAAAATTTGATTCCTTGATTTTTTCAACAAACTGTAATTCCATTAATTTTACCAAAATAAGATATTTCATAAATTTTCTGCCAAAAATGGATCCATAATTTTCCCGCCTAAAACATATCTTTAGTTTTTCCGCCAAAAATGGATTATGTAATTTTTCCAACAAAATAAAAAGTCTTAATTTTCATCAAAATAAGAAATCCGCAATTTTTGCTGCCAACAAAATATATCCGTAACTTTGTCACCAAAACTTAATTCCGTTTTTCACCAAATATGAATCCATAATTTTCTGCAATTTTCCCGCAAAAAACCTTTATAACGTGTCATAATTTTTTTTTCTTTTTAAAAGTCAAAATTATATTAAATCATGTAAATCAAATAACAACAAATGGACAATATCACATGAAGAGAGTGGTATTATTGAAAATGGCATGCTACATGTATATGGTGGTAATTCTGAAAATTGGTATTTCAATATTGGTTTTCTGAAAGCTATTATAATTTGTTTATACGGTTTTAAATGTTTTACGATATTTGAAAGGATGATCGTTATGGATACAAGATCCAACACTAGAAATACTCTTATAGGAAATATGAGATAATTACTATAAAATAGAAATGTTTATTATGCTTGAAATTGCCAAAAGTTTCGTCCTCCCTCTCTGAGGCGGGGGGGGGGGGGGCCTATATTTATACAATGATTAGTAATCAATTCTCCTAATTAATTGTTTGATTCTCCTTTAATGTGTCCATTTTGATTCCCCTCTTTAATGTTGTAACGGTTTAATTATTTGGCTTCTCTTCTTGGGCCCTAAGTGGGCTTTTCTATGCTTTGATCCGTCCCTCTGGTGGATTCTGGGAGCTTTCTGCCTCGGGTCTGGTTCGCGCCCCGGGCGCGTGGTGCTGTCCTGCTTGATCATTCCCTTATCGGATCCTCGGTTCGGGATCCGATACCAACAATCGTTTCTTGGCAATGTAAAACACCGCAATCAACAAATTATCAAAGATCTCAAGTAACAAGATCGTTGAGTTTACGAAGAGGTGAATTGATTACGAGTCTTCAACTCAATAGCTTTGTTCTTTTTATTTTGGCTGGAACGTTCACGAGGAAAAACCTATAAAATATGAGTTTTGAACGTTATCTCTTTAGTTAGTATTGAGTTTCTTTAAATACATAAATTCTTAAGTTAACAAGTCAATTAATCCAAATTTTGTGATCGATTTGTAGGTGGAATTCAAAGCTTTGATGAGTCAAACTGGAGCAGAAGATTTGAGACTATCAAGGATATTTCTCTACGACTTGCATATATGCAAGAAGACATTATACGTATAATAATGATTAAAAGATAGATATAAAATTTACTACTACATTGTATTTTCATATAACGTACGATGTACGATCAGTTACTTGACATGCAAAAAGTTACAACACAAAAACTGTTAGAGATCTCAAGTAAAATGGTTTGAGTCGAAGAAAGAGGTATGTTGATTGCGAGTTTTCAACTTGTCAACTTTGTTCTCGTTTTTGGTTGAACGTTCACGAGGACAAAATAATATTGATATATAACTCATGATAAAATAGAAGCCTCATACGCCATCCCTTTTACTAGTTCTGAGTTGCTTTACATGCATAAATTCTTAAGTTATATTAATCTAATCTTTGTGATCAATATTTAGGTGGAACTCTACTTCGATGAGTAATATTGGTGGAGGAGATTTGAGATTGTCAATTATATATGCAAGGTGGCTCTGAAATCATGATTAAGTTTGAAACCTAGCAATGTGTTCTTGGAGATTTCTATATTAGAAATGCCCTAAGTATTGTAAAAGGATTGAGAACAAACTGCTAGCACGATAAAACTGGTTAGAGCTCAATAATAAATCAAAATTTTATATTTGTTGTGAAATATACCAAGTGGGATGGATATGTATGCATATATTATAATATATTAACTTTGAAAGGAGAAAAATGAAGGCGGGAGGTAAGATGTTTTAAGAAAAAAACTATGATCTAATTTTTTACTTTTTACTTCTTCTTGTTATTGATGATCTTACAATATGACAAGTTACATATATATAGAGGCAGTAAATTGGCAACCTGTATGTCGGTAAAAGTAAAATATTATATCATCCATTATTCTAACACTTCTCCTTGATTATCCATCAGTAATTATGTAATACGTAATGCCTCGTTAAAAACCTAGTCATGGTAAAACTCTATGGGATAAAAACCATGACAAGAGAAAAGAGTACATCAACGTAATCTCCCCCTGAAATGATGGATATAATCTTCTCCTCAATTTTTTTTAAGATGACGCATCCCAATGCTATATACGTGCTTTCTGAATGTGGTAGTGGGAACCGCTTTTGTAAACAGATCAGTTGCATTATCCGTTGAGCGTATATATTGGATATCCACTTCTTGATTCTTCTCGAGTTCTCGAGTGTAGGAGAAAAATCTTGGAGGAATATGTTTCGTTCTGTCGATGTTGATATAGCCTTCTTTGAGTTGGGTAACACATGCATCATTGTCTTCAAACAATTTTATTGGCTCTTTATTAATGACTATACCACTTGACTCTTGTATGTGTTGAGTCATAGATCTGAGCCACACACATTCTCTACATGCTTCGTGGAGTGTAATGGTCTCTGCATGATTTGAAGAAGTAGCGACTAAACTCTGCTTTTGGGAACGCCAAGAGATTGCAGTACTTCCAATTGTAAAACATATCCAGTTTGTGATCGGGCTTTATGTGGATCTGATAAATAGCATGCATCTGCAAAACCAGCTAAAACAAAGTTGGAGTTTCTAGGGTAAAAAAATCTCAATTCAATTGTTCCCTGAAGATAACAAAATATATATTTTATTCCATTCCAGTGTCTGCGCGTAGAAGATGAACTGTACCTTGCAAGTAGATGAAACGACCGCCCTCGTTTTTTTTTTTTTTTTAAATAAACAATTAATTATTATTCCGATAAATAATAATTAACTTCCCAAAACATTTAACAATGCAACTTCTCATGCATTAAAATTATTTAACTCCACAAGCAAAATAATTAATATTTCCATAAATATTAATTACCACCCCAACAAATATTATTCAACTACTCATGAATAATATTACACACTCTAACAATAAAATACCCTTTTAAAACAACCGAAAGGATATTTGATCCAACGATCTTTCCAGAATACGACGACTTGAGTTGAGAGTCGAAGTTGGTCTGTATAGCCACCTTGGCTTTCATAGACAATTTCTGTTGTCTACAACGGTTCTCGATAAACGAGAAACCGGACTCGAGATCGATAAATCATTTATCCAAAAAATACTAAACACAACTCTTTTACAGCGGAAGACTTTTACACACACAAACGAGTTCCCTAGATCATCCCCTCTTCCTCGCCTTGATTCCACGGTCACACAACTCTTTTTCTGCATCAAACAAAAGAGATGCATAAGTATTTCAACAAATACTTAGTGAGGCAATCCTCCCGTCTACAAGCTATACACACAAACGATTAAAATTATTCAACATATTAAACACGAAATTCCGCAATAAATCAACCATCTCAAGAAACACTCGATCTAGATCCCCCATGAGATCATACGGCCTACAATCATGCAAACACATCAAATAACTCAAACCGTTCAGAAGCTTACGGTCCTGCACTCACCTTTAGCCACGCACGGAAATTCCCACAAACTTCCCGGAATGAATAGACTTCAATCTCCAAACGCGTGCCTAACAAATAAACCCAAAACGAAACTTTAAACACAAGAAACGAACACGAAAAACGGCCAGAACGACCAGATCGATCGATCCTGGTCAAGATCGATCGATCCCACCAAACGGGACACACCAGATCGATCGATCCACCACCAGATCGATCGATCCTAGACCGGATCGATCGATCCCAACTTGCGGAAACTTCACCGAACGATCGATCTCGGCCAGGATCGATCGTTCCCGACCAGATCGATCGATCCTGGCACGGATCGATCGATCCAACCCAAGCGCGAAAGCTCTAGATCGACCAACCAAGGCTAGATCGATCGATCCTGACTAGATCGATCGATCCCAAGCCAGAACGACCAACACGAACACACCGACAACTCGCACGGAACAACGCCAAACACCACCAACGACACCGCCGAGGCCCCAACGCGACCCACTCACCAAACATGAGTTTCACAACGGCACCGTTAACAACAAGACGCGGCTAAACCACTGCCCACAAACACGAAGTCACACTTTAGCAACCTCCGCAACCAACACGCACAAGCCACCACGACTTGGTCTCCTAACGACCCACCGAGACGCACACACTCGGTTCCTCACACTGAACCACCCAATAACAACAAGATACAACCAGAGAAAGAGCAGAACCTTACCCTTTCTAAAGGTGAGAACACAAGGATGCGAGAGAGCTCCGAAGCTTCACCGCCACGGCAACCTCCGCTCCCTTTTCCTCGAGTCTCTAACACCACAACTCAGCCACCAAGCCTCACCCTCTCTGGCTCACCACGCCCACACACAGCCACAAGACTCACAAGTCTCACTTGCTCTCCACACCACACACATCACCAGCCCTCTCCTCTCCTTTGCTCTCCACCCACACAAGCTCTCTGTTGCACTCTCACCCTCTTCCTTTTCTCCTCCTCCTACTCCCTCTTTTCTTTAACTCTTTTCTTTTCTCTGAAATAGGTGAAGTGTCGGCAAGGAGAAAGAGGGGAAGGTGCAGCTGACTTGGAGAAGAAAAAGGATCCATAGGCTAGCTTGTAGGGTGGGGTGGAGGACTAGGTGTGGAAAATAGGTGCATAGGTAGGGAGGGTGGAAAGTTGGTGCTGAAAAACAGCTTAATTCTATTTAAGCTTTGGTCCCTGAACTTTCCAAAAGTTCACGAACGGACCCCAAACTTCTCAAACGATCCCGCACACCCCCACGGGAAAAATGCGGCGCCACTACCAAATATTCCAAAAATTCCCGGAAATATTTTCCAGAGATTCTTCCCATAAATCCAGGATATAATTCCGCAAAACTCCCAATTTCTGGAACACGGCACTAATTTAGGATTTGGGTCCCTGAACTCTCAATAGTTCACAAAATTGATCCCAAACTCCTAAATTAGCTCCAAACACCCCCTAACGGAAAAAATAAGTGTAACTTCCAATTACCCCAAAAATTCCCAGAATTAATTTCCCAGAAAAATCTACGCATAAATCCCGGAACCAATTCCGAAAAACTCCCAATTTCGGAACACATGCGTTACAGTAGATTTGTAGCAAATGCTATATCTGGTCGGGTACAGTTTGCGAGATACATAAGTCCACCAATAGTGCTCATATAATGTACTTCAGAACCTAAGACCATCTCCAACGGAGGTCTTAAGCTGGGTTCTAAACCCATTAACAAAAAAAAATTAAATAAAAAATGGGCTTTATTAGAAGAACCGATCCTTAAGTAAGGGTTTTAGAATCGGTTCTAAAAGTTACGTGTCATGTTTTAATTGGTTGTAGGGTTGGAAAGAAATATGAGAAAACAAAATCGCGACATTCTTTCTCGTCACTCTCGTTTTCTCCTTCTCTCTCTCTCGCGGAGGCGATTCTACGCCTCTGTGTCCGACGCCGTTGCGATTCTCCATTTTTCTCTTGCACTCCGTCTCTCTCTTGCCGAGGTGATTCTATCATCTCTCTCGGTTTCTTTGCCTGTCTCACTTTCTCCGTCTCTCTCTCTCGCCAAGGCGATTCTATGCCTCTGTGTCTGTCGCCGTGGCTATCCCTCCGTCTCTCTCTTGCACTCCGTCTCTCTCTCTCGCCGAGGCGATTCTCTCGTCAAAGGTATGAACCTATTTGATTTCTTTGTAGATCTTGATTAATTAGGGTTAGCAAAATTAGAGTTCTTTGATGTTAGCGAAATTAGGGATTCGAAATTAGGGGTAGCCATGATTGAAGACGAAATTAGGCATATATGTTCGCTTAATCCATTTTTTTATTTTCATGGGTTTATTTGGTTGATTAAGCTTTTGATTTTGTGATTACTCAAAATTTTTATTAGTGAAATTCATGTGTCATTACTCAAAATCGTGAGCTTATCTTGATTTATTTTGGGTTTAGTCAAAATCGTGATCGTGAGCTTAGTCAATCCATGAGCTTGATATTAGTTCTGTGATTTAATTGTGTCTCTCAAATCATGTCTATAATTCTCTGATGCCTATCTATATAGCTTTGTATTAATCTGTAGTTTGTTAGTGTAAAAAGAGAAATATATAAGCTATGAATCCCATAGATTGATTTGATTACATTCCATGCTCATGTAGCTTTAAATTCAGAATGAGATTAATATATGTGCTTATTTTGCAATGCTTTATAAGCTTACATCTTTTATTTTCCTTCAGTTTAAATAGCATGTTAATGATGATTTTTACTTGTGGCTGATCCTGCAAATTCTTAGTTTTTATGTACCCGCCATTAAATCAGACTTCAATGGTTCATTGTATCGATTTTATTGTTTAATTTGGTGACTATTACAATTAGCTTAATAGCTTACCTTTCTTGCTAACTCATGCTTATTGTTTAATTTATGTTATCAGTTTTAAAAGTGAACTGGTAACTTAACTTTCTTGCTAACTCATGCTTTGGTTTATGCTTGTATGAGCTTGAAGAATGCAAATATCATACAAATCGGATCAAGACAACACAAATGCAGAGCTAGACAAATATTTATCGCCAGGTAATAACACAAACCATTAAATCATTTTTGGTTAATGTTTACATGTTCTTAGGAATAAGTAGAATTATACAAATTGAGAGAAAAAATGTTTGATGTCTTTTATTTTGATAAATAGTTGGTAGATTGAGAAAATCATTTTTGTCTAATAGTTTTATTTAATTTTATTAAATGCTTGATGTCAAAAAGTTGTGGTACATGGTTGTTAGCAGCACCGATTATGACTGTTTTGAAGTGATGTCTTTTATTATGACAAATACAAATTAAACAATTGAATGTTTATTGTGATTAATGCTTGGTAGTCTAAGAATAGGTAGAGTCTTTATTATCTAATCACAACTTCTCATTGGACGCTAACCACAATTTGTTATCTCACAATTAAACATGAAACCTCTTCTTATATATGAAATTCTTTAGCTTTAGGTAACCAAAAAACTATAACACTCCCTTCTCCTTTGATCTTTCCTTCTTCTTTTAACATCCACCAGAAACAAGGGTATGGATTCAACGAATCCATATAGTAAAACTTCAAGCTTTCTAAACCTCTAAAATAGTCAGCAAGAGAGTTTGTCGCCTAGTATAGAACTTGGATCATCACAAGTCTCTCTGTTTAGTACCCAATGTATTAATTAGGATTGGGCAGACATACCGAACCGAATTGGCCTAACCAAACCGAACCAAGATTTAGCCAATTCGGTTTGATTTCGGTTTAGACACAATAGCCGATCGGTAGAATACTAAATTAATTTCGGGTTTCGGTTCGGTTCGGTTTTAAACCAAAAACCGAATTCAAACCGATCGGTTTACCACTTTACCTTAATTTAAATCCAAAATCTACATTTTCATCCTCCATTCTCTCAGTTTTTCAGGATTCTTCTTCTCCCTCCTCTTGCAAGTTGCACCCCTCTTCGTCTCACTCTTCTCTTTCTCGTTTTCTTCTTCTTCTTCTTCTTCCTCTTCTCCCTCTCACGAATCGTGAGTCACAATTCTCTTCTTCTTCCTTCTCCTCTCACGATTCTTCTTCTCATTTGTCATTGTCTCTTTTGTTTTCTATTTTGTCGGCGGCGGCTGCTACGTTAATGAGTGTTTTTGGCCAAAACACTAGTTGTATGTGTTAATGGGCTGGACTTATTATTTGTTTTGTTTTAGACTTAATAAATTTAATTTTGGGCTTGTAAGTGAAACCAAAATTTTAAGTTTTTGGTTCAAATTCGGTGATAACTTCTAAACATCAAACCGAACTGAATTTGTAATTTCCAAATTGAACCGAACCAAATTTTAATTTCGGTTTAATTCGGTGGAAACTTTTTAAAACCGCATAACCCAAAATTCCGGACGAACCGGACCGAACCGACCGAATGCCCAAGCCTACTATTGATGTTGTGCTCATCAGTGCATGGTTGAACACCAGCAAAGATCCAGTTGTTGGGAATGAGCAAAAAGCTGGAGCGTTCTCGAAACGCATTCAAGCTTATTTTAACTTAAATCCACAGCTTGTTGGTCTGCAAAATAAAGAGGTAAGTAATTGTAAGAAAGGTGGGGGAGGTTAAATGATCAAGTATTCAAGTTTGTTGGATGCTATGATGCTGCATTGAAAAAGAAATCAAATGGACAGAATGAGAATGATGTTATGAAAGTTGCTAATGATATCTTCTTCAACGATCACCAGGTCAAGTTCATCCTTGAACATGCATGGAGGGAGCTTCGCCATGATTAGAAATAGTGTTCAACCTCTTCTGGAAAAGATGCTAGAAGGTCAAAAAGAAGAAAGCAACATGTATGTCGGTAACATGTATGTCGCTAAAAGTAAAATATCATAATCATCCATTATTTTAACACCCCCCTTGATTATCCATCACTAATTATGTATTACGTACTGACTCGTTAAAACCTAGTCATGGAAAATCCTTATGAGATAAAATCCATGACAAAAGAAAAAGAGTACATCAACGTAATCTCCGCCTGAAATGATGGATATAATCTTCTACTCATAAATTTTTAAGATGAAGCATCCCGATGCTATATATGTGTTTTATGAATATTGTAGTGGGAAGCTCAATTGTAAACAGATCAGTTGCATTTATCCATTGAGCGTATATATTGGATATCCACTTCTTGATTTTTCTCGAGTTGTGATAAATGCTTATGTTTTTTTATTGTGATAAAAGGTTGGTAGATTGAGAGAATCATTTTTGTCTAATAGTTTTATTTAATTTTATTAAATGCTTGATGTCAAAAAGTAGTGATAAATGGTTGTTAGCTGCACCGATTAGGACTGTTTTGAAGTGATATCTTTTATTGTGACAAATTCAAATTAAACAATTGAATGCTTATTGTGATCAATGCTTGGTAGTATGAGATTAGGTAGAATATTTATTATCTAACCACAACTTCTCATTGGTTGCTAACCAAAAATTGTTATCTCACAATTAAACCCGAAACCTCTTCTTATATATGAAATTCTTTAGCTTTAGGTTAACAAAAAACCATAACCCTTTCTTCTCATTTGGTATTTCCTTCTTCTTTTAACATCCACCAGAAACAATGGTATGGATTCAACGAATTCATATAGTCAAACTTCAAGCTTTCTAAACCTCTTAAATAGTCAACAAGAGAGTTTGTCGCCTAGTATAGAACTTAGATCATCACAAGTACTTCTGTTTAGTACCCAATGTATTAATGATCCAAGCCTATGTGTAGAGAAGCGTAAAGAAAGAAGGAAATGAACACCTAAATAAGATGTTGTGCTAATCAGTGTATGGTTGAACACCAGCAAAGATCCAGTTGTTGGGAATGAGCAAAAAGCCGGAGCTTTCTATAAACGCATTCAAGTTTATTTTAACTCAAGTCCACAGCTTGTTGGTCTGCAAAATAGAGAGGCCAGTCATTGTAAGCAAAAGTGAGAGAGGTTAAATGACCATGTTTGCAATTGTTGGATGCTATAAGGCTACATTGAAAGAGCAATCAAATGGCCAGAATGAAAATGATGTTATAATAGCTGCTAATGGTATCTTTTTCAACGATCACCATGTCAAGTTCACCCTTGAGCATGCATGGAGGGAGCTTCGCCATGATCACAATTGGTGTTCAATCTCTTCTTGTAAAGATGCTAGAAGGTCAAAAAGAAGAAAACAACATGAATGTCGGTAACATGTATGGTAAAAGTAAAATATTATAATCATCCATTATTCTAACAGTCCCCCTTGATTATCCACCAGTAATTTTGTATTACGCACTAACTTTTTAAAACCTAGTCATGGAAAAACCCTATGAGATAAATACCGTGACAAGAGAAAAAGAGTACATCAACATAATCTCCGGCTTAAATGATGGATATAATCTTCTACTCAAAAAATTTAAGATGACGCATCCCGATGCTATATACGTGTTTTATGAATGTTGTAGTGAGAATGGCCATTGTAAACAGATCAGTTGCATTATCCATTGAGCGTATATATTAGATATCCACTTCTTGATTCTTCTTGAGTTGTGATAAAAGCTGATGTCTTTTATTGTGATAAATTTTTGGTAGATTGAGAGAATCATTTTTGTCTAATAGTTTTATTTAATTTTATTAAATGCTTGATGTCAAAAAGTTATGATAAATAGTTGTTAGCTGCACCGATTAGAACTGTTTTGAAGTGATATCTTTTATTGTGACAATACAAATTAAATAATTGAATGCTTATTGTGATCAATGCTTGGTAGTATGAGATTATGTAGAGTTTTTAATTATCTAACCACAACTTCTCATTGGTTGCTAACCACAATTTGTTATCTCACAATTAAATCCGAAACCTCTTCTTATATATGAAATTTTTTAGCTTTAGGTTAACAAAAAACCATAAACGTCCCTTCCCATTTGCTATATACCCTTCTTCTTTTAACATCCACCAGAAACAAGGGTATGGATTCAACGAATTCATTTAATCATACTTCAAGCTTTCTAAACCTCTTAAATAGTCAACAAGAGAGTTTGTCGCCTAGTATAGAACTTGGATCATCACAAGTATTTCTGTTTAGTACCCAATGTATTGATGATCCAAGCCTATGTGTAGAGGAACGTAAAGAAAGAAGGAAATGGACACCTATAGAAGATGTTGTGGTCATCAGTGCAAGGTTGAACACCAGCAAAGATCCAGTTGTTGAGAATGAGCAAAAAGCTGAAGCTTTCTGGAAACGCATTCAAGTTTATTTTAACTCAAGTCCACAACTTGTTGGTTTGCAAAATAGAGAGGCCAGTCATTGTAAGCAAAGGTGGGGGAGGTTAAATGGTCAAGATGCAAGTTTGTTGGATGCAAGTTTGTTGCATGCTATAAGGCTGCATTGAAAGAGCAATCAAATGGCCAGAATGAAAATGATGTTATGAAAGCTGCTAATGATATCTTTTTCAACGATCACCAGGTCAAGTTCACCATTGAGCATGCATGGAGGGAGCTTCGCCATGATCAGAATTGGTGTTCAATCTCTTCTTGTATTACGTACTACGTACTGACTCTTTAAAACTTAGTCACGGAAAAACCCTATGTGATAAAAACCATGACAAGAGAAAAAGAGTACATCAACGTAATCTCCGGCTGAAATGATGGATATAATCTTCTACTCATAAATTTTTAAGATGACGCATCCCGATGATATATACGTGTTTTATGAATGTTGTAGTGGGAAGCGCCATTGTAAACAGATCAGTTGCATTATCTATTGAGCGTATATATTAGATATCCACTTCTTGATTCTTCTAGAGTTGTGATAAATGCTGATGTTTTTTATTGTGATAAATGGTTGGTAGATTGAGAGAATCATTTTTGTCTAATAGTTTTATTTAATTTTATTAAATGATTGATGTCAAAAAGTTGTGATAAATGGTTGTTAGTTGCACCGACTAGGATTGTTTTGAAGTGATATCTTTTATTATGACAAATATAAATTAAACAATTGAATGCTTATTGTGATCAATACTTGGTAGTTTGAGATTAGGTAGAGTCTTTATTATCTAACCACAACTTCTCATTGGTTGCTAACCACAATTTGTTATCTCACAATTAAACCCGAAACCTCTTCTTATATATTAAATTCTTTAGTTTTAGGATAACAAAAAATCATAAACCTCCTTTCTCATTTGCTATACCCTTCTTCTTTTAACATCCACCAGAAACAAGGGTACGGATTTAACGAATCCATATAGTTAAACTTCAAGGTTTCTAAACCTCTTAAATAGTCAACAAGAGAGTTTGTCGTCTAGTATAGAACTTGGATCATCACAAGTCCTTCTGTTTAGTACCCAATGTATTGATGATCCAAGCATATGTGTAGAGAAGCGTAAAGAAAGAAGGAAATGGACACCTAAAGAAGATGTTGTGCTCATCAGTGCATGGTTGAACAACAGCAAAGATCCACAACCTGTTGAGAATTAGCAAAAAGCTGGAGCTTTCTATAAACGCATTCAGGTTTATTTTAACTCAAGTCCACAACCTGTTGGTCTGCAAAATAGAGAGGTCAGTCATTGTAAGCAAAGGTGAAAGAGGTTAAATGACCATGTTTGCAAGTTTGTTGGATGCTATAAGGCTGCGTTGAAAGAGCAATCAAATGGCCAGAATGAGAATGATGTTATGAAAGCTGCTAATGATATCTTCTTCAACGATCACCAGGTCAAGTTTACCCTTGAGCATCCATGGAGGGAGCTTCGCCATAATCAGAAATAATATTCAACCTCTTCGGATAAAGATGATAGAAGGTCAAAAAGAAGAAAGCAACATGTATGTCGGTAAAATTAAAATATTATAATCATCCATTATTCTAACACTCCTCCTTGATTATCCATCACTAATTATGTATTACGTACTGACTCTTTAAAACCTAGTCATGGAAAAAATTTATGAGATAAAAATCATGACAAGAGAAAAAGAGTACATCAACATAATCTCCGGCTGAAATGATGGATATAATCTTCTACTCATAAATTTTTAAGATGACGCATCCCAATGCTATATATGTGTTTTATGAATGTTGTAGTGGGAAGCGCCATTGTAAACATATCAATTGTATTATCCATTGAGCGTATATATTGGATATCCACTTTTTGATTCTTGTCGAGTTGCGATAAATATTGATGTCTTTTATTGTGATAAATGGTTGGTAGATTGAGAGAATCATTTTTGTCTAATAGTTTTATTTAATTTTATTAAATGCTTGATGTCAAAAAGTTGTGATAAATGGTTGTTAGCTTCACCGATTAGGACTGTTTTGAAGTGATATTTTTTATTGTGACAAATACAAATTAAACAATTGAATGCTTATTGTGATCAATGCTTTGTAGTCTGAGATTAGGTAGAGTCTTTATTATCTAACCACAACTTCGCATTGGTTGCTAACCACAATTTGTTATCTCACAGTTAAACCCAAAACCTCTTCTTATATATGAAATTCTTTAGCTTTAGGTTAACAAAAAACCATAAACCTCCCTTCTCATTTGCTATTTTCTTCTTCTTTTAATATCCACCAGAAACAATGGTATGGTGTTGAATCCATATAGTCAAACTTCAAGCTTTCTAAACCTCTTAAATAGTCAACAAGAGAGTTTGTCGCCTAGTATAGAACTTGGATCATCACAAGTCCTTATGTTTTGTACCCAATGTATTGATGATCCAAGCCTATGTGTAGAGGAGCGTAAAGAAAGAAGGAAATGAACACCTAAAGAAGATGTTGTGCTCATCAGTGCATGGTTGAACACCAGCAAAGATCTAGTTGTTGGGAATGAGCAAAAAGCTAGAGCTTTCTGGAAACGCATTCAAGTTTATTTTAATTTAAGTCCACAACTTGTTGGTCTACAAAATAGAGAGGTAAGTCATTGTAAGCAAAGGTGAAAGAGGTTAAATGACCATGTTTGCAAGTTTGTTGGTTGCTATAAGGCTGCGTTGAAAGAGCAATCAAATGGCCAGAATGAGAATGATGTTATGAAAGCTGCTAATGATATCTTCTTCAACGATCACCAGGTCAAGTTTACCCTTGAGCATGCATGGAGGGAGCTTCGCTATAAACAGAAATAATGTTCAACCTCTTCTGGTAAAGATGATAGAAGGTCAAAAAGAAGAAAGCCACATGTATGTCGGTAACATGTATGTCATTAAAATTAAAATATTATAATCATTCATTATTTTAACACTCCCCCTTGATTATCCATCACTAATTAAGTATTATGTACTGACTCTTTAAAACCTAGTCATGGAAAAACCCTATGAGATAAAAACCATGACAAGAAAAAAAGAGTACATCAACATAATCTCCGGCTGAAATGATGGATATAATCTTCTACTCATAAATTTTTAAGATGACGCATCCCGATGCTATATACGTGTTTTATGAATGTTGTAGTGGGAAGCGCCATTGTAAACAGATCAGTTGCATTATCCATTGAGCGTATATATTGGATATCCATTTCTTGATTCTTCTCTAGTTCTCGTGTGTAGGAGAAAGATCTTGGAGGAATATGTTTTGTTCTATCATTGTTGATATAACTAGCCATGTGTTTAAAAACCGAATCCGAAAACCCGAACCAGAACCGAACCAAAAAAACTGGTTTGAGTCGGTTATGAGTATTAGCAAATTACTCTGTTGGGTCCTGTATAATCGTATCCGTGGGTATCGGGTGAAACTCGGACCGGACCCGATACTCATACAGGTACCCATAAACTCGAAACTAACCACTTATGCAGAAGTATAGTTAAGATTTTTAGTTTTACTTGGATGAAAGTTTCCTACTTTTAGCTCTATGTTTCAAATCAAACTTCGATAACTTGGTTGATTTGTTGTTAGTAGTTATTACTCTATCGTATTTTTTTTTTTGATGATAAATTTAGAATTATATCATCTGTTTTTTTATGAATTTTGTATGTGCTTGTGTATGTTATTTTGTATTTTTCTGGTAATTGGGTTACATTTCAATTTTTTGGGTAGATATCGAAGATATTTGGGTATTTTATATCCGAAAATACTCGAACCGATGGAATACCCATATTTTTGGATATTTATAGGTTCTTAAATTTGAAACCCGAACCGAACCGAACCCGACAAGACCCGAACCGAAACTGAACTGAATATTTATAATTATCCTATCAGGTAGTAAATTCATAAACCCGATAGACTCGAACCCGGATCCGTTACCCATATGCCCTTCCGACCTCCATTACCTCAGAAAAAAGATTTTTGGATAATAAAGGTTTACAAAATTGAAGTAAGTTGCCTGAGTTTAAAATGCAATGGGTGAGACTTTAAATATATATTTCATGTCTCTCTCTATATATATATATTTGGAACTTGGTTGCCTATATGTTAATTATAATGGGACATAAACCGCACATCAAAAAATACGGAGATGAGATA
Source organism: Barbarea vulgaris (assembly GCA_963667165.1). Taxonomy (NCBI): domain Eukaryota; kingdom Viridiplantae; phylum Streptophyta; class Magnoliopsida; order Brassicales; family Brassicaceae; genus Barbarea; species Barbarea vulgaris. Next base: position 16,041,547 of record OY763891.1, on the reverse strand, counting down.
TATCTGGCACATCACTTATCGAAAGCTATACGTGATACTTGGTGGAGTGATTCCGAACAGAACGAAATTATATTCACTGACACTTTTGTAATCATGAAACCGAAGATTTAGCCACTCATGTTTAGCTTTCGATAAGATCACATATTTTTGGCGATCGAACCTATTTTTGAGTGATTGCCAAAGATTTTTAGGATCTTCTTTTGTCATATGTTCATCTTTTAAATCATCACGGATATGATGGAATAAAAATATCATGCGTTAGCCTTTTTTTTTTCTTCTGAAGTTGTTTTTGACTTATCGATGGTATCAAGGACTCCTCTTGCTTTTAATTGCATCTTTGCTGCAACTGCCCATCTCATATAATTGTTTCCAGATATATTAAGGGCAATAATCTTGAGTTTTGCTAAATTTGATATGATATCTTTTTGGTATAAGAGCAAGTCGTGCCAAACATGTTGTGAAATATACCACCATATATTGATATAGTCGGATGGGATATATATATATATATATATATTATAATTTATTAACTTTGAAAGGATGAAAAGGAAGACGTGAGGTAAGATGTTTTAAGAGAAAAACTATAATCTAATTAGTCATTTTTTACTTTTTTTTTTTTATTATTGATAATCTTATAATATGACAAGTTATCTATATATATAAGCAGTAAATCGACAACATGTATGTCAGTAAAAATAAAATATTAAAATAATATTTAATGAATAATCATCCATTATTGTAACAATATTATATTTATTAAAAAATACGTAGTGTAGTTTGCTTTAAAACTGAAAATTTGAAAATACATTACTGTAGTGGTCCAAGACAAGAGTCAGTAAACTCAACTCTCTATTTCTCTAAATTCCCAAACTATATAACGAATGAGGTTAATATTCTCTGACGCAAAGCAGCACGAGCAAATACCGAAACGGATAAAAGCCCACATACTTAAAACGTAAAGCCCAAATATTTCATCGTCTCGAGATTATTTTGACCAGATTTGAAACTTGGGAAGAATTTGACAGCACACTGTCATCAAAACTGAAAAACAAATTTAAAAGTAAGCACCTCGGAAAACATTTATATTAAAAAAAAAAAAAAAAAAACCCATTTCTCAAGAAATTAATCCATGCTTAATTGCTTTATTCAGCCAAACTGAAACTATATTCTAATTTATAATATTTAATATTATATGTGATTTCTTAGTTACGCTTACGCAGACAAAAATACACGAAAGGGAAGATCGTTTGATATAATATAAACTGAACGGAATTTAAAATTCAATGCATATAATATATAGTTTGTATATTGCATTATAAAAAGCTCCTTTATTTTGGCGTGTGTGTATATAATTTTCTGCTTAATTTTGTTTTTTTCTTTTTCGGTTTTTTGGTCTTTTGTTTCTTCCTTCTCTCGTCTTCCACATTACGAAGCTTTTGTGCGTAACAAACTAATTGAGAAGAAAAAGAAAACACAGAGAAGTGAAAAAAGAGAAGAAGAATGTCGTCAAGCTTTCTTGCTTCTACGTCAATGGCGGCCGTTACAAGTTTCTGTTGATATCTCATCAACGTCAACAACTTCAAATCTCCCGCCTCTTCTATCTTCTCCGTCTCGTTTCTCTATCTCTTCGTCTTCCTTCCTCCGAGAACCCTAATTTCGCTTCCGGTTTCGAGTATCGAACCTTCGACAATTGTACTTACTTTAGCGAATCGAATTCGGGAAACAACACTAATTCGATGCAGGTGTGTCTCTCTATCTCTATCTTTGGTTAATCTTCTTGTTCGTTAGTCTGTGACGGAGAGGTAAAACTTAGAATCGAGTGCTCGTGAATCGTGACTAGTAATGTATTGGTCATAGTTACGCAGCAATTTCAAATTGCGAATCAATTGAGGTTTTAAGAGGATTCACTGGATTTGCGCTCTGTTCTTGCAATAGGTATCTAATGTTTGTTGTTCGTATTTGTTCAGAGAGTGAAGGTTTATCATATCACTGAAGATGATCTTACATGGGAAGATAAAGGAACTGGATACCTTAGAATGGACTATCTGGAGGTTTGTTCTTGGAGTGTGAATTTCTGGAAATAACTTGTAAAAAAGGCTTTGTAGCTAAATGGAAACATTGCTATATACAATGCAGCAATCGGAAGAATTGGGTATATATGTAGCTGATGAAGATGATAAAGAAACATTGCTTATACACCGAATCAGCAGTCAGAATATCTACGAGAAGGAAAATGGTAGCCTTTTGTGTATTTTTGTGGTTTTATTAAACTATTGTATCTTGGAGGTTTCTGTTTGTTTTTGATAAGTGGTATTTGTATCAATGTATAGACACAATTATCACATGGAGAGACCCAGAGGGCACAACACGTACGGCTTTGAGCTTTGTAGAGGCTGTGGGATGTACTAATATTTGGTGAGTGACAAAAAAGTTTCTATTGTTCTTCTTTTGGATGAGCTTCTAGTCTACGGATCATTCTCCTGACTGCAAACATGGTGCTTCGTCTATCAGGAATCATATATGCAGTACGCAACGAATTCGACAGTTCTCTTCTCTGCACGGTAAGAGATTTGTTAACTTTCATATTTAACACATGCTTTTCATTTTCTTATTGTATTATATATTCTGTTCAGTGTGTCATAGAACTGAGTTTGAAGTTTGCATTTTAATTCTTTTGAAATAGTAGTTCAAGGGGTTACCTAGATAGAGTTATCAGATTTGTGTGGCCAATTGCTCATTTACCATCTGTGAACATTTGGACTTAAAACTATTTGAAAAGAAATTTTCAGAACTTTCACGATGATGAAACTTTTGATCGTTTTCTAAGCTTATTGTTTTCTTATTTTTGGTCATGAATTTTGTATTTGAATATAATCACATGATGGCTGCAAATTTCTGCTGCAGTACTTGATTGGAATTTTGATCGCTTTCCAAGCATTTTTTTTTTGTCCGTGTATGTGTTTTACGTGTCAGTCACAAATTTTGTATTTGACAATATAATCATCATATTTGCTTGAGCAGGAGAAACGTCTCACAGCGTGAACAGTGAGTTGAAGTTTCCTGTTGTCAACCTTGATAATCTTCCCCAAATACTCGAGGTTCTAAGATAATAATGATATTCTGCTTTCTTTTCTTGTGGTTAGTTTAGTGCTTTACCTTTCTTGTAATATCTATTGTAGGGTTGAGAGTAATTTTTAATTTTCTATTCATTACTTTTGGATGCCTACTTTTGGAGAACTACAATTGTTTGTTCTCATCTTTATTTAAGCTGTTTAGTGTGCATTAGTGTCTAATTTGCACTGAATTCTTCCCTGCAGATTGTTACTGAAAGTAATCAGATGGAAGTAACCAAACTTATATTGAAGGATGTAAGAATTAAGTGCCTTCCAAAGTTCTACTGTTTATTTTTGTATGAAAGAAATGGGTATTCATTCTTTTCCTTTCTTCAACTTAGTGTAATACCTTAATTTCTGTCTTACATACTTTTTACCAAACACAGGTTTTTGGTAACTGAGCCTTTTCGTTTTGCAACATTTAGCCCAAGTTGTAGTTTTTGTTATTTTTTCGAAGAACTAACACTGGAAACCTGATACTTGATGCAGCATGAATTCTTTCAGAAATTGATACATGTATTTGAAGGCTGTGAGGAAACGAACAATGTTGATGGCCTTCACACGATTTTCCATATTGTCAAATCAATCAGTTAGTAATCACATACATCTCAACATCATTTCTTTCTTACACAGGCTTCTGAATTTTATGTATTCTTATGCAGTTTCGCTGAACAGTTCTCAGATCCTGGAGATAATCTTAGGGGATCAACTGATCATGAAAATTATCGGGTGCCTTGAGTGTAAGCTGGTCGAACTTTGATGATCTTAATTTTCATTGACGAAGAAGGTCATGACAGTAGAATGTAGCTGTTTAATTCTATGTCATGTTGACTTATACTGAGACCTTCTCACCCGTGGAGAGTGAAGAATGCTGGCCTTGCTGTTTGCTCTAATTAATATGTTACCTAGTGTGTGCATTTGGAACCACAAAGGTTATAGGCCAATGTATGCATTTTCTCTTGCCCAGTTCCTAATATTTGATACTAAAGAATGCTGCCTACTTTGTTTCTCCTCACAGATGATCCCGATAATCCTCAGTCTCAACATCACCGAAATTATCTGAGAGACCATGTTGCTTTTAAGGAGGTAATACAAATGTTCTTGTATGTTCATGGTTCCATGTGGTTCTGGACCAGTTAGCATAGACTGAGCTCAGAGGATCACAGGGAAACCATTATTTTGATAAGAAATATCAGTGACATACTATGTAGGATTTTTGTGGAGAATGTCAGACTTGAAAGCATCGTTATTAAACCTCAGTATTGTTTGCAGCCTATACCAATTAATGATCCCCTGGTCCTGTCGAAGATACACCAAGCATACAGAATTGGTTATCTGAAGGTTCAATTCCATGAACTCTTCTGAAAATATTTTACTAAGTTATTTGTCTGTGGTTTTAGGTCTCACCATTTTATCACTTCTTGCAGGATGTTGTTTTGACTAAAGACCCAGATGATGATGGGACATGGGAAGATACATCTGAAAAACTAGAGTCAGTCATCAAAGCAAACATTACTACTGTAAGTCATAAACATTGAATGCAATATGCATGCACTTGCTGCTTTACTAATGACTATCTTCTGCAGATTGCTACACTGCTGAGAAATGACAGCAACTTTATCCAAGAGTTATTTGCAAGGCTACGGTCACCTACTACAACTGTGGAATCCAGGAATAATTTGGTACTTCCTTGCATCATGGGGCATTTGTCATTTTCTTAAAGATTATGTTATTTTTTTCCAAATTTATGGAGTAATGTATAAAAAAGGTTATTGTAGCTGAAATCGATGAATAGGGCCCTGTCATTAGGATTCTTAGATAAAAGAGTTTGAAACATCTGTGTCTGTACGTCTATTCAGCTATACTGGTTGTGGCCAAAATTCATTAGACTAGAAATTAAGAGATTTTGGGGAAAGCAGAGATCCCTGTCAAGGAAAAAGAGCTGTTCTTGTATAGAAACATACAATATAACTTCAACAAAACCATACTGTTTCTTGGGTGACTTAGACTTATGTGTTTTTATTCTACAAAAATAGGCACATTTCTTGCTCGAATTTTGTAGTTTAAGCAAGAGCCTCGAGATGCAGCAGAAGCTACTGTTTATTGGGTACGTACTTTTCAGAAACTAAATCTATTGGCACTAAGAATTAGTCTTCTGAAATGGATAATTTGTGTAGCAGCTATTGCATTATCATTCCTGAACTTTGGTGCTGTTTGAGAATGTCGTCAGTTTTCTGCATCTTACTTGGGGTGCTTGTCTATTTACTTATATTGTAGGGAACTTACCAGTAAAGGAATTTTTGACGTCATTGCCGAAGTCTTGCAGTGTCCGGATAAGAAACTCGTATTAACGGGGTATATTATTACCTTTAGTGATTCTTGAGTTATTATTGTCTAATGCCCTCGGTCTCATCTGATGGGTTATTGAGAAAAAAACCAGTACATAATTTTACAGTTATATACTCAAGATAATTACTGTATAATGGATGCAGGACAAATATCCTTTGTACTTTGTTTAAGAACGATGAAACCCTCTTATACTCTGATGCTGTTCGACCGGGATCTCCCCTCTTTGGTCACTTGGTAAGTTTTCCTTAACTCTTGTTCTGTTTTGGATTGTTTTTCTTTTTAGCTGCGAGGCTGTTCCCTATTTCTTTCTATATTAGAATGGAGTAATAATTGGTTCTTGTTATTTGCAATAGGTTAAGGGATTGATGGAAGATTTTGGTGATAAGATGCACTGCCAGTTTGTAGAGATTCTTCGAAATGTACTGGAGTCTTTGGGTGATAAGGTGCATCTTTGTTCCTTCTCGTTATCCCAGTTTTTCTTGCATGTTATTGATAATTCTTTATTAAATATCTGCTAGAATGTTGGGTGCATGACCCTTTATTCTTCTTTCTTTACTTTTTCTTTTATCTGCAAAACATATTAATTTTTATTAAACAGAATTGTTAGATAAAATTTTATATTTTGCAGCGAAGGGTTATAATGGGTCGCTTTTGTGAGAGACATATCTTTGAGTTGGTTGATTTCATAGCTGCCTCGTGTCCTGAAAGGCCTGGCAATACATCTGAAGGTGCATCCACAAGAGTTGGCAGCCATCGTGGGGCACAGCCCGAAGTCCTGTTGGCCATTTGTGACTTGCTGTGCATTTGCGTTGTAGAGGATGCATCCAGGAGAAGGTAACCTTTATGGCGATTATCACATTATTAATATTTCAATTTTCACTATAGTAGCCATCTAATATTATTGTGCATTTTGCTCTCTTGTCTGCAACATGCAGTTTTTTCCATCAAAATTTGACAGAGAAGGTTATGCGTCTTACACGAAGAAAGGAAAAATATTTAGTGGCTGCGGCAGTTCGATTTTTACGCACTCTCCTCTCTATCCATGTGAGTAGTCTTCGATCAGCATTTTTTCTTATAGACTTATCTTTGCACTCTCTCTTGAGAATGAATTGGTTATCTGAATTAGTTGACAACTGAGGCTCAGCGTTTTATTTGTATTAAATAGAATAATTTTTAAGTGGTAGTTCAAGACTCTTGTGAAAAATGTAGTCGAAGTCTTTACATAAGTTTACTCTGGTATATAAGTTGTAGTTCAGTGTCAGATGTCATATTATAGAAAACTGTTAACATGAAAACTGATACTATAACGGCTACAACATCTTCTCATATATGACAATAAGTCATAAGGGATGCTATGCACTTTCTAAAATATTGTTCTATTTCAGGATGATGATGTCCAGAGTGATATTGTTGAGAACAATGTGCTGGAACCGATTATAGATGTTTTCGTTGCTAATGGTCACCGGGACAATTTGCTGACTTCTGCTATCTTGGAGCTTCTTGAGCACATAAGCAAGGTTGCTAAATTTTTCATCATTTTCCCCCATTTGTTTCTTAGGAGGTGTGTGCCTCTGTTCATATTACCGTTTTCATGTGCAGGGAAAGATACCTGTGTTGCTCAAATACGTAGTTGATACGTTTTGGGACCAGTTGGCTCCATTTGAGCACCTGCGTACCATCCAGAGTTTCAAAAAGAAATACGATCAGGTATCGTTCTTTGATCAAACTTCTACTTTAAAAAAGTTTTCGTACGGTATTATTCTTTGTTTAACAATGTGTCAATGTGTGTCTTCAGTGCTTTGAAAATAGAGGAAAAGGGCTTGCTCTGGTTGAAGACAAGTCAGCTTCTGCTTCTGCTTCTGCTTCTGCTTCTAAGCCTCATGGTTCTGCAAGTTCTGCTTCTCCGAGGTATTATTTCTTTCTAGCCTCTCTTGGTTAAGCAACAACAAACAACTAGGTGTTAATGGATTTGCTTTGCTGTTTTTTTTTTTGATTAATCATATAGCAAAAGGTACAGAGGTTTGGTTGATTATGACGATGATGAAGATGATAATGAAGACTCTGCAGAAGATCCGTCTAAAAAACCGAGGGTCAGTCCAACAAGTGAAGGAAACAAGAACTCTCCATAACAAAAGAAACCTGACAACTCTAGAAGACGACAACAGCAATAGTTTAGATGAAGAAAATGACAGCAAAAACAGATGTAAAGAGATGTTGAGATTAACATTTCTCAACTATAGGAATTTTTTGTCTGTAGAATGTTGAGTATATAAAACAGTCCAAACAAATGAGGAATATAGGTGAAGAGGAAGATAAGAACCCGCAAAAAAAGAAACTGTGTATAGCCCACAAAAGAGATAAAAACGATTCGGTGTTTTTTGCATTTTTGTAAAAACGCAATCTATCATTGAATATGGAATTTTACTTGTATTTTTTCTCCACAAGTGAAATTGTAATTGATTAGAATAGAGATGAGGTCTCTCAATTTAGTATATATGGCTCTATTTATTGAAATTATGTAAGAATATACATACCAGTGTCATATGATTGCGACAGAATATATAAATATTAATGTTCTTTTCTTCTTTCTTGGAAGAGTTAAGTGAGACTAAAAGCTAATTTGTGAAAAAGCAGTATATAATATAGAAAATGAAACAAAGAGGACAAGGATAAAAGAGAGCGTGAAAGAGAAAAACCATTGTATTCTTTGCTCCAATGAAGAATGGTGGAATATATCATTCGTGGACCTCTACGTCTTTTTTAAACTACTCCATAGTCCATACTCCATAGAGATAGATGCACGTACGCACAATGCTGGCCTTGGAAGTTTGAATTGTCTGTCACTCAAAGCAAAGAAAACTTCAGATAAAACCACGAAAATTATCAAAGCCGACGAGAAGAGTCTGTCATTCTTGGCGGCAAACTAAGCTCTCCTTAAACATGGTTGTCGAAAGCATAATTTATACATACATAAACAGCATGATTAAAAAGGTAAGCAAATAATCATAAGGTCAACTATGTTAAGCGTAAACTTTTATCCAGCAATCACTAATAAAGATTCATGTGAGAAAATAGCTAAGCAAACCACAAAGAACAAATTTATTGACTAAAACATTCTTGGGCATCAACATGATCTCAGTCACTCCTCACTCTCAGCCAGTTCCTCTACCTCTTTGATCATCTGTTCCATGGTAGATTCCGCCAGCGAGATAATCGGCTTATAGTAACGAGGGTGTGCATGCATACACTTGAACAGCATGTGTAAGGGTTGGTTACACTTAGGGATACTTTGAGTTTCATCTACGCAATCATCCAAAACCCTAAATGCTTCTTTGCATTCACCTTCTCTCATGAACTCCTTAAACCGCATAAATACTTCCTCTGTCCACTCTGTGTCTCCTTCCTTTGGTTTATTGGTTGACGACTCTCTTACCTTCTGCGGCAATAAGGCGTCTAGCTCTTTGACTACCGATTTGATATAGTAAAGGTGGAAGACTCTGGGTGTAGAAGAGGTTTCGAAGATTCTGTGTGGAGTAGAGGGTTTGAAGTAAAGGAGAAGATTGAGCGGCTGGAATAAAGACACGTGTACGTTGTGGATGCTATGCGTGAGAGAGTTTGTTACGTTGTTAAAGTAGCTGAGAATAGATTGTAAATTCATTCATATCATTTTCATTGTAAAGTTCTGGGTTCTCTCTTCTTGAATCGCCATTGTTGAAGCTTTGCTTGAGCTTTGCAATAGGTGAATCTGGTAGTTGTTTCTTGTGAACAATTGCTAGTTGATATTCAGTAAAGGTGTTTTGTATCTCAATTGATCTGTGTTTTTCGACATTAAAGGTATCAGAGCTTGACGAACCTCGGATTCACAACAATGGCGGAAACGAGAGCTATAGCGTCACTCAAGGAGACAGCAATTCGCGAATTGGAAGATGCAGTGAGCTCGAAACTGGAGAAGAGGCTTGAAACCTTGTTTTTGGCGAAAACTCAAGAACTAGAGGAGAAATTGACGCAAAGCAACATCGATCTGATGGAAGCGATTAAGCTGATGGTGCCGAAACCTGCAACTGGAATCGGTAATCAGAATCAATCTCGTAATTCACCAACGACTTCAGGAACACCAGATCTTGTATTCAACAATCAAGATTCGGTGAGAAATGGTCGAACGAACAATCAATCTACATATTCAGGTCTAACTCGTTTGGGTAAAGTAGATTTCCCTCGTTTTAATGGTGATAGATACAAAGAATGGTTGTTTAAAGCAGAGGAATTCTTCGTTGTTGATAGTACTCCTTATGAGATGAGAATTCAAGTTGCTGCGTTGCATTTTGATAGTCATGCGTCGACCTTTCATCAATCCTTAGTTCAGTCATCGTATGGTGGTCTTTTGACTATGGACTGGGAAGCTTATAAAGTACTATTGAAAGAAGGATTCGAGGATGTATTAGATGATCCTATAGCTGAGTTGAAGCAATTGCAAGAGACTAATGGGATTGTTGAATATCATGAACGATTCGAGTTGATTAAAACAAGAGTAACCTTGTCGGAGGAATACTTGGTGAGTGCGTATTTAGCAGGATTGCGGATGGATACTCAGATGCATGTTCGCATGTTCCAACCAAGATCGGTGAGACATTGCTTACTGCTTGGGAGATTGTACGAAAAAGCTCATCCTAAGAATAATTCAAATTCTCATTGGTCTGCGGGAAGGAGTGGTAATACAGGTAATCTGAGAGGATCTAATCAGTATAAGAAGGAAATGGAGTTTCAAAAGGAGAATATAGCCCCTAAAGTGAACAATTGGGTACCTAAGAAGTTTCTGTCTCAAGAGGAAATGAGTGAAAGAAGAGCAAAAGGATTGTGTTATCAGTGTGATGAGAAGTATACTCCAGATCATTACCTAAAACATAAGAAGACTCAATTGTATTCTATGGAGGTGGAGGGTGATGAAGATGAAATATTTGAAGATGCTATTCAAGATGAAGAGGAAAGTGAAATAAGGCCGAGAGTGTCGGTGAATGCTGTGGAAGGTGTAGCAGATTACACGACAATGAAAATTAAAGGAGTTCACAAAAAGAAGGTGATATTCTTATTAATGGATTCTGGTTCCACTCACAACTTTATTGATGTTAAAGTGGCAGAGAAATTAGGTTGCATACCGAAGCTAGCTGGTTTAACAAAGGTGGAAGTAGCAGATGGCAGAACCTTAAGAGTGAGTGGAATTGTGGAACATTTTCAATGGAGCTTTCAGCATTATACATTCAAAGCTGACTTTATGGTTATTCCACTAGGGAACTGTGATATGGTTTTGGGAGTACAGTGGTTGAGAACCTTAGGTCCTATTACATGGAATTTTGATACCTTGGAGATGGGTTTTACTTTGGGGAAACAGAGGATAGCCTTACAAGGAATTAAACAAGGTTCAGTCAGAGAAGTGAAGACAGTGAACTGGATCAAAAGAAAGGAGGAGCAGGCTCAGTTGTCTATGATATATGTTCACACGGTGGAAACAGAAGAGGAAATCCAATTGTATTCAGTAGAGGAAGGTTCCAAGGATTCAGGGGTTGCTCTGGTTATACAAGAATTGATTGAGCAGTATGTTGATATTTTTGAAGAACCAACTGCTTTACCACCATTTAGGGAAAATCACAATCATAAGATTCCCTTGATGGAAGGTTCAAATCCGGTGAATCAACGACCATACAGGTATGCGCTCTACCAGAAAAACGAGATTGACAAAATAGTGAAAGAGCTATTGGTTAATGGGACTATTCAAGCAAGTTCAAGTCCTTATGCATCTCCTGTGGTATTAGTGAAGAAGAAAGATGGCTCTTGGCGTTTATGTGTGGATTACCGAAGTTTGAATGGTATGACAATCAAGGACAGGTTCCCTATTCCATTGATAGAAGATCTGATGGACGAGTTGGGAGGGTCAAAGATTTATTCCAAAATTGATCTAAGAGCTGGATATCATCAAGTGCGTATGGAACCAGAAGATATTCATAAGACAGCTTTTAAGACTCACAGTGGCCACTATGAATATGTGGTGATGCCTTTTGGGCTCACAAACGCACCGGCAACATTTCAAGGCCTGATGAACTCGGTGTTTAGAGAGTATCTAAGACAGTTTGTATTGATATTTTTTGATGATATTCTGATTTACAGTGAGTCGGTGGAAGCTCATGTGGGACACTTACAGAAGGTGTTTGCAGTGATGAGAGAGCACAACCTTTTTGCAAAGAGAAGCAAATGTGAGTTTGCAACAGAGAAGGTGGAGTATTTGGGACATTATATTGAAGCAAAAGGAATATCCACAGATCCGAGCAAGATTAAAGCGGTAAGTGATTGGCCTAAACCTGAGAATTTGAAACAGCTGAGAGGTTTCTTAGGCTTAGCTGGTTATTACAGAAGGTTTGTTCGTAATTTTGGATCTATAGCAAGACCTTTGACGATCTTGACTAAGAAAGATTCTTTTTGTTGGAATGAAGAAGCACAAGAATCTTTTGACAGCCTCAAACTAGCTTTGTGTCAGGCACCGGTATTGGCCTTGCCTCTATTTGATAAGCCTTTTGTAGTAGAAACTGATGCTTGTGGTCAGGGTATTGGTGCGGTATTAATGCAGGATGGACATCCCTTGGCTTATATTAGTCGACATTTGAAAGGGAAACAGATCCATTTGTCCATCTATGAAAAAGAATTATTGGCGGTGGTTTTTGCAGTCCAGAAATGGCGACATTATCTTCTTCCAGGGCATTTCATTATAAAGACTGATCAAAGAAGCCTCAAATACTTGTTGGAGCAGCGCTTGAATACTCCTATTCAACAGGAATGGTTACCCAAGTTATTGGAATTTGATTATGAAATCCAATATCGACAAGGCAAAGATAATGTAGCGGCAGATGCGTTATCCAGAGTAGAAGGAGCTGAGATTTTGCATATGGCAATGTCGGTGTTGGAATGTGATTTGTTAAAAGAGATACAAGGGAGTTATGACAGTGACTTGGAAATTAAGGGAATCATTGAAGAGTTAAAGAAGAAACCAGATGCAAAGAGATTTTACTCATGGAACCAAGAGATTTTAAGAAGGAAAAGCAAGATTGTGGTCCCAGTTGTAAGTGATATCAAGAATTCAATTCTCCAATGGTTGCATTGTTCGAGCAGTGGAGGTCATTCTGGACGAGATGTTACTAGCCAGAGGGTAAAGAGCTTGTTCTATTGGAAAGGGATGTCTAAGGACATACAAGCTTATATTCGTGGGTGTAGTGTCTGCCAGACTTGCAAGTATGATACAGCAGCATCACCAGGATTGTTACAACCTCTGCCAATTCCAGAAGCTATTTGGAGTGACTTATCTATGGATTTTATCGATGGTTTACCTCCATCTGAAGGGAAAACAGTGATCTTTGTAGTGGTGGACAGACTGAGTAAGGCAGCACATTTTATGGTGTTAAATCATCCTTATACAGCTATTACAGTCGCTCAAGCATTCTTGGATACAGTTTTCAGACAGCATGGATGCCCACAGTCTATAATAAGTGACAGAGATTCAGTGTTCTTAAGTTCATTTTGGAAGGAGTTATTTTCTCTGCAAGGGGTTTCATTGAACTTCTCGAGCGCTTACCATCCTCAAAGTGACGGTCAGACTGAAGTTGTTAATCGGTGTTTGGAGACTTACTTAAGATGTATGTGCAGCGATCGACCTCATTTATGGAGTAAATGGCTACCACTAGCGGAGTATTGGTATAATACCAACTTTCATACTTCTACTCGGCTGACACCATTTGAGGCAGTCTACGGACAAGCTCCTCCCTTGCATTTACCATATTTTCCGGGTGAATCTAAGGTAGCTGTGGTGGCTAAGTGTTTAGAAGACAGAGAACAGATGATTCTCATGCTGAAATTTCATCTGCTTCGGGCTCAGCATCGTATGAAACAACTGGCTGATCAACATCGAACTGAGCGGGCTTTTGACATTGGCGATTATGTGTATGTGAAGTTGCAACCTTATAGACAGCAGTCAGTGGTTTCAAGGTCGAATCAGAAGTTGTCACCAAGATACTATGGTCCTTATAAGGTTCTGGACAAATGTGGCGCAGTGGCATATAGATTGGAGCTGCCAGATGGATCGCAAGTACATCCAGTATTCCATGTGTCTCAGCTGAAGGTTTTGGTAGGTAATGTCCAGACTTCGACTCTCATGCCTTCTGTTTTGACAGATGCATTGATTAAAGAACCAGAAATGGTCTTAGAAAGGAAGATGGTTAAACGTCAAAATCGAGCTGTGACGATGGTGTTAATCAAGTGGTATAATGAACCAGTAGAGGAGGCAACGTGGGAGTTACTCTTTGATATACAGAACAGATTTCCTTCCTTTGAACCTTGTGGGCAAGCTTCTCTGAGGAGGAGGGATTTGATATAGTAAAGGTGGAAGACTCTGGGTGTAGAAGAGGTTTCGAAGATTCTGTGTGGAGTAGAGGGTTTGAAGTAAAGGAGAAGATTGAGCGGCTGGAATAAAGACACGTGTACGTTGTGGATGCTATGCGTGAGAGAGTTTGTTACGTTGTTAAAGTAGCTGAGAATAGATTGTAAATTCATTCATATCATTTTCATTGTAAAGTTCTGGGTTCTCTCTTCTTGAATCGCCATTGTTGAAGCTTTGCTTGAGCTTTGCAATAGGTGAATCTGGTAGTTGTTTCTTGTGAACAATTGCTAGTTGATATTCAGTAAAGGTGTTTTGTATCTCAATTGATCTGTGTTTTTCGACATTACGATTCCATAACAGTTGTCGCAACAGTTGTCGCAATCGTTTCCATCTCTTTGTCTGCCAAGCTTTCCACTTCATCATCAGAGTCTAGTTTCTCCCACGTGATTTTGTCCCACGGAAATCGGCACCCCAGGATTCGGGCGCTTCGAGAATTGGATTCGGTGGATGACATGATCCCCATTTTTCTCAGCTGTCGAATCAGATCTTATGGAAATCGGCGATTTGCTAGAAGATGAAGAGAGGAGGAGGGCGTTTAGAGAGGTTGAAAGATGACACGTAGTATGAATATTTATAAGAACTTTTGTTAGGGTTTAGGTCGATGTTGCTCTTGTAGTCCAAATAGGCCCACGATTATTATATACACATTTAGGCCCCTGGATAAAATTTAAATCTCCAGCATCTATGTATGAAAAGAGATCGATCGAAGTTGGACTGATGATCACATTTACCACTAATAGCATCGTTATTATTACTAGGTCAAATACCCGCGCGATGCGCTGAATTTCAGTTTTAAAATATCGTACAAATCCAATAGAATATGTATCATGTATGTATATAAGGTTATATACTATATTTTATTATAAAAGAGTAGATTATTATTATTTATATAATAACCACAAATACATATTTAGAAATTATAAATGCTCTAAATAAAATTTCTGTTATTTGTTTTAAACTAAAATATACTCTAAACTTATATACATCGATTCACTTTCTACATTCTTCATATTCTTTTAGGTTAGTAATTTTTTTTTGTCAAATAATCTAAATATTTTTTAAAACTTATTTTAGAAAATTTTTAGTTATGTTAATAAATTAGTTACTACTATCTCAAAAACACGTGATGTTTTAACACTCATATAAATTTTTAAAAATATTTATATTTCATTAAGTTTTTTATTGATAAATTTTAACCATTATTTTTAACTTTCCAATAGTTATAACTTTATATATATATATGTTTGTTTTAGATTTTTCAGTTGGAAGAAAAATGTCTTTCTATTTTCTATCTTTGATAATTTTGACTTAAGATTTTTTTTTTTAGAAATTTTAATTATTAACTTTTATTTTGATTTTTAGTTGTATATTTTAGAATTATTTATTTATCTCTCTTATTTTTATTTAGTCTATATTATTTATGTTTTTCATATACTTATACATATCACTTTAAATGAAATATATAAAATTAAAAAAATAATTTAAATGAACTTTATTTTAAAATTAATTATTTTGATTTGATTAAAATTAATGCTGATGTGAACACCATAGATGAAGAGAGAACTCTCTAATTATATATACTAGGTGAACTCCCGCGCTAAGCGCGGTTTACCTTATTATATTTAGTTTTGCTAATTTATCTTTTAAAAAAAAAATCATTGTAATTTTTTCATGTTGGTCTATAAAACCTAAACTGATCCGTACCAATTGCGACGATTTGAATGCTTTGTAAATAATTGATCGTGCTATTTGGGAATGTGGAAGGTTGGATTATTCCACTTTGTGGACACACCAATTCTTCAGTCAAGGAATTCTTCTCGAAATATAACTATATCTATTTGAAGGTGAAAGTTATCTACAAATGTTACTAAAACTCAATTGTATAGATTTTGCAAGTTTTCTGAGGATTTGATATAAGTTCATATTTTATGTGAATATAATCTTTCAAATATAAATATATACTTTTTAGCAACTTCTATTAAACTTGTGCTAAGTGGATTACCAAAAATTAATAATTACACAATATTTTTCAAACTTATGTTTTTTCTATCCTCTATATTCATTTGAAGGAAATAGAAATACACCTCTCTAACTGACCAGCTTCAATAGTGATCAAGGGATAACATGAAGCAAATCTAGAAAGACAAATCGGTGGAAAAATCCAACTTCCTCGTTTTCTCTGTACTCCTACAAAATCCCAAATCCAATGGAGGTACCTCTTAATCTGCTCATCATCTTTCTTGAAAATACACCCTTTTTATGTCCAGCAACTCGTTTTCTGACTCCTCTCACGGTTATTGTCAATGTATGACTCTTGTCTCAATGGAAGCAGACTAATGCGTACGTATCAAGGCCATCAATATTTCGTGTGAGTAATTTGCATCATAAAAAAATGTTAAGCTTAAAGTAAGAAATTGATCGACATATATAATTTAGTATCAAGTCTGAGATTACCAACTTAAAATATATTTGAAATCCAGTCTGATCATGAAGAAAAAATACCAATAAAAGGCCCGAGAAACATACCATGGTAAGAACCAATCCTAGATTGATGCGATTTTTTTGACTGCAATTGTACTGCAAAGAAAACATAGTAAATCACTAACTATAACATTGCTATATAGTGTAATAAACTAAATCAAAACAAACAAAATGAACATTATATACCACATGCTATAATGAAGGGTGATTGAGGAGCGTACAACTCCTAGTCTTTTGACAACATAAATCCAAATTGAGGGACATCTGCTTATACGGGCGATCGAACGTGAAATCGTGAAACAAATAGAAATGGCAAACATGATTAAAATCTCAAGTTGGAAAACAAACCTTCAGTGATGAAATTAGGGAGATGGAGAGAGGTGCCACATTTATAAGATCCTACAACTTAGTAAAAGGTAAATGTGAGTGAATGGTATGAAGCTGAAGCGGTTCAACTTTCTGAGTTGTTATATCTGTAGTTGAAAACCCTAGTTTTACAGAATAAAAACATTGTGTCGATAGAAGTTTTGAGTGTTGATGACGTGGTGAGTTGAGTAAAATTTAGAATGGGAGAGAGAAAGAGTAAACTAACTTCGGGGAAAATTCTGAGAATCTAATGGGCCTATATGGACTGTCGATTTCATTTAATGTTTACAGATGTTTTGTAATGAACCTCCTTGTAAATCATACAGCCCACCAAAACATATATCATATGTAGTCGGCTGACGTGGCACAATTTTAAGAAGAGTTTTAGAAACTGATGTGGACACTTCTAGGAGCTTCAAAAGCTCCATTTTATTAGTAAGAGATGATTCCCAATGGATATAAATTCCAGTTTTAGAGTAGGCCTGGGCAAAATACCCGAACCCGATACCTGAACCCGAACCCGACCCGAAGTAAGCAGTTCGGTTCGGGTACGGGTGCCCCATAATACCCGATCGGGTATGATTTTTTCTGATTTCGGATACCCGTACCCGATCTGAAATATCCGAAATAACCCGATAAACCCGAACTACCCGAAAATATATAACCTTATAACTATTTTGATTTTGTTGGTGTTTTTGATTTTGGATTTGGAATTGTTGGTTTCTTATGAATGTAGTAATGTATATTGTTTCAGTTTGGATATTTTTCATTTGTTTCGGATTAGTTCGGGTTTTTCATTTGTTTCGGGTAGTTCGGGTGTTTTCGGTTATTTTGGGTAGAAAAACACCCATACCCGATCCAAACCCGTCGGGTATTTCGGATTTCGGGTTACACCCGAAAACACCCATACCCGATGGGTGTTTACCCGAACCCGACCCGAATTAAAAAAATACCCGATCGGGTATATAACTCTATACCCGAATATCCGAAAAACCCGAAATACCCGACCCGAACCCGATCGGATACCCGATTGCCCAGGCCTATTTCAGAGAATCCAGATCAAAACCCTACGAGGTCGAAGGAGGAGGATGACGTCATCATCTTCTGAAGCTCTTCGAAATTGACATTTCCATCTCCGTCAGCATCCACAGGTCCGATCATATGATTACAGTCTTCGACGGATCAGATTCATGGAGGTCTCAAGATAGTCATAAGAATCATGAATTCAAACCCTTTTCGGGTTTATCATTTGGTTAAGCTCTGTTGCTCACAGAAAAAGCCCTACTTCTTCCAATGCCAATAATAAAGGGGATGAAATAACCATGGAACATGGTGGCTCCGTTGTGTCGGAATCCGTGATGCAGGATTTAGGTTCTAGTCATTCTGAGGATCCGGATGTTGAAGAAGAGTATCAGATATTGTTGGCTCTAGTGTTAAGTGCTCAGGAGGATCCTGAAGCTGCTCAGATTGAGGCTATGAAGCAGTTCTGTTTAGGTTCTCGTCCTCCTGCTCCCGATAATTCTCCAGCTGAAATCATGGCATCTAGATATTGGGTAAGTTTTGGACTCATTGCTGAAAACGGAAACAATTACGAAGCTATTGCTTTCCTCATCGACTTTTCATTAGTAAGAAATAGACTGTGCTAGTAACAAGAAATGTAAAGTTCATTCTTGACTATAGAATTCCAGTAATCTGTGCTATGGTCTTTTGCAGAATTATAACTGTACTGCTTGGCTATATTGACAAAATCGTGGATGGTTTCTATGATCTGTGTGGAGTAATGAATGCATCTTCCTTGGAAAGAATACCTCCCTTAGTTGATATTCAGGGGACACTTGTTGCAGATGGTTCTAAACTGTTAAGACTTGAACGGATGGCTCTTGACATTGCAGCAAAGTTAAAGTCAGCATTTTCTTCAGGCCTTTTGAATAGTGAATTTTTTAAGGAAACTGGCGATTTTAGTTGGAAATTACATGGGTGGACCAGTCATAGACCCAGATTGCATGCTAAGAGCTTGGTGGAGTCTGAGCTATAGCTTGAAAGCAACCCACCATAGCATGATCTGTCCTTGGTTCTCTAACTATTGGGTTTGCTCAATGTGCCTCGTTATTCGAAGTATGTACCGCACCTCACCCTCTTTACTTTTGCGTTGTGTGAATATTAGCATTAGAGGGGCATCTATTTTAAAACTCAGGATTGTTGAAGCTTCTTGCTAGTTTGGTACATGTTTGAAATTTTGTGCAAGATGCTCTTGTTTATCTGACTTTACTAGTTACATATAAAGCTTATTGCACCTCTAAACCGCGGTGAGGTGTTTTGTCTCTTTTTTCTTATGAGACGTTGTAGGTTTTGTGTGATAGTGTTGGTGTTCCTTGTCGAATCGTCAAAGGACACCAATATACAGATTAGATGATGTGCAATGAACCCCATTAAGACTGATGAGGGCAGATGACTTTGAAATTAAAATTCAATCGTTATGTTCCTATATTCAACATGAACATATGTGATATGTGTGTAAAAATGAACATATGTGCATGTGGACTTGGGTGTGTGTGTTATAGCTAACTCGCATCTCTCAAAAGGTCAAAGCTAATACTGAGGCTTGATAACAGTGAACTTTCTTTGGTTCATGCAAGCATACCGTTTAGAAATGAAAGCAGGATTAGGCGTGTTTCATGCTTGTATTGTGGTTCTTTCTACTGGTATTGCAGTCTGCAGTTACAAAGCATTTTCCCTAACAAATGCAAAAATGTGAATTTCAGGGAGTACATTGTTGATCTTATGGGAGATCCAGGCATGCTTATCCCCACTGATGCAGCTGGACTACAAATGGACTATGAAGATTCTGTCTACTTTGCCAGTCCCAGAGAGTTGATTTATCTCATGTAGCTTCTTCCAGCAGTGGGGTCGAGAGCTCATTTGAAGAGAACACAAAATCTTGGTATGCGAAATATCGTTCTAGAAGCTATCCACCTTTTCTCTCGATCTCTGTAGTGAGTCTTTCGTTTTTTATTGTGGGACCAAAGCAATCTTACTATTTTCTTGAGAAAGTTGCCAAAATAAACCGTTTCTTCTCGTAATTTCTCTTGATGGTTATGTCCGCAAGATTAACAAGATTTGTGTTTTGGAATTTCTTCATTCAGGGCATTGCTTCTTCCTTCTCTCGCTATTGAAAAAGAAAATGTCTATGAAAAAACTTGGAAAGGACCTGGTTATTGAAGGGGTAAAGAAAGGGTTGAAGTACATCTGGGACAAATTCATGAAGCCAAAATCGGAGTCTGATAGAGTTACTGTCACCGATAACATGCAACCAAACGAGGACATGGAACCAAAGGAAGAACCAAATTAAAATGGTGAGAATCATACCTCAGTTTCCGTTTCAGACTCTATCACAGAAGATGCTATTCTCTGCCAAGAACCAGCCACGTATTGCACTTACAGTTGGAGATGTACCTGAGGCAAGAGTCGAGTTGCTCCACGAATATTTGATCGAGTGGGCAACAATCACAACACAGATAAAGTGCGCATACATCTTTGTTCTTTTCGGCTTGTCAACTAAAATCCTTCAGCAGATTACAACTAAAGAACACCAAGAAGAAAGGGTCATCTCACTTCTGCTCGGATGGAATTCCCCGAAACCACTTATCATCGTTCCTACTGTTGGCAACTTCAACGAAGAAAGCCCGACTGTGAAGAGTTCATTATGGTTTTTAAAGACCGTAAAATTGGCTACCATTATCCCCAACTGTCATGAACCTGGAATTACAGATATCATCAAACAAGTTTGGCAATGTAAGTGAATGTTTTCATAGCTCTCTTGCTTTCTTAATGAATTAGATTTGGTCTGTAATGGTTTTATTATATGGTTTTTACAGGGATCCAATACGACCAAGTTTTGCGGAGATCATGGCTTACTTACAGCAAAACCAAGAGAGCAATTCACTAGTTCTTCATTGACCACTAATGAGCAGGAACTATAACAGGCTTAGAGAAAATAACTAAATGTTGTGATAGTATTGACTGAGAGATAGATTGTATAATACAAATATGCATAGTGATGGTTACAGTACAACTAGTGTTTTGTAATGTCAACAATAATACAAATATCAAATTTTCTAATAGGTGTTTGCAGCAGCAGCTTCTATCATATGCATAGTGATGTTTGCAGTTCAGAGCGGTACAACTTCTATGCATAGTGATGTTTGCAGTTCCAACCGGTACAACTTATATGCATGTTGTTTACCTTGTTCCTCGACTATTTTCTCTAAACTCTGTTTTTCACCTTCAAGTCTTGCTACAAATTAAGCTGTTAATACCTCTAATCCAGCCAAGCCTGCGAGAACTTCCATTCTTGTGTTGTTATGCTTCTGTTTTTCAAGGTCAGCAGCTTCCAGTGTTTCCATCATGTTTGTTTGCAACTCAGCAGCCTAAACGAAAGAGGACAAGCACATCATATATATAGTTCATCTAGCTGGAGTAATACAAATATCAAATCATACAATAGGCGTTTGCAGCAGCTTCTATCATATGCATAGTAATGTTTGCAGTTCAGACCGGTTCAACTAGTGTCAACAATAATGAGCATGCCATTTCTTAATTTGAATTAAGTAATATGCATGCTTGCATTTTGTCAGCCGAAACATAACATAAAGTCCAGGAGCAGTCTTAAATGTCTACAACTTAGAAAATTTGTTACCTCTTGTGCATGTTGTTTAGCTCGTTCCTCGACTATTTTCTCTAAACTCAATTTTTCACCTTCAAGTCTTGCTACCATATTCACTCGCTCTTTGATGACCGCTACAGCTTTTGTAGCAACTTTTTCTGCGAAAATTTTCTCTCTTCTCCTCCTCCGCTCTTCCCTCTGGCGCTACCTCTCAGAGTCAGTGCTCGAATCAGACTCATAATCGGATTCAGATTCATCACTTGACAAGGAAGAATCCTTCCTCTTTAGACGATCAGAAACATTGCTCTGCGAGACTTCTCCCTTCACCTGCTTTCCCCATACATCACTTCTTCTGGACTCACCACCCTCCGTTTTTCCTACACTTGATAATGCTTCCCTAGGGACAGTCTCAGTGGCCGATCTTGTGGAGTAATCCAGGGGAGGTGGCTTAGCATTGACATCCTTCTCACTCTCTTTATGAGTTGACTTCACAATCCTACTTTCCATGCCAGCACCAGCAGGGCTAGACACTTCCTTGTCGCTTGGTACTTTGTTCTATTGTTTTTGTGACCTCCCTCTGGAATCGACTACATTACCACTAGTCTTCTTAGTCTTCTTTCCATCAGATGCCAAAGGATTTTTCCCCGAATTCCCAAGCCTTTGACCATCCTTTTTCAATCCACGAATCACAGATGTTCCACTGGGAGTACGAGGCTTAGAAGTGTTGGTCCCCTGATTCGGAGTACTCAGAAGTTCAGTCTAGTCATTGTCAGTGAGTGTAGGTCTTTCTGGTGTCAAACTTTGTGACGGTGAACTTGCCCTTTCTTTGGATTGATCTGGTTTGCGTAATGTTTTAGTGCTACTTAAGTAGCTAGGTTTTTGCTCAAATGAGTTTCTCTGACATCCACCACTATAATCACTAGTAGCTTAAGATGTTTTCTTCCTCAGCTGACCTTTCAAAGAAACAGGACTAGTTCCAGATTTTGGAGAGGTCTCAAAGAGCTCGTCATGGGTCTAGGACTTTTCATCCTTTCGAAGAGAATCCGCTGTCTGATGATCGAGCTGAAAAGCACAGTTTACATAATCCCCAATTAGCATAAATTAAATTTCTTAGCCAATGTAACATCAAAGTAACTTGGAGCATATCAAACGTTTACATTAGTGTGGAATCTAAGTTATCTAACTCGACTGAGATATATAAGAAGAAGTGATAACATAAAACTTTGAACTAGAATAATCAGGAGTAGACGTAGAAATAGGTGATTGGTTCTCAATACATTTCAATTACAAACAACATTGCCACATGATTTAAGATTCGACCATTTGAGGTGAATATCATAATCCAGGAAGATCAATACATTTTCAATAGAGAAACTTTCCGCTGATCACTTTCTCAATCAATACATCAATCAACGAGTTCTGAACAAACCATCCAAATACATGAGGATCAAAACGACATCCAAATCGGATAATTCAATCGATACAAAACAAACAAAAAAAGAGTCATGAGATTCCACTTCTCACCTGTTGAAGAATTGTTTCGGCGGCTTTGAGCTTCGGCGAGATCCAATTCGCCATTTTCTTCCCCGAAAGCAAATTAAAGACCCAAACGACACCGTTTCATCACCCAAACTAATCCTCCCTCCCTCCCATCAGAGAAAATGAGGAAGAAAAAGAAGAATTATTTTGGAAGGTGTAATACTACAGTGACTAGGCGGTGACGTATTTCATTGGCAAACCCAGAAAAGAGACTCCACATTAACCGAACCGAATCCGGTTTTCTTCGCCAGTTTACATACAATTCATTTGTCTTTTGGTTCAATTTTTCTTATCGTTTATATTTAACGTCATCTGTAATAAATAATTATACAAGGATAATACTTACTATAGAATATAAATCCAACCAAGTCAATATGTCAACAGTTATCAAATTACATCATCAAATACATTAAAAAAACTAGTGGATCAAACTCTCCACCTTTCACCAATGTTGAAAAACTGCTACCACCACACTACAATCAATTTTAATAAAAATAACAGCCGAAAAAGTAAATAATATCTATGAAGACCGCAAGCCCTTACTTGGCCGCAGGATCGATCTCATCTTAACTGATACCATAACCGTCATCGTTGGACATGTTGTCTAAAGCGAGCTTTTGGATCAAAACCTCATGTATCCGTCCGATCATTCTTAGAAACGTTTCTTCGACTTTTTGGTTTTCTAAAGCCGATGTTTCGAGGAAATAGAGACCTTCAACCTCAACTAGAGTCTTACCCTCCTCTTCTTCAACTTCTCTAGACTGCTGGAGATCGGATTTGTTACCCACGAGAACGACGGTCTCGGGACTTGAGAAGTCTCTGAGCTCCAACAACCATCTTTTTATGTTCTTGAAAGTTTGGCGTCTTAGGGTTGGTTACACTTAGGGATACTTTGAGATTGATCTACGCAATCATCCAAAACCCTAAATGCTTCTTTGCATCCACCTCCTTTCATGAACTCTTTAAACCGCATAAATACTTCCTCCGCCCACTTGTGGATACATGATCCAACACTAGAAATACTTAATAAAAATATAGGATAACTGCTGTGAGAATTAAAATGTTTATTATGCTTAAAATTACCAAAAGTTTCGTCCCCCTTTTCTGAGCTATGGGATATATATTTATACAATGATTAGTAATCAATACTCCTAATTTATTGCTTGATTCTCCTTTAATGCGTCCGTTTTGATTCCCCTCTTTAAGGTTACAACGGCTCGTTTATTTGACTTTCTTTCATGGGCCTTAAGTGGGCTTCCCCGTATCTCGGTCCACTCAATTTGGTTTACTCCCGAAGCTTCCCGCTCTGGGTGTTGCGTATGCCTCGGATGTGTCGCATCGAATTGCCTGATTATTCCTTTCTCGGATCCTCGGTGCGAGATCCGGTACCAACACCACACTGTGTCTCCTTTCTTTGGTTGATTGGTTGATGAACCTCCCACTTTCTGCAGCAATAAGGCGTCGAGATCTTTTATCACCGATTCCACAACAGCTTTCGCAATCGTTTATATCTCTTTCTCCAGCAGGCCTTCAACTTCCTCATATGAGCCTAGTTCCTCCCATGCGATTTTGTCCCACGGGAATCGGCAACCCAGGATTCGGACGCTTCGAGAATTGGACTCGGTGGATGACGTGATCTCCATTAAACTTAGCCGTCGAATCCGCGTTTAGAGAGGTTGAAAGAGACAAATATTTATCGAGTAAAAGAAAAAAAGAAAAAATGACTTTTGTTAGGTTTATATCGATTTTGCTTGTGTGGAAAACTTGTATCTATTGATAGTCCAACAAATTAGTATAGTATACACACAAATAGGCCCACGAATCAGTTTTTCACTAGACATGAGAGTAGCTAAATCTCTATACTATTTTAAAAAATACATTTGAGAAAAATAACTTGAAAACAAGTGGATATTATTAGAAGATACAATATATCACCTCCTTTGCATCCACCTCCTTTCATGAACTTCTTAAACCGCATAAATATTTCCTCCACCCACTCGGTGTCTCCTTCTTTTGGTTTATTGGTTGACGACCCTCCGACTTTCTGCGGCAATAAGGCGTCGAGCTCTTTTATCACCGATTCCATAACAGCTTTCGCAATCGTTTATATCTCTTTCTCCGGCAGGCTTTCAACTTCCTCATCAGAGCCTAGTTCCTTCCACGCGATATTATCCCACGGGATTCGGCACCCCAGAATTTGGACGCTTCAAGAATTGGACTCGGTGGATGACGTGGTCCCCATTAAACTCAGCCATCGAATCCGCGTTTAGAGAGGTTGAAAGAGACACATATTTATCGAGTAAAAGAAAAAAAAATGACTTTTGCTAGGGTTTATATCAATTTTTCTTGTGTGGAAATCTTGTATTTATTGATATTCCAACAGTTTAGTATAGTATACACACAAATAGGCCCACGAATCTGTTTTCACTAGACATGAGAGTAGCTAAATCTCTATACTATTTTTTTAAAAATACATTTGAGAAAAATAATTTGAAAACAAGTGGATATTATTACAAGATACAATATATCACCTCCTTTGCATCCACTTCCTTTCATAAACTCCTTAAACCGCATAAGTACTTCCTCTGCCCACTCTGTGTCTCCTTCTTTTGGTTTATTGGTTGACGACCCACCCACTTTTTGCGGCAATAAGGCGTCGAGCTCTTTTATCACCGATTCCACAACAGCTTTCACAATCGTTTCTATCTCTTTCTCCGGAAAGCCTTCAATTTCCTCATCAGAGCCTAGTTCCTCCCATGGGAATCGGCACCCCAGGATTCGGACGCTTGGAGAATTGGATTCGGTGGATGATGTGATCCTCATTAAAAACAGATGTAAAGAGATGTTGAGATTAACATTTCTCGACTATAGGATTTTTTTGTCTCTAGATGTTGAGTATATAAAATAGTCCAAACAAATGAGGAATATTGGTGAAGAGGAAGAAACAAGAACCGGCAAAAGAAGAAACAGTGTATAGCCCACAAAAGAGATAAAAACAATTCGGTGCTTTTTGCATTTTTGTAAAAACGCAATCTATCATTGACTATGGAATTTTACTTGTATTTTTTCTCCACAAGTGAAATTGTAATTGATTAGAATAGAGATGAGGTCTCAAAAACTTGTCGTTCATGATAATTTTCTTTTATTTTGATGTCAAAATATACTCAAGCTTCTCCACGGAAAAACGTGTCCAACTATTTAATTTGGCTAATATACAACATCCAAATTAAATGGTTGGCAAAGAAAATGATTTAGCGAATGTACAACCTCCAAATTAAATAGTTGGAGAAGAAAATAGAAAACTTGTATAGTGTTATAAAAATATTATTTAATTGTGGTGTAGAAGAAAGAAGAACAAGTGTTTAAGTAGATGAATGATATGGAGGAAGTGAATGAATAAAATTTCATCAAATCAAACTACATATTTATAGTGGTTTTAGGTCGGTCAATGTACGTCGGTTTTGTAAATGGATAATCATCCATTTTCTAACATATAGTAGTCCTCATTTTTACATATTAATATTTAATCCTAGTTTTAGATGGTTTCTACTAATTTAAAGGATCACTTTTATACTAAAATGGCATCGAAGTTACATTTGAAAATTAAAAGATGACACAACATATAAGTTAAAAATTACTGGACTGCGATACATGTTATTCAATGAAATTTCAAATATCTTAATCTAAAAATCAATTTAGAATTCTACAAAAATAATAATAATCTATTTGTATCAATTAATAAACAAGTATTCTATTAAATATATCAAAGAAAAAAAAAGGATAAGGGTCAACAAAAATAAATATAGGATGCCAATGAAAAACAAATTAAGAAATAGGTAAATTTAGTAAAAAAGGAAGAAGTTGTGGGGCTTGAGAAAAATTTAAAAAGAGTTTGGGGAATACTTTTGTCTGTCTCTCTTCTTCTTCTTCTCGCTTTGCGCCGCCTTCTCACTCTCTCTGTTTTCTCAAATTCTCTCATCTTCTCCATTATTTTCTCCCAATCAAGCTTCTTCAATCTTCCTCTTACTGCTACTGTCCCTAATTGTAAGTTTACTATTATTCCTTCACCAAGTTTTGTGTAGATCTTGGAAGTAAGTAAATAGATCGATAAACCTAATTGCTCCAATTCTATTCCAGAAGCTTAACTTAGATTTCTCAGGATACAATCGTGAAGTCTTCGAATTTAGGAATCGAATTTGATTGTGATGTTTTAGGTAGCGAAACCCAGTTTAAGGAATCGTTGAATCGTTTAGAGAAACCCTAATTTCGAAATCCCCAGTTTAGGGTTTTATCTGGATCCTTAGATTAGTCTCATAACCCTATTGTTCAGATTTTTACTGATTATAGTTGTTGAAGATGAAGATTTGATTTAAATTTCTTGTATTTTGATTGGTTTGCAGAGACATGTCTGATGCAAAGGAAGAGAAAGCACAAGTTGCAGCAGATAGGATCAAAGCTGCAGCTCTCACTGCTGCTAAAGGTTTGAGCCGTACTCAAGCTGAGCGAGCAGCGACTGCAGCAGCGAGAAACGTTAATGCTTATGGGCAGAAGGAAGAAGGTCCAAGTCGATGGCAGGAGAAAAGGGAAGCAAAGAGACAGATGTATTTGATGAGTACTGAGAAAGCGGTTAGGCTTGGTGAAAGGAAAGATAAGTCAATGTCAGCATCAGCTGTGGGAGGAACCACCTCGGTTGCTTCACAGTGTCAGAAATGTTTTCAAACAGGACATTGGACTTATGAGTGTAAGAATGAAAGGGTTTACATATCGAGGCCCTCGAGAACTCAGCAGCTTAAGAATCCTAAGCTGAGAATGAAGCCGTTGATTGATGATCTCGGTGAAGATAACGATGATGATGAGGAAAGGCCAGATGCTGTAAATGGGAAAGCGGATGGTGAGAGGCGGGCTAAGAAGAGTAAGAGAAAGCACAGGTCGAAATCTGAATCTGGCAGTGACAGTGAAGCTTCTGTGTTTGAAACAGACAGTGGTGGATCCGAATCATCTGGAGAGAGTAGTTCAGAATACAGTTCATCTTCGGACTCAGAGGAAGAAAGGAGGAGGAGGAGAAGGAAGGCGAAGAAGAGCAAGAAGAAGCAAAAGCAGAGGAAGGAAAGGAGAAGAAGATACAGTTCTTCGTCATCTGAGTTGTCTGAGTCAGAATCAGCTTCTGATTCAGATTCTGATGAAGATAGAAGCAGTAGAAAGAAGAAGAGCAAGAGGCACAGCAGCAAACGTCGTTGAAATTGGTTTTTAGGAAATCAGAAAGTGGATGAAAAAAAAAAAAAAAGTTTTATGCCTTTGTTAGAGTGAAATCAAATTTGAGCTTCATGAAGAAAACTCACTGCTTCTTTGTTTCTTTCATTTTCCCTAAGTTCAAACTTTTCTTTTTGTCAGAGCCATTCATGGCGCTTTATGTTGTAGTGTAACAGACCGATGTTATCTGAGAGTCCCCTTAGTTTTTAGAGCTCAATAGCTCTTGAAGAAAGTTGTAAACCCAAAGGACACAAATTTCAAATATATTGATGTTTGCTACATTAACGCATCATTTTATAGATAACAAAAATGACTATGCCCAAAAAGAATTTTCCTATGAAATTAAAAGCAAAAAAAAAAAGAAAAAAGAACATGTCCTCTATAAAATGATTAGAGATAGATCCAAATTATCAACAATTTTACTTGAAAAATAATTATTACAGCAAAAGAGTTAGGAATTAGGATAATTCTTAGGGCAAAAATGATCATGATCTACTTCAAATTATCCATTTAAGTTAGGAATGTTATATCATGTAAATCCCAGAACTTCTGGGCCATAAGTATCAAATCATGTAAAGTCAAGGGCTTATTTTGTAAATACCAATAAT
The DNA here is from genome assembly GCA_963667165.1 of Barbarea vulgaris. Taxonomy (NCBI): domain Eukaryota; kingdom Viridiplantae; phylum Streptophyta; class Magnoliopsida; order Brassicales; family Brassicaceae; genus Barbarea; species Barbarea vulgaris. The sequence goes on along the minus strand of OY763891.1, from coordinate 16,012,702 downwards.
GTATCATAACATACAAAAATACGTTTTGTAGATAATTCGCCTGAATACGAACGAAGTGTGCAAATGTGTGCAATCTCTCCTTAGTCTCCTTCCTCACGGACTGACCCTTTTATCTGGAAACTCAGCTGCTTCGGGTTTTTACTTGGTTGAGTTTTTTTGTTCTTAACGTCTGTGGTTGATTCATCTCAGAGCTCATATTGCACTCAACCTGTTCGATAAAATGCCTAGCTGAGACTCAAGTTGGAAAATTTGCATATAGCCGGTTTGTTTCTCAAGATCTTGAATTTTTTTTTCTTATTTTCTCCGTGATTTAGGAATATAACAGTTTAATTGCGTTAGTATATTAAGGTTTCAGTTTTGTCTCAACATGGATCTTTTACTTATAGTGATTGAGTTTAAAAAGTTCTTCATTTTCTAGCTGCTGAGAAAAATAAAAAAGGTGAAGAAATATGAGTATGTTGCGGAACGTGATGCCTTGGAACAGAAGCAATCACAACGTAGTTGGATTGTTAATAAGACATTTTGCCACAAAACCGAAACCTAAGATGAAACCGATTGAGCTAAACACACCACCAGAGCAAACCCAGACGATAACCCGAGTGATCTTTGACATTTTGAAGGAGCATGGACCTCTCACCATTGCTGAAACTTGGGATCATGTCAAGGTATACTCTTTTTACATTACAACACCATATGCTTTTTGCAATGTTGTTTCTCAAATCTGTGCCTAAGGTAGAGAGTGATATCTCAATTTTTTCACCATAGGAGATGTTCTTAATTTCATTATTAGAGGTTAAAGATTGAAATTTGATGCTGTAATGGTTGTTCTCAATCTGCTAAAAAGGTGAAGAATGTGAACTATATAACAGAGTTCTATCTCAAAAACCAATTTGAGTCTTTTGAGATATCGCTCTCGGGATGCTTTCATTTTCTTTCTAAAGGTTCATAGATTCTCAATTGGTTTTCACCACAAACTACTAGTTTTTAATATGATGATTGGTATCGAAAAAATTGAACAGGAAGTGGGATTAAGAGGGCTAACGAGTAAGCGTCACATGAAGATAATACTAAGGTGGATGAGAGAAAGACAGAAGCTGAAGCTTATTTGTAACCATGTTGGTCCTCACAAGCAATTCTTGTACACTACTTGGTTCACCAAACACAACCCTTCTAAATTCACTGGAAAATCCTCCGGCGACCCTAAACTTCCCTGAGCCTTATCTATCTACTCTGTGTTTAAGGTTTTGTGTTCTTGAATCTTTGTTTCACTTTAAAGTAATAGAAATAAAATGTTTTTTAACAAGTTTCTCTCGATGTTTACACTTTTATGGTCACTTTCTTACGTTTAACCAATATCTTAAGTAGAAATAGCACAATGGAATGAAAATTAAAATGATACCTAAAACCAGATAAAATAAGATAAATCATCATGTTCTTTCAAAATAAGAGAAGCTCTCATTTTTCATTGTTAAGAGGTTTGGGCTGTCTAATTGATAACTTATTTCTCTCAATTTTCATAAATTTTCTGTATTTTTAGCTTAACCATTACATTTGTGAGCAAAATTTTATAATTTATTTTTTGGTCCATTTGCAAAGTAGTGTCCAAAATTATTTTCTGTTGTACTATTAGAAGAGGACAATTATTCTCAATTTGGGTTGGATCAGTCAAAACCGGAAAATGATTCTTTGTTTTGCAAAGCATCAAAATGTTTTTGACATCTCTCCAATTTCTCTTTACTTACAATAAAAGGGATTCTCTCCGACTAACCCTAAACCTAAAATTATCTAACTGAGAAAAAAAAAATCCTAAAATTCACTTCTTCAATTAGAAGTTAGAACCAGAGTTTTTAATTTTTTTTTGCAGAAACCCTAACTAAAATAATTTGGAAACATGAGAAAAAAAAAAAAACCATTTTATCTACATAAGGCACTTCTATGAGGACTGAGGAGGATAAGCTACAAAGATGGTAAAGTGCGGTCGAACCACTTAGAGAGATGTGAGATTTTGGCTGCTACGTTTTTATTTCGACCAAAGTAAGTTTCTGCATTGGATAACATAACTGATACGTCGTGTCTCAATGCTTCTACACTCCGGTAGTAGTTGTTCTCAAGCCTTGATCTGATTACTTCAAGAGACAAAGGAACTGGGAACCTGCAGATGAGTCCATATAACAAAAACCATGTCAGCTTCAATCTCCATCAAAACCTCTTCTAGTGTTGAAGAAAGTTACCTGTTGGTGTAGCTGGAGTTTCTCACGGTCTGGTTCAGTTTTTGGAGGCCATAAGAATCCTGAAACGATTTAGTCAGAGAATTTAGTGTTGTGTCTTTGTCTCCTCCTAATCCACTAGCTTTAGAGTGAGCTAACTTAAGCCCAAGTATAAAAGAGCGATCTATAAACCACCTAAGCTAATGTAAACAGGGAGCTTAGCTCCTATGGTGGCTAAGATAGTCTGAATTAACATTATGAGATTGATATTAAATTCATTAGGATCACATACCTGGGTCTTTTTGCCTGAAGTCTCTAGCTTTGTTAGGGCTGAGAGCAGACGGTTTCGTTGCTCATCATCAATGTGAGGCTGCTCCCACTTGGTATCAGAATCAAAAAGCTCCCAGGGACTGTGAAGATGTGTCTCCGTCGGGTCACTCTTGTATTTAACTGTGTACCTCTCCCACGGACTATCAGGAAAATCAGGTGATTTGGGTTTCACAGCTAGAATCCGTCCTTCCCACCAACTACCATCTTCTTCGCCTTCGTCTCTCCACCAAACCTTACACTTGTCTCTGCAAGTCCAGTTCCTCTGTATTGCTGCTTCAAACCGACTTCTTTCCACAAGAAAATCTGGAAAGGTCACCACCTCAGGCAGCGTAAGTTTAAAAGTTTTATTGAACACTTCGGAGTTCGGATCGATGACTTTAAGTATCATTTTACAGCAGCTATCCCCAGAACCAGGAAGTGTTGCATATTCAAGACTTTCCACTTTACAAATTTCCACTGCCTTTATAGTTCCTCCCTTTATTGAAGTCCAAGGAGCCACTTCCCTCAGGGAGCTAAAGTTCAAGTATTCTTGATGCCCCTGAAAGATAAAAGTTACAGCCACAGGTAAAAAATCGATATACCAAAAGTTAATGAAACGAAACAACAGATAAATCACCACAAACACTTACCTGTCGCAAATACGCAACTTCATCCCCCTTTTGTGGAATATAACGAGAACCCTCTTCATGTGTCGATAATGTCAACCAGGATACATTTTCTATTAACTGCTGAGGCTTCTTTCTTTCAATAGGTTTAGTTTCACTAAAAGGATAAGTAGACCTTCTATTTCTTGTGGATCTCAACCGAACTGTTGCCCCAGAAACCGATTTCTCTTCTTCTTCAGAGTTTTGGTTTCCACGTGAATCACTTACTTTCAAACTGGCTTCTGACTTCACCAATCCATTCGATCGAGTCCCATGGAACCCATTAGGGGCACCTTCATGGGACTTAGTGCCACTACTGTGATCCTGACTACAAGAACCTGAACTAATTTCTTTAGTAAGAGTATCACCCCCATCTGATTGATTCTTATGCTTCCGTGACTTCTGTCGTCTATAGACAAAATCAAACATTCGTTTAGGATATGAATGTGACACAGGAACATCATTAGCAATTGAGAGGGGATCACTGATCTTAGGATTTGATTCCTGAACACAATCATTTCTCAGAGATATCTCTGTCCCAACCACACCATCATTTTGACAGTCCATTGCCAAATCACATCTAGTGTCTTCAAAACCATCATTCAACGCATCAGAGCCACCAGTCTCCTGCTCTATTAATGAAGATTTACCTTCTTGCCTCAAAGCTGCATCAGGAGTCCTTGAAACCCTCTTGGAGCGTATCCTCAATTTCCTCGAGATTGGTGGAAGGCTATCTATTAGATCGTGCCGGTGACCCGTTACATCCTGAGAACCGTTAGAGACCCTGTCATCAGCCAATCGACTTTGTGACCCATCCAGTCCTAGAGATCGTTCCACACCATTTGGTAAACCATTAGAAATCACCATGTCAGTGTCAACTGCCATGTCATCTATATCTGTTTTCAATTCCAAACAACTAGGTGCTGTAACACCATTATCATGATGATTTGCATCTTCGTCAACAATATTTTCCTTCCCTTCTAGGTCAGAGCCCATAAGTCCATGCCATGACATTCCTTCACCTCTCGTTCGCTTTGATGTACGAGCCTTAACCATTCCCCATTTGACTTTACTTGCATCCAACCCTTCAAATTGATCTGAGTGAATTTCAAGATTCCCAGAAACCCTAGAGTCTTCAGCACGGCCATTCCCTAAAGATGGAGTTGGAACATCAGAAGATGATCCAGGTAGGTTCTCCAGCAAGGTAAGCTTATCTGAATTCCTAACAGGAAACCTAAGAACCAATCTCTTCCTTTCAGCAGGATGAGTTTCTCTGATATCACAATGTTGATCCTCATCATCTGAATCACATATGAGTATATTTTTCCCCTTCGATTGCTTCCCATGCCCATTTAACAAAGCTACATCAAGTTCACTATCCCCAGTGCCCGAGTCCTGTGTTGTCGATTCACTTTCTGATGAATCACTTAATTCAGAGACATCCTCCTCTTCTGCGTCTTTGGATGTACCTGTAATCTTAGAAAACCAAGAGAGGGCATTTTTTGCAGCTGCTCTTCTAGGTCTGGACGATTTAGATTTTGATTTCCTCTTCGATTCTTTACGACCACTCCTAGATTTCCTGGTACGTTTGTTATTGCTTGGAGCTCCCTCAAGCTCCAAGTTTCTCTTTTTGACACGCCTACCCGAAGAAGTCATGACCCCAGCCTGGTAAAGAGGTAAAAGGGATAAGTAGCATATTTACGAACAAGAACAAAGCAATGTTCCAAAATACTCACTTTTTTCTTATGTTTTTTCCTTTTGGATCTTCTGAGGCTATTCTGATGATCGTCGACCTCATCGCTTTCACCGGAACTGGAACCTGACTCCCCAGAGGTTGAAGAATTTATACATTCTTGCTCTTTTCCAGACGAATACTCTTCTGGCACATTGTATTCAGAGTCATTTTCATCACTTAAGATATCGATTTCTGGTTCCCACTCCATTACATCTAGAAATTCTGGCATTGGTTCAGCCAAGTCTAGATCTGCCAGAGGTGGCATTTGGTAATCTTGATCTAAAGTGATATCCGGCCCTACAGCAAGCTTTAAAGAAGATGGTCGCCATTCTTTTCCTAAGGCGCCAAGTCGCCGTTTCTGAAACATGGTCTGATATGGCTCGTCATATGGAATCATCCCTAGAATGTAGAACAATAGAAAGTGAATGATATGCCCATCCTGAGTGGAAGGATCCACAAAGCACTTATAACCACAGTAAAAGAGATTAAAACCTGAATCACAAAGAGGATCCTCCATATTTCGGCGATAAGGTGGAAGCTGAGATTCCTGAATCAAAGTTTCCAAATGCTTATTAGTGATTACATTATTGCCTATAACGAGCAGAATTACAGACATGAAAGAAATGGTTTTATCAATTTATAAGTAAGACCACTTGGATTGGAAGAACAGAAGAGCAGCTTACTTGGTCAAGGACATTACCATATATGTCCTGAATTAATGGCCGATAATCCCCCAGGAAGAACTGCAAGATGCACAGAGCAGTTGGAAATTTCGTTTTAATATAAAATATTGATAAAAGCAAACTCGCTTAGAGGATGTGACTGGGGCAACTAGAAAGAATATATTTCTACAATGTTCAGTAGGAATTTATGGATGCCAAGATATGGATGTGATATAGGCTTTTCTTGGTTTTTGCCCTATATAATGAGATCATCAATGTTTAATAAATTTACTGAATGTTTTGATCGGAAAGGAGATCTGTTAACAAAACTAGGAGATACGTACGTCTCTTAAAGCAAACTTATCCCAATGAATCCAATAAAGGGTTCTATCAGAACTGTAGTCAGTAGAAGTACAGGAATGAAGCTTTCTCCACAATTGAAATTATATTGGTACCTGATCATATTTAGCATCCTTCTGAGAATCTCCTTGGCCTGTGCTTAATATGTACAGTTGGCCCACATCATCTGAAAGTATAATTGACGTTCCATCCCTACATTGTGAAGATATATATTAGCCATCAGATGGAGTAGGGAGAATAACGCGTGCAGCACAAAGCTATTTGCTTACGGTGAAAACTTCCCATCAACCAACTTGAAGTGTGAGATCTCGTATATTTGGATGGGTATGCCTTCCCATATCTAGAAGAAGAGAAACAAGAGCCTTAGTAATGTAGATATTGAAGAAGGGATTAGATAGACGAGAAGGTAAAACTTACATCCCACACTATTGTTTTTCCATCATAGCCAGCACTCATAGCTATACGAGGATTGAAAGGATGGACATCCATAACATATGTCTACAAAAAATAAGTATTACACGTTGATAAAGGCAATACAAGAAAATAAGAGGAAAACTAAAACAGAACCAAGCATAGCCATAGTTTTCCGATAATATACAAGGCATAAATGGCATTAGGCAGGGTTGGAAGTGTTTTCACAAAACGAAAAGAAATTAACTTATGCTTGAAATAATGCAGAAGAGGGTCTGCTTAGAAGAAGTATGATTTTCGTAATTGTTTGTATAGGCGTGGGCATCAAATTTCTTGCTTTAAAGTACACAGGTCAGTTTTTGCAATTCCCAAACCTGCCGTAAGATAGTCCACCAAATCTAAAACAGGAAGAGAAATATACAGAAGGGATCAAACACTCACAGATGCTGTATGGCCAGTCAAAGAATGTACCAAGCTACCATCAGAGGCATTCCACACACATATTCTACAGTCTTCAACATAGAAAATGATTCTAGTTAGCAAGAGTGAAGCGCTCGAAGAAATCAGTCTGGATAAACTCATAGCCATCAAGAGTGTCAAAATAGTATTACCCATAATAGCAGCAAGGACAAAACGATTATCTAGACTCCAAGCAATCATGTTAACCCCACGAGGTGTAGGTAGGATTCTTTGACGTGGCCCACCTCTAGGAGGTTGAGGAGGCATGGGCGGAGGTGGAACCTTGAGATGATATGCTCGTGTCCATCGGCAGCTTTTTCCCTGAAAGAGATAAATAAAGATCTGGGTTTCTGTTCCTATGAAAATATATTGAAAATCTTAGCGAAAAATTGAAGGTTACATGCGATCTCCGGGATCGTGGGATCCAAATGATTGCACTACCATCACGAGAGCATGTAACTATGTTATCATGACAGAACCTAGAAGATGCATAATGTCAAACACAACAAACATTAGGAAACGGTGAAAAGTTAATAGTAATTGCAAGATTGATTATCTACTTGCAGCAGAGACCACATACCAGGAATTCTTAAATTTTGGAACATTCTCGTCTCTTGAGTAGTCGGTTACAGAAAATTTGGACCCCGCAGCACAACCACTGGAAAGCACCACAGCAAATGAATAGGATCAGACAACTAAGATCTCATGAGAAATGTAATTTCAAAAATGGTTAGCTAACCTGAACTGAACATAATTAACATCATTCTCATGTCCAGCCAGAACATCCATCTCATGATTTGGCTGTTCTGGATCATCATTATTGGCCTTATTAGCACTCCAAACCTGTAACAAAGGAAACAACTTTTGTAAGTGAACTCTATAAAATTTGGCAGAAAACAAATATGAATTTGCAATTTTTAACTCAACCCAAGATACAGTCAGGAAACATTTTTCAGTACCGAGTATACTCTAGCAAGAGTGTCAGAGCTGCCAGTGACAAAGACAGATCCATTAGCATTGAATGCGCAGCAAAATATTTGGTGACTCTGCTGAGCATTACTAGAAGAAGGGCCACTGTTCTTTCCTGTAATAGGCTTCCATAGTTAAGTCCAAAAGCTTCCAATTGATCAAAGCAAAAATCAATTAACTAGGAATGTAAAGCAATCACCATCAGGACTAGGAGGCCGAGGGAGATATATCCGGGGAGCAAATTGGGCACCCCGAGCATCCCATATCCTACATGTACCATCATCGGACGATCTGCACAGATTTAACAAAGGGCTCAAGCAGCTTACAAAGATGCCAAATGAAATAAGGTACCTTTTCCAAACACGCAAATAGAATATCAAGACAACATAAAGACATGAGTAATTACATAACAGATATATTTCACAGCTCAATAATATCTCAACATCATAAATTCCATCTGAAGGAGAATGAACCGGAAAAATTTCAAACCCATAGACATGGGTAATATACTGAAAATCCACAAATTGAATAGCATGATGTCATCCAAACTTAAACAACTGACAAAGTATAGTGAGTTATCAATTATTTTTTAAAAGAAAGAGGAAAAATAATGCACCAGCTAGTGTACACGGTCCCAGAAAGAACAATTTTAAAAAAATTCTTACGAGAGAAGCTGGTAAGGGGATCCAGGTCTGGGACTAAATGCAATAGCAGTAACAGCTCCAGTATGTCCACGGAGGACCGAAACTGGTAAGCCATCTGGCAATCGCCACTACAAAAATCCAGATACGTGAAGTCATCAAGGAGGATAATATATGGAAGTCACAAATGAAACATATACAGAGGATACAAGAAACTTACAACGCGGATCACACAATCATTTGATGCGGATGCTATAAAAGTGTTGTTCGAATTCACAGCAAGATCAGTTATGTCACCCTTACATATGCACCAAAACACACAATTTTTAAGCACCAGTTATGATACAGAAGCAAAATGTTAGAATTCTCATAAAGTATTTGGAACTCACTTCATGCCCTCGACAGGTGGCCAGGCAGTATGCAGTCTCCATTGACCAGACTTTTACAAGGCGGTCATCTGAACCAGTGACTACATACCTTCCTGAGCGATCAAATATAGCTGCAGCATTTACATATAGCTTCAGGTATTCAGTTCATCTAAATGCTTAGTCTATTAGTTAGAAATGAAACTTGACACTAAGATTCACCCCTAAACAATTAGATATCATACCGCAGTACACAGCATTCCTGTGTCCGCGTAGCCTCTTGATGTTCTGCATCTTTTGTACCATTGAAGATGGTTTTGCAATGACATAACATGCTGCACGAATTGATGGGGCACGATGATGTCTGGCAAAACCACCACCAATTTCCCTTAAACTTATACCATGCACCTGATCAGCATGCATATGAGGCCAACGCATGCCAATAGGTGGTGGTTTGAGATCACTTCCAACTATTTCCTTGTCATCTGCAAAATCAAAGGAGGCAGCTTTAGCAAACAATTTTTTTCAAATAAAACTTAGTAAATGCAAAATAAAGGCCCAACTAATTTTTAAGAGAAATTGGTGTTATAACAAATTTACATTTATATGTCAATGCAAGTATTTATGTGTGCGTGTGTGTGTGTGTGCCTGTGCATGTGAGTGTTTTTGTGTCTATACTGAGATAAAAGACAACACTACACTCGCCAATAAAAAAATAACAAATTTCAGAAATCACCTACAGCTCAAAAGGGAAAACGAGCCAGTCCCTAAAAGTGTTGGAACACCAGCTGCAACCATTTTATTTCCATCACCAATCCCTCGTGACGGATTAGGCCTGCTTGAATTAAAGACCAATTGCTTCAGAAGCTCCACCAAGTGATCCTTTTTCACGTGAGGATACCTGAGAGTGCACATACAATGCCATGAAAACAAGTCAAAATCTCTGGTGGGAAGATACCCTAAAATAGTCATTAAAAATTTGGAAAGAAACCAAAAAACGACAACATGAATTGGGAGAAATGAATGACAAATGATTAAAAGTCTTCACAAATAAATTCATCTAAGATTCACATTACTACAATCAATGAAAGAAACTCTTTTAGTTACCTCTTAGCCAACTCAGAATAGTTTAAAGGAAAGGAATTGCCATCATCATTCTCATCCCCACTAGGCAATCCACTCCTTGAGTACCAGGCATGATATCTTCTAGGAAGAAGCTCATGTTCAAGAAGTTCATGTCGCAACAATGCATAAGTTCTCTGGCATGGCCCAGATGAAAGTAAGTGGAGCATCAAAAAGTAAACTTCCCGCAGGTCCAAGTCAAAGTTAGGCACAACATTTTGAGCAATATCTGGGTCTGGAATCTGCACATTCCCTGGAAATTTTCTGGAAATATTCAAAGGCTTCATCATAGGGAGAGAAACTGAATCAGCTTTTGGAGTATTTTTCCTTAGAGCCATTAGACCCTGTCAAATTGCCAGACATTGACATCAATCATCAATGCAAAGCCAACAGCTAGAACATGACGAAACAAAAAACATCAAGAAGATATTTTACTGCCAACCAATAAGAAAAGTGAAAATAAGATCCTGGCGATTTTTAGTTAGTTCTACTCTCCGGAAAATTACAGTGGGACAGACAACATTGGAATCCTAGAGGGATTGCAGATAGTGTCAAAACCTATGCATCTCCAAAATTGGAGTGTACTAAAACCCTGCTTAACCAAGTAACTTATATTTGATTCTTTGCAGAAAACTATCTAAATAACTATAGGATAGTGAAAAAGTAACAAGATTGATGTAATAGCATCCTAGTACTTATGCGTAAATCTATTTACTCCATCCTTGTTACTAATGGCTGCTAATCTGTCAACTCCATCATTAATACTAATGTTTAAAAGTACAATCATTTCCGATTGAAAGATTCATTCTAGCACCAGAAGAGACTTAAAACCACATAAATCAAGTATCCAAGATCAAGAACTCCACTGAATACACTTTCTAAAGTATCTTAATTCAGATATTTAATGTTCCATAAGAAATCCTGAGAACCAACAATACCCTTTTTCCCACAACACACATATATAGCGGTCCAATCAAATGCAAGTTCACAACTTTCAGATGAATAAGAGAGCTAAGGAGTGAACCTCAGTGCAGCCGCGTAAAGCCAAGGAGAACTGCGATCACAGAGTAAACGAAACACTCTTCAACAGAGATGAAACAACCCCAAACCCATAACACATTGTCTCTGCAACAACAACAAAAACAAAAACCCTAAATTTTCAATTGCCCCAACATCTCCAACCACCTAAACGCAAATTAAACTCAACAATGCAATACATAATTAAGATTAACCACATCACATGCACAATGCCAACAACAGTTCCTCTACCAAACAAACATACAAAAAATCCAAACTTTAACCATAAAAAAAAAAAAAAAAAATCATAATTTGACGAACCTTTTGAAGTCTTCTCTGTTCGAGAAAAGGCGGCGGCGGCTAGAGAGTCGTCGAAACCTCCCACTAAGTTTGGATTCAAAGGATGAAGAAGAGAAGAAATCGAGATGCCGAGAGAGTAAAAAAAAACAGAAATTGTCAATTGTTATTTAGGTTTTGTGGGTTATAGGAATAGAGAGGATCAGAATCAAGAGAAGCAGAAAAGATTCAATCTTTGTGAAGCTTTCTTCTCTAATAGTTTGCGTTATTTCGGTTTTTAGTGTTTTTGGGCAAAACAAAATTTCGGCAGAAGGCGAAGAATTGTGGAGAAACGCACTGGATAGAGAAACAAGCACGAAACAGAAGACCCAAAAAAAAAAAAAAAAAAAAAAAAAAAAAAAAGTGGACTTAAAACGTTGCGTTTTGATTATTTCATTCACTGGGTCCAGTCACGTGCCATGGCCCATGTTAGATAACAGTGATTTCTCTTTGTATTTTTAGTAACTTGATTATAAACAAAAGTGGCTGTAGTTTAGTGGTAAGAATTCCACGTTGTGGCCGTGGAGACCTGGGCTCGAATCCCAGCAGCCACATTTTTTTTTCCTTTTTCTTTTACAATTGTTATCAAAGAGGCCGTGATTGGACTTGTAGATTTAACCTTCAAATTTCTCTAAGCCCATGGGGAATTTTAGTAATTAGTTTTTTTTCATCTCTATTTAATGGGTCCACATTTTATAGAAATTCTTGGATTACAATTTGCAACAAAATATATATCTACTAAACTATTAAAAAAAATTCAGAGACATTATTTAAGTTAAAATAAAATAAAAAAATTGTACTTTTGTATCTAAACATATTTTTACATCTTTTTATTTTTCCTCTTCATCATTTATTTCTTTATCTAATATTACAATATTAATAATATGAATTATGATTATATCTTATTTTCAAATTATTTTGAATTATTATATAATATATATAATTACTAAAAATTTATATTTTTTCTGCATATATTTTGATTAAATTTTTTTTAAATGGACATATATTACTCAGAAGAAAAAAGTGTGTGTTAATCAACCCACATTGACTAACTTTGTGTGACAATAGTTCAGAGTCATATTATTTAAAAGACCAAAATGATTTTAAATACGAATAAGCAGGAAACTTGACTTATCAAGAGTCCAAATTTATAAAAAAAAAAATATTCGGTTTAATCCAGTTTTTTAGTTGAAATAATTATTAATATTTAAACTATATGAAAATAAAATATATATATATAGAAAATGAGGATCATTTTAAAAAAAAAATTTAAATTGACCCAAATTATATGTCTTTTAAGTAAAAGTATTGTTAAAAATCAAAATAATAAAAAGTTACTTAAAAAATATTCGGATATGTAATTGTCTACAATCCTAGCTACAAATCACAATAATTTTTAACATTAATTTTAAAATAAAATATTATTTATTATCTTATTAAAAGTTTCTAAAAACAACTTTTGTATAATTATAAATTTAAAATTTAAAATGATCTCCTATTGATTTTTTGAACAAAATGTGTTATTTCCAGATTAAAAATATTCTAAAACATTGATTAGATCATAAAGATTAGAATGTGGTATACCGATATCATGCCAATTTAAAATCGTGATGATTAATGATATAACCCTTAAACTCCTTAGTCGTGATGATTAATGATATAACATCCGACACAATCATAATATAACCAGAAAATTTAAAACCTATTGTACTCTATCCCCACCCATAGCAGACTGACTTTTTCTAATAAAATCCCTTAACAATACATTCTTATTTTAAGTCACTTAAGAACAATAGTCAACTTGTACATAGGTTCACTTGATGAGACAATTATGGATATATATATATATATATATATATTGAAATATTAAATTTATTTATCAACCAAAATCAACAAAATTTGGTAATATTTGGTAAAAGATTTACATAAAACAGAACTAAGACAGGAAAAATAAATTAGACCCTATGCTTATTGTCGAAGTTGACGCCAACGATCTTGAAGAGTTTCGTACTTGTCATTGTTTTGGTGATAAAGTCCGGTGATGTGGTGGCCTATCTTTTTGTACTATGGTTACCTTCTACCGATTTGGCAAGACAAATTTTCTTCTTGTCTTCTATTTAACTTTCCATTCTCCTAATTTTAAAAAATTTAAACTGATCTCCTGCGTTTATAATTTTGAAACTATATTATTTTTTAAACAGAAAATAAGGAAAAAGTTTTTTTTTTTTTTTCAAAAGATATTATAAAATTTTTAAAATTTATAAAATTACTATGTGTTAAAATTTAATCGATTGATTGGTATGGGTTTGCAATTTTGGTAATAAGAATGTGGTCACATGTCGAACTTTAGAAAAAAAACACTTTCACCTATATAATAAAATAGTTTGCCTAACTAAGTTGGAGCGGTGTGGGTGATGACAGCATTTTATCTGCTAATTTATGAACACTCATGATACACTCATGATGTCGTTTGCATCCTTATTGTATAGTATATCCTAGAGTGGCTTTGTAATGATAAACTAGGCAGAGTTTGAGTTGGAAAGATTACGCAAGACTAAAAGGAATGATGTTTTTCATTGAAACATGATTTTCATTGTAAAAAGAATTAATACCAAAAAATGGAAAACAAATTGGAGTGAGCTTTTCTATATAGTAATATACTACTGTATTGCTTAGTTTTATTAATACCTAATCTAATACTGGTCAAAATATTTTTTTTACCTTCTAACAAGATCGAATTTATATCGTGGATAATTTGTGTATATATATATATATATATCTAAAAATTATTTGACAGGTTTGAATATTTTAAATTTTTAAATTTTCATTGGTCACCAGAAAATTAATATAAATTTTAATAACACAGGATAATAGTGAAAATATTGAAAAGCAAATGTTATTTTTCTCAAAAAATCAATTGAAACATTTGAAAAATATGATATTAACGTCATCAACATAATCAATTAACCAAAAAGAAAAAGAAAAATAGGGAATGCCAAATAGCCTAAAACAATTAAAACTGTGTGATGTAATTATTGAATAAGATATCCCTAATATGATGAACACGCAATTGGAGAATCAATCAACTTTGTCTTCTTTGTGCAGACCCGATGAGACAAGGACTCACTTGATTCTTGCTTATCTCTATGCGGACTCAGTTTAGATTTAATTATGTGCCAAACTTTTTTTTTTTCTTAATAACTCGGGTGATACAGTTCAAATGATACTATGAACTCCGAGTCAGGTCGCGGAGACGTTTACTCCCTAGCTAATTCTCGGGTCAATAGGTCACGAAATCCGACTAATTCCGGGGCCCGAAGAAGCCATGTGAATATTAGACCAACATGGCAATTCCTCCTCAAGTGGAACCATTATACCACCACCACTTGTTTTATACCAAACTTTTTGGTCACTGCATCAATCCCAACCGGTTAATCACAGTCCAAACCAAAAGCGAATCCAGACTAGGGCCGGATCTGAAGAGAGTAAAGTGAAGCATTTGTCTATGACTCCTATTTAAAAATATTTTTTGTTTTTATTTGTTTTTACAATTAAAAATATTGTTTTAAACTTTAAAAAGGATAGCAATAAAAATTTATGGTGTCTTATATCAAAATAAATTAAAAATATATTTATATACTAAAATATTTTTGTTTAATTCAACAATAAAAATAGTTAAAAGTTTTTTAGAATTTTTATAAAAAAAAATAAATGAAAATAAATATAATAAATATATATATATATATATATATTATATTATAGGATCCACATTTTCTGTTTTGCTTAAACCCTCCGCTATCTCACAACCAATCCTGATCTTATTCACATTTTCATGGGTGCACAATTGATAAGAAAAAACTCCAAAAAGCTAAAATGGGAACTTTTTTCATATGTATATCTTTGGGTAAAAGGGGGCACAAAAGAATTCAAACCATCTAATCTAAATCAATACTTTCAGTTATTTTAGTTACTAAAAAGTTTGAATATTTATATTTCAGTAGGTGCACGTGTCTGTCACGCCCGCGATCCGTGGTAAGGACGCCGGTCGTGAAAACAGTCCGAAAATAGGAAGGAGAAGCTGGATTGAACTCGGCAGAAGCTCATGAAGCTTAGAATCAGCTGACTGGGTAGCTCGACGTAGCTGAACCAGCTGCCGGGAAGCTCGACCTAGCTGGACGGACTGAAGGTCAGCTGGACGGACTGAAGGCCAGCTGGTGCAGCTGGAGTGTCCGAGGCAGTTACCAGGTCGGCTGCCGAACGGGTGCCTCTTACGAACAGTTAAGTAACCGCCGAGTGGTTACCAAATATTCATTGAATCTGACCAGGCGGTTACGGATGCAGTTTCTGTCGAGGAAAACTATAAAATGACCCTCAGAACTCGCAGAAAAACACCACGAACATACTGAAAAACTCAGAGAATTATTCTAAGGAAGAACACAGAAAGAATCTGGGCGTTAAGGCATTGTTGCCGGAATAAGAAGAAATCAAGCCGAGCGGTTGGATCGGTGGTACCAAACACAGCGCAGATAATCGTCTAACGGATCTGTGTTGCCAAGGTAAGTGCAAGACCGTGGCTTTCAAGCCCGGACTTGTTACTTTATTGTCTGTATGACTAACGTTCAGTTCTATTGATATTTGGGGAATTAAAAGGGAAACTGGCAAAACAAACGTTCATAATCTACATATGCATTCATCCGTTCTCCAGTAAGGAAGTACGGTTACTTATGCCTTTGTGGCTTTCAGGAAAAGAGAATGATCGTGGGAAGGATCGGGCTTAAGCGGGACTCAAAGTCGGGAAGATGGGTGGTGATGAAACCGGATAGTCAGGATAATATAACTTGTAATAGCTTATATGCAAACTCTCAAGTTGTATCGAATCCTTTGTTATATAAATAAAGAAAAATCCGGTTGTTGTGTTTATCTCTAATGCTTACATACAACTCTTAAAATGAATCACGGAATCAACCTCAAAATGAATTTGTCTAAGGCTCAGACTATAAAACGAGTTAAGTATAAGAAGGGATCCGGACTTGGTCATTGAGTCCGGGACGGGTCCTTTCAAGTTGGTATCAGAGCATGCTTGTTCTTAGGACTGTTAGTATGGGGTTTGGGGATCACCACTCACCGGCTTATGAGTTCTCGCGGTATTGCTGTCTTACTCACTTAACGGTTTTTGTTAAAATTACCGTGATTAACTTTTAAATTTCTGCAGATGGGTAAGAGCAACAAAACGGAAAGGAAAAGTAGGAAGGAAAAAGGAAAAGGCATTGCCGAGGAAACCGAAGTTACGGTAACACATGCGGAGATAAATGAACAAAACCCAGTCGGACCTGTGGCTGGGCAGGAGGAGAACCCAGTCGGACCTGTGGCTGGGCAGAATCAATTCCCTCCGGTTCTTCAAACTCCGGTTGGGCATAATGTAAACGGTCGTGATGATACAGCCGAGACTTCAAACGCGGGACGAGATTCCGTACCATTAGCAATTGGGAATGGGGGAACGGTTGAAAACCCAAGTACGCTACCGAGCGCCCAGGAACAATGGGATACTATGAAGGCAATAATGGCACAGATGGCCATATTGACCCAAGCACTTGCACCGGCTCCTGTGGTGCAAGCAGAGGAAAAACAGTCTGGTGCCGACACGGACGTGATTGAGATAAGTCCAAGGGCTAGTTCGGCAAGAAAAAGGGGCGACTATCTAAGCCTACTAGAACACGTTTCCAAGTTGGGAACAAGGCATTTTACTGGAAGTTCAGACCCGATTGTGGCTGACGAATGGAGAAGTCGGTTGGTGAGGAATTTCAAATCCACTCGTTGCCCGGATGACTACCGGAAGGATATTGCAGTTCACTTCCTGGAAGGTGATGCGCATAACTGGTGGCTGACTGTAGAGAAGCGCAAGGGTGACGAAATAAGATCCTTTGATGACTTCGAACGGGAATTCAATAAGAAGTTCTTCCCACCGGAAGCATGGGACAGACTGGAATGTGCGTACCTGGAATTGGTACAAGGAAACAAAACAGTCCGGGAATATGATGAGGAATTTAATCGCCTTAGGCGATATGTTGGGAGAGAGCTTGAGGAGGAGCAGGCTCAAGTCCGACGTTTCATTCGAGGCCTAAGAGTGGAAATCCGTAACCACTGCTTGATACGTACATTCAACTCGGTATCGGAGTTAGTGGAACGTGCTGCTATGATCAAAATTGGAATCGAGGAGGAGAAACAAATCAATCAGGCAAGGTTCCAAGCCCGCAATAATCCGGCTGTCAAGACTGGTGACCGGAAAAGGAAATTCGACAAGGTCGAAGATACCAAACCGGATGGCAAGCCGGGAGAATGCAAAATTTGTGGGAAAAATCATAGCGGAACGTGCTGGAAGGCCATCGGTGCATGTGGTCGTTGCGGGAGTAAGGATCATGCAATCCAAAACTGCCCACGGATGGATAAGAGACAAGCGAAACCTAACGGCGATGAGCCGAGGGCTTGTTACCATTGCGGAAAGACGGGACATTTCAAGCGAGAATGCCCAAAGCTTGACGCGGAAAGACAAGCTGGGCAAAAGAATAATCGTGGAGGCAATGCATTGCCACCAGCGCCAAAAAGGCTGACAATAGCACCACGGGTTTACGAGATGTCTGAGGAAGCTGGAAGTTCCGAAAACTTCAACGCGATCACTGGTAAGTTACTAAGGCCTTATCTTGTGAATACGTGCATTGCATAAGCATATGGCATTAAGGAAAACGGTTTGGGGACTTAACATTCTAGAGGGATGTATAGGGACCTTGAGTATCGGTGGTGTAGAAACACACACCCTATTTGATTCGGGAGCTACACATTGTTTTGTGAGTCCCGAAATGGTTGTAACAGGTGGGTTCGAGAAAGAACCAAACACCGGTTATGGAATGGTACGAGCAGCCGGCGGACAGGCAATGTATCCGTCTGGCATTGTTCGGGGAATCTCAGTTGTGGTCAATGGAGTCGATATGCCGGCAGACCTAATCATTGTTCCATTGAAGAAACACGAAGTTATCTTGGGAATGGACTGGTTGGGAAAGTACAAGGCACACATCGATTGTCATCGAGGCCGGGTTCAATTTGAGAGGGACGAAGGTATGTTAAAATTCCAAGGAATTAAAACAACTTCGGGAAATTTGGTAATCTCGGCAATCCAGGCAGAACGGATGCTCGAGAAGGGTTCTGAGGCATATTTAGCCACAATCAACACAACGGAAGTTGGGGCGAATACGGAGTTGAAAGATATTCCGATCGCTGGGGAGTTCAAGGATGTATTCGGAGCCGTGAGTGGATTACCACCAGACCGCTCTGATCCATTCACAATTGAGCTTGAACCGGACACAAAGCCTATATCAAAGGCTCCGTACCGGATGGCACCGGCGGAAATGGCCGAGTTAAAGAAACAATTGGAAGAATTGTTGGATAAAGGGTTCATAAGGCCGAGTAGTTCACCATGGGGTGCACCGGTTTTGTTTGTGAAAAATAAAGATGGAAGCTTCCGGTTGTGTATCGACTACCGGGGATTGAATCGGGTAACGGTAAAGAATAAATATCCGTTACCAAGGATTGACGAGTTGCTGGATCAACTTGGGGGCGCGACATGGTTCTCCAAAATAGACTTGGCTTCGGGATATCATCAAATCCCGATAGAACCTTCGGATGTGCAGAAAACAGCTTTCCGAACAAGGTACGGGCATTACGAGTTCGTGGTAATGCCTTTCGGGCTAACGAATGCTCCAGCAACCTTTATGAAAATGATGAATGGAGTTTTCCGAGAATTCCTGGATGAATTCGTGATTGTTTTTATCGATGACATCTTGGTTTATTCCAAGGATTGGGAAACTCACCAAGATCACCTAAGGAAGGTCTTGGAACGGTTAAGGGAGCACAAACTCTTTGCAAAATTAAGCAAGTGTAGTTTTTGGCAAAGGAGCATTGGATTCCTTGGACACGTTGTGTCAGACCAAGGTGTGGCCGTGGATCCAGATAAGATCAAATCGATCAAGGAGTGGTCACGACCTAGAAATGCCACCGAGATAAGGAGTTTTCTCGGATTGGCCGGATACTACAGGAAGTTTGTCAAGGGTTTTGCGAGTATGTCACAACCGATGACTCGTTTAACTGGAAAGGATACCAAGTTTATATGGTCTCAGGAATGTGAGGCCAGTTTCTTGGAATTAAAGAAAATGCTTACAAGTGCCCCAGTGCTAGTATTGCCAGAACCGGATGTACCATATGTGGTTTACACCGATGCATCGATCACGGGCTTAGGATGCGTATTAATGCAGAAGGGGAGTGTGATTGCATATGCCTCAAGGCAACTAAGGAAACATGAAGGGAATTATCCCACACATGACCTTGAGATGGCTGCGGTGGTGTTCGCATTAAAGATATGGCGATCATACTTGTATGGTGCCAAGGTGCAAATCTTTACCGACCACAAGAGTTTAAAGTACATATTCACCCAGCCGGAGTTGAACCTAAGGCAAAGGAGATGGATGGAGTTAGTCGCTAACTATGATATAGATATTGCCTATCATCCCGGAAAGGCAAACCAAGTTGCTGACGCACTAAGCCGTAAACGGTTTGAGGTAGAAGCGGAAAAGAACCAAGAAATATTGGTGAATATGATTGGAACGTTGCATTTGAATGCATTAACCCAAGGATTGGAACCGTTGGGATTGACGGTGGCAGATCAGGCTGATTTACTTAGCCGAATACGGATTGCTCAAGAGAAGGATGAAAATTTGAAGAGGGTAGCACAAAATGACCAAACCGAGTACCATACTTCAAACAGTGGAACAATTGTTGTGAAGGGGCGAGTGAGCGTACCGAATAATCCAGGACTGAAGGAAGAAATCCTTAGGGAAGCGCATCAATCCAAGTTTGCGATACATCCAGGATCAAATAAGATGTACCGGGACTTAAAAAGATACTACCATTGGGTAGGAATAAAGAAAGACGTGGCTGCCTGGGTAGCTAAGTGCCCGACATGCCAACTGTTAAGGCAGAACATCAAGTGCCAAGCGGTTTGCTACAAAGCTTACCAATACCAGAATGGAAGTGGGATCACGTAACCATGGACTTTGTGACCGGGTTACCAATGGGGAAAGCAAAGCATGATGCGGTTTGGGTAGTGGTCGATAGACTGACCAAATCCACACATTTTGTTGCAATCTCGGAAAAAGATGGAGCCGAAGAGATTGCAGCAAGGTACATAGAAGAGATAGTCCGGTTGCACGGAATTCCGGTAAGCATTGTATCGGATCGTGACACCCGATTCACGTCACACTTTTGGAAAGCCTTCCAAAGGGCTTTGGGAACAAGGGTGAATATGAGCACGGCCTATCACCCACAAACGGATGGACAGTCTGAAAGAACGATCTAAACACTAGAAGACATGTTGCGAGCATGCGTGTTGGATTGGGGAGGCAATTGGGAGAGGTACTTAACGTTGGTTGAATTCGCCTACAATAATAGCTATCAAGCTAGTATTGGAATGTCACCGTATGAAGCCTTATACGGTAGAGCTTGTAGAACACCGTTGTGTAGGACACCGGTGGGAGAAAGGAGATTATTCGGGCCAGACATCGTGGATGAGACAACGGCCAAGATAAAATTCCTAAAGATAAAACTAAAGGAAGCCCAAGATAGAACGAAGAGTTATGCGGATAGGCGACGTAAGGAGTTGGAGTTTAATGTAGGCGACCTGGTGTACCTTAAGGCGGTTACTTACAAGGGTCAAGGTCGGTTTACCAAGAAGAAGAAGTTAAGCCCAAGGTACGTTGGTCCTTACAAGGTGATTGAACGAGTTGGTGCGGTGGCTTATAAACTCGAATTACCACCAAGGATGGATGCTTTCCACAAGGTATTCCATGTATCACAACTAAGGAAGTGCCTAAGTGACCAAGACTATGTCGTGAAAGACATACCAAACGGGTTAAAAAGTAACCTAACGGTGGAAGCAAAACCAATGAGGATCATTGACCGCACGGAAAAAGGAACTCGACGGAAGAAGTTCACCATGATAAAGGTTGTTTGGGATTGCTCTGGACGTGAAGAAGCCACTTGGGAGATTGAAAATAAGATGAAGGCCGATTTTCCCGAATGGTTTGAAAAGATGGGAAAAGATCAACAAGAGGCGGATTCGGGGACGAATCCCCTTTAAGGGGGGGAGACTTGTCACGCCCGCGATCCGTGGTAAGGACGCCGGTCGTGAAAACAGTCCGAAAATAGGAAGGAGAAGCTGGATTGAACTCGGCAGAAGCTCATGAAGCTTAGAATCAGCTGACTGGGTAGCTCGACGTAGCTGAACCAGCTGCCGGGAAGCTCGACCTAGCTGGACGGACTGAAGGTCAGCTGGACGGACTGAAGGCCAGCTGGTGCAGCTGGAGTGTCCGAGGCAGTTACCAGGTCGGCTGCCGAACGGGTGCCTCTTACGAACAGTTAAGTAACCGCCGAGCGGTTACCAAATATTCATTGAATCTGACCAGGCGGTTACGGATGCAGTTTCTGTCGAGGAAAACTATAAAATGACCCTCAGAACTCGCAGAAAAACACCACGAACATACTGAAAATCTCAGAGAATTATTCTAAGGAAGAACACAGAAAGAATCTGGGCGTTAAGGCATTGTTGCCGGAATAAGAAGAAATCAAGCCGAGCGGTTGGATCGGTGGTACCAAACACAACGCAGATAATCGTCTAACGGATCTGTGTTGCCAAGGTAAGTGCGAGACCGTGGCTTTCAAGCCCGGACTTGTTACTTTATTGTATGTATGACTAACGTTCAGTTCTATTGATATTTGGGGAATTAAAAGGGAAACTGGCAAAACAAACGTTCATAATCTGCATATGCATTCATCCGTTCTCCAGTAAGGAAGTACGGTTACTTATGCCTTTGTGGCTTTCAGGAAAAGAGAATGATCGTGGGAAGGATCGGGCTTAAGCGGGACTCAAAGTCGGGAAGATGGGTAGTGATGAAACCGGATAGTCAGGATAATATAACTTGTAATAGCTTATATGCAAACTCTCAAGTTGTATCGAATCCTTTGTTATATAAATAAAGAAATCCGGTTGTTGTGTTTATCTCTAATGCTTACATACGACTCTTAAAATGAATCATGGAATCAACCTCAAAATGAATTTGTCTAAGGCTCAGACTATAAAACGAGTTAAGTATAAGAAGGGATCCGGACTTGGTCATTGAGTCCGGGACGGGTCCTTTCAGTGTCCCCCATCCAAACTCATCTCTTTCTCAAAATTGCTTGTCATCAATGGATTATATATTCTTGTCCGTGTGGAAAGGAACGGCGTCATATGCAACACCATTCGCCTTTCCAGACTACTCAGCCTATGTACAAGGTCACAATGTAAAGAGCTATGGAGACATAAAAAAAGGATAGTTACAAAGTAATATTCAGATTGTTTAAAATATATATTGTGTTTTCTTTCTTTCCCCACGTTGTTAATAAACACCTTTTATTGATTAATAAATTTAAAATTTCAACCAAAAAATAATTATTAGATTTTCACCTTGATAAATATAATTATGGTTACTAAGATATAAAATCGTAGAATGACATAAATTTGTTAAGTTTTGATATAAATATACAATTTTGTAAGTTTTTCTTGCTTATCCAATCTACTATAGTTTTTTTTAATATATTTCTCGTTTATTATTTTTGTATTATATATATAATACAAAGTTATAAAACTAAAACTTATAAAATTGATAATAACTAATACTTACAAACTAGATATATATATATATATATATATATATATATATATAGTTATAGTTATAGTTATGTATAAACTAGATGAATTGATGTTATTTTAGTTTAAATATTAATAACATATCAATCTTAAAAAGTTTTGTGGTTTCAGTTTAGAGAAAATCTTGCTAAAATTAACTGAATGCAAACTTCTTTTAAGTTTATGTTAAAATTATTGGTGCCGAAATGAAACAGAAAACAGTATCTTGCTTGATTTTTTTCTTTTGGGGCTAAATATTTTTTTCATTATTTTAGTATATATTGGTAAATTTTAATCAGTTTTGGTACATTATTCTAAATTCGGTTCTATGGGGAAGTTTGGTATTGAAAAACAAATCATAAGAACTTTTGCAAATTAGAAAATATGGAAAGTTTTAAAATAATTTGTAAACCGATCAGTTCAATTTTACTGAACTGAACTTATTACCGATTAAAAAGAAAGAAGTCAGAATTGATTATGAGGCTTAAATCAAAACTGTTTAGAGGAACATTATTTTAGTATATAAGATTTTTTGGGTTGTGGTAAGTAGAGAAAAGAAATTAGGAAATGTTATATTAAAAACGCGTTTGTATAATAAGATTTCATTTAATATAAGGTTTTTTGGATAATAAGATTTCAATTTTTTTTATTTGGGTTTTGGGAGACATTTTTTGGGTATTTAGTAAAAAAAAAATAATAAGAAATTAGAAAAAAAAAAAAAAAAAAGTGTATGTGACACATGTCAGCGTCTCGAAACTTTTGTTTAGAGAAATCTTACTTTATTATATAAGATATCAAGTTGGCAGGTCTTGCAAATATACAGACCTTCCTTGGAGTCAGGGATGGATTTATATCCAAGAGAATGATATAACAGTTTTGCTAGGCGGTAGATGTCAAAGATAGAATTAGTTACCTCTTCACTCAAAGATGAAAACATTGTTATGGGCATTGTTCACTATTCCTGAACAAAGAATATAGTGTTAGGATTTCAAGACATATTTTTTCGAGTTAGTCACTATTACTAAGTTTTCTTATGTTTGAACTTCTTTCTATTATTTTTTGATGTTGTTAATTCTTCGTTCTCTCAATTCTATGGTAGAGTGTTTTGTCCGCTCTTCTAAATTGAAATTGGTTGATGTTTCTTTATAAACCATTTCCCTCTTGATTGGACAACTAATCAAAGTGTCATTTAAATATAAATGTGTGCTTGTTAAAAAAACATTTAAAATGTCCCATGCAGGTTATTGACGGGATAATACTTGAAGAGAAGAATGGAATCATGTATGGGCGTTCGGATATTCGGATCGGGTTCTGGTCAGATTTTTCGGGTTTGGGGTTTTTGGGTTTAGAAACTTAGTACCCATTCGGGTATTTAAAAATTTCGGGTCGGATTCGGTTCAGATTTGGTCAGATTCGGATTCGGTTCAGGTTTATCCAAATATCCAGAAAAAAAAAATTGAATGTAAATCTACTAAATTACTTGAAAATATCCAAAATTCCAAAAAGCACAAGTATTATTACCTAAATCTAAAAAAAAAAAAAACTAAATATACTGAAAATAAATCTAAAATATCTGAAAATCTTGAATATTTGGGCACTTGGCTTATTATAAATATAATTATTAGTATGTACTTATATTTGGGTATGTTTTGTACCTGTTCGGATTTAGGTTCGGTTCGGGTTCGGGTTTGGGTATTCGGGTTTTGAAGTTTAGTACCCGTTCGAATATTTTAATATTTCGGGTTCAGATTCAGATTGATTTTTTCGTGTCGGGTACTCGGGTTTGGATATTTTGCCTATGCCGAGGTGTCGTTATGCCAATAAGAATAAGAATGTGAGTCATCATTATAGAAGTAAATTAGTTTGCATGGTATGCTTATATGGCCTCAAACTACAATAAGTAAAAAAAAAAATCAAGAAGATTATTAGAAAAGTTACCACGTTTTGCCAAATTCCCGTTATCTCCCTATCTCTACACTTCTTTGGTTCTCAACTTCTTTCTAGAAGAATTCCCCCTTTTTCCATTTTCCTATGTTGCGTCTCCTCTTCTTCGATCACCTCTCTTATTTCGCAATACTAAGGGAGTGATTGGCAAGTTGAGTTGACACAAACTTTTGGTGAGAAAGATTTTCAACTACACACATGATTTCTCTAGTTTATGGAATAAACCCTCTAAATTGAGAATCCCCAAGAACTGATCATAAAGACTTATGAGCGAATTCACCAAAAAAAAACTCATAATTTGATGAGAAAGCTTGTCAAAGGAGAGTGTATAACATGAACTGCAGATCTCACTCTAGTTATAGTGTTCATAAGGTTATTGAAAATGGAAATCCTAAATCTGAAACAATCAAATCCATATCCATATAAAATTGAGAATAAAAACAGAAAAAAAAAATTAAAGTATTTCCATAAGTTTACATGTCAATCACAGAATAACTTCAAAGGAGGGTTGCAGGGAAGACAATGACAATGAAAAATGATTAAAGAAACGGTTTTTAGGGTTTTATATTTTCTAATCTTTTTTTTTTTTTTTTTTCACTCAAATTCATTCATGCTTAAACGATTACAATGATAGGAGCATTATCGGACATAACCCGATATGCAAGCCAAACGGCTAAACTTAAAGTAATGAAACTAATACAACTAGGGGATAGATACACAAACTGATGAGAGTTTGATAGTGTGTTAACCAGAAAGTCGGAGGGTTTAAAAATTCTCGGTGCCAACAAGAATCCATGTCTCACGACAATAATAGCTGTTAACTGAAGGGTAGTCACTGCATCATCTGCATAATGTGACTTTGAAAATACATCTAAACCGATAGGTATCCATGAAATGATCCCTACAGCTTCTGATCTCGAATAGATCTCTGCATACGATAACAAATCGGTTAGAAGTAGAATAGACATTCTCGGTTTAACAACCGGACATGGAACAACTCTCATCCAGAGAGAACATAATGGAGGTAGGATTCACTCTTTAACAGAGGATGATATAAAGGATCTCTCCCAAAGGGAGGAAAGGGGTGAAAGATCTTCCTCATGAATAGAGGAGAAGTACAAATAAGTTCTCTTTTCATGAGAACACAAAAACGAACAGCAACCCATCTCAAATAGCATAAGAAGCGTAATAATTAGATACAGATGTACCGTTGAATGGAGATAGAATTGGCGGCTGCAATAGATACGTTTGGTGGGAGTCCTAATTGGTATAAATGAGTAAAGATATTTCTCACAGGCCCAGATAATAACTTCTCCTAAGTAATTGGGCATGAGGCCCTTGAATCTTAATGGGCCGAGAGGAGATTTACAGAAAATTGTTACCAAACTTGAAGCCTTATTGGGCCAGGCCCATCCAGAGATCATCCGCCACCAACGAGTTCGCCCTAGGACGAATGAGATCGAGAGAATAGGCTGTTGGCTGCTTGAGGTGAGATCTGTGTCGAACGAGACCGAGAGAGAGATTGAACAAAGCACCTGGCCTGTAATCCAACCTGATGAGTCTCCTTCATCCAGATCTAGCTTCCAGCAAACTTCCGGTGAAACCAGGAGACCGACCAGCAACGAGATCGAAGATGGCGGAGGAGCTCTATTTCGCTTCAAATTCAAGGTTGGGGTCAAGAAAACACAAAACCTTTCTTCAACGAGAGAGATCTTTGGCAGGTGAGAACCTATCTTCCCTACGAAGGAGAAGGATCTTTGGAACATGATATCCAGTCCCAAGAAAAGTTCGCCGGTTTGGAATCCGGTGAAAAGCCTCCGACTATGCTTGGCAAGAGCCAATTTGACGGGAATTCGAAAAGAAAAAACTAAAAGAGAAGAACGAAAGAGTTCGAAAGAACAATCAGCAGAGGAAGATTCCCGACGCCGGCAAGCCTCAGCTTCACCGGCGTCGGAGAGAACCATCAAAGAGGTTGCCTCGAGAGTCGTGGTTGTGAGCGTTTGGCACGTTAATTGTTTTGTTTTTTTTGTTCTAATCTAATACCAGAAGAATCAACTAACGAAGCCAAAATTATCTCAATTTAAAAACTTGGAAATCCGATCAGTTTATTGTTTTTAACTATACCAAAATAATTTTATTAATGTGTAAACGAATGAATCTTTTGAAGTTGAACCAGCCCAAATCACTAAATACGGTTTGGTTCTTTTTTTTTTTGCTGTACTGTATTTTTCTAATATCTTTTAGGCTTGGTCCGAAATAATCAATAGAGAAACAAAAGAACACACAAACTTAATTTTACCACCAAATTTTTGCACTGGGATAGTTATGGGCCTATTTTTTTGTTTTTTATTTGTTTTTTGCAGCAACAAACAATTCATCCACTAAATTTTAAAGAGAAGATTTTCCTCGTAGAAAAACCAAATCGGAATGTTTGAGTCTACATGGGAAAATTTAATATCTTGTGCTCTTTTTTTTTTCTTCTTCATTTTTTTTTTAACTAGGGTTCTAGGCCTTCGGCCCATAATCCCATCCTGGGTCGGAGCCAGCCTTTTGAACAATACTCCTGATATTTAAATGGGTGAATATTGTAACTCCTTCCAAACGTCACTCGAACCCACCACTTCTAAGCCTCTCTGCCTAGGGTCGATACCATCCAAGCTATTGACGCTTGGTTAATATCTTGTGCTCTTGCTTTTATTTTTTTTGCAAGACAATCAGCACGAAGTGTTATTATTTCTAATGTAAACTCTAATATTCCGAATTAGTTTTCTGACGAAAAAGCTTGATTTTTTTATAATCTAATGCGTAAATTGTTTTTCGCTCTTTGTAAAAAAAAAAAGTTTTCCGGATGCTCAGTATTTTGAAAGGATGTTGTATGTTGAAAGGATGCTGTATTTTCAACTATATATATTATCATCATCATCATCTACAACTTTTTTTATGTTATTTTGGAAAGGGTAGGGTTGCTTACTAATACATATATCTTTCCTTCGTTTCTTCTATTTCCTCAATTTTACCATTTTAAAATCATTTGGAGATAAGACACGCACAAAAGGAAAATCAAAATGGAATTTTACTTTTAAGATGGATAATTTTCTTTATAATAATTTGGTCAACCATTGTAAGCGTAATCTCTAAAGTCCACGTAATACAATAGTCGTCATCGCTCCACGTTTAAACTTTGAAATTCTAAAGGAATCTCGTGTTTAACTAAACGATATAGTTTACGTATGGTTCTTTCCCAATGGGGTAATTTCGTCGCATAATTTGTTAGTATAATATTGTGCTTAGTAGTTCAAGATATATAAGAAACAATTAATTGTTAAACATTTCATCCCAAAAAAAAAACGTATGGTTCTTTCCCAATGGGGTAATTTCGTCCCATTAACAAATACTGTGCTTAGTAGTTCAAGATAAACAACAATTAATTGTTAAGCATTTTATCCCAAAAATAAAACGTATGGTTCTTTCCCATTGGGGTAATTTTGTCCCATTAATTTGTTATAATATTTGTGCTTAGTAGTTCAAGATAAACAACAATTAATTGTTAAACATTTTATCCTAAAAAAAAACCCCAATAATTGTTTAACATTACTTTTGCTATTTACTAGATACTACCCACTGACATGTGTAATAATGTACTGATAATTTTCGGACAAATATATATATTAGTCCATCGTGTTCGATTTTCATTGGAGCCTGCCCAAAAGGAACTTCTAACAAAAGAAGGATTATATTTGGATAAGGACATGTAATTAGAAGGTTATAGAAAATCCAGTGTTATTGAATATTTCTAGAATATCCTGCGACTGTGACAACTACTAAATCTACAGTCAAAACAATAATTTAAATGCAAAAATGGTAATTACTGGTCTGTCTATGGAGGAACAATACAACACATGCATGTTTAGCTGTTATGAACAATATCCAAAAGAGTAAAGAATAAAATATTACATATTGACCAAAAATTTCCCTCATATCTCTTTCTTCTCTGATTCGTCGTTCAATGAATCTTCCTTTTTATTTAGGATAATCTTTTGAAATGTAAAAATTCGAGACTGTTTTTTTTTTATGTTTTTTTTTTTTAATATATCTTATCTATAAATACGAGCAACCTAAGACGAACAACTTCTCCACTTTCATCTTTTTTCGTTCTTATCCTTATCTTCTTCCTTGTTCTATTTCGCTTCTAACAAATCTCTCTTCTAAATCCTGTCCTTATCATATAATCTTCTTGTTTAATTTCTCTAGCACAGATTCTTGAAATTTAATAAACCAAAAGAAAAAAAATGTCAATGGACATGGTTTTGAAATGATCAATCTCAACCAATTCTCTCGAGTCCTTGTTTATCATTCTGTATCCGTTGTGATTCTCCATTGGTTTTACGTTTTCTCTTGAACATAATTTTTTTTAGGACAAAAACATATGGCAAACGCAGAGAAGACAACTCCAGGTGCCGCCGACATAGATGAGAAGAAACGTAAACGCAAGTTATCAAACCGCGAATCTGCTAGGAGATCGCGTATGAAGAAACAGAAATTAATGGAAGAAACTATTAACGCGATCTCGACTTTGGAGAGACTAATCAAAGAGAACAGCCAGAGATGTAAGGTTATGAGTCAGAGGCTTGACGCTGTTGAGTCGGAGAACGCTGTTCTTAGATCTCAGAAGATGTGGCTTTCGAGTTACGTTAACCATTTAGAGAATATGATTGCGATGCCAAACTTAACGCTGACGCAGAGTGGTGGCGGCGATCAACAGGACGCAAACGCGGAAATAGCGGTTGGTGATTGTAGGAGTAAACCATGGCAGTTGGGTTGTGATTCTCTACAACCAACCTCGTCCTTTAGGACATGAGTTTTGTTGTATTAGTTTGTATTTTGGTCATTATCTAATTTGTAGTCCCTTTTTCATATTGAATGAAATGTTTTTTGTTTCCTCAATCCTCATCCATACTGATACTAAACTGTTCGTGCCTTGTGGAGATGCAAATGTTTAACATGTTTTATTGCCCTTTTGTTATTAACATTTTCATTTTTAATTTAGATGATTTTCCGAAGAGTTAAATAAAAAAAACCATTAAAAGTGAAAATACCTTTCAAATTTGCCACTTTCCTATCTTAGTTCAAATTTTGCTACTCCAACATTTGTGAAAAGACATTTTTGCCCTTCGTTTTATATTTTGGATATCAGTTTTCATGTACAAATTTATACAATGTATTTTGTCCACGAAAAATTAAGTTTAGGTAATTAAGAAGTTTTATTTGGGTTCTATAGTTATAATTTAGGGTTTAGTTTTCTATTTGTAATTTAGTGTTTAGTTTAATGTTTGAGTTCTTTATATAGTATAATTTAGGGTTTATTTTCATGTTTGGGTTTAGAGTTTAATTTTTATGTGTAATTTTATCCATTATTTTATATAGACAAACGCATGTAGTATTTGTGTCCACGAAAAATTTATATTCATTATGTTAAAGGATAGAAATGTCATGAATAGTTGATTTTGAATGAACAGTAACAAAACACAGATTATTAATGGCAAATTCTGAAGATGTAGTTCTCATAATGACAATTTTAATAAGATTCCCTTTTCCGAATGTTGTAAGGCTTAAATTGAAGAATTGAATCAAAAAGTGGTATCAGACTGGACTTAAAAAAATACTTTTGTAAATGATCACAGTTGTGGTACTAGGCCTGGACAGACAAAAATGCCTTTGTAACACGTTTTCGAAACTAACATAAAATAGTTTGTCATAGTTTTCTAAGTTCTTTTTCTTTACATGTTTTTCTTAGTTTTGATGTATAGTATAGTATCCTATAACAAAAAGTATCCTCTCTCCTTCGAGAATCCTCCCTCTTCCCTCTTCTTTTCATATCTTTTATCTCAATGTTTTGGTGGCAGATGGCCCGCGTGCGGTGGCTCTTTTAGCACTGACACCGGTCTTTTGTTTTGCTTGTTGCTTTTGTTTTAGTTTCTTGTTTTGTGATTTGCTGTAGTAGGTTAAGATTAGAGATGTAGTGGTTGAAGCATTCAGATCTGGTTTGGGATTTGGGTTTTTCAAAGTAAGAGGTGCCGGATCTACTCGACGACAGTGTGGCTCGTCCAGAAATACTGTTTCAAAATCCATATCTAGATCTGAGTAGTCTTCTCAATTTATCTATGTGGTGTTCTCTTCTTCTTTTTCTTCTCTTTTGGGTTGCAGTTCTTGTCATGTCCTTTCACCAATGCGTTTTAGTGAGGCTTAGTGATGGTGGTGGGTTATGATCTCAAGCGGTGGAAGATATGCTAAAGATCAATGGTACCCTACGAGTCTTTCGCTTCATCCATCTCAAACTTCTACTGCGAGTGTCGCCTTCTCTATATCATGGTGTTTAGGTATCCTTTTCTGTAGTGGTCTAACTCTTTTCCAATAATCGATATTCTAGATGCAGACCAAAGTATAGATCCATGGTGGTTTTAAGCTAAGGTTTGATGAAGAAAAAGATAAAATAGTTCCCTTAGTTAGATTGTGTTGGCTGGTTCTTCGTGTCTACGCTTTGTTTCTCCTTGTTCATGATCGTAGCGATATAGTGAGGTTCAGCTCATCTCTCTTTTCGAAAATACATTGGACAAAGATTTTTCTTTACTAGGAGCATTTTATAATTTTCGTGTTCTTTGGTTTGCTTTGAATCTCTGGAAAAGTGTATGTAGTTAGATTTATCTTTTGGACTCCTATGCTAGGGCGATTGATTCCATGGTTCATTGCTGTGACCGTTGGCTTAGACTTCTGGGGATTACTTCTTCCGCAGAATTTTGTAAAATCTTCCAAATTTTAATAAACTTTTCCTACATGACAAAAAAAAATCCTATAACAGAAATATATATTTGTATTTTAGAGTAATAATAAAGCATACCAAGAGATATAAACATATTCAGAGAAACTACGTAAAATAACATTTTTATTAGTAGCAATTTGCATAAGTATGTAACTTTTTGGAGGTTACAATGTAGTTTGTTTTAGGTTTAGTGTTATATATATACTTAATTATCCTTGCTTTTACCAAGAATGGCATTTTGCCCTCAAATCTTTTTTCATAACACCACTTTTTGTCAACTTTCTCTCTTCAACTTCTTCTTCTAGATACTACCATCAATAAACAATTTATATACGTAAATAATTTCTAATATTGATGTTAATATAGGAAGTTGACAAGAAATTCCATGCTCAATATACTCGGTTACAGATGAAATATTGTACAATTATCGGTTTAGGGTTCTATACTTATTTATTTCTTCTATATTGATTGGTTTAGTTTCTCCCTTCGTCTAGGGTTAGATTTTTTTAATGCTTGTTACGGAAAATATTTGTTTGGGTTCTTACTTAATTACTTCTATTTAGGAATTAAGGTTTAAATTTTTTTTTTTGTTAAAATCTATTATGAATGACATACTATACAATGATCAGTTTAAGTATCCAATTCTATTTATTTTCTTCTATATTGATTAGTTTGAGTTCACCTTTCTTTAAGGGTTTAGATTTTAATTTCTTCAATATTCATTACCATTAGTATTGTACATTGATTTGTTTGAGTTTCCAGTTCTGTTTATAGTTTATGATTTAGATTTCTTCTTATTACTCTATTACATACTACATATTTTGTAATGATTGGTTTGAGTTTCCAAGTCTATTTATTTCCTCAATATTGATTGGTTTAGATTCTTGATTGATTTGGGTTTCCCATTTAAAGCATGATTAGATAATATTAAACATTAGATAATATTAAACTTTAGAAACTTTAAAAGTAGATTAAAGTTTTCAAAAATCCTCTACCAATCACCTCATATAATTTTTTCTTCTAACTTTTCAAATACCTTTGGAGACCGTGACATTTAATATTAACGGACAATATATATATTAAACCGTGGGAGTTCCGGACCTTTAATCTGTAGTCTCCTTTAGTATATGAACCATCTTTTAGTCCATTCTGATTTAAATATTTCCAATTCCGGAGCCAATGAATGCTTACTATACAAATCTCATTTAAAAAAAAAAATGATGAACCAAACGTTGCTGAATCTTGAAGACACACAAAACAGCCCCCCTTTACAATACCACCAGCAGCAAAATGACGACATTGTAACGACCATCACATTCTTAAAAGAAACCACATTTGTAATTAACAAACAAACAAACAAATAAATGATAGATTACACAAACAAAACTTGTATTACTATTACTACTGTTAGTTGTAAATTTTGGATAGAATAGAACTCAAAATTTGGGTAGAAGTTGTGAACTAACTACCTAACCAATAACAATAAGTCACATGACCATGAGATCCCATCACACTCATAAAACCTCTTATTTGTTTCCCTTCCATTTTCTTTATATTAATGCTGCTTCCTCTTCTCTAATCCATTCCTTTCCTACCACACCATTTATTCTCCTCTCTCTCTCTCTGCTCTGACTCCACTCGGGTCGTGACCAGGTTTTGTCCTCTTTTCTCTTTCTTCTCCCTTTTCGGATCGAACCATTCTTAAGCTTTTTTAGATCTGTCTTGATTCCGATCCGTCGCTTTTCTTATCAAATTTTCGATATTTACGAGGACTGTGCATAAAAATCGAAACTTGTTTTGTTTTTTTTCTCAATCCAAAATTCGTTAATGTAGTAAACGAGTCTGAGATCTGCGTGTTAGTGATTAAGAATTTGGAGTTTGTTCTGATTTCGATTGTAGTGTAAAGTATCTAAATTTCAATTCTTTCGTCTTTGATTTGTATTCTCAACATTGAGATGAGATAAGAACAGTGTATAGTCATTGCATTGCTTGTGGATCTGATCATTGTCTTATTGTTTTGTTTGTGATTTCTCAGCTTTTGTAAGAAAAATGGCAACGGGACAGCTATTTTCTAAGACTACACAAGCTTTATTCTATAATTATAAGCAGCTTCCTGTTCAACGAATGCTCGATTTCGACTTCCTTTGTGGTAATAATATATAAACAAATCACGTTGTCTTAGTTTTTAGTTTTGATTTTTGATCAATTTGACCGTTGAGATTTTGATATCAAAGATGCTTGCTTTTGACAGGTCGTGAAACACCTTCTGTTGCTGGAATCATAAATCCTGGTTCTGAAGGGTTTCAAAAGCTCTTTTTCGGGCAAGAGGAAATCGCTATCCCGGTTCATGCTGCGTATGTTTTGAAAAATAGTATTATCAAATTTTGAGAGAATTTAACTTTGAGTGCTGATTTTGTTTTTGATATCTTGTTTTGTTATTACAGCATTGAGGCAGCTTGTGCTGCGCATCCAACCGCGGATGTGTTCATCAACTTTGCATCTTTCAGGAGGTTTGTATGAAGATTTCATGTAATAAATTTAGATGTCTCTTTTTGTGATAGTTTTGTTGATGTTTGTAATTTCTTCTTGTGATCTTTAGTGCTGCTGCTTCATCTATGGCTGCTTTGAAGCAGCCAACTATTAAAGTTGTGGCAATAATAGCTGAAGGTGTACCGGAATCAGACACTAAGCAGCTGATTGCTTATGCTCGTGCAAACAATAAGGTGTGTGATTAGGTTTCAGTTAGCTGTATTGTAAAGTGATTTTGTGAGACTGATTGGGTTGGTGCAGGTTGTTATTGGACCAGCTACTGTTGGAGGTATTCAAGCTGGAGCCTTTAAAATTGGTGACACTGCAGGAACAATTGATAACATTATCCAGTGCAAGCTGTACAGACCTGGATCTGTTGGTTTTGTCTCCAAATCTGTATGTGTTGATTTCTCGAAATTTCATAATCTGCCTCAAGCTCATTGTGATTTCCAAGAGTTTTATTCATCACTTTCTTTATTAACAGGGTGGAATGTCTAATGAAATGTACAATACGGTTGCCCGTGTGACTGATGGGATCTATGAAGGTGAGTTTTAGTGTAAAATTATTATACTAATGACGTAGTAAGCTGAAGATTGTTAAGACGGTTTTATGTTTGGGGATGTTGTTATAGGCATTGCTATTGGTGGAGACGTGTTCCCAGGATCCACCTTATCCGACCACATCCTTCGGTTTAACAACATCCCACAGGTATATACCGATCTTCAACTGTTTAACACATTGCTCGTTGGAACCTTGCCTCTGGTGGAGTTTTGATGTTACAAGTTGATGCTCTTTCCATTCAACTTTGCCTTAATTCAAGAACTATATCGCAGATAAAAATGATGGTTGTACTTGGAGAGCTTGGAGGAAGAGATGAATATTCTCTAGTTGAAGCTTTAAAACAGGGCAAGGTCAACAAACCTGTGGTTGCTTGGGTCAGCGGAACTTGTGCAAGGCTCTTCAAGTCTGAAGTACAGTTTGGTCACGCTGTAAGTGGCGCGAAAGAACTTTTTAAGCAATTCCTTATTGTCTGTTTTCCAAATTAAAATAGTTCTTGAAGATGATTATGAATAGGGAGCCAAAAGTGGTGGCGAGATGGAGTCTGCACAAGCCAAGAATCAAGCTCTCATGGATGCTGGAGCTATTGTTCCCACTTCATTCGAAGCCCTTGAATCTGCAATCAAAGAGACTTTTGAGAAACTGGTCAGTTCCCTATTTTGTTATTCGATAGCTGGCATTGTCCTTTTGTTGGTTTCTTATGTGTTCA
This sequence comes from Barbarea vulgaris, assembly GCA_963667165.1. Lineage (NCBI taxonomy): Eukaryota > Viridiplantae > Streptophyta > Magnoliopsida > Brassicales > Brassicaceae > Barbarea > Barbarea vulgaris. Next base: position 15,977,116 of record OY763891.1, on the reverse strand, counting down.
TTTCAACTCCTCCTTAAAGGTTGAAGAAGGAAAGGTCTCTCCTATCAAGGAAGTCACTCCTCCACAAATCCCCGAGGATCTCAACTCCGCAATTAAGAGCGGGAAAGTCCGCGCTCCTACTCACATCATCTCCACCATTTCTGACGACAGAGGTATTGTTATGGGAACTTTAAACATACTCTAATGAGTTGGAAAACAGAAATTGGAATATGAGTTACACTTAACTATAGATTCATATGCCTCTTTAAGCCCATTTTCTGAAACTTAACAACAAAATTTTTTCTTTGCGTATTAATCTGCAGGGGAGGAACCATGCTATGCTGGTGTTCCAATGTCTTCCATCATCGAACAAGGCTACGGAGTGGGTGATGTCATTTCCCTTCTTTGGTTCAAACGTAGTCTGCCTCGTTACTGCACAAAGTTCATTGAGGTATTGGTTTCGTTCTTTGCTTTGTGATCTATTTCTTTCTCAGTATACAGTGTTCTCATCTCTCTCCGCCCCCTCGTACATATACACTATTATGTAGTGAGATTTGACTCTGGTCTCTGACACTTTGGAAAATTGCACTGAAATAGATATGCATAATGCTCTGTGCTGATCACGGTCCATGCGTCTCTGGCGCTCACAACACCATTGTAACAGCAAGAGCAGGCAAAGACCTTGTCTCAAGTCTTGTCTCAGGTCAGTCTTCATCCTTTTTTCCCCACCAAACACGTCAGTTTTCTTTTACTGTTTAACAACCTCTAAGACTGTTAAACCTTCCAACAGGTTTATTAACCATTGGTCCTCGATTTGGTGGTGCCATTGATGACGCTGCTCGATACTTCAAGGATGCGTGTGACAGGGTAAAAAGGCTTATTTCATTACCCCCCAACTGCAACTATCACAAAGGACATGAATTCTTGATTCTCTAATTTATTTGCTTTTTTTCAGAATCTCACACCTTATGAATTCGTCGAAGGAATGAAGAAGAAGGGAATCCGAGTCCCCGGGATTGGACACAGGTAGAAAACAGAACACTGTAAGAAATAAACAAACAAATTCGCATTGATTTGTCTAACATGTTTTCTTCATCATCTTCTTGTTTGGTAGGATCAAGAGCAGAGACAACAGAGACAAAAGAGTGGAGCTGCTTCAGAAATTTGCGCGGTCTAACTTCCCAGCAGTGAAGTACATGGAGTACGCAGTGACAGTGGAGACTTACACGCTGTCAAAAGCAAACAACCTTGTACTCAATGTTGATGGAGCCATTGGATCTCTCTTCTTGGACCTTCTAGCTGGAAGTGGAATGTTCACTAAACAAGAGATCGACGAGATTGTTCAGATTGGTTATCTCAATGGTCTCTTTGTTCTTGCTCGCTCCATCGGTTTGATCGGGCACACCTTTGATCAGAAGAGACTGAAACAGCCACTGTACCGTCACCCATGGGAAGATGTGTTGTACACCAAGTAAACTTCATCTCATCCTATTTTTGTTATTATTCCCAATTAATTAGCTTTTTTACATACTTCTAAGAGATGTTACCATAAAAATGCATATCTTATGTTCTTCTTCTCTTTTGTTGTGATATCTTTTGGGATTCTTAAATTTCATCCAGTTTTTTTTTTTTTTTTTTGGTTTTTTGTTGAATTTTGGACAGAGCTTATCAATTGAGATCTCACTTATTCTTAACCTCACTATAGTGGCTAGGGATCCTAACCAATCTTCCATATGAAATGTTGTGGAGCTTAATAGCTTTGTTGGACTTTTAAGTTTTCAAAACGATAAATTCCTCCCATTAACTCAAAGAAATGAATATTTATCAATTACTTTAAATTGGTAATAAAGACAATAATTTTTAATTAATTATCATCTTTTCTTTTTTCTTGTAAGATACTTCATAATTACCATGTTTTTTTTCTTTCAAATATATACTTTTTTAGAAAACGGCTTATGATAGCTTCTTTCCTAATTTTCTTCCATCAAACAAGCAAAACGTAACAGAATGAGAAACAATGTACTAAGTAGTCGACTTCCAAATAAATCATTTCAAAGATTTGAACAGCAACATCAATTTTTTATAAAAAAAATTTGACCTGATGGATTTTTTTTCCAAAGGTGAATTGGTTGCTCATGCATAGATATCTATTACTACTATTGAAGTGATCAACATCATCAAAATCAAAGTTGAAAAACTCAAACTACAAACCTATACACACCCTACAAATTTGGTTAGCTCTAAATTTTTATAATATTACTTTTCATTCTGCTCAAATATTTTATTTTGTTCATTTTGTTTTTTATACTTGAACTCTTGAAGTTTGATAAATGTATTTTTTTTTTGGGAAGTGGTGATCAGATTGGGTTTTCTTTTCTTTTTTTTTGTCAATAAACTTACTTCCATTCATCTTAAATTAAAGCTTACAACAATCCAATCTTTTTGGAAACATTTTGCCAAGGAGTTTGAGATTGATACAAAAACATAAACACAAAGCATTAAGTAAAAAAGATAGAGAGTTACAATCATAGATAGTAACTAGAAGCTCATATGAAAGAGCTAGTTCGTTAGCCAATATAGGCAAGTGAACGAAATTGTTAGTTCGTAAAACCAATTTGGCTTGATCAGATTGGGTTTATGTTAATAAAATTCAGAAAACGAGATCCATTTAATCAATGAAATCGGAGTTTTAAAAATTTCGTACGGTAAACTTAACTAAAACATAATTTTTTTTTTTATAATATGTGAATATATTTATCAATTGGAACGGTTTACATGTCAGTTACTACTGGAGCAGAGGCTTCAAAAGGGTAAAAAACAGATAAAAACCCCAAAAGAAGCAGAAAAGAATTTGGCGACATAAAAGCTATGTTTATTAAAGTATATCTTACTACATACTGCTCCTCGTGTATATGCGATATAAAGTTCATAAAAATTAAAAAAAGATGATCAAACTTGATATATATATATATATATATATATATATGAGTCATGCATGTCTTTATCTTATTGGTTTTTTCTTTGTAATTGTTGGTGATCTACCAACTACCAATTTGTAGTCCAATATCAAGGCGAAGATATATATTACATGCACCAACTCAGAGAATCTATAACCTCTCCTTTGTTTATGGATATGGATGCGTTAACGTAATATATATATATATATATATGTGTATGGCAATATTATAACTATGCATAAAACAGTTTACGATCATTTGTGGTCTGATTTTTCAAGTAGATTTTTTTATTTTGCATGTCTAAACGAATAAAACAAAACATCTCACCTTTTCTGTCATTAGGTTAACAATTAGGTCCAACTTTATATTTTCAGACACGTAATTTGTTTGGTGCCATACTTATTTATTTTGCGTTTTTTACCATTTACTTTACTATATTTATATGAGTATAATATATATAAGGACCAAAAAAAAAAACTTAAATGGGATCTTGTTATTTCCTCGCCACTCACCACGAAATTTAATTTTGATTAGGATGGGTGTCGAACTGTCGAATCTTCCAAGTATCCGTGACTTGATTTTTAAAAGTTTGGTTATTAATGGATGTATGTAGATTTAACAGTGACATTTTTGTGAGTCTTAAAACAAAGGTCACCGGATTATCCATACTCAAATACTGTAATTGATTTTTTGAAGGATAAAGCACGAAAATAAATGATAAAAAGGAAAAAAAGAAAAGAGAGAGTGAGAAAGAGTTGACATTTAGAGCCAAGAAGGGCTGAGATGCACGCGATCATGAGATTTAATTAAATTATATTAGTTGTATTCTTTGTGTGAATTAATTATGCATGTTCGTTGCACTGATGATGACGTGAATTTGCATATCAAAGCTAAGTCGATGGAGAAAGTATATATTTGAAATAGTTATACTTTCAAGCTAGACAGAGATATTGGATACAATATTTCTATTTCAAAAACATGTTCTGTTGTCGTCAAGTTATCAATAAATAAAGCCCACAAGAAGGTGGTCTAATGGTTGGCGAGACCTATAAATGTACTTAAATATTTTTTTAGGGGTTCAAACTTTCCTAAAAATAAAATTCATAATTTTGTGAAAAATCTGGGTTTGGACCAAAGGTCCAAATAGTTTACATGGTATTCCAGTAATAGGCAATTTGGCTATTTTTAACATTAGTCGGAAAACATTACAAATTCAGAAAAATAGTGTGATGGTCTTTTGGAGAGAAGTCCACTCTATAGCATTTCGATGCATTTCTACATAAAACTAACCGGATCAGCTATAGGGTTTATATAAAAAAAAATTATTAATAAAAAAACGGAAAAAAAAGTTAGCATTGTCTGAAAGTTTTTTGAAACGAAATTGGTTATTACTACTAAACAACATAAATGATTTATTAGTAATAACTTATTAGAGAAATAGAGAAGAAAAGTTAAGTGGTTGTGAAATCGTAAACGACAAAAAAAATTTCACATCGATGATGACAGTACGGGCATAATGAACAAAGAAAGTCCAACCAATGGGAGACTTTAAATTGAGCTTACCAATAAGATAACTTTTCTTGAGAAATTAATGTAAATGGGTTGCATGGAAAATAAATTGTGTGGGGTCTATATTGTATAAAATTATAATTTAAAATATATTAATATCTATTGAACAATTATGTATAACAAAATTTATTTGCTCTAGTCCTTTTACTACTATAATTATGTTAATTGGATTAGAGCATTTTCTTTATCTTTTTTTTAATCGATATATTCTCAAAATTAACTTGTATAGCAAAAATTACTACTATATCAAGATTTTACAAATAAAATTCATATTTATTTTTAAAAATCGTGTGTTAAAATTCTTACGTTGGAATGAAAGTATTTTAATTATTTATGAGAAAAATAAAAGCAAATTTTTTAATAAATAAAAGCAAATTTTTTGTCAAAATAAAATAAAAATAGGATGCCTAATAATTTTTTTTAGGACAAATCAATCTATTGCCATCTAATCTAATCTTTTTTTTTTCTTTTTTCTCAAGTCTTCACTTTCCTTTATTTGGTCTTTGAGAAGAAAAAAACCAAAAAAACCTGCTTATACCAAACAAGCAGCCAAACTTAATTAATATCAAATCAAACATTAATCAAACCACTAATCCAAAAGCTACTTAAATCCAATAAACATCACTAAACATGTACGATTATTACCTATTTTGTTTCTATTTAGAAACAAATCTAGATTATTAATTTATAGAATCTCCCCACTATAATAATAAATTATAATACATACGACACTAAACATAGGTGTTTTATAGGAGTAATAAAAGTAGTTAAAAAAATCTAAAAGAAGAAAAAAAAAGAATAAAAAGAAAGAAAGATAAGCGAAGAAGTTTTCCATCATTGTTGACTCTCTTTTGAAACAAACAACAAACCTTTCTCTCTCTCGCCGTGATTCAGCTCTGACTCGTCGTACCGTACGGTCTCCGATTCAACTCAGATTTGATCTCCGTTCTGTTACAACTGCTTTTTTTTTTAACTACGTTTATCGGCAATGGAGAAGACTCCGACTCCGACTCCACCGGCGGAGGAGCTATTGAAGAAGATACGAGAGCTAGAAGAAAACCAAGAGCATCTGAAACGAGAGATGTCAAGGCTCAAAGTATCAGCAGAGATTAAGCAGCGTTCACATTCAGCGTCACCGCAACGACCTGTGAGGAGAAACAGTGCTGATGGAACTCCTATGTGGAGAAAAAGCGGCGGTGCATCGTTCCGTCACGCTTCTCCGTTGCGGAAGGAGAGCCGTTCTGGTGGTGTTCATGCGAAATCCGGTGACGGCGAAGGACAATCGTCAGGCAAGTTCACCGATAAACAGTATTTGAATATTTTGCAGTCTATGGCTCAAGCTGTTCATGTCTTCGATCTAAATGGCCAAATTATCTTTTGGTGAGTACTAGTTTAGATTTTTGTGTGTTTTCTATTGGGATCGAGGATTTGATTCTCTTTGTGATAGTTTATGTTTTGTGAGTAGCTGATATGTGGTAACTGATATTCAGATTCGAATTCGATGGCATGGTTGTTCCAGGAATGCAATGGCGGAGAAGCTTTATGGTTTCTCAGCTGATGAAGCACTTGGGAAGGATCCGATTGATATACTTGTAGATGATCAAGATGCTGGAGTTGCACAAAATATCACTCGGCGTTGTAGCAGTGGAGAGAGTTGGACTGGTGAGTTTCCTGTTAAGAACAAATCAGGAGAGAGGTTTTCGGTTGTGACTACCATGTCTCCTTCCTATGATGATGATGGTTCTCTTATGGGGATTATATGTATCACTAATGATTCGGCACTCTTTCAAGACCCGAGACTCCCAAGGGGGAAGCAAGAAGGGGAAACGAGTTTTAGCCGGGTGACTAGTAGTGTTGTATCTAAGCTTGGTCTTGACTCGAAAGAGGCTGTTGTATCGAAACTCGGCCTTGATTCTCAGCAGCCTATACAAGTTGCTATAGCATCGAAGATATCAGATTTGGTTAGTCTAATTGTTGTAGGTTGCGAATTTCTCATCTTTTCATTATACCGTTGCGTTGTTTGACTAATGTCGTCTACATTTTTAGGCATCTAAGGTGAGCAACAAGGTCAGGTCGAAAATACGAGCAGGTGATGATAAAGCTGCAAACCTGGAGGGTGGAAGTGGGGACAGTCATCAGTCCGATCAGGGTTTCTTCGATGCTGCTTTCTCTGAACGGAGGGAGGATGCATCAACAAGTGGTGCTAGTACAGCTAGGGGAGATTTTATCCAGTCTCCTTTTGGTATATTCTTATGTAGGGATGAGAAGTCAACTTCTAAGCTCTCCAGAAATTCCAGTGATGAAAATGATGGAAACTCTGTTATCCCTAAAACACTTACCTCAAAAGCTGAAGAATGGATGGTAAAGAAAGGATTGTCATGGCCATGGAAAGGGAATGAAAGGGAAGGTTTGGAAGGAAGGCGTGGTCATTCTGTGTGGCCTTGGGTGCAGAATGAACAACAAAAAGAACATGCTTATCAAAGTAATTCTATTCACAGTGTCAAGTCTGAAAGCCAGGCATGTGAGAGTATTAAGGCTTCCAGTAACGAGCCTATGGGGTATTGGTCTTCCTCTGTTAATGTGAACAGCACAAGCAGTACTAGCAGCTGTGGAAGTACCAGCAGCAGTGTTATGAACAAGGTCGATATGGATAGTGACTGCTTGGATTATGAAATCTTGTGGGAGGATTTGACAATTGGAGAACAAATCGGGCAAGGTGATGTACTCCTTTGAGAAAAATGAACTATTTTACCAGAAACATATCCATCCTTCAAGATATCATACAATTTATGTGTTTATTGTCACTATTCTGCTAATATGATATGACAGTTTCCCTCTTTATACATACAGGTTCCTGTGGAACTGTCTATCACGGTCTATGGTTTGGATCTGTACGTTTTTTTCTTCTGTTAATGTTGTAGAATATGCATCATCGATTTATATAAGTTTACATGAGAAAATCATGGACAAAGAGAGGCCCTTAATGAGAGTTACTAATGTCACTGCAGGATGTAGCTGTAAAGGTGTTTTCCAAACAAGAATATTCAGAAGAGATCATATCATCTTTTAGACAAGAGGTATTATGTTTTCTACCACTTCTCTAAGCATTTCTGGTAAAAGAAAATTGATAGTTTTATTGGTTTTTAGTGAGTGACACCTGCCTTCTGTGATCTGTCATTCATATTTCATTAGAAAAATTATTTCCTAAACTACCACAATTTTCCCCATATTAAATATTCTTTCGAACTGCATCTACCTAGAAAATGTAAACATTTTATAGATCAGCTTAGTTATTCTAACTTTGAAGTACGTATACTTGACTTGTTTTATTCTGAAGGTATCTTTAATGAAAAGACTTAGACATCCGAACGTTTTGCTTTTTATGGGAGCCGTGACATCGCCTCAGCGTCTCTGTATAGTAACAGAGTTCCTGCCACGGTTGGGTCTTCTCTCTTTGGCTAAAACTACTCTTTCTTTTGTGCTTGTTTGAACTCCAGTGCCACAAGTGACTCACCCCAAAATCTATTTAATAATATGCAGGGGAAGTCTTTTCCGTTTGCTACAGAGGAACACGTCAAAACTGGATTGGAGGCGACGTATTCATATGGCCTCGGACATTGTGAGTAGTAGTCACACACTTGATTTTCCAGTTGTGTGATTATTGATAATTCCATACCCACAGTTTTCTAAGTAGCCCTATATTTCCTCCAACATGTTACATATTTCTTCCCATAGGCCCGTGGCATGAATTACCTTCACCACTGTACTCCACCCATCATTCACCGCGATTTGAAGTCGTCAAATCTACTGGTCGATCGAAACTGGACCGTGAAGGTATTGTTTTCATTGTTGAAGTCATATAATTTCTTATAACCTGGACACTAACCAACTTTTCACCATACCTTTGGTATTCTCAATGGAGCTAAAAACAAGATAATTATATTCCTTACAAATAGTAAATACTTGTCTATCTTCATCATATCTCGGAGGTGACATGATTTAGATATGGATGTTTTCAGTGAATTTTGATTTATTTCATTTTGTTTGTAACTTGAGTTGATAGTATTAGTCTAGATACAACAAAATAAAGTTATTAGTCTAGTAATTTTCTTTTGTTAGAAAAGAAGTTGTATGAGAAAGATAGACATTGATATTCTACTTGTTAATGGAAAATCAGAATAAGACAGCAAACAAAAATCTGATTTTCCATTTTGTAGTTTTACATAGACAGTTACTAGTTCTGCAATCAAGATAGGCATTTACTGTTTAGAATATCATTTTTGCAATCAAGCTCCAAGCCAAATCCAGTTCTGGAATCAAGATCTGACCTAACGTTTATTTGGTCAATATTTGTCTCTTGTGAATATACTAGAAACGATAGGCTTGAATCTTGATTGCAGAACTAGAAACTAATATTGACAAAAAAGGATCTGCTTTTCATAGTTAACTTATCGTGTCATCTCTAACAGGTTGCTGACTTTGGTCTTTCGCGTATCAAGCATGAGACTTACCTCACTACAAAGACGGGAAGGGGAACGGTATTTAACATAGTCTCTTACCGAATTGATTCCTCTGTTTTTAAGAATTCACTACAATTTCTCTGCTTTTTACCTGTTTTTTGCAGCCTCAATGGATGGCACCAGAAGTTCTTCGAAATGAGGCTGCTGATGAAAAGTATATTCTCATTTTCTGCTTGGTTAAGTTCCTTTCCTTATTGCTGTTCTTGTCATCAACTCTAACTATTCTCCTCTTAATCTTTGAACAACAAGGTCTGACGTTTACAGCTTTGGAGTAATACTATGGGAGCTTGTGACTGAGAAGATCCCGTGGGAAAATCTAAATGCTATGCAGGTATAATTTTCGTATGTAGTAACAAAAATGTCAACAAGTGTCCCCAAACGAATATTAGAATAGGGAATTCTAAATTTTGGCCATATCTTAAAGTTATAGAAGGCCATATTAGTCCAAGGAAGAATCTCAATGTTAAAATGCATCTAGCTGTACTCAGTAAAGTATGTTAGGAAAGCATACTACCTATTTTGGCTATTGTAATAAAAATGTAAAACAACACAGTGAATGATCTTGCTATAAAAACACTGCCTATATAACTCCAAGTTCAGTGAGTTGATCATCTTTTTTGGTCATTTGTACAAATTAGAGGTTTTATGTTCATCGTAAAACATCCTTTCTGCTTAAGAAATTTTGCATTTGATGCCTTCTCTCAGTACCCATATGTATATAACACTTACACTTAGACAGAGCCAAATATGAAGAGAATTCTATCTAGGATACTTGTAGGTGATTGGAGCTGTGGGGTTCATGAACCAGAGGCTTGAAGTCCCGAAGAATGTTGATCCTCAGTGGATTTCATTAATGGAAAGCTGCTGGCATAGGTACGTATAAAATACTTAAACATTACATAGCAAACTTTGGAATAGTTTATTTGTTGTAAAGAAGCCCTTTTAAGTAAACAAAAGTTTGATGAAAAATATACTTCGCAGTTCAATCCTTTAATCTCCATAGATCCCAAAACAAACACTACTGAAATTTTCATTGTTAGAGCGTAGATACTTGAAGGTTTATTCTTTTTTCAACTCAAAATTTTCGTAAGGTGTCATTTTGGATGTTGTATAGTTTTCTTTCAAACGATACAACGGTAGGAAATTAGTAGGTGTTACAGAATTGATCTTTGATTGCCGAGATATACAATTTTTTTTTGCTTTTACCTAATCATGTAGCTGATAAACGCGGCATACAGTCTTTTACAGCTATGTTTGATTAATGACTTCTTGAAGTATATGAAACAGCAGCTAATGTGAGTAAGATAAATATTTGCAGTGAACCGCAGCGCAGACCAACGTTCCAAGAAATAATGGAGAAACTAAGAGAACTTCAAAGAAAATATACTATACAGTTCCAAGCGGCTCGTGCTGCATCAATAGACAACTCTTCCCTCAAGGAAAAATAAGCTATTAAAAGGACAGATCAGAATTTGATTTATGCATTTTTGCAGTCATGAAGCCTGAGCTACAGAAGCAGCAAAAAGTTGTTTTGTGTTTGTGTTGAAGCGCAATGAAGAGAAGCTGGCAAGAAGAAGAGTTTTGGTATGTGAAAATCTCTCTCATTGCGAGAGCCCTTTTTTTCTACGGGATTGATTCTGAAGTGTGCTTGTTGCGAGGAGCGAGCTTATATATATATATAATTATGCCTGAGGCAGATCCAATTTTTAAAAATAGTCTGTACAGGTGAAAAAATACGAGAAAAAATCGAAGATCTGGAACATTGATTTTGAGTAAATATTGTCACATTTTTACTGGATCAAGTCTTGTTATTGTCTGCGCGTTATTGTGTAAATCACATAATGTGACATCTTTCCCGAATTAATCGAATTTTGTGGAAATTCCGAAAACGTTATTTTCCAAAAAATTCCATGTACCTAAGTGTCATTTTTATAATTACGTATACATCCGAAAATATGGCTATATACCATTGAATGGAAAAAAAACAAATTATCGTACTTGTGGTAGAAGTTGAGCTCTAATTTAAAAAACGTGAACCAAATTGCAGTTTTTGTTCTCAGTCCACGTAAATATTATTATTCCCTAACAAAATAAAACAAAGATTCTGATGCCTTTCTTCTTATACAAGAGGACAAAAATATGGGAATTGGTGCGGTGGGTCCATTAAAATGCGGATGGTATTGCTCCTCGAAGTCGTAGAGACGTTTAATTGTTTTTCCAAATTTTCTAGTAAACATGAAAAGACAAAATCGAGTTTCTCTACGAATCAGAGGCTCAGGCTCACTCACCACCTTGGTGATGTCATCCACTACGTACGTACTTCCGAATCCTTATTCATTCGTAACCGACTTAAAAAAATCTCTTCTTACTTTTGTTTCCCTCTTATTAAATTAGACATTTATGGTGGGGTCGTGTATTAACTAGTACCAGGTTCTATGATAATTTTACTTTTAGAAAATTTTGTGCAGTTTGATTACAAAAATTAATTGGCTGTGAAAGTGGTATAAGATTCTGTGTTAGTATCTATAGTAGTATTATTTTATATCATAGTACTCAAATTTGCACACTTTGGTTATTACATAATCAGAAATTTTTAATTAGTATATTTGGAGATGATTTTTTTTCATTTTTGGTTTATTTTATAGATTATAAATTAATAAATATTAATTCAAAATTTTTTTTGTTTAAACACTATTCAGGTTACTAATTATTAATATACTGAAAGAAATTAAAAATAAAATTTAAAGAGATTTTGTTTTTGTGTAAAAATAATAAATACATATTTATTAAAAGTAAGCAAAGATATCAAAAATATACTATAGTTAATTCTAAAGACATGTTTGGTTATATAGAAATTAGAGAAAAAAAATGATACTTGTTTGAATATATAATGGCAACTTGTTTGAACATATTAGTTAAAACAATAACATATTTATTTTTGATAAAAAAAAATATTTGTTTGTAAAAGTGCATTACTTTTAATTAAAAATTTTGTAACTATTTTTAAAATTATTTCTTCAAATTTAATTCTCAAATAATATAAGTAGGATAAATAAATAACAACCAAAATAATTGGGGAACAAAAAAAAATAATAAAAAAAATAACCAACCTTTCGGAGCAAGCTTTAGAGATACAGTCAAAGTCAAACCTTATGCCTCCAAACTCGTCCCTATATAAACCCTTACCCTCCTTCACGTCTCTAACACTTAAAAAAGCTTCTTTCACAAATCTCAAACGAACATTTTCAAAATTTTCAAACTTAGAGAAAAGAACCGATGTGTCCTTCTGGAAGAATTGTGACTCCGATAACCGCCGTGAATTCAGATTTCCGGCCAGCTTTCGAAGTCATCGACGCAGATCGCGACGGTAAAATCAGCAGCGACGATCTCCGAGCATTTTACGCCGGAATCCCCAGATCTTCCGGTGGAGACAACGACGAAATGATGATCGGAACGATGATTTCCGTAGCCGACGCGAACAAAGACGGATTCGTTGAGTTCGATGAGTTTGAGAAAGTTCTGGGAGCGGCGCCGTTGTGTAGATCTGGAAACGGATTGATGAATGATGTGTTTAAGGTGATGGATAAAGATGGAGATGGGAGGTTGAGTTATGGAGATCTGAAGAGTTATATGGAATCGGCTGGTTTGGCTGCTACTGACGATGAAATCAAAGCTATGATTCGATTAGCCGGCGGCGATTCTAACGGCGGCGTTTCGTTCGACGGTTTGCTTAGAGTTTTCGGGTGTTAAGAAAAGTTTGTTTTCAATTCGTGTTCGTTCATCCACACATTTTCATTGTTTGTTTTCTCTGTTTTTTTTTTTGTAGGGGTATTTGTGTCCACCCAGATTTTGTTTTTATTATTATAAGAAAAAGTGTGAGAAAAATTAATTTGTTGGAACAAATTCGTATATTTTGTTATTTGAGCACTTTCCTCTAAATATTCCTAAATAACAACTGAACATTATCATAAATCCTGAAATCTCAAATACTTGTGATTTTGTGAACAACATTAATATAGAGTTTGTTTTTGTTGTAAACTAGAGAGAAGAATAAGGGGAATTCGTATTGTATTGTATTGTTCTGATCTGATCTAATAATGAATGAGGTTACATCGGTTCCTTTATATAAGGATGAGTACATAAGAGATAAAAGGAAAACCTAATAGGAATAGGAAAAGTACAAACCGCCTAACTTAAGTCTTGGGCCGGAACCTCCATTGGCCAGGCGGACAGAACTAGAGTGTGGCAAATCCACATATGATTTATAACACTCCCCCTTGGATGCCACAACTCTAAGAGCTCGTAATGCGCTTTGGATGTTGCCTCGTTAAAACCTTTCCCGAGAAAAACCCAATGGGACAAAACCCGGGATAAGGAAAAAGAGTACAACACGCATTACTCCCCCTGTTCTAAACCTCACTGAATGTCTTTCAATCTTCGCATTCCAATCTGATGTATGAGCTTCTTGAATGTCGAGGTCGGTAGAGACTTGGTAAATAAGTCCGCGGAATTCTCACTTGAACGGACTTGCTGGACTTGCACTTCTCCATCTTTCTGTAAATCATGCGTGAAGAAGAACTTTGGTAAAATGTGCTTCGTCCTGTCTCCTTTTATATAACCGTCTTTGAGTTGAGCGATGCATGCGGCATTGTCCTCGTATAATATGGTTGGTTCCTCTTTGCCTTCGGTCAATCCACAATTTGTTCTAATGTGTTGGGTCATCGACCTCAACCAAACACATTCACGGCTGGCTTCATGTATTGCCAAAATCTCTGTCTGTGATTTAGCATTATGTGGATCTGAAAGATAACCTGCATCAGCAAAACCAATCAAACTATCTTTGTTTTGGTTAGTATAAAATAAACCTAAATCTTTCGTTCCTTGTAGGTAACGAAGTATATGCTTTATCCCGTTCCAGTGCCTTTGGGTTGGACATGAGCTAAATCTAGATAGTAAGTTCACGGCAAAACATATGTCTGGTCTAGTGTGGCTCGCTAGATACATTAAAGCTCCTATGGCACTTAGATATGGCATTTCGGGACCAAGGACTTCTTCATCGTCCTTCTTTGGACCAAATGGATCTTTATCCAAATCTAATGATCTCACAACCATGGGGCTAGATAACGGGTGAGATTGGTCCATATTAAATCTTTTGAGTACCTTTTCTGTATATGCCATTTGATGCACAAGGATTCCATTGGACATGTACTCAAGTTGTAATCCCAAACAGAATTTCGTCTGTCCTAAGTCTTTCATCTCGAATTCTTTCTTTAGATATTCGACTGTTTGGGTAATCTCTCTAGATGTTCCTATCATATTCAGGTCGTCTACATACACCGCGATGATTACAAAACCCCTTTTGCTATTTCTTTATGAATACACACGGATTTATGGGGTTATTCTTATAGCCCTCTTTGACGAGATATTCACTCAGTCTATTATACCACATACGACCTGATTGTTTCAATCCATAAAGACTTTTGTTCAACTTTATACAATGTTGTTCTCGAGAACCTTCTTTGTCTTTGAGCTCAATACCTTTTGGAATTTTCATATAAATCTCATTTTCCAGTGGACCATATAAGTATGCGGTTACAACATCCATTAACCGCATATCCAAATTTTCTTTTATAGCCAGACTTATTAGGAATCTAAAAGTCATTGCATCCACCACAGGGGAGTATGTCTCCTCATAATCTATTCCTGGTCTTTGCGTGAATCCTTGTGCTACAAGCCGTGCTTTATGTCTCACGATCTCATTATGTTCATTTCTTTTCCTCACAAAGACCTATTTGTGTCCAACTGGTTTAATATCGAATGGTGTCCTTATGATCGGACCAAACACATTCCTCTTCTTTAAAGAGTTTTACTCCACGTTTATAGCTTCTTTCCATTTAGGCCAATTTTTTCTTTGAGTGCACTCATATATTGACGTGGGTTCTAAATCCTCGCATGTGTCCATTATTTCAAGTGCTACCTTATATGCAAATATTTCATTGATGTCGACATCTTTTATGTTCCATTGTTTTCCAGACATGACATAATTCGTTGAGATCTCATTATTGTCAAGAACTTCAGGACCATGAGGCTCGGCGTCCCGAGCATCATTGTTTGGCTCCTTTGGTTCGCTCATGTCTGGTACCACGAGTTCATCTAACGCACCTTTCTTTGATTTTCGAGGGTTTTTATCTTTGGAACCTACTGGTCTACCTCTCTTTAAACGCGTTTTAGATTCTGTAGCAACTTGATCGTGTCCCTCGTGAACATCGATTCTTATAGGTGCATTAGCGGCTGGTATATATGACTTAGTCACTCTTTTCGGGTCAGCAAAGGAATCTGACAATTGATTAGCTAGCTTTTGTAAATGTGTAATCTTTTGGACTTCAATATCACATTCTCTGGTCCGAGGATCTTGCCATGTTAAGGATGTTTGATTCCATATAATTTCCTTTTGGTTCCATGCATTTTCTTTACCAGCCGGTTCTCCCTTAATGTTGGATAGTTACATTCGTCAAAATGACAATCTGCATACCTGGCCTTAAATAGATCACCCGTGGTTGGCTCGAGATACTTAATTATTGTGGGAGAATCATATCCAACATATATCCCCATCCTCCTTTGAGGTCCCATCTTTGTTCTCTGTGGTGGTGCAATTGGTATATAAACGGCACATCCAAATGTTTTGAGATGGGATATGTCTGGCTCATGACCCGTTAGTAATTGTGATGGGGAATATTTGTGTTCACTAGATGGCCTGATGCGAATTAGTTCTGCTGCATGTAAGATTGCATGTCCCCAAGCTGAGACCGGGAGTTTTGATCTCATTAGTAATGGTCTAGCTATTAGCTGAATACGTTTTATAAATGATTCTGCTAGACCGTTTTGTGTATGTACATGTGCCACAGAATGTTCAACACTTACCCCCATGGACATACAGTAATCATTAAAAGCTTGGGACGTGAATTCACCAGCATTATCTAGACGTATAGTCTTTAGTGGAAAATCTGGAAAGTGTGCCTTTAGACGGATTATTTGTGCAAACAATCTTGCGAATGCTAAATTCCGTGTGGATAATAAACAAACGTGTGACCATCTCGTGGATGCATCAATAAGTACCATAAAATATTTGAATGTCCCACATGGTGGGTGAATTGGTCCACAGATGTCACCTTGTATTCTTTCCAGAAAGTTCAAAGTTTCTTTGTTTACTTTTGCTGGTGATGGCCTTACTATGAGTTTCCCTAGTGAACATGCTTCACACGTGAGATTCTTTGGGATAACTCTTCTTTCTTTCAATGTGTGCCCATAAGTATTTAGCAATAATTTTCGCATCATGTTTGTACCGGGATGGCCAAGCCGGTTATGCCATAAAGTGAAATTTTCGGAAAACTCCTTGTTTACCGAGGCATTTGCTTCTATCATATTAATCTTAGCACAGTAAATGCCTGTAGATATGGCCGGTATGGTTTCAAGGATTTTCTTATGGTCATTGGCGAGTTCATATATCATTAGGAATTCTCTATTCCCATCGCCTTTTGTCTCAATATGTAGACCATTCATACGAATGTCTTTAAAACTCAATAGGCTCCTCTTTGAGCTCGGTGAGTATAGTGCATCAGAAATTTCTAGATGTGTACCCTTAGGTAATAATATATTTGCTTGACCATATCCTTCTATTAGATTTGCCACACCGGCTATGGTACATATATTGGCACTTTTGAGTGTGAGATTTATAAAGTATCTTTTGTCTCTTAGGATCGTGTGGCTTGATCCACTATCCACCACGAACACATCTTTGTCATCACTCATTCTCTTAATAATCACAAAAGTTCAATGTTCATGCATGGTGTAAAACAATTTATGCGATCATAAAATATTTCTAGCAACTTAGCAAAATCGAGTTACATGATTAATGATATGCAACCTAAATATATATATATGTTGATCGGATTTTAGTTTGGTGACAATTCTCATGCTATCAAATTTCAATCAGTAATATTTTCTCATGCGGATTCTATCAACCTATGTGCATGCTCGGATTCAATATTTATGCATCATAAAACATCAATCAATGAAATCAAAATTTCATGCGGAATTAGGGTTAGGGTTTATGCGCAATTTTCAGGTTAGGGTTTCATAATTATTTAACCAGATTTAAGATTTTATTTTGAAAACATCAAACAAATATCAATCAAATTTCAATCAAGAATATCCGGGTCTCATGACCCTCCAGCAATGAATATCCGTGTCTTGCGACACTCCAGCAAACATGCAATAATATTTAGAACATATATTTAGATTTTAGAGTTTCCTAGTTTGACTAGGATTTACCGATTTCAGGGTTTTAGGGTTTCCTAGTTTGACTAGGATTTACCGTTTTCAGGGTTTTAGAGTTTTAGGGTTTATAGATCTTACCTTTAGAAATCTGATTGATGAATGGTGCTTGTCTTCTTCTAGTTCGCCGTAACCTTGGTAGGCTGTATGAACTTTGCTTTGTTCGGCGGCGAGATTAGGGTTTTAGGATCGCCGGTTTCTAGCTAGGGTTTTAGAACAATCGCGCTGATAACGTGTTGTAAACTAGAGAGAAGAATAAGGGGAATTCGTATTGTATTGTATTGTTCTGATCTGATCTAATAATGAATGAGGTTATATCGGTTCCTTTATATAAGGATGAGTACATAAGAGATAAAAGGGAAACCTAATAGGAATAGGAAAAGTACAAACCGCCTAACTTAAGTCTTGGGCCGGAACCTCCATGGGCCAGGCGGACAGAACTAGAGTGTGGCAAATCCACATATGATTTATAACAGTTTTCACATTTTTGCTGAATAATAGTTTTTTTTTTTTTTTCTCTGTTTGCACCCAGATTTTTTTTTTCTTTTAATAAGAAAGGTGACAAAATTTAATTTTGTTGGAACAATTAGAGGGGTGTATTGAATTAAATATTTGGTGTGATTTGAGTTTTAATGAATTTTTAGATGATTTGGTTAAATTTTGGTGAATTTGGAATTTTGTTATTAAATTTTCTGAAATCTCACCTAAAACAATGGGATTTTGGTCTTTGTATTTTTAAGTAAGAAATCCCCTCAAATCTCACCTGAAACTTTTAAATAAAATCCTAATACTGTTTTCAATAACAGTGGATTTGATTGTATATTTTAAAATCATTAATCCAATAACACAGGATTTTATAAGATATTTTGAAATCCAAGTTTCAATAACACATGATTTGTCCATTTAACTCAAATCTCTCCAAATTTCCGATTGAATACACCCCCTTAGTATATTTTGTGATTTTTATAGATTGAGCATTGTGAGAATCTTGGGAATATCAAATATATGTGAACATCATTAATATAGGAGTTTATATTCACATTTGCTGTCACCCATTGAGCAAAGAGTCCAATTCCAATTGTAACTTTCGTTGACGTTTGATTGAGAGTGTTATTAAATAAAAAGGGAGCATATATCTGATTTATGTTCTAATTCAATTTGTAAGGCAACGCTAAACGCAAACAATTTTAAAAAAATTTACTTAAAAAGAAAAAGAACATGAACATCAAACCCTTTTAAAAAATAAAATAAAAATAGTATTGGGCCCCCAATTGGGCCTTAGTTGTACATTTTTTAATCATAATGGGCCTTGCAATAAAATTAGTTACTAACTGGCCGTTGCAGCTGTTTTAGTGAAAAGGAAATATTGACTTGTGAAAAAAGGAAAAATTGACTTGTGTGAAAAAAAAAGGAAATGTTGACTGAAGAAAAAAGGAAATATTGAGTAGTATATGACTGATGATTTTGATATTCATTCATCTTCTCATCGTTCTATTTTGATATTCATTCATCTTCATCGTTGTATTCTTCATTGGCCACATTCGTTCATCTTCGTCGTTCTATTCTGATAATCCAGTGAAACTTTTTTTACTCTCCAAGTCGTGGTACTTGTTAATTTGCCTCTGTAACAACAATGAAGATAAAATTCCATTCACCTTTCTTAAAATTTCTTCTGTGTACTCAAAGCATCCACCGATCATCAAGTTCGTCGTCGGCCGCCGGTGACATTAAGAGCGGCGGCATGAATCTTCGCTCAAGATCCGAAGAGAATCTGGCGAAACTCGATGACTGTATGGAAAATATGGACGATGATGTTTCAAAGCTGTTTATGGAATATCATCAAACTGATCTATGTGAAGACCCGGAACTGTTTCTTCTTCTCAACAATTATTTCATCACTAGCAAAAAGGTTTCTGAACTCTGTGATTCTCTAAGAAATTGCCTAGACAGAGCCAAAGAGAAGGAGCTTGTTTTAATCGATGAAGCTTTGCATGTTTTCGAAGATGAGAAATCAGGATATGGTGGTGGTTTGTTAGATGCTAGCTTCAGGAAAACTTTCCAAAATCTGCAAAATTTCAACGAGTTTTATAATAATTCTGGTGACCATTGTGATTTTCTTGCCGAGGATTTTCTCAGGAAATTCCAGATTTGTCACGAGGACCTAGGGAAGATGATCCTTGAGTTAGAGAAGACAATGAAGCAGATAGATAAAAAGCTGAAACGAGTTCGAGGAAAAAGAGCTATAGTTGCAGCAGCAATACTGGCTCCAGTGATTGCTGTTCTGTTTCTCAGTAAAATCGTCTTTGGAATCTTCGGGTTGGTCCCATTGGAGCCATTGACAACGTTTTTCGATTCGAAATGGAAGAAATGCACGGAATCTCTGAAACGAGAAAGGAATGCCATGACTACGATTGGAAGAGCAGCTATTGTGGCTCTCAAGGAGATTGAAAAAGTTAATAAGCTCGTGAGTAGATTGGATTCTGTGGAGAAATCGATTCGAGTAAATGCAGAGTTTGCTGTTAAGAAACGGTCTTTGGTGTCAGTAAACATGAAAAGTATGGAAAAGGAGAGGAAGAGGTTGAGATCAACGCTTGTTGATCTGGATAAAGAGACTGGCCGCTGTGATGAGTTTGCGCAGTTTGGCCGTAATGTGGCTATGGAGAAGATTGCTGAGTTTCTGTCTCAAGGCGAGAAAAATTCGAAATAGTTCTAAGTATAATTTAGATTAGGTTTCTAACTGTTTCGTGTGTAAATTTGTTTGTCAATTGTTACCAACTTTGTTTACTTGTTATTTGTTTTCGTATATGAGATGTGTTTAAGTCATTAGATATTTTGGATTTTTACTTTCTTGATTCATCTCTTTGGCTTCCAAAGTCTGTTCAGCCTTTATATTGTCGTCTTTTAAATGCTTCTTGATATGGAGACAGAGCTTCAACAAGATCTTGTAATGTCTAAATATGATCACAGGTTTACATTAGAAACATTGCAACCACTATCTAATTGTAAAAAGCTGTACCTGATAAACATAATAGAAAGAATCCGACCAAGTCTGTATCTCCAGTTTGGTTCAGTATTATCAGAACAGAGAAGAATTTCTTATAAATATGCTAAGTCTATATTTGACAATCTCTCTGAATGCTTGAGATAGTTTAGTTCCCATTTGAACATCGTCAAGTGTCTGACAGATCAACAGAGGGTGATTAGCATTTATGTTTCTGGGTAAAATTAAGCTGCCATTGTATGCACAAAAAGAGTCATAACTCTGGTTTCATTTCTTGCGAGATAGTGCTGCGACAATACCACCGGCTATGAGACCTACAGCTCCAAAGGCTGTAGCTGTGATGCCTATCCCTATAACACCATCTGAGAAAGAAAGAAAAAATACCATTTAGTAACTGTGACTCAATTTGGATTTTCTTACCTAAAACTTTCAGCTCATGTGTTAAAAATATTGGTGTTTATGCATGATAAGTGGAGCTTACCCTTTGTGATTTTGTCTTCGATTGTCTTCTTAAGGACCAAAGCTTGCATCTATGAAACCAAACCTTAAGCTGTACAGTCATGCATTCATCAATCAGAACAGTCTCGGATCCTCTTTGTAAGAGTCTACCATGTAGCATTTTGCAGTGATCTGACCTTTCAAACATGTACTCCACAAAACAGATGGCCGGAAATTCATCTGGATCATCAAATTCCAAGATGACAGCACCACCTACAGCCATCATTTCTGCGACTTTTGAACCTCAACAGGTTCTGGTACAGTGTCCTCTGAGTCCTCATTGTCATCTTCTTCATTTTCGCTTCAACCTCTTCCTCCCCATTTTCTGCACCAATCTCCTGAAATGAATCCTCTGGAGAGTCAATGGAGAAATGCTCAGCCCAAATTCTGTTGATCAGGCGAGTTGTTGTTGCCACAGGTGCCCTGCCAGCCATTGGATTCAGATTCAGTCCTGTCTGCAAAATTTTCTTCATCTTGATGTTCCATTTTGTGTGGTTCCTTTGCACCATTAATATCCTTGAAAGATCCATAACAAATGGAGACCTTCTGATTCCCTCCAAAGGATACACTGCAAAAAGCTGTGAGATTATTTGTCCATGAACGGCCAAATATCTCTCGACATCACTGATATCGGAAGATATGTACGCTTTGTCAGTCTCCTGGAATGCAGATAGTCTTTTCATGATTTTTGAAAATGAAAACGCAGATGATAGTCTTTCCTCTTGCAGCAAAGTAATGATGCTTATTCCAACCCTTGCTGCTTTCAGAACAGGTTCATACCAAGGGGCATAATGCTTGGATGGTTTCCCAAGTCGATAACTGCATATACCTGATACATCAACAATAGAAGGGGAAAAAAACGATGCAGAAACATGGGGTACAAAGACTAGAATAGTAAGCTCACCAGGCCATATCAGTTCGTAATGAAATGCAGATAAGATCCCCCCCAAAACTCAATCATCCATAACTTTATTTGACTGAGGAATATGTTCATCCCATCAGGATCGTGTGATTGGGAACCACTTTCCATAGAGCTGTCAGTATCATCCGGACTAACCCAGTTCTCATCATCATAAGCCACCACACCTGACCCAAAAATGGTGACATCCATATTATCACACTGCTTCATTGGGAGAAGCTCTAGGGATATCAACCGTAAATCAGAGTTGTAAAGAGCCCAATTGTGCAGTCCTTGAAGGCAGGTCCATAGGGTGAACCTTACAGCCAGCATCATAAAGTAAAAGTTCATCTGTTTCTTCTTTGGAGATCTTATAGTATGATGGGGCCGGATAATCATACGCAATCTCATCTTCATCGATCTTAACGTAGACTTTCTTTGGAGCAGAAGCTGTCCTGCTGTTCTTTCTAGGCCGCTCCACAGATTTCCTATAATCTTCATCTTGTAACAGTTTCACATATCTTTTATCAACCGGTTGATCAGTTGTCAAGCCCTCGCTTTCCACAACTTCAGAAACTCCATCAATCCTCAGAGATCCATTAGAAGATTTCCCTTCCATCTGCATAGCCTTTTCATAGCCTCTGAGCGTAAGAAGAACAGGAATCTCAGCAAAGCTTAATTTGTGTTTCTTGGCCGTCTTGTCCAAACCAAGGAGTTGGTTATATATGAATTCTCCCTGATGTAGAACAAAGTCTTGGATGGCTGCAGCGCTAGAAAAGTACTAGCTATCGATCATTGACCAGACAACTGCGGCAAGCAACTCATCAAGACTCGTCCCAGGATCCCCACCCGCAGACTTCGACACTCTCTTATAAACAGCAAGGGAAGCACATGCCTTTTGAAAGAAATAACCATAAATCTTCTTGTAGCTAGTATTCGGTTCACGACAATCATAATTCGCCAAATCTGTTGAGATCCATATCACGGTCGAACCATCTTCAAACCCAGATATATGCCATTGCTCAACCCGTCCGAAAGACTGACACCTCACACCCTTTATTTTCTCCTTATCAAAACATTCATCTGAAGGTAAAATAATACCAGAATTGTATATATCACTAATCTCCAACATCTTCAGAGGCTGGGAAACTCCATCTGAATCATGTAATATGAAATCAGTTAGCCTCCTTGTTCTTGAACAAAGCGCATCATCGCACGAAGGTAATCCTAGCGCGACAACCTCATCCTCCACAATCTGCTGCTTCTTTGTCTCAGTTGTAGCAGATTTCTCAGCTCGCCTTGGTCTCCTCGTCCTAGAGACATCATCCGAGTCTTCACTCTCTGGAAGATCTCTCTTCTTTCGCTTCATTGTTTGATTTTTCTCCATTTTTCTACAATTTTTCTGGATGAATCTATGAATAAAATCCTAGAAATAAGGGTAGGGTAATGACAAGTAAGGATAATGTAAGGGTAATTAAGGTAGTTATTTTCACTATCTGAACGGGTAATTAAAATACTACTCAAACGGGTAATTCAAATAAATAACCATATAATTTAAACATTAATCATTATCCAAAATAAAACTTTGATTATCAACTTATATTGATTTCGAGTCTTTTGACTTTTAAGTGTTTGTGGGAGGTATTTCATGGAGTCGATTCACATCTTACAAATAGAAAAATAAGATAACAAAGTAAATTACTCCATCTGACCCAAAACAAAGGGAGTAAAATACTCCAATTTATGAGATGTTTTAGCTTGTGTCTTTTGTTCCATTTTGTTAGATATTTTGCAAGTTTTTATGCAAACTTAATTTTAATTGGCTGAATAGATTTAAAGTAAAACATTAAATAATATTTTTGTAAAAAAAGTAGGTTTTATAATAAGTGTGTTTTTAGGCAAAACTTCTAATAAAATGGAACATATGGAGTAATATTTATATGCAAAACATCTAAAAAGAATTATAGTTTTCATTTTAATATTTATATATATATAAATCTAAAATAATTTATAAAATGTGTCGCGGTTCTCCTGTGGATTTCGCTTTTAATCGTAAGATTTCATTGTTGATTCTCTGAAATTTAGTGTCAATCTTATACCATAGTGATTGTTAAAACACTAAATGAGAAAAGTTTTGGGTTTTGGTTGTTTGTGTTGATATAATCAAACCAAAAATAACCACATAATCATCAAAAGTATGAAAGTGAAATACAATTTCCACATAAATCTATATAATCAAACCCTAGAAACGAGTATTTTCTGCATCACATCGACCATATCGTCAACATGGCCAACTCTGAAAATTCGGAGCCCTAATCACATAGAGTCTTCACTCTCTAAAAGAACTCTCTTCTTTCGTTTCGTTGTTTCAATTTTCTCCATATCCCAAATTATGAACCAAAATTAAACACAAAAGTAACCACAACGAAACGAAAGAAAAGAGCTCTTCTAGAGAGTGAAGACTCTATGTGATTAGGGTCCCGAATTCTCAGAGTAGACCTTGTTGACGATATGATCGATGTAATATAGAAAAACACTCATTTCTAGAGTTTGATTATATAGATTTATGCGGAAATTGTATTTCACTTGCATACTTTTGATGATTATGTGGTTACTTTTGGTTTGATTATATCGACACAAACAACCAAAACCCAAAATCTTTCTCATTTAGTTTTTTAACAATCACTATGGTATAAGATCGACACTAAATTTCAGAGAATCAACAGAGAAAAATCTTACGATTAAAAACGAAATCCAGAAGAGAACCGCGAAACATTTTATAAATTATTTTAGAATTATATATATAAATATTAAAAGGAAAACTATAATTCCTTTTAGATGTTTTGCATATAAATACTACTCCCTCTGTTCCATTTTTTTTTGGGTTTTGCCTAAAAGCACATTTATTAAAAAAAAAAACCTATTTTTTTTTTTTTACAAAAATATCATTTGATGTTTTACTTTGAATCTATTCAACCAATCAAAATTAAAGTTTTGCATAAAAACTTGCAAAACATCTAACAAAATGGAACAAAAGACACCAGCTAAAACATCTTATAAATTGGAGTATTTTACTTTTTTTTTTTTTTGGGGTCAAATGGAGTGTTTTACTTTGTTTACTTATTTTTCCTATTTTTTAAGATGTCGAATCGCCTCCATAAAATACCTCCACAAACACGTAAAAGTCAAAAGACTCAAAACCTCACACCTAATTAGCCTCACACAATCACCGATTCAATGGTAGAATATAACTTGATAATCAAAGATTTATTTTGGATAATGATCAATGTTTAAATTATATGGTTATTTTATTTGAATTACCAGTTTGAGTAGATATTTTAATTACATGAATTACTCGTTCAGATAGTGAAAATAACTACCCTTACCCTACCCTTACTTGTTATTACCCTACCCTTGTTTCAAGGGTTTTATTACATAGATTCATCCAGAAAAATTGTATTTTTGTGTTTAATTATGGTTAATAATTCGGGATATGGAGAAAAATGAAACAATGAAACGAAAGAAGAGAGCTCTTCTAGAGAGTGAAGACTTGAATGATGTCTCTCGGACGAGGAGACCAAGGCGAGCTGCTACGTGCCTTGAAATCTGTTCGGTTATCTGGGAAATCTAATTCAATTTTCTAATGTTTTTTTTTAATCTATAATACTAACATTGATTCTATTTGACTAATATTTTTTAATCTATAATATAAGACTAATATTTTATGATAATGTTTTCATCTAATGTGTAATTTTAGAGTAAATTAAATATGTATACATAAAAAATTATCAAACTGAAAAAAAAAACTTTTTTTTCCGGCTGAATAGAACTTTCATTATTAAAATCCAAGTGAGATAAAAAAAAAACCATAACGCAAAACAGAAACAATGCCACCAGCAGCCAAGCGAGGTAAAAACTTCAAAGCACACAAAATGATAGAGCAAACAGAGCTCATGGTATTTAGCTATAAGATTTGTGGTTTAGAAGCATTTTATAATTAAATCCTTTGGTTATGGTATCTAGAAAACTGTAGAAAATCTAGTCGAAATTTGTGTAGGCTAAAAAGTAGTTAATAAAATGTACGAGCTTAAATAAATCATGATTAATTAGGCCAAAAAATTAAGACAATATGTTACCTGAGTGAAAATCCATCTGTAATCTCTTGGTTTTGAGCTCGGACCAAGTCCAGATTCAATTGCCCCTTTTACAATCTTGTAATGCATGACGTAGAGATCCCCTCACTCCATTTCCACAGTCTCGGGGCCTCTCCTCTGCCAAAAGTAAAGTAAGTAAGAGCAAACCCCACACTTAGATTACATAATGGAATGTGTGTATATGTGTATGGAGGAATAAGAGAATTCTTACTCTTCATACAGATTGAGGGATATGAAGTTCTTGACCCTACAAACAACAAAGGTATCCAAATGCGGCTGCGGCACTGTAAATCAACAATTATAGTCCATTTTATTAATAACACAGAACTCATAAGCACTTCATTAAACAAACTAATTTGAAGAGAAGTGCTCAAATATTAATGACAATCATAAGCACTTCATTAAACCAACTTAGATTCTATATTTTCAGAGATGGGACATCAATGCTACATAGCAAAGTATCCATATCATCCACTTCGCTTATATTTTGTTAAGATATTTTCAAAATATTTCTGATCTAATAGTAATTTTCTGGGAATAAAAAAAAACACAGCAGATAAAATTAGGGTTTTAAGAAATTATACCAATAATTCAATCTGTTATTTGGCTCTTGAGCCCCTTCGTACTGAAGAATCTCAGGCGCTTACGCCATGGCCTCTTCAAGAGCTCAACGTCCGATGTCGAAATCTGCCGATCCCAAATCTGAATTCGACGCCATTAAAATCCCTCTGCTAATAGATCCTCGAAAGTTCCGATCAGATCAATTTGGTTTTGCAGAATTTCGCCACACGAAGACTCTGATGTGTATGGAACTACCGACTCAGAGTCTCGAGCTGGACGAAGCTCAGATGGTGGCTGCCGCACAGATCAGTACCGAGTCATAGTCTCGAGGTGGACGAAGCAAACGTGTCACAGTCACAAACGAACATTTCTTTTGTCGAGAGACGTTTCTGTGGCTGTCGCACCGATCAGTACTAACAACAACCAAAGCAACAATTAACCACCACAAATTATAGCTAATGTTTCATATTTAAGAGGCTTGAGTAAATGGTGGGGCTTAAAAAGCCCATTTAGTATTAAATTTGATTCGGTTTAGTAATTACAATGGGCTTAAACTTAAATAATTATGGTTTTAATTCGGTTTAGTAATTAATTACCGTTGGAATTTCAAACAAAATTGTTTCTGTTACGGATAACAACTACAACATTGGTTTACCTGAAGGACATTTTTTGGATTACGATGAAGTGACTGATATCGAACAACTCATTGATTTTGATACGCCTTTTGAAATTTTGGTCGATGATTGTATGTTTGAGAACACTACTACTCAAGAACTTGAGGAGTCCTTTTGAGTTTTGACCAATTATGTGCTCTTATTTTGAAAGACTTGAAGATGAAGATGATCTCTGGTTCTCTGATTCTTTCAACTACTTACCAACCATTGCACCACTTTGAAGATGATCTCTGCTTCTCTGCATTTTTTTCAGTTAACTTCTTTATGTATGTATCTTTGTGGTTCGGTTAACTTAAGATAAGTCTTTATCATGTAATGAATGAATAGTTCGGTTTGATCTCAGTCAATTTTCCATATATGTAAGAATGAAACCGGTCCAGCTCCAGTTTGGTTTAATGATATAATTTGAGTTCTGGTTCTATGCTTTGTACATATTTGTAGTTTCAAGTTTAAATTCAAGTCCGTTTTTGTCAGTCTATATCTACTTACCAAAAATATGAAACATTTTAAATCAACTTATCCCTTATCTTATCTGGTACTCACTCCATTCTTAATTGATTGTATTTCTAGAATTTTCACACATATTAAGAAAACAAATTAAAATTAATTATAAATACATCTTTTTGTGATCAACAATTTTCTATAACTATAAACCAATAGTATACAATAATTGTTTTTTGAAATTTACGATTTATCATTAATAACTAATAAAACATGCATAGAAAACCTAAAAATGTAATATTTTTGAAACAAATATTTTTTCTAGAAATACAATTAATTAGGAATGGAGGGAGTATATTAAATTAGTAACTAACCAAAAAGGTAATCATCAGAAGCATAACCAAAAACATCTATTCCTTGCAATCTCTGGCTATCTTGTTTGTTAATGGCCCTCCATGAGATTCTTTATGATGGCTAAGAAAGATTCTTCTAAGCCTTCTCTAGCTCCAACGGTTTAATGTTAACCTCTGGTAACAACATGCTTATTCTGCTTGCTGGAAGTTTAGCCGACGTGTCTACATCTTACCAAATGAACACATAAATATATAGACATCTAGGAGATATATTATGTATGTATCTAATTCAATATACCTCTGCGGCAGATGGCGCGATTCCAGATACACTCCGGGAAACAAGCAGTTCTTGTTTTTGTTGAAACCTCATTATTTAACAATTTGGCATTGTCCTGCTTCAGAAGATAGAACTGTCGTTTCTTTATGTTTGGACGCTAATGGCAGTAGGAAACACACCACAGATACGAGACTTTAATTTATTGTTGGTTTTCTGCAAATTCTTGTTAAGATAATGTTCGCTTCTTCTCTTGTGTAGGAGAAGAAATGAAGAAATGTACATTTGTAAGTGAAGAACAGAAACATAGTAGCGAGAGAGAATACCACGACAGACACCACTAGAATCACATATCCTAGAACTGCAACCAAGTGACAAAGGTGAAAGAAACTAGAGGTTGGCATATAAAACCAAACTAAACCAATCAAACCATATTTTAAAAATGGTTTAGCTTTGAGAAACCAAAACCAAAACCAAACCAAAAAATAAACATTAGGTCTTTTTTTTTTTTTTTGGTATCTATACTAACTAACTGTAGAAGACTTCAAAAATAACCGACAGATTTTGTACGGTTCGAAGTTATATTGTTTAGTAATGTCGGACAAGTTTACCTATCTATACGGAGAGAGATTGTGTATAGCGTTTATATAGGTTTGTGATTATATATCAGGATAGGCCATGCATGAGATCTTTTACTCGAAGTACTATTCTATTTTTACTCTTCAGCGATATCACTTATTAAAATACTTATATTAATAGATGGGTCTAGATAATTAAATATGGTAATTATTTTGTTAGCACGATAAAAAAACATTATATCACACTTATTATTTAACGTGGTATAAAATATGATGTTTACAAAGTAATGTATGTATCAACGAATGATAGATCAAGTTAGCGATAATTTATTTATTAAAATGATATATATTGTGTTATACTAATTAAGATTGTTATAATGTTAACAAATAAACTACCGCTACTAACTTTATCCATCAACCGCTGAATAATTATATTACTTTATGGACAATATATTTTATACAAAATTAAATAATTATTTAGAGAAAAATCTATATATGTCACATGATATATATTTTTTATCTTGTTAACAAAATATTTACATATTAAAATTGGATTTAATCGCTCCCAATATTTTTACTCGTTAACAAAATACTTACTCTGATAAATTCGTGATAGATATTTATATTCAGATTATCTATGACATATAATAAGAAGATAGTTCATAGAGAATTGGGATAAATATCTCAACCATTTGTCTCCAACCCAAACTACAATATCACATTGTAGATTTTGTTGCGGCGATAAATCTTTCATTTTCTCTTTGGTGGTTGTGCAAAATCAACCAAAATTCGCTACATCTCCCTTCATTAAATGCATTTTCTTATACGTATCTCATATTTGATGATATGCGAGTAGGAGTATTTTTTTCATCTGACTTTACCCTGAAGAGAGAGGTTTAATTAAAAATTGTTGGAAGTCAGATACTTAATCAAAAGAACGTCTGTATATATTGTTTTAGTTCACCCTTTTTTTTTGGAATATGACATTGGGTATGTTCGTTACCAGCGACTAGAATTGTTGTTCGTTTACAAATCACCGCGACTGGTCGCTGCTCTGTTCGTTTTCCGCAACCAGCGACCAGAGATTTTAAGTTTTTCAGCGATCGAAAATTTCAGTCGTCGAGAAATGTCAGCGATCAAAAATTTCAGTCACTGGTCGCTGCGATTGGTCGCTTTTGGTCGCTAGTCGCGGCGACTGCCAAACGAACAGTCGCTAGTCGCTGTCGTCAGCGACTGCCAAACGAACAGACCCATTGTGTGTAAACTCAACGGTTCCTCGGTATCCTAGCTGTCTTTTGAAAAAGGCACTACAAAAAAATGTCTAGTTACATCATTTATTTTTTATTTGCATTATAGGGATTTTATCAGCAGTGATGCAAAATATTTGCATCAATTGAGATTAATGTTTGCATCAGTTTTATAATCGATGTTAATATACATCATTTAAAATAAATGAGGTTAAGTTTGCATCAATTACAAATAAGCGATGTTAATTTTGCATCAATTAATAAAAATGATGCTACTTAGTTGTATCATTTATTTATAATTGATGTTATAATTGCATTAATTGTAAATAATTGATGCTAAAATTAGTTAATTTTTATATTAAAATAATTTAATTTAATTAATTTAAAATATTAATTTAATTTATATGATAATAGGTAAATTTATTTATAAGGTTTCACATATAATTAAAATAAATATGTTAAAACAATTACTTGGTGATGCAATTTTTTCATCTAAACCCTTAGTAAATTTATTCTAAAAAATGATGAGTTTATTTATCTCTACACTATTATTTAATCAATGTTAAAAGCACTATAACCTTCTTTTACGTGTTATATTACACCAAATGCCATTGGACTTACATTATTAATTATATTATATAATTAAATTAAATTTAAATTTAAATTTAGTTTAACTAATTATTCTCTCTCTTCCTATTTTCTCTCCAATTAAATCATAATAATTATTTGTTAATATTCTTGCCTCTTTTTATTTTTATTTGATCATATATTTAATAAATAATTAAACAATCATATAATTTTTATAATATACATTTTTTTCCACAAAAGTTATGATTTGTTTTTTTTTTAAACGGACATGAATTGTTTCATATATTATTATATAATTGAAATAATATTTTTGGTTTACCAATAATAGTTTAACATTTAAAATATGATAATTTTAGTTCACTACATATATTATATATAATTTGTATTTAACTCATTAATTCTATCAGTTGGCTCTTTCTAAATCATATAGTATATCTATTAGTTAATGAGATGCTAAAAACATAAAATAAATCTAATATAAAACACTAATAATCATCTATGACTATATAAACTAACGAAATATGAAAAATACATTTATTCGCGCTGCACAATATAATTTACAATGAATCATGACTAATCAAGACGGATCAATGGATCATGACGGGTCAAAACGGGTCAGAGCAGATAAAGATGGGTGATAATGAATCTCGGATCAAATTTCTAATAATTGATAATAATTAATATTGAACTAAATCAAACTGTTATAAAATTTTTGAATGATGTGAAAATATATACATAACACCACTTAACTTTACAACTAAATTATGTTATAATTTAAATGATCAAATAAATATTTTTACAAACATAACAGTAACACTGCACATAGGTAATTATATATTAGTAATTTTAATTAACACAACACAAACTACATATAATAATAATAAATAAGATGTTAAAAACATAAAATAAATCTAATCTAAAAATTAATAATAATTTATAATTATATGAACTAACAAAATATGAAGCAAATATTTTTCCGCGATGCATATCGCGGGTTACTATCTAGTAGGGGATTAATTTTCTCCTTCTAACTTGTTTGGGCGATGTCGGACAAATGTAAGAAAACATACTGCATCATTTTTCAAATGATACAAATTTTCTATCATTTAAACAACTGATGCTAATTTTAATTTTATATTTTTTCTTTTTAAGTGATGTAAACTAAGATAAGTTAGTATCAGTTTTATTTAATTGATGCCAAATAACATCACTTATTGTAATTGATGCTAATTAATTTTATTTTTGTATCGATTGTTAATAAGTAATTCAAATTTATATCATTTAGTTGATTGATGCAATGTAAGTGATGTAATAGAGCCTATTTTTTGTAGTGAGGTAGGCAATATCTCATGACGTAACCAATTTTTTATTCATCAGGATTATATGTGTACAATGAACAGCAAAGTGTGTTGTTGCTTACTGAAGGTTGCGCATGATCCCATGTATGTATCCTCTGGTCATAATGAAAGACATGATTGACACAACTCCAGCTGGAAATATGTTCTTCGGTCGTAAGCTCATCAACATCAACAGATTCGACTCCCGAATCAACCCAATTATCACTAATAGTACTGGTAATTGTCTTAGTCGAACGAGAGAGCTACTTTAGGAAGTCGACTCAATTACCAAAACCAGAGGAAGAAAATGGCTCAGACGCATCTTCGAAATCCTACTGCAACGATTTCTACATCTCTGAATCCAAGTACGAAGCTGAAAACGCCAATTCAACCAAACAAACAATGTCAAAGACTATTGAACCGGATCAATATTTTCAACACAAGAGAGGATCCGTGTCCCTTTAACCGGGTCGGAAACAAAAAATGGTTTGGGTCGGCTTGGATCTTCACGCAAACTTTCATAATTGCCCTAAAATTTTTTTGTTTTAAGACTAAAATGGAGTGGCAGAATCCGTAAATATATAAAAACGGTTCAAATAGTTTGTAATTTTTTCTGCCCATCCCTCTTGATTAATAGTATAAATTTTTTGGCTTCATCTCTGATGCATTTGCATGTATTCCATGTTTTGGGTCAGCTTGGATCTTCACGCAAACTTTCGTAATTGCCCTAAACTTTTTTTTTAAGACTAAAAAGGAGTGGCAGAATCTGTAAATATATAAAAACGGTTCAAATGGATTGTAATTTTTTCTGCCCCTCCCTCTCGATTAATAGTATAGATGTTTTGGCTTCATCTCCGATGCCTTTGCATGTATTCCATGTTTTGTCGTCGGATTAAAAGTCTGAGATTTTCCTCTCTACCATGCATAGAAACCAGTTAATAAACACTCACAACTCCCACTCAAAGCCCTAAATTTTGGGTCTTGAGTTAAGCGTTCGTAATGAGGTAAATACTGAAGTTTACTCATAATTTCTTCTGCTTCTACTGATTCTATTCTCTTTTTGGGGTTTCTTCGTTCAAAATTTTCTTTGGAATTAGGAGAAACGTTATTAGATTTCTCTGTTTGGTAATTATGTGAAAAGCTTTGAGTTTGTCTATTTAATATACTTCATCTTTCGTTGTAGAGAAGATGGATCGTGTTAGTAGTCTACCAGATGATGTTCTTGGTAATATATTGTCTAATCTTACCACAAAGGAAGCTGCTTTAACATCGGTTCTCTCTAAGCGATGGCGTCATCTGCTTGCTTTTGTCCCTAATCTTGATATTGATGACTCTGTGTTTCTGCATCCCGAAGAGGGTAAGCAAGATAGGCCCGAAATTATACAGAGCTTCATGGATTTTGTGGATAGGGTATTAGCATTGCAGGATAATTCTACCATTAAGAAAGTCTCCTTCCAGTGTTTAAGTGTAACTAAGGCTGATTCAAATCGTGTGGATGGTTGGATAAGTAATGTTTTGGCTCGTGGTGTTTCCGACCTTGATCTATTAATCATTTTGGATGATGACGAAGATAACTATCCGCTGTCTCCAAACTCTTTTGAGAGCTGGACTCTAGTTCGTCTGAAAATACATTGTGGAATTGATATTGGTTGGGTGGCTGGGAGCGTTTCCTTACCAATGCTTAAAACTCTCATTATTGACGCAGCTCAGGTAGATAAATTTGAGATTCTTCTTGATGCTTCGCCTGCGCTCGAGGAATTAGTCCTGGTTGGTGTGTTCTGGAATGATAGGGATGTAAAAGTATCAAGTGCAAGCCTCAAGACCCTTACATTTAATGAGAACGATTGTCTCTGCACTTTCTCCATTGATACACCGAGTCTCGTTTACTTTAACTACACTGGTTATATTTTGCTGGACTATCCAGTAGTTAATATGAAAAACTTATTTGATGCTCAAATCATCTTCTTATTACCTCCAGAGCAACTGCTGCGAGTTAGAGAACCAGATGGTGGTCATTTGTTCTTTCACCAAGACTTTTATCTCGGATTTGCTAATGTGTGGAAACTCTTTCATGGCATACGACATGTTCAATATCTTTACTTGTCTGCTGATTCTCTCGAGGTCAGTTTCCTAATTTTTTTTTTCTCTCTTCCTTTATTCAGCTCAAAGAAATAAAGAAGGGAAAACCAGAACTTTGTCTCAATTTCTAGAGCATAGAGTTCAAATTTGTTTGGTCTAGTTTTGAAACATGTAATTGCAATATGTCTGTTTATCTTGTTTTTAGGTGATGTCCCTATGCTCTAAATGGATGCCAATATTCAGCAACCTCAAGTCATTGTTTATCAAGAGTGACAAGGATCGAGGATGGCAAGCGATGCCAGTTCTTCTAAGGAACTGTCCACAGTTAGAAACTCTGGTCATCGAGGTATAAAAACAACTCATTTGGCCAAAACATATACAAAGGTTGAGTTCATTCATACTTTGAATCCCTAATTGTCTCCTTTATGGTTTCAGGGTCTCTTGCACTATGAGACATACAAATGTGGGGATGCGTGTGACTGCATTTCTAGGGAGGACAAAGGTCACTCGCTCAGATCTTGTCCAGTAACGATGTTCGAGATTCAAGGGTTTCGAGGAACAATGAAAGAAATGACAATGATAAAGCATTTCTTGGACTATTTTCCTAGTTTGAAGAAGATGAAGATCTATATTGAAGAAAATGATCCTACAGAGCTCAGAGTCCCTGGAGTGTTTAAACGTATCTGTCAGATGATCAAAGACTACAACAAGATATCGAGTTGCAATGTCCAGCTCCTGGTGAGTAAGTACTTGTATGAGAAGTGGACTTCAAAAAGAAGTGTTTGATGAACAAAACTTGCTCAAAAGTTTGGGTCGTTTCTTCTGCTTTCTCGTCCTTTAGTAAGGTAGTTGTGTAAGCATGTTCCTTAGTATAAACCGAAGTTGAAATCATCTCTTGTGTTTCCCCTTGTGTGGTACTTTTGGTAAACTTCTCATATTTGCTTCTCTATTTTTGTTTAAATCAGTATATGCTTTATGAGTATGGTGGGTGATGATACTTTTTTGTTTGAGGCTTCATTTCAAATTCAGTAAAGGAATGGATATAATCAGCAATCTACCGAATGATATCATCTGTCACATCGTATCTTTCATTTTGGCTAAGGAAGCTGTTTTCGCATCAGTTCTCTCAAAATAGTGGCAGAATCTATTTACCAATCATACCAAAAGAGCTCGACAGATTTCTTAGATGAAGTGTTAGCTCTGCCTCTCAGTTATACACATACTTTGGCAAAGAAAAAATATTGAAACAGAGTAAAACCAAACTGAATTGAAAGTTTGAAACCACTCCAAGTATTTCATACACGTACCTTGAACTGCAAAGGGTCTCTTTCTGATAAGGTTTACGTGAGCCTCCGTGTGAAATCCTCTTAGTTTCCCATGTTACTCCGTGTGAAATCCTCTCCTCCCGAACCAAAAACATTCAACCTGATCCCACTAGCCTCAACATTCACGTGGTTAGAAATGGCAGTGTAAGTTTGAATTGGCTGCCATTTGAAACCCATCAGTGATGTCCACAGAAAACGTTACTAAGAAATGAGATTCACCACCTGACATTTTGCTTTCATCAATCTTAAAAAAAAGGATTGTAGATAGCTTTAAAGGGATCAAGAGTGAATTTATTAAGATCTGGATCTCCAACTGAGAAGTTGAACTTGTCTCTTTCCCGGTGAAGGATGAGAGTCTCCAGCATTATATGTTGAGGAACATTAATAAATGATGAACATGCATCAAGATGATTGACCACATTCTTGTTCTTTGTGGACAGCCCAAGAGAATCAACACCAGCAAAATTCCCATTTCTGACACAGGCAGGGCCAATGAAACTGTCCTCTCATAAGACCTGATAGTTTTTGATAGTTTTCATATGCAAAATATAGTCTATTGATGTTGTAGAGACCGAGCCAACCAAAACCCGCGCACTGATACTGTTGCTAGACTTCGAGGTGAAACCAAGAAAAGCAGCATCACAGGTGGGTGCTTCCATGACATATAGCACCAATACAAAGAGAGACCCACTTAAGCTCATGATCTTTAAGGCTAAGTGAGCTCCAATCAAATCAAAGAATTCTACAATAACACTGCAAATGTACACACTCTGCTTCTGCATGTCTTTCTTTAGACCCGAATTGGTAAACCCTAGTTACGGAACACTCTGATCCAGTGATCCTACCTACCGTCCCAAGTTGCTGTCACAATCACAAGCGGCGTAGAAGCAGCCTTGACGTTCTACCACACACTCCTCAATAGCCTCAACTTGGATCTGTTGCTGCAGCGAAACCTGCTACTTCTCCAAGCTTCTCTTCCACTGGCAACGGGAAATGAGCAAACGTTTTGTCCAAATCAGAAATGAAACTTTCCTCCTCTTTCCCCTGGCCTAGCCAATGTATGGCAACATGAGACACGTTGTCTGAGAGAAATCCCTCATAAGAACTGATAGTTTTTGGTTTCTGAGAAGAAGCAGCAGTCTTCTTATTGTGTTGAGAGTAGTCCCAAACATGAATGCATGCGTCCTCTATTGTTGAGACGATGTGTTTCCCATCCCAAGCGAACAAAGCAGAGGCTGGGCTCAGTGCTGTCCTAAGACTTGAAGCTGCAAAAAAATCCACCAACATTAGGTAGAAGACACATTCTTATTTTTGTCTCAACAAAAACCCAAACACTACAAAAAAAATAGTGTTATTGTGACGGAATTTTGAGACGGAAAATATTTGTCACCAATTTGTGACATTTCAGTTACGATATTGTGACTAACTTTATTTGTAACAAATACGTAGTAAATTAGTCACAATATTGTGACGGAATATATCATAACCGAAATTTGTTATAATTTGTGACGAATATGTGACGATATTACTAGTCATAACAATTGTGACGGTATTATAACTAATATTTAGTCATAAATTAGTTACAGATTTTTAACAGATTTTTAACTATTTCAGGTTCAGCAGGTCCATCTGGAGGGACTTCTACCTCTTCACAAGTTCACATAGGCTAAGTTCAGCGTCTCCGTAACTTTAGTTTGTTTGCTTATATTTTAATCTTAAGTCGTATCTATGTTTCTTTCTCTATAATCTTAGGAGCTTATCTACGTTTGTTTCTCTTATCTTAGGACCATATCTATGTTTGTTTATGTTCTAATCTTAGGATGATCTATGCTTGTTTATTTATGAAAACATTTTCATTATTCATGTTGTGTTTGGTAATTTATTTACAAATTATTTTATTTTAAATTATTTCATTTGAATAATATATAATATTAAAATGTTATCAAGTCTAATAAAATATAGTTGCAATCAGTGACGCGTTATTATTGTGACAATAATTTAGTAACAAATAATGACCAATATGAGACGTTAAATTAGTTGCTATTTCCAAAACATTTGTGACGATTTGAGACTATAATTTTGTTGTAATTAGCAACAGAAATGGAACGTTATTTTAGTCTCAAAATGCTACGTTGTAGACACGATTTTTCGTCATTAATTGTGACATATATGTGATGTTGTTTTAGTCACTATTTGTGACGTGTTGTGACTATAACTATGTCATAATGAGTGACGAAATTGTGACATTTGTATAGTCACAAAATATGACGATTTTGTGACTACAACTTTAGTTAGTAACTGTGACATTTTTGTTACTCTTATTTATCGTTACAAATTGTAACGAAACAGTAACTATATATTATCGTAGTAATATTGTTACGTTTTTGTTATGAAATTTTATTTGTGACGATCATATTGCAACCGTTAAAAATTGTCACAAATTAGTCATAATATTTTTATTGTGACGAAAATATCTATATTGCGACCAAAAATTTCGTCTTAATATTCTAATTTTCTTGCAGTGAAAAGAGTACCAAAACACATCACATCACAGATTCACACTAACATATTTACAAAATAACCTATATGATGCGAGTGGACGTCCATTTTTTTAAAACAAATTTGACATATTTTCTTATATTCACCTTCTTTCTTGTTCTTCTTTCTTGTTCTTCTTTCTCTTCTCTTTCTTCTCTTTCCTCGTTTCTTGTTAATCTTTTTCTCTTTCATCTTTTATCATGTTCTTCTTTTTCTCTGTCTCTTTTCATCATCTCATCATCATCTTCAAATCATCGTCTTCTTCTTCAAATATTCTTTATTTCCACTAACAAAAAACAAATTGCATATAATTATATCATAAATCATTCAAACCGTCATAACATCAAAACTAATAGCAAATTGCATGTGTTTATCATTATTATTTTGAATTTTTGCGTGCCATATATCTAAATAACATGTTATGTTTAATTATAAACCATTAAATATAAATACAATAATATGATATCTTACATCTAATAAATTAGATAACATGATAAGATGAAAGTTAAAGGTCTATTTTTATACTTGTATTGTACCATTAATATTCTAACATGTTACAAAATCAAATAACGTGTTATCTTATTATATATACTTGCATTTTTTTATTGCAAGTGAAAATGTTGAGATATTTATTATTTTATAGATTTATATTTTTCGATAGAGTGTTAATTTATAGTGTGGATGTCTATTGTATTATAATGATTGTATCTTATAAAGGTCTAATTTAATACTTATATGACACAAAAACAAATTAACATGTTACAAAAATACATAACATGCTACTTAAATATATAAATGTCTATAACTTATGAAATGGATGCCGAAGCAAGAAAAATAGGTACTCAATTTAGTTAGAAAATGAAGAAGACGATGAACAGTAATAAATTATAGAACAAAGAGAAAATTTCTATTGATAAAAAAGGAAGATAACACTTAAAGACAGAGTGCCAAACATGTTGATTGTCATCGGATCTTCAATTGAGAATTTTTACTGGGTCTTTTTATTTGATTGTCATCAAATTTGTATTCATCATGATTCTTGTTTTTTTTTTTTTTTTAACAGGAAAAGAATGAAAAAAAATGAAGAAATGGAGAAGAAACAAAAGAAATTGTTTGGTTATGAGCGCGTGGGGATAAATTTGTTCAAAATAGACTCAGTAAATTTCATTGTTGAGGCCCAAATATTACAATTGTCGTTTACCTAATTAAATTATTATTTATTGTCATTCATCCAATTATTTCAAAAAAATACGTCTCAAATATTATACATATATAGATATTTATTTAAATATGTCAGTTATATTATAATCTGTATTTAAATTTAAATAGTTATATTATATTATATACCTATGTGATTCACAAAATAAGGTATCAATTTCGTGTCTATGAAAACATTATTTCATGTCAAGCATTATTTCTCGTGAAAAAAAAGAAAAAAAAATAGTTGTCATTTATAATGTCTCATAGCACAGAAAATCTCAAGGAGATGGTATATATCATTCTACAGAAGAAGAAGATGTCTTACAAAGCTTTGCAGAAGAATCCCCGCCAAACTCTAAGTCTGGGGGAAACCAAAGTAAAAGAAGAAAAGAGCATATCAAGAAGTAGTTAGAGATTGTGGTCATCATCAGGTCCACTTCCTCTTACAGTTTTGCATAATACCTAGCATCTACCTTTATCTATCCAACACCCTAAACACCTTAAACTCCACCCCCAAACACCAAAAAGCCTTCCCTTATACCTAGCGCCGTCTACCCTGAATGACATCCTTTCAATGAGAAAGCTCACACAATACTTAATGAATGTAGGGAGTTGCCTAACGTGAATGTAGTACCAAAAACACAGGTCTCCGCAACGCAGTCAACATTCATCACTATCAAAGTGCCCTAAACCTTTAGGGCAACTAAGCTATCGACTAGGTCTGGATATTCCCCGTTCTGAAGATATCAAATGTTTTAAGATACTGCTATACAATTACAACCAGTTTTTGCTCAATGGATAAAAATACCCAGTTTTTATAGGTTTGGGACGGATGGGACTATAATGAGGAAGTTCTAACATGATTCTCTGTTTAACGTGCTCAAGGAATCCCACTAGCTTAGAAATGGTAGCGTAAGTTTGAATTGGCTGCCATTGGAACATGTCTTTCAAACTGTTGAGTTTATATATATAAGCTCCAATGGTTAGTTTTGTCATCAGAAACCCCATCAGTGACGTCCACAGAAAACGTTACTAAGAAATGAGATTCACTTCACTTCACCACCTGACATTTTTGCTTTCACATAGGGCCCAAAGAGAAAAAGTTATAGACTGAAATTGAAATGAGAATCGGTTTACTTTGAAACCATTTTTGGTCTGTTGTATCATTTTGGTACAGTCACAGCTTGTCACTGGGCTTCTATACTTGGGCTTCACCAATACTTGGAACCGGTTTGTTTCCGAATTTGAACTCGTATCTTTTAAACCGAAGTTCGCAGTAGACTACTCGGCCTTCAATTTTAAAAAGGGTTTTTTTGAAAAATACCCTACATATGTTTTTCAATTTGAAAAATACCTTTTCATTTTTGTATTTTTAAAAATTAATGTTGTTTGACTAAATTGCCCTTAAACATTGATTAATAATTTTGAGAATAAATCAGTATTTTTAAAATAAAATCAATTATCTTTTTATAAATAAAATAAATATCTTTTATTTTTATGAAGAAAGATTTTTGAAACTGATTTTATTAAAAAAAATATTTGAAAAATCAGAAAATTACGTAATTATTTAGAAAATTCATTTTTATTATAGATAAACTTTTAAAAGTTATAATATTAATCGTAAATATTTAAATTTTCAGAAATATTTTAGAGATTTTCTTATAGATTTTTTTTCAAATAAAATCTATCTCAAGATTTTTTTTCAAATAAAATCTATCTCAAGATTTTTTCAACATATTTTATCTACAAAATAAAATATTTTATTTTATTTTTTTAAAATTGATTTATTTTATAAATTATTAATCAGTTTTAAAAGTATTTTAGTAAAATAATATTAATTTTTAAATAAAATAAAATGAAAAGGTATTTTTCAAATTAAAAAACATAAATAGAGCTTTTTCTCAAATTTTTTCTTTTAAAAACCCTCAATTTGGTTTTGGTTGCTTTCTTCTTCCTCTGCTTCTCCGATGCATTTTCATGTCTTGTCGAACTGAAAGTCTAAGACTTTCTCCTCCGCCAGTGACTAAGCACTCACAAGTCTCTCTGAAAATCCCTAAAATTTGGGGTCTTGGTTTACATAACGAGGTAAATACTGAAGTTTACTCATCATTTCTCCTGCTTCTACTGATTCTATTCTCTTTTGAGGGTTTCTTAGTTAAAAGTTTTCTGTGGGGAGATTCCGATTTGCGTTTTTAGTTGGATTTTGGGAAAAAAGTTACTAGATTTTTTTTTTTTGTTTGTAGATCCTACACTGAGCAGGAACAGTTTTGCAATTATGTATTGATGATGTTCTAACAGAAGCTTTTGAGATTTGTATACTTAATATACCTCTCCTTTTG
Source organism: Barbarea vulgaris (assembly GCA_963667165.1). NCBI lineage: Eukaryota > Viridiplantae > Streptophyta > Magnoliopsida > Brassicales > Brassicaceae > Barbarea > Barbarea vulgaris. The sequence goes on along the minus strand of OY763891.1, from coordinate 15,935,672 downwards.
TTGTAGAGAAGATGGATCGTGTTAGTAGTCTACCAGATGAGGTTCTTTGTCATATTTTGTCTAACCTTACCACAAAGGAAGCTGCTTTGACATCTGTTCTCTCTAAGAGATGGCGTAATCTGCTTTCTTTTGTCCCGAATCTCGTTTTTGATGACTCTGTGTTTCTGCATCCCGAAGAGGGTAAGCGGGATAGACCCGAAATTAAACAGAGCTTCATGGATTTTGTGGATAGGGTATTGGCATTGCAGGATAATTCTACCATTAAGAAAGTCTCCTTCAAGTGTCGAAGTTTAACTAAGGCTGATTCAAATCGTGTAGATGGTTGGATAAGTAATGTGTTGGCCCGTGGTGTTTCCGACCTTGATCTATTAATCATTTTAAATGATGACGAATATTATATAGATAACTATTTGCTGTCTCCAAACGCTATTGAGAGCTGGACACTAGTTCGTCTGGAAATAGGCTGTGGAATTGAGATTGGTTGGGTGGCTTGTAGCGTTTCCTTACCGATGCTTAAAACTCTCGTTATTGATGCAGCTCATGTTGATAAGTTTGAGATTCTTCTCCATGCTTTGCCTGCGCTCGAGGAATTAGTCTTGGTTGGTGTGATCTGGCAAGATTGCAATATGATAGTATCAAGTGCGAGCCTCAAGACCCTTACATTTATTGACAACGATTGTCTCCGCAGTTTATCCATTGATACACCGAGTCTCGTTTACTTTAAATACATTTCTTTTGTTTGTTCGGATTATCCAGTAGTTAATATGAAGAACTTATTTGATGCTCGAATCATCTTCGTATTAACTGAAGAGCACCTCCTGCGAATTAGAGAACCCAATGGTGGTCATTATCGCGTTGGCCAAGACTTTGATCTCGGATATACTAATGTGTGGAAACTCTTTCATGGCATACGATATGTTCAGTATCTTTACTTATCTGCTAATACTCTCGAGGTCAGTTTCCTATTTTTTTTTCTATCTCTCTCTTTATTCAGCTGGTCTCCAAAAAGGAAAACCACAACTTCATCTCAAATCCTGAAGCATAGTAATTTGTCTTGTTTTTAGGTGATGTCTTTATGCTGTAAATCGATGCCAATATTCAACAACCTCAAATCGTTATCTATTAAGAGTGACAAGGATCGAGGATGGCAAGCAATGCCAGTTCTTCTAAGGAACTGTCCACAGTTAGAAACTCTGGTCATCGAGGTATAAAAACGACTCATTTGGCGAAAACATATACAAAGATTGAGTTCATTCATACTTTGAATCCCTATAATTGTCTCCTTTTATGGTTTCAGGGTCTCTTGCACTATGAGACAGATAAATGTGGGGATGCGTGTGACTGCATTTCTAGGGAGGACAAAGGTCATTCGCTCAGGTCTTGTCCAGTAAAGATGATAGAGATTCAAGGGTTCCGAGGAACAATGAAAGAGATGACAATGATAAAGCATTTCTTGGACTATTTTCCGAGTTTGAAGAAGATGGAGATCCATATTACGGAGAATGATTCTACAGAGCTTAGAGTTCATGAAGTGTGTAAACGTATCTCGCAGATGATCCAAGACTACAACAAGATATCAAATTGCAATGTCCAGCTCCTGATGAGTAATTACTTGTATGAGAAGTGGACTTCAAAAATAAGTGTTTGATGGACAAAACTTGCTCATGGTTTTGAACATGGAGCTTGACTTCGGTTTATTTGGTTTGAAAAACTGTCTCAAACCAAACCAATCGCAAAACCTGATTCTGTTTCTTCTCTTTTATCTTTTGTCGTTGGATTGTTTTAAAATTGATTTCTCAACAGTTATTTGCTCCATGTGTATTTTTAGTTGACTTCTTAACTGATCTTAGTTTGAATTAATGATCTTATTTTGTAAGATTGATTTGTAACATTTTTCATTTTTCAAATTCAGCAAAGGAATGGATATAATCAGCAATCAACCGAATGATATCATTTGTCACATTGTATTTTTCATTTCAGCAAAGGAAGCTGTTTTCGCATTCGGTTCTCTCAAAGAAGTGGCAGAATCTGTTTGACCATCATACCAAATCTTGAGCTTGATGATGGTCAAACAGAGCTCTATGAAGTGTTGGCTCTGCTCTGCCTCTCAGTTATACACACATACTTTGGCAAAACAATTGTAGTACCACCATGAGCTGCAACGAGACTCAAGGGTCTCTTTCTGATGAGGTTTACGCGAGCCTCTGCGTGTAGGAATCAACTGTAGTTTGCCATGTCACTCAGTTTCACAGTGAAGATAGCCCCCCCCCCCGTTCTTTCCTCCCTACACGATATTTGAAACATGTAATTTGTCTTGTTTTTAGGTGATGTCTCTATGCTGTGAAGAGATGCCAATATTTAACAACCTCAAATCGTTATCTATTAAGAGTGACAAGGAACGAGGATGGCAAGCGATGCCAGTTCTTCTAAGGAACTGTCCACAGTTACAAACTCTGGTAATCGAGGTATAAAGACAACTCATTTGCCAAAACATATACAAAAATCGAATTCATTCATACTTTGAATCCCTTGTTGTCTCTTTTATGGTTTCAGGGTCTCTTGCATTTTGAGATAGATAAATGTGGGGATGCTTGTGACTGCATTTCTAGGGAGGACAAAGGTCATTCGCTCAGGTCTTGTCCAGTAAAGATGATAGAGATTCAAGGGTTCCGAGGAACAATGAAAGAGATGACAATGATAAAGCATTTCTTGGATTATTTTCCGAGTTTGAAGGAGATGAGGTCTATATTGAAGAGAATGATCCCACAGAGATCAGAGTCCCTGAAGTGTCTAAATGTATCTCGCAGATGATCCAAGACTACAACAAGATATCGAGTTGCAATGTCCAGCTCCTGATGAGTCCCCCAAAAAGAAGTGTTTGAAGAACATAACTTGCTCAGAGTTTTGCCAAAGTCCCCCAATGGAACTTGACTTCGGTTTAATTTTGTTTAATTGGCTGGAAAACTGTCTCAAACCAAACCAATCGCAAAATCTGAATCTGTTTATTCTCTTTTATCGTTTGTAGGAGTTTCCTCATTGAATTTCTCTTGATCTTACCATCTTTTGTCATTGCATTGTTTTAAGATTGAGTTCTCAACAGTAATTTGTTTCCATGTGTATGTGCCGAAGTTTGAAAACTCGTCTCTTGTGCTTACCTTGTGGTCTTTTTTTTTTCTTTTTAGTTCATATTTTCAGCATTAGCTTGTTTTAAAGTGGCTTATTTAGCTTCTTAAAGGCATTTAATTGTGTAAGCATGTTCCTATAAGCATAAGCCGAAGTCAAAATCATCCTTTTTTTTGTTTCCCTCTATGGTGCTTTTGGTTAGCTTCGCATACTCGTTAGTATGTCCTCTCAAGCTCAAAACTTATAACTTTGTTTCAGCTTTCTCGTCTTGACTAAAGCAGTTGTGGAAGTTTAATTTTGAGTTGGATACTACTTGCTTCTCTGTTTTTGTTTAAATCAGTGTATATATATATCTCTACTTTGAAACTATTTTTTGTTTCCAAAATATTCATAATATGACGGTCTTTAATGTAGTGTGTGATGATGATACTTTTTCACATTGTTTCTTTCATTTCGGCAAAGGAATCTGTTTTCACATTGGTTCTTTCTTTCAAAGAAGTGGCAGATCTGTTTACCATCATACCAAATCTTGAGTTTGATGATGACACAGTTGAGAATCGAAAGAACTTGACAGGTTTCTTAGATGGAGTGTTGGTTTCTTCCTGCTTGCCCTTTGCTTGCGTGATTAGAGCTAAAGAAGATTGGGAGGTGCAATGCTCTTTGAGCTCGCTTTAAAGAAGAATCATAACATATGTTGATTTAGGGGAGTTTCATGGATTTTGTGGACCTGAGTATTGGCTTTACCAAGTTAACTAAAATGTGATGTGGTAATAATGTGGTGTGTGTATTGGAACTTACACTTGACAAAAATGCTACTTCACTGCCTTTAGAGGAACTTGTCTTTCTCATTGTTGTTTGCGTGCATCTTAAGTTCTATTAGCAAAATAGGATGTTCCAATTTATTTGCCTGTAGCTGTAATGATTATTTTTGGATCGGTTTTCAAAAACGTATAAACAAAACCAAACATTGTAACAATGTAAAAGTTCAGCTTAAGGAAGATCGCAGCAATGAAAAGTTGCAGTGCAGAGAATCCAAAGGTGAGAATTTGACAAAAACTATAAGCTGTGATTACTCCGGCAAAGACTTCACTGTGCAATCCACTTCCCTTACGAGGAACCAGGGACTAGGAATTGAACATTGCAGCCCGATAGCATACAGAGGTTCATCATCTTCCCAACAAGTTCAAACATTTTAGTGTCTTCGAAATGCGTAGGACAATTCTCTTCAGCATATATCTCCATCTCCTCCAAACACGGGAAAGACTCTAAGAAATACATTATCATCTCTAACTCTCTAATTGTTCCTCCAAAATCGTAAATCTCCAACTTCTTCACTGGACAAGAGGTGAGTGATCGGCCTTTTTCCTCGTGAGAAATCCAGTCCCGAGAAATGCAGTCACAAGCATCCCCGCATTTATCTGTCACATAGTGTAATAGACCCTGAAAGGCATGACACAATAAGATTATTGTAAGTATGAACACAATCTATGTACATGTTTTGGCAAAGGCGTTGCTTTAATACCTCAATGACTAGATTTTCTAATTGTGGACAATTCCTTAGAAGAACTGGCATTGCTTGCCATCCTCGATCTTTGTCACTCGTAATACCTAACGTGTAGAGGTTATTGAATACCGGCATCGCTCCACAGCACCTAGAAAGCACCTGTAAACAAGACAAAACCTCACTAGAGATCACCAAATTGGAATAATTGGCTTCTTTTATATCCTCAAGACTAGCCAAAAACATACTACAAACAAGAGAGAACAGAATAACAAATTGACCTCAAGAGCATCTGGAGACAAGTAAAGTTCTTCAACATTTCTTATGCCATTAATGAGCTTCGACACATTACCAAGACCAGTAAAAGCATCATCCACCAACACATCATTGTTTAGTGCTCTTACTTGCTCGATTTGACCATCAGTTAATAAGAGGTGGATGTGAGCCTCGACTAAGTTTTTCAAGTTAACTTTTGGATAATCCTCAGCAAGAGAATCATAGTAATGAAAGTAAACAAGACTTGGAGCATCCAACGAAAGGCTCTTCAAAGATACTAATTCAGAGCAACCGTAGCGATCAATAGTTAACTCCTTGAGAATCGAACTTGACAGAGTCACATTTGAATCCAGCCACAACATATTAGTCATCTCTAACTCCTCAAGCACAGGGCAAAGTAAAAGAAGCAGTTGAAGCAAACTACCACACATCGCGGTCGAACCAAGAACGAGAGTTTTAAGCATCGGCAAGCAAATATCCTTAGGCCACCAAGGAACATCAAAACTACTTCCTACTCTCAGCTCAACCAATGTCTTACTAACAGAAACCTCTTGAGGCAGCCAATTGGCTGCCTCGAAATCAATGAATAGATCAAGAACCAAAACACCACGTTGCAACACATTACATATCCAACGATTCACATCATCTGAGTTAACACCAGTTTTACACTTGAGTGAGAACTTCTTTATTAAAGATTCACCTTGCAAAGCCAATACCCTATCCACAAAATCCATGAAGCTCTGTCTAATTTCCAATCTTTCTCGCTTACCCTCTTCAGGATGAAGAAAAACAGAGTCATCAATGTCGAGATTAGGGACAAAAGCAAACAGATTTCGCCATCTCTTAGACAGAACTGATGTTAAAGCAGCTTCCTTTGTTGTATGAAAGGACAAGATATGACAAATAAGCTCGTTTGGTAGCTTGCTGAAGGGATCCATCTTCTTAAACTACACAAAAGCACGAAACTTTCTTAGTGGGTCGAAATTTTATTCAAAGAAGAGATTTTTAACCCATTTCTATAAGAAAGGAGACGCATTTAATTATGTTAATAGGAATCCATTTCCACAAAAAAGCAAATTGATTTCGGAATTATAAATAAAAATGAACTCAAAGAGCATAGAATCGGTACCTATCTTGATACAGATGCGAAATTGTAGGAAGATTTCTGGGGGATTTCGAGAGAGAAACGAAGATCCAAGTTGATCCAAGTTCAGCAGGCTTGAGCGATTGAGCCGAATAAACACAAACCGAACCGATATCGTTTCTGGAAATTTTTTTTTTTTTTGGGTCAAAGTCCAACCCATAATATTTTTAAATCGTTTATGCTCTGTTTTCGAAGTCTACGTGCTCTGTTTTAAGCTTTTGCTCTGGTTGTGTCGTGTCACCATCTCTTGAAATTTTTTATCTTGCAATACAGACGATTAAAAAAAAAAAAAAAAAAAATCGTTTCTGGATTAATGAACCGGATTTTAAACTAAATAAACACAAACCGGACCAAATCAAAATCGGAAGCATTTATTAAAAACTTACATAAGCACATTTTGGGTTAAAATTTATGGTTCGAGCGAATCTAATTATCTCTTAAATATTTGATCTATTTTTTTTTGTTAATTCTGTAATAATTTGTATTTACTAAAAGAAGGTTTTTAAATAATATATCTTATTATTAGATTAGGACCCACGTGGACAAAAAAATATATATCAAATTTTATTTGATTAGTATTTGGATTATTATTAATAACCTGCAAATTTATGTATCAATACTTATGAGTAACTCTTTGTTAAATCAGATTTTATTCTTATACACTTGATTTTGCTATACAATTTAATTAAATATTCAATTATAATAAAATATCATTCTAACTTCAATTACTCTATATCAATCAATAAAAACCTACAATTTTATTTTAAAATAATATGCATCATATCCAACAAATATTGATATAAATAAATAGATTATTGCATAAAACAGTTATGACTTTATCTTATTTTATAAATTTGTCATTTTTTTGGTAAAATAAAAAAGGCTAGGTTATTAATATTTATGAAGCTTTCAAAAATAAAAATATAAAAACCAAATAATTTAAGAAATATGAGATAAACATTTACCATTTGACACATATTAAAATGATCAATCCTAATTTTTGTTGTTTTGTTATTTTCATTTTCCTTTAACCAAACTTATTATATTATAGACATACAGGTATTGTTTTTCCTACTTGTAAAATAATTTCTTTATCCATATCAACTATAAGAAATAATTAAAAAATCAGCAAGTCAAAAAATTAAATTATTTTGATATGTGTAGACATCAAACTGATTAACTCACACATGTCTAATTTTGATATGTGTCGGTTTTTGGTAAGAAGAACTAAACTTTGTATAAGAAGATTTCTTTTTTCTAATAATAAAAATAACTTTTACTTTATTTTCTAAAATTATTTAAATAATTTTCTTTTATTAATATCTAGTAAATTTGAAAATAATTAACATACATATGTGTTGAACCAAAAGTGTTAAATCTAGGGTTTTTTATGTGAAAAGATGTATTCGATTGAATTGAATGAAAAGTTTACAAAGGAATCAGATCTACAATTGAAGAGAGATGGTTGGAATCTGTTTCTAACTTCTTCCCCAAGTTTCGGATAGCTTGCGAGGCAAGCGAGTCTCTCTATTTATAAGCCGCTAAGGTCGGCGATCTGTCGTTCTTGGGCCTTTCCTGATGGGCCTTTAGTTCACGATGCGTCTTCTTGCAGGGTCGGTTAACCCGGTTCGGTTAAGTCGACCTGATTCGACCTCGTAGCTGGACTTCATTCTGATTATCGGACTTGGTTTGGGTCGGATCTAGGTCGGGTGCTAAACCCGGTACCAACAATATATTTTCTTTTTTACAATAATATAAAAATATTTTTTGATTATGTTTTATGTTCAATTTTCGAACGCAAACAAATATACACCATTGATTAAAAAAAATTGTATATATAAACAAATTATTGACTTTCTTAAATTATTGATTTCCTTTTTCTCTTAAAATATGTATTTTTAATTTTATTTTTTTGTAATTATATTGACACATGGCAAGATCTTGAAGTTTTAGCTGACATATGTCATAATTCTGTTAATAATAATTTTGACACGTGTCGATCTCTCGTGAGAACAACCAAGCTTTATATAATAAGATTCTTGAATATTTTCATATCTATTTTCTTATTCTATTTGGTAAATATAGGAGTACTCCTATCTAAACTGATTGTGCTATAAATAAGCATCGATGTACATTGTGATTATTAAGAGAAATACAAAGATTTTCATGGTATCAGAGCTTAGGTTTATCTAATAATTTCTCTCATATTGTTTCTTTCTTTTTTTTCTTTGTTTCTTACATTTTTTTTGTTTCTCCATGGCTGCCCAACATGCGATTGAGAAAGCATTTGGTGTGACTAATATAAAATAACACATCCCTCTCATCGTCGATTTGGATGACTTCAGTAACGACGCCTAAAGGGACTTATTTTTAACTCATTGTTTAACCTTCGATGTTACAGGACATGTTGATTGAACTTCAGTTCCAACCGGAGAGAATGACGAGTCTTGGAAGAAACGAGATGCCCTAATAAAATTGTGGATTTACGATTCCCTTGCACCACCACTCTTCAAAAGATCGTTCGAAACTGGAGGGACGGCAAGATATATCTGGTTGAGGATTGAAAACCAGTTCAGAAACAACAAAGAAGCAAGAGCCATACAGCTTGAAAACGAGCTGAGAAAAAAAGAGATCGGTGATCTCTCAATCAAAGAATACAACCAGAGCCTCAAATTAATTGTGGATCTCCTCGCAAACTTTGATGCACCAGTGAGTGAAAGAATGCTCGTGATGTATATGTTAAACGGATTGAATGAAAAATTTGATTTCATCATCAATACAATCAAACATCAAAAACAGTTCCCGAGTTTTGAAGAAGCGAAGCACATGCTCGAGATGGAGGAGCCGCGACTAAAGAAATCGTACAGAACGCCGTTTTCTCATTCTAATCATGCATCGTCTTCATGTGCACTTGTTGCCACCAATACACAAATAAGGACCGACTCAACATCATCACCACAACCGCGCTACAACAACAACAATGTTTAGGGTAATAATCGACGAGGTAATGGTTGTGGTCGAGGCAGCAACAACAATAAATTTCAGCGTCAACAACAGATGACTTGGCCGTCTCCTCCGTATTGGACAGGTCCATTCTGCAACTGGCAAACTCCTCAATTTTCACCTTGGATGTCTTCTTGATACGATTCTGGGAGGAGAATCACGCCCCAATCACACACCGGGAAGCTAAGATGACCAGTTTAGACTCCAGGCTTGAGCAGCAAGCGGTTCTGGAGTTGATGGGATGATAGACGCCACGAGAGGATGCGGAAGGCCTCTTGATAAGTCTGGTTCGAACAATCTAATCACTAGAATTGTTCTCAAGTATTCTAGTTCGAATCACTCGAAAAAGAAGACAAGGATCTATCAGAGAAAAGAGATTTTGATTAAAAAGATAGATGAGTAAAACAATAGAGTCTCAGAGAGATATAAAGAGAAGGAGACGAAGAGGAGAGAGGAGGAGAGTAAATTCTAGGCGAGTTACGAGACATGCCTCGTAAACTCGCATGCAGACTAGAAAATAAACACACATACTTAAGTTTAAATTGAGATGAGTAAAAATACAAATAGATAGATAGAAAAGAGGTAAGGGCCACGCCAATAATCTCATAATGGGCCGGGGTGAAGTCGGACTAGAGCCAAGCATAGACGACCCTATGGACCACGAACCTCATTAAAAACCTTCCCCGGAAAACCACTTGGGAAAAACCGAAGGCAAGGGAAAAAGAGTGTAAGTGAGCCATAGGGCTTGACTCTAGTCATCTCGAACGTGAACCAAGACCAGGGAGGACGTGATACCACATGAGTCCGAGTGACTTGCTTGAACTAAAACCGAATGTGGTGTAGCTCGGAGTGTTTGTTGATTTCTCTCGGTCCAGGGACGAGTCTTGTAGCCATTTGATGCTTTCTTTGCTCCATTAGCTCCAGGCTTGTCCTTTGCTCTACGTATGATCCAAGCTCCTTGCTCCAAGTCCTTAGAGCCTCTCAGTATCGTATCATGCTCCCCCAGTTGAAAAGGATTTGTCCTCAAATCCGTTGGACCTGCCACAAAAAACGCCAAGTTAAAATCATCAAAGTTTAAGAACATATAAAACTTACCTCGAAGATCGAGTGGATGGTTGATGTTGTCATAGATGTTCAAGAGATGTTCTGCATCATAGTTGCTATCTTTGAGAGCTCCCATCTTTTCTTTCTTAGCCATTTCCACGAGAACAGATTTCAGCTCCTTTGTCAAAACAACTCCAATTCCCGTCCTCTCAATGAAATTGGACGAGAGAACTTCCTTGTCCGGTGGCTCTTGTTTTGTACCTGCAATGTTGTTAACGCTTTTGGCAAAGAGCAAGTGTGTTATCAAAGTCATGGAGTCTTTATAAACAAGTAAACAAGTCTCATTTCGGACCACATGCTGATACTTATCATGTTCCTCTTTTACTTGAGTCCTAAGACAAGAGTTTTGTTCCGAACATTCTTTCAATAGCCCCAAAATCTTCTCAATGATCTCTGGATATACTAAACTCGTACTCACAGTCCTTAAATCATGAGAAACAAATTGAGATGAAGAGATACTTACCTGCATAAGATCCTTGGCATGTTCGGTGTTTGTAGTTATCACGGTAAATAGAAATAATGTTGGATCTGGGGGCTCTTCTTTTTCCTTTGCTTTAGCACGAATCACTTCAGCATTAAACAGTGCTTCATTGTAGTGGTAGAAACGACTAGGCTGTTGCTTTCTTGGTTTATCACCTATTGATACATCCTGCAAGAATTCATTGAGCTTACTCGGCGGCACCGGTACATGGTTAGTATCACAAGGAATTTTATCCAAGGAGATAACAAATTTAGGATCAAAGTAATCATCACTGTTAAAATTACCAACCATACTAAATAGATTAGCTTTCTTACCTTGCTCTTCATATCCTTTGAGTTTGCTTTTATCAAGATATACCTCATGAGGCGGTAATGGTGCCAGATTAGTCATTTTCCCTTTTATCTCAAACGAATGGTGATTGGTGAAGCCATCATGAAACAGTCCACCGTTTGCATAACTTCCTCTTCCTTGATAAGGCTTTGACACCCAAATGGTACAATCTGCACCAAGAGAGAGCAAGTTAGCTCTCATTCGTTTTTGAGAGTCTAGATAACTACCTCGGGTATTCACTGGTGGCAAAACGTCTGGTGGTTTCTCATTAGTCTCAACACTGTGACAAGCTGTAGGTAAGTCATTGTGGGCCAGAACTGCTTCAGTTTGAGTAAACCCTCCTAATGCTCGTGTTGTTGCTTCTTTAGGCGATTCTTGGCTTGGATCTTGTTGTAGTAGTTCTGGTGGTGCTTGTGGAGCATACTTATTCCTTAGTAGTTCCTTAAGATCTCTCCAGGTCGTGATAGTCGGCTTGTTGTAAAACCAGCGTTCATAAACTTCATCCAACAACCATTTGTAAGCATCTTCATTGAGTCGTCCAATGGCATAAGAGAACCTCTTCTCTTTCAGAATTTGATTGTAGTAGAACCAATCCTCCATGTTTTGTTCCCACTCTAAGTAGTTTTCTTTTCCTGAAAATTTCCAAAGTCGAAGCTCATTAGTTGGTTGAAAATCAAAACAAAACACAGATTTGGGAGCGTGAGAGGTTTTATGCGGGCTGCGCCAAGTTGATCTCGTTGTATTGTCTGGCGGCTTGGGATTAAGATCAGGTTCCCTCATTTTTCTTGCTCTGCTCTGCTCTTGTTGAAGTCCTTGATGAAGTCTTTGACGAAGTGCAGCCATGTTGTTATCCATTACTTGCTCCATGTTTGCTGTAATCGCTTCAACGAGTTGCTTGTTGCGGTTTTTGAGTGTCTCCTCATCATGATCGGCCATCTCTGCCTGAAACAACACAACAAAATACACCAGTAAAGAGTCCTTTTGAAGATCGAATTGACCCTAAATCATAAGAACACGAAAATGACTCTTGGTATCCTATTTTCTCTGAAGAACCCTAAACGCGACTGTGGAAGTTAATCGGTCACAAAAATATATCAAAACACTTCAGAAAATTCCCAAATCAATTTTAACAAATAATAGACTCATCCTAGATTCCTATGCAATTAATTTCGAAATTTTTTCACGAGCCAATATTTAATTAAAATTCGAACAAGTTGGTACGAAAATCACTTAACTTCTCGATGTGGCTCTGATACCACTTGATACGATTCTGGGAGGAGAATCACGCCCCAATCACACACCGGGAAGCTAAGATGACCAGTTTAGACTCCAGGCTTGAGCAGCAAGCGGTTCTGGAGTTGATGGGATGATAGACGCCACGAGAGGATGCGGAAGGCCTCTTGATAAGTCTGGTTCGAACAATCTAATCACTAGAATTGTTCTCAAGTATTCTAGTTCGAATCACTCGAAAAAGAAGACAAGGATCTATCAGAGAAAAGAGATTTTGATTAAAAAGATAGATGAGTAAAACAATAGAGTCTCAGAGAGATATAAAGAGAAGGAGACGAAGAGGAGAGAGGAGGAGAGTAAATTCTAGGCGAGTTACGAGACATGCCTCGTAAACTCGCATGCAGACTAGAAAATAAACACACATACTTAAGTTTAAATTGAGATGAGTAAAAATACAAATAGATAGATAGAAAAGAGGTAAGGGCCACGCCAATAATCTCATAATGGGCCGGGGTGAAGTCGGACTAGAGCCAAGCATAGATGACCCTATGGACCACGAACCTCATTAAAAACCTTCCCCGGAAAACCACTTGGGAAAAACCGAAGGCAAGGGAAAAAGAGTGTAAGTGAGCCATAGGGCTTGACTCTAGTCATCTCGAACGTGAACCAAGACCAGGGAGGACGTGATACCACATGAGTCCGAGTGACTTGCTTGAACTAAAACCGAATGTGGTGTAGCTCGGAGTGTTTGTTGATTTCTCTCGGTCCAGGGACGAGTCTTGTAGCCATTTGATGCTTTCTTTGCTCCATTAGCTCCAGGCTTGTCCTTTGCTCTACGTATGATCCAAGCTCCTTGCTCCAAGTCCTTAGAGCCTCTCAGTATCGTATCACTTATCCTATAGCTGGATTTGCTCCATGATTCCAGTCCCCGAGACCTCAGTACCAAGCTCCACCGGAGGCCAACATCGTTGATATTAATCATCAACCAACTCAAGACTTTTCAGAAACGTTTAATACAATGACTCTTGATGATCCTTCTCCAGGAATGTGGTATATTGATTCTGGAGCCACTGCTCATCTACCTTCCTCACCAGGTATACTCCAATCTATTTTTAATTTAAACCCCATAAAATGAGTAATTGTCGGCAACGGGTCTTCAATTCCCATTAAAACCGCTTGTTCCTCTTATCTTCCCACAAAAACTCGCCCTTTGTATCTTAATAATGTCCTTGTTACTCCTCAAATCATAAAGAATCTCATTTCAGTTCGTAAATTTACAACTGATAATTGGTATTTTATCGAATTTTATTCTTTTTGTTTCTCTATGAATGACCGTCAATCACAGAAAATCCTTCTCTGCGGTGAGAGTTCCAGTGATCTCTATTTCTTGCCGTCTCATCTCAATAACACACGGCACCATTATGCTTTTATTGCTGAGTCTCCTTTTCTTTGGCATAAACGTTTAGGCCATACAAATAATGACACATTGAAGTCTCTTATTTCTTCTAAGTTGTTTCAATGTAATAAGGACAGCTTACCTCATTGTTGTAATGCTTGTCAAGTTGGGAAACATTTGAAACTTCCATTTAATAAATATGTTTCTCAAGTTTTCAATGCTTTTGATCTCATTCACTCGAATATTTGGACTTCACCGGTTCCGAGTGTTTGCGGTATCCACTACTATGTGCTTTTCTTAACACCACAGAGTATAAAAGCCTTGTTGTGGCGCCTCAATATCTAACATTCACTCTCCCCGACATCACGTATGCGGTTCAACGTGTGTTTGTTCATGCACGATCCTCGACAATAACATCTTGTTGCGCTCAAATGGATCATCCGGTATGTTCAAGGTACGAAAATGCATGGCATTCAGTTGTATCGATCCACACTCCACACATTAACAGCCTATTCGGATGCTGATTGGGGAGGTTTCCCAGACACTCAACGATCAACCTCCGGTTATTGCGTATACCTAGGTGACAAGCTCATCATTTCTTGGTCATCTAAAAGGCAACAAACCGTGTCATGTTTGAGTGTTGAAGATGAGTATAAGGGAGCAGCAAATGCAGTGGCTGAAACTTTTTGGATACGGAATCTCCTACTAGAGCTTCATTGTTCGATAAAGAAAGCTACTTTGGTATATTGTGACAGTATAAGTTCAGTCGATATGTCTCAAAATCCAGTGCAACATCAACGGACCAAACATATAGAGGTCAAACTCGAACAAGTTTAGGTTATTCATGTACCCTCTGCACTACATTATGCCGACATCTTCACAAAGGGTCTTTCTACTACTCTGTTCATAGATTTTTGATCCAACTTAACCGCCCGACCATGGTCCGACGTTTTCACTGCGGGAGGGTGAAAGAATATATCTTATTCTTGAATATTCTTATCTCCATTCTCTTATTCTATTTTGTAAATATATGAGTATCTATTCAATTGTAAACTAATTTATTTTTGAATAGCATCAATGTACATTGTGATTATTAAGTGAATTTTTAATAAAGTTCATCTACTCGAACATCATAATTCTAATGCTATTAATGTAGAAGTACATTTTATAAAAGTAACATTAAAAATGTAAAGATTACATACAATAATGTCACTACAAAAATATAGCTTTAATCAATTCAGTATGAATAAAAGAGTCAACTGATTTTCAAATAATTAACACACTAAAACCAATCATAAATTTGTAATTTGTTTCTTTCAGATTTGACAAAACATGAATCTTTTTCCAAAGCATTACAAAATGGTGTTGTTTTTATATATAAGGTTCTAAACAAGAATCTGAAGTAGAGTTTTACCAAATCATGAGCAAATTTTCATACTCATCAACTTTGTGCAGTCCACTTTCTACACAAGAAACCAGGCATTAGGAATTGAACATCACCACTTGATAACCAATTGTAGATGTTTAGTATCTGCGCGATAAGTTCAAACACTCCAGGGGCTTTGAAACTTTGTAAGACCATTCTCTCCGGCATATATCTAGTATCTCCATCTCCTCCAAATATAGAAAGACCCCTAGAAGTGCTTGATCATCTTTACCCACTAGGTGTTCCTCGTTAACCCATGAATCTCTAATGTCTTCATTGGACACAATATAAGCGAATTGCTTTTTTCTTCCCGAAGTTATGTAGTCACAAACATCCCCGCATTTATATGTTACATCATGTAAAAGCAGAACCGGTCCTAAGTACAAGTGGGCAAATCTCATATTTGGACCTTTCAATATTATAAATATCTTTTCGGCCATTTTTTTATCCAAAATTTTTGTTAGTTGAGTTGGTTATTCTATTTTTAGATAGGGTTATAGGTGGGAGGTTTAAACCCTTTCTCCTCCATTATACCCCAAAAAAATAAAAATAAAAATAAATAATCAATAATCCCACGTCCACAATATCTATTTTGCTTGAGGTCCATAATTATTCAAAGCCGGCCCTGTGTATAAGACCCTGAAAGTAGAAAGATATATGACAGTTCAAAATTCAAAGTATTAGTTGCATCCTTTTAAATGTTTGACAAATGAGTTGTGTTTGCACCTTAAGGACTATAGTTTCGAAATGTGGACAGTTTCTTAAGAGAACCGGAATGGTTCATATCCTAAGTTAGGTGAAGCACATCAAAATTAATTATGGTTCTTGGTCGCGATATGTAATCACATGGTGTGTACATGGATTGTTAATGTTGTGGATAAGTCTATTGTAGAGAGCATCATGTAATCTCTCACTGCAGCTTCACATGAGTTTCTCACATTGTTTGTAATCTCTTAATTCTATCCTTCTATGTGTTTTACTTGTAAGTAAGACTCAAAATTGTATCCTTTAAAGTGAAGAAAGAAAATAAAAAAGGCTCGTTATTATAAAAAAAAAAAAGGCATCATGTACTTGCACTGCATGAAAAATGTGGTTAGTTCCGCGGGACTAGTCGTTGGGGCCTGTCATGTATTTCTTGACAATATACGAATCCTTGAATGGAAAAAAAGTTGATGCAAACCAAAAACAAGTGAAAAATATGATGAGATACATGTTAAGCAAGGCACGTCACGGTACTAACGGAAGGTAATGTAAATGTAATTGAGATATCGAAAGGTTCCAAAATCGTTGGAAGTGTTCGAAAGCTATCGAGAACTTAAAGAAGCTGTAGAGAGCTTCCGAAAATGACAACAATACTAATTTTCAAACTCCATCTACTCAAATACTTTACACGTTACATTTTTTCTTTATTGTTTTGAGCCATTGATTTCGTTTTTTCTAACGATCAATAACAAACTCATAATTGTTGTGTCAAGTTTACGCTTAAGCCTTTATAACTTTATTCTTGCAAACCCGTGTGAGAAGTTGACAGAGATCGGTGAGGGTTTGAGAATTGATTCGCCTATCAAACTTTAACAAATTCTTTTAACTGGAAATGTTATAGATACATAGAATTGGTCGAGCAAAAGTGTTGATGTAGACAAAAGAAAACAGTGAAAAATATGAAGGGACACGTGTTAAGCAGGGCATGTGCATGGTACGAACAGAAAGGTAATTAACTAATTATTACTATATTTTTTTTTCTTTTGATAAAGAAGTTAATGAAGTGTAGGTAAAAAACGTCAAACCTCAAAGGTCTTAGTATTTGTTAACAACAAAGGAAACAAAACATAATGTGTCTCTCCTTATCCCCTTTCCACCCATCTCCTTTTGGTTTTCTTCCATTACACTCAAATAGATTCTTGGCTAAGTAATATATTAGGCTTAGTATTACATCCTCATTAATAATCTTCTCTAAGACCACCTCCAACGGTTAATATGTATAAATGAGGTTCTGACAGTTTTTATATTAATATTTTAATACAGTTTTTTTATATAGTTAAATTTTATTTTCTTTTAAATGTCTAAACCAATTAGAAAGCAACATTTGTTATAAAAGTTAAGAACCCAGATTCTAAAGAGTCTTAAATAAGATACGGTTTTTACTTCTCTCTTCATTTTTTTATTTTTTTATTATGATTTAATGTTAAGAACCCCACACTAAAACTCCCGTTGGAGATGCTCTTAAATAGTTGATGAATATAATATTGTATATATGTTTGGAAAAGTCACGTAAAAATCTCTAACCACCATGTTTTCAAATACAAGAAATAGTTTCAAGCATAAAATTAGGCAGCTCACTTTTTGTATTAACATATAATGCTATTAAAAATATATATATCTGTCAGATTTACTAGAATAAACAGGTGAAATTAGTTTTCCTTTTCTTTAATGATTAATTGATTAATTGTATCACACATTTTTTTTTTTTTAAATATCTCAATGACACAATATAAATCTTTGTTAATATTTCGACTCGTGATTCAATTAATATTATAGAAACACACAACAACAACAACAACAACAACAACAACAACAACAAAAACGGATTCGCGTTGTAATGGTAATGTCCACAAACAAAAATAAGCGACATTTGTATATGGAAACTGCTTTTTAGAAAAGAAAAAAAAAAACAGTAGAGCGAGTAAGAACATAAATATAACTATAATTCAACTCTAAACGGACTAGGTACACATATTTAGGCCAAATAGAAAGTCTAAGCTAAAAACGGCCATGCAAATGCCAGCAACGGATGATAAGATTCAAAGTACATACCAACGGATGAATGTGATGTTTGCTTCATTATAAATCTCACTAAACATATACTAACTCCATTTATTTCTCATTGAACACACCGCTTATTCCACTACCAATATGTAAACATTAGTTTGGATTAAATTGAATGGAAAATGAGAAATAACATATTTCCATATTTAAAGGTCCTATTATAAGTCGAAAGTATAAGAGTTTAAAGCTTTAGTTGTTGGTGAAAGATAATTAAGGTGAAGAAAAGAAGCGAGAAGCCACAAGGACACTATATGATGCCTATTTTGGTATGGGTACACATGCACATGCTTGCACATGTGTTCCGGCCAATTAGCTCTTGTTTTCCATGTGGTTCGGTATCTCTATTTACACTCATGCACCCCATATATATATTACACGTCATGGTCATAGCCAATCGCATTCCATTGAAGTCTTCATCATCCAATCCATAAAATTCCACTCCCTTCAATAATGCAAAATCTTCAACATTTATGGTTTCCATAAAGTTTTACATTCTTTTCTTGTCCAATGAAAACACTTACATATGTATATTTATAGTTATGAGAATATTGAACCAACAAAAACAGAAATGGAGATCGTATGAAGAACATAAAGAAGAACAAAAAGAAAACAAAGAAAAATATTATGTTAGTGTGGTAGTAGACCTTCTTCACATTTGACAACAATTTGATCGATATTAGATGAAATGACGCTTTTGCCCACCAAGTCATTAGCCTTCAAGGACTCTTTGTTCCAATCTGTCTTATAAACAACGGTCAAAATGGAGATTGCACAAGCGAGCTGGGCCCCAAGTAAGCCATAGCATAGACCCATGAAGCCTAGGCCCCACACAAACGCTAAAACAACAGCCACTGGTGCTCCAACTACATAAAAGGCGTAGAAATTAATCTTGGCTCCTACACGTGGCCTTGCACTGCCACGTAGGATTCCACAGCTAATGGTTTGAGGACAGTTGGCAAGTTCACAAGCTCCTATCACCGGAAGAACCGCCGCTGTGAGCTCGAGGACAACTCCGTCCGCCGTGAAAACTTTCCCCCAAGCCGTTCTCCCTACGGTGGTCGCAGCAAGCCCGAAGACTGAAACGGCCACGGCCGCTCCAACCGCAACTGCCGCCGCCGTACGTGCTTTCTCCGGCCGTCCTGCTCCCAACTCATTGCTCACCCTCGTGGAAACAGCTGCGGAGAGCGCCGTCGGGATTGTATACATTAATGACGTTGTTTGGATCACGATGGCAGCCGCCGCTAATGCCACCGTAGGATCCGGGAGATAACCAGCGAGGACAGTCATGAACTCGTACCACCACCATTCCAAACAAACAGCTATACAACTCGGGACCGCGAATTTGACCAGCGTTGACCACACTTCGTTGTCACCGGAGTCTCTTGAATCAGACAACATCAACGGTGTGCCAAGACAAGAAGACTTAGAACTCGTTTTTTCTTTTTCATTGTTGTTTTCCAAGTAGATGTAGCAAAGGAGAAGCGACAAGGAGATGAAGTTTGTGAGGAAAGAAGAGACGGCGACACCAACTACACCGAGAGAGATGTAAAACGTGAAGAAAGCAGTAATGGGGAGATGAAGAATGACGGAGACTAACGTGCACCACATCAAAGGCCACGTGGTGCCTTTACAACGTAAGTAAATACGTAAAGGATGAAGGAAGCTATTAGCGAGAAGATCAGGCAAAGAGAAGGAGCAATAAAGAGATGCGACACGTGTGATGTCTTGTTGTTGCCGGAGCATAAGCATTAGAGGCTGAAGGTTAAGCCAAAGGAGTGAGATGGGAAGAGAAGCTAAGAGAAGGAGCAAGATGGTTCGCTTGAGAGTTAAAGAAGCGAGTGAAGGGTTCTTGGAACCGATGGCTTGACCGCAAAGTGGTTCCATACCGGTAGCTAAACCGGAGAGAACGGAGTAACCGGTAATATTGGTGAAACCGATGGCTAAGGCTCCTCCGGCGAGCTCTAGGCTACCAAGTCGACCCATACACATGACGGAGGTCATGTTTTTTAGGTAGTTTAGTATGCTCATGGCGGCCACCGGGAAACTTATGTCCCAAATTCTCTTCATCTCTTCCACCACCTTTTTAAAATATTGGATAGAATTAAATATAATGAGGAGATATTTGAAAGACTCTAGATGAAGTAGAAGTGTACTGAGAATATATATTTTAGATAAAACAAATTAAATACCTCGGGCATTGTCGGGTTGTACTTGTGTTGGAGATTTATGAGATGTGAATCTTCTTCGACCACCATTGTTAGTGTTTGTTCTGATTGAGATGAGAGATTATAAAATATGAGGAGAAGATGCCGTTTTATAAAGATTTTTTTTTTTTTGTTTGGCATGGTGAGGATTTTTAAAATATTTATTTCATTATTTGCTATCCATTTTTTTTTGTGTGGACCTTGTTGTTCTAAAATATACAAGTATAAATACGAATTTAAGTATAGTTTGAGGGGAAAAAAATAAAATTGCATTTGAATAGAGCACTAAAGGAATTACTTAAAATCAAACCGATTTTTATTGAAATTCGAGACGACTATATCTTCTATTTTTTATTAAACCGAAGAATTTCTTGACCAAAAAGTACGAATCGAATCTGAACTTTGTCGTACAAAAGTGTCACATAAACAAACGAAAGTATAGGCATGTGGCCATTTAAAACAATATATAATAACAAGAACAAAACTCAAATCAAATTTCTTCTGTATGACAAATCAAATTAGTACAAAGTTCCATTTATGATCATTTCTTTATTTACTCAATAAATGATTCTAAAACTAAATTTGTAAAGAAGTCAACTATTTTCTTTGATTATCGAAACGTTTCAGACCGATGCCCAATTTTCAGTCCATGTTAGTCATTATCTAAATTTCATAGTGGTTAAAATAAGAATGTGTTACCATAAACAATATTTGGCTCAAATTCATAAAACGATAAATCAGTAGAATAAGAATAGACTTTGCATCTTTTGTTATGGAACTATTTTTTTATATAGTTCGTGATAAAAATTTAATGAATTGAAGATGTTAATTATAAAGTAAGAGAAAACTAGTCCAACATGCATGATTTTGGCTTAGTGATAGTTGGATCTGGAGTAAGGCATAAAACTTCCTTTTTCCTGTATTTGTTTTCCACTAGCATTAATTAAAATTGTACGGAGAATATATATATATATATATTAGAGAAAGTCTCGCGCGGTGCTCGGGTTTCGTCGTAAAGTAAAGTGTTGATATTGTTTGGCCCCTTTAAACTTTCTAAACGTATTGAGCAATCTTCGTTTTCTTCTTCTTCTGTAGCTGGTTTTCCTTCTTGTTTTATGTTGGTCTTCTTCCAAAAAATTTCCATTTTGGTCTGATTGTTGAAGAATATTTTGAAGGCATGGACCGCATGGTTAGTTAGGCGATAATTGGGAAGTTGATTTTTGACATCAAAATCTCATATGGAGAACTAATCGTCGTCTTAAAGTTTATTCTTAAATTTTTTGAGATGAAGTGGATGGATAGATATTTGAATGGTAGTAGCCTTAGGGGCGGACCCACAGAGTGAGACGTGTTTCACTCTCTCTGTCTAATTTTTTCTTTAAGTGTCTCACCCCACATAAAATTAATAATATTTCTATAAGTCCTAAAAATTTAGATCTAATATAAACCAAACCTAACTAAAAGTCTAACTAATAAAAAGATATGTTTTCAAATTTTTTTAAAAAGTTTATTTTGCATTTAAATTAACTAAAAAATAGTGAATAATGGAGTTTTGATACTTTATTCACTCCTTAATAGTGTTTTATATGAAAGACCGACAAAAAAAAGCAATAGGGCTTATAAAATATGGAGATTTGAAAAAGAAATAGTGATTATCAAAGAAACAGTTTTTTTCGGTTCGTTTCCGATTCAAGTATTCTGTCCGAGTATTATCTCAAGGTGTGCCTCAAGTTAAAATCCGTTTTGGATCCGTCCCTGAGTAGCCTACAGTAGAAAACGCAACAATATGTACATCAACAGATGTGGGAACATTGTTTAGGGTTGCATCACATTTTCATCCAAAAGTAAGCAGTCAAGACTGGATAAAATATTATTGCGGTTAAAATCAAATGCCTCCAATAGAATAGGACAATTCCATATATTTTTATAGACATTTTTTTTTTGCGGAGCTTGTATCATAAATATGCCTTTTATTTGTTTATTTTTTATTTGTGTAGTTTTTTAAGTTTACATCATGAACCTTTTTTTATATTTGTTTATTTTGATTTGTGTAGATTTTTGAAGCTTGCATCATAAATCTGTTTTTTATACTTAATCGTATAATGTTTTGAATAGTGATATACTAAGATTGTGAAGTTTGAATCATTGTTATATATTTTATTTTAGTAAAATATTTTGTGAAGCTTTTATTTGTGTAGTTAGAAAATATATTTTTTCTTTTATTTATTTATTTTTATGTGTGTAGATTTATGAATCTTGCATCATGAATCTAGGTTTTTAATAGACAGTCGTATAATTTTTTGAATCATGATTTTAAAAGATTGTGAAGTTTGGATCATGGTTTTTTTTTTTATTTTTTTTTGTTAAGAAAATATTTTTTGAAGCTTGGATAATAAAAGATACCTTTTATTTCTTTTGTTTTTATTTGTGTAGTTAAAAAACTGTTTTTTTCTCGAGGTTTGGTTAGAGAAAATATGACATTTTCATATAATTGTGTGTTTTGCTTAGAAGAGTTTTTTATTTAAGAAAATAATAATTTAAAATTTGTTTTTTTTTGTTGAGTTAGAAAAAATTAAGAAATTAAGAAAAGTTAGAGAAATGGTTGTAGGTGACACGTGTCAGCCTCTCATGTAAAGTTAGAGAAAAGATTGTAAGTGACACATATCAGCGTCTCAGAACTTTTCAAAATAAAACCTTACTTTATTATATAAGATTTGGTATCGTCTGTGTTGCCAGCTGATTGTATTATCTGTTGGTTCAGACAAATCAAATTAAAACTAAGTTACTCCAAATCCAATCTTCTGATGTGGTCCAGTTAAATTTTCTCTGTTGAAATGGCTCACACTTGAAGTTAATCAGGCTGCTTAAGGCAATTGTGATCATGTTTTAATTTATTCCTATAAAATGCTGATCCAGATAACCAAAACTACATAACCCAGTAGTCTAGTAGTTTTCACTTACCAAAATAGTTGTTTTTCTTTTCTAAGTTAGGGATCAATTCTCTTTATAGTATAATTATCTAAACCAGTTTATTTGACTAGTCGAAATAATGACTTGTTTTAAATTCATTAGAAAATTTGATGAGTGCATTACTTGACGGTTACACGCATTCTGAAAAATTAGTTAGATGGTAAAAAATCTGAAATCTCCCTAATTATTAAATATATATGCAGAGAGAGATAAAACTATTCATTTGGATTTATTTAAAACTTGAATATGGATCTAAATTTGAGTTAAAATTTTTTAACTTTATACGGTAAAAAAATTATGCATAGATATAACAGCATGCAACCTTTAATATTGCATGTTTTGTCTAAAATAAAATGTGATAAAGAAAATTATGAAACTCAAACTAAAGATATTAGTAGAAAGTGATATGATTGGTCCATCAGTCTAGAAATGAAACTAGTTAAAAACTTAAAATTAGGTATAGCACAATGTCTTGTCTCCCTCTTACTGTAATTATCAACCCAAAATCGACTTGAAAGTTATGTATACCTTTCGTTTCTTTTTTTCCATTTTCCTTCTTATTCCCACTCCACTCCTTATAACTAGTGAGTAGTGACAGTTTACATCTTGTCTCTGCTTACGTGGAAAATGATCATCATGACAACTGAAAACAATACACATGTGTAGATATTCAATTAACGAAAATATGTTAGATATTCCATATTTTCATGTGTGGTTTTAAATACTACTATATGATAAGTTTTGATGACATACATCTTAAAATTATTAACTATTGGAATATAAAATCAATTCCTTTTTTTCTTAACAAAATGTTGTTGAATTAAAACAGCTTAAAATTCTATACCCGGTAGTACATAATCACCAAAAATAATGTTGATCTTTTTATTAGGATATTATTTAGTAAGTTTTAGTGAATGTTAGCATTTTATTGGTGATTTGATTTGATTTTTTTTATCAATATAATGTCTTATACGTGTGTGTGTGTGTTTCTTTAAACTTATTTCTAAAGTTGTTTGGTCTGCTTAAATATTAGCTAAAAATATAGATCATTTAAATTTGGAGATACATAACAAATGATATTATTTTTGTCAACAATATACAATACGTGAATTTGAACTTAAATAGTGACCAACCGACAACATTAATATAAAACATTAGATTAGATATATTGGTCAATTAGATCTGCATATTATTTTCATAAATTTTAAAGACTTATTGTCAATAAGACGCAACTTGGCCATAAGTCATGAAATCTACATTTTCCTACCGTCAGTTTTAATTTACACACATGTATCACGCATGCATTATATAATTTTATATAGTGCATGTCAGCATGTGTACTAATTATTATCGTGTAGGCATATATATAGATGTGTCATATGTGTAAAAATTTAAAACCAAAAAGATATGTGTAAATATTAGATAAATCGTATATATGTGCAGAAAAAAGTTGTGTAAATCGTGGGGAAACTAACTGAACGGAAAAAAAAAAACAAACGCCAAGCAGTGAAGGAGAAGTACAAATAGAGACAGAGTCGTGATGTTCCCAATCCAAAGGAAACATATCATCTCTCCTTTCGTCACTTATATCTTCTTCTTCTCTTCTTTTGCTTTTTCCTCACGTGTGCCTATTTCTCTTACTCCCATCCTCACCGTTGATCTCGATGCTCTTTCAATCTACACGTAACACATGCATAGACATATGCCTAACCTATAGACTTCTATACATCGTTTAGTTTGTGATATGAGCTTTGTCTACTTCATATTCTCCCATAGCAAACCATCATTATTTGTTTTGCTTCCTCACTCATTATATATATTACCAATATTGTAACATTCCGGTTTCTAGAAATATTGTTGTCCATGATAAGAGTTTAAGAGATTTGATTTAGTTATATATGTCACAAATGTGCATTTAACTTTTTTGTCACTTTTTCATAGAGAACTCTGGAGTTAAGCTTGTTTGGAGTAGAATGGTATTAGGATGGATGACCTATCGGAAAGAGATTTGCGGTACGGTGTGAGTGAGAACAAATCACGGAAAAAATCACATGGTGATTTGTAAGGATAGTGACAAGTATTTCAACTTTTCTAGAATAGTGCACTGGCCATCGGACGAAGGTGAAACTAACAGACGAAAAAATGTATGGATGCCCATAAACGATAGCGGTCGAAACATTACAAATATAGCTTTCCACTAGTCATTGTATTCGATCTGTTTACTAAGATGTTTGCTGATAAATTTCCTTTCACTAATATATATGTAAACTTATTATACGAGGTGCACCAATCACTAAATAATACATCCACATAAATTATGCTTTCTCATGATTGTTGATATTTGATTACGTGATGATATATAACTTCAAAACTTTTGATGTAACTATACTCTACTTTTGATATAGAACAATGGTTGAATAAATGATTTTGCATTCTAGATTATAAATTTCCACAAAGAATCCCACCAACCGATCGAGTTGTGCGCTTGTGGTGTTTACCAAGGCCCTTTAAGAGTACTTTGGTTCCCCGGTTCAATTTAAATTTCTGTTGGGATGGGGAGGCATATTTTTTTTCATAAAGATATATTTATCGGCTAATCTCGGATTTAAGAACTTTGGCATTTTCTAGGGCTTGAGAACGTATATATGCGTCGTACCGAAATATTATATAAAAAGTATTTATTATTTTCTTTACATAAAGGCATTATTAGTGTATATGTTGATGTGACAATCTACTATTTAACATAAGAATTTAGAACATCTCCAACCATAAAACTTCTTTTTGGGGTTGTAAGTAATATCTTTAAGAGAAATTCTATCAAATAGCATAAAAACAAGTTTTTGTTCCACAAATAGCACATATTTTTATTTAGGACAAAAATAACATTTTATGAATATCATAATTTAATTTTTTTGGTTTGGGTTGACTATGTTAGAATTTAGGGTATAGTTTTTAAAGGTTAGGGGGTACAATTTAGGGTTTAGGGCTTAGGGTTTATGGTTTTCTAAACCCTAAACCCTAAATCCTAAACCTTAAAAATATGAGGTTAGGATTCCACTCTAATAAAAATACTATTTGTGTCTTAAATGAAAATGTGTGCTAAAAATATCACAAAAACTTTATTTTGTGCTATTTTTGAGAATTGCCCTATTTTTAATGTATTTTGTTTATTTAATTAAATTGAATAATTAAAAAAGAAACTGAACCAATAATATTTGACCATGTGTCAAATAGAGTTCTTAAGTTAAGAACTTAAGGTTCTTAAACTTCTTATTTAAGAAGTGGTTCTTAGTCTCTCTCACTTCTTTTTATTTTTTTTTATTTCTTTTAATGATTAGAAACTCACTTAAAAATCTCCATTGGAGATGGTCTTAGTTACCGGCTAATCCCAAATATAAGCTCTGATTGGTGGAATAAAGCAGAAGTGAGAATAAATGAGAGAGATAAAATTAGAGTAAACCAAAAAAATTAATCTCAGCATAACATTTTATTCTACTTCTACTTCTTTCACACACATAAATAAACTAAACACATGAATTCTCTACAATGACACTGTAAACCAATTAAAAGATCAAATTTTGTGGATTGGATTTCACTTGACTGTCTACGGCTCCATTGCGTGTGCTCCGGGTAGAAATTTTGTACCCCTAAGCTTTCATCTATTTGTTGTGAAGGCACACAATATCTCTATCAATTCCATTACCTTATCCTTAACAATGACGATAGCTCTTTATTTAAATCGGAACCCGCTATCCCCTCCACTACTCGGTTACATCTTACCCAACAGTACTTGAACTCTACGATGTGCTTTACGGATGCGCCATGGCGCAAAGACTAACTATTATATATATGGCTTAGGATGGGGCTTTAAGAATCTGGCAGGAGAGGAAGAGGAACCAATTTCGAGCTCGACTATATCTCTTCAGCTCTCAGTAGCAAAGCACTCGCAACTCCAAACAGTTCTACTTGCAATGCAAGAAGCTCATATCTCCTCTATAAACATGGATTGTCAAATTCTTGTTGGTTTGCTCGACTTTGGCGGCTCATCAAACGAACTCCAGAATATTCTTCTTGATGTTCGCGATCTATATCTCGCTTTTTTTTTGTTTCAAGCTCGTTTGTCTACATTCCTAGATCTCTCAATTATGTTGTTAGTCCTTGTAACAACAGATCAGTGCTCTTCCTTAAATGGGGTTTGAGCGTTTTTACCTATAAAATCAGAAGAATGCCCCAAAAAAAAATACAAATCAATTTGTTGATATCAATTCCACACGCTCACGTTAGGCATGACCAAAATCTAACCGTAACCATATTTCGGACCGTAATCGTGCCGTTTTTAACCGTAATCAAACCGTAACCGTATAAAATGGTTAAAAACCGTAACCGTTAACCGTAAAAATATATTAGATATGGTTAACCGTAAATTATTAACCGTAACCGTTAATTAACCGTAACAGCATAAAAACCGTTGGTTAACCATAACCGTTTTAAAAATTGAACAAAATATTTTTATATATTCAATTATAGTAATAAATATTAGTTGATATATCATATCTACCTTTTTCAATAGAAGTTAAACTCATTTTTCAAAAAATCAAAAATATTAATTTTTATCATGATTATTAAATATAAATTATATTTAACCGTATATAACCGTAACCGTTTTAACCATAATCATTTTTAATCGTAACCGCTTTAACCGTAACAATTTAACCGTATATTAAATGATTAAAGTTACGTAAAAATTATAACCGTAACTGATGGTTAAATAACCGTAACCATAATCACTGTAACCGTGGTCATAACTAGCTCACGTGCAGCAAAAAATGTATTTTAAAGACCGGTACCCTAGTGTCAAATACTAAAACAATAATGGACATTGTTTCTTAGCTAATTATTTCTCAACATATTGTCAAATCTCAAATTTTCCGTAAATAAAATCATACTTAATTGTGATCGGTCCTTTATTTCATTAAACAAATATTTTCAAATTTAAATAAATAGCTTTCGAATAAACTGTTAATGACTCAAACTTTTTAAAAGCTTAATTTATTAAAGAAGAAGAAAAAAAGCTTTGGAAAGCTTAAAAGTGGATCTGATTCAAAAAGTAATTAATAGTCAAAAATACTGGATTTTGCAAATCTTAATCGATGATAAAATCCTTTAAATGGAACCGTGCATAGTTTGACATTTCTCACTAGATATAGCACTTAAATCTTCTCCTTTGTTATTCATATCTCCGACATCTACCGATGTGCTTTTTAGACCCCTAACGTAATGCTATAATTATGCGACATTAATTAAAGAAATCTCTATGGTGGAAACATAAATATATTATTCTATATGTTATTGTCCACATTGTGGCTTACTAGTTCCTATAATTTGACCCATTTTTGTTTGTGTCCATTCGCCATAACTAATCAAGCAGTAATTGATGGAAAATCTTGAAAATATAAAGAGAGGCAAATGTGTTAAGATTCGGATTTGAGAAAAAAAAACTTTCATAATCAAATGATTGCTTCTGTTTACTTGTTGACAAATTGACTTTATAAAGGCAGACGAATAGACTAGATGGATCAACAAAATTGAGCACGATTCATTTCCTAGATTGAAATTATTTTAACAAAAATAGATATGTACATAAATTAATGAAATAAATTCTCAAATTTTTTTTCCAGCATTATCATTGTGAAACATATACATTTCCAAAAATAGATATGTACATTTTCTAATACACCGTATTAGATAAATTACTAAGAATCGTCTGTTTTTTCTTCTATGCTTCTATATATGATTTTGAATCACATAAATTATACGGATGAATATATTATCACGTCGTGACATGAATTAGTGTTTCAGGCAGAAAGTGTACCACTTAAATCTTTTTAACAAAAAAATGAATGTATACCATACTTTCAAACTTTCGGAGTACACTTTGTACTTTGAAACAATCAGAACAACTTGATTCATATAGCTAGATGTTAGAATGTTTAAGTTCAAATTATTAGCACTTAAAATGAGAGAGCATAACAATACAATATATAGAAGGAACATAATTAGGATTAATTGAACAAAATAGAAAAGGAAACCAAGTGACCTTAATTTAGTGGCTTCCACTTGAAAAGGAGGTCGTCATGTTAGTTTAAGCCAAATATCGATTCCGCTCAAACATGAAAATATTAGTCATTTCTATTTAGCTAAGAGTATTTACATGGTTTTTTTGGATTTGGAGAGATTACCGGATTCGGTCCAAAACCTTCTGATTACAAAAAGAAATTTGTGTAAAGTAAACGACAGCAATTGGATCCTAAGTTAGCAAATAATTATCAACAATATCTCTTAGTTATTATGTCTTTTCTATGATGTAATCTTGACAATCTTGATATTTTATCACACGATTTTACAAAAAAAAAAAATTAAAAATTCTTTCATACTTTTGAGAAAAAAAAATGGACTCTTGAAAATTTACAATTTTATTAGTTTTTCAATAGGGAAAATTAGATATTGTTCATAAGAATATTAGCATTATTCCATAAGAAAATATTCTTTATAAAATAAATTATTTATTACGAAACAAAGGGAATATTGTAATGTTTCTATCTCTATCGCCTGTCACAGCTTACATCTATTGTCGGAAATGGATATGGATTTCACTTTCGTCTGAAATCGGTCCAACTTAAATATGTTTTACTGTGGAGTTCTCAGCAGATGAATTACAAAAATGATATGTAGACGTTGGTGATAAGCGAGGAAAAAGTTATGTAAGATATACAAACGAAATAAGTAATGGAATGCTCACATTAATATACATATTCCAAATTAAAAAAAAAAAACTAGATTCACAGATTCAGCAGAATCATGTGTGCAAGAATGTCCACGTGAAATTTTAACTATGTTTATGTGTGTTTGTTTAGAATCATGATGTTTAGTAGTCTAATCATCAACAAATTATAACAGTAAGAGTGATGCTTTTTATAATTAACCTTTGCTTGTATCTAAACCAACAACCTCACATCTCAATCGAAAAATATGAAATGAGATGACACCATTATTTGAAAGAGAACATTCGTATGTTAATTATCCCACAAAAAAAAAAAAGTCGTATGTTAAGTTGTTAACGGACATATATAATGAAAATTAAAAACTAAGACTAAAACAATGGTTAAGAAATAAAAAGAATTTGTTTGTGGGTCCAGACTATATGCTCCGTAGATTAGCTCATCTTGTTAGGAAAACTCAATGCTTGGTGACAAAAATAAATCTGTGAACTGGTTTAAACTTAAGGTTGGTGGCAAAAAGAAATCTTAAATAAGGTTGAACTAGCAAGCAATTTGCAGCCTTTTAATAAGTGGTGGGCTATATTGCTTTTTTTTTTTTTTTTGTCTACTACGTATCATTAAAAGTATACATCATATTAGAAGTATACAAAATGTACATTACATAAGAGATTTCGATGTCAAAAATAAATAAATCAATTGAATCTAATTATCTTTAACACATGTGATGTACCTTCATGAATCTAATATGATGTATACAAAATGTACATTCTGTAGCCTAAAATATTTTGCAGAGTTTACGTGTAACTTGCATAGTTGCATTGTATGTTATTGATAACTTTAGGGAATAGTTTGTGTTTGTGTTGTTGATTAATGAATGACTTACAACGATATATATACATAAGAGTTATCTCTATCTCAACTAGAGATAGGATTTATCTAAATCTTATGATATATCTAAATAACTTAATCCTTATCACAATAGGATTCTAGAATTTTCTTCGGTTCGGTTTCATTGGTTTCACGGGCTTCACTTCACAATCAGACTCTAACGGTCCACATTACTTTATCCGCAAGATACACATCTTGCTCCTCTAATAGTTATTGTGAAGTAGAATTTCGTAAACATTTCCTAAGATTATTACTAACTCTTATGTGGTATAACTTTTCTATGATTTTCTTTTTTTTTTTCTGAATTTTTCATTGCCGACATCGGTTTTAAAACACGATACCGGTTTTCCATCGAAGGGTTACAACAGTTATGAAATTACATCACAAACCAAACCACATTAAGAAGAGAGGGAAAAACAAATGGGGAACAACCCAAGATGATCAAGAAGGTAGAGATGAAGCCAAACTTTTCTATGATTTTCATATGCTCGATGTTTGCAAGTTTAACACAACTTTAGTTCAATGAATTTATGTTCGTTGTGAGTTGTGACATGTATATTGTAGTCACTTTCTCTTTGGCTAATATTGATTGAAGGTTGGAGAATTAGAAACATGTATTTTATATTTCTTTAATTCAAGTAAAACCATCCTTAAAAAAAGGTAAAACCATCCATGATACTATCATAGGGAAAGCAAATGAAAACAAGACAAAAGTTGCATGTTTAAAAACTAGACCAAGGCTAAGAAAATAGCAAGAGTAGCAGCACATAAAATAAAAGGTTTCTGAACATTTCGTATGCCATTCATGAGCTTCCCCTCATTCCCAAAGGAGAAAGAGCATCATCAGGCGTTAGGAAAGTGATGACTAGGCTTCGGCCCAATTGCAAACTAGGTGTGCGAAGCTTTCTATTAGACTATATTAGTTTAACCCGGATCACACCCAATGTTACAAAAAAAAGAAGAAAAATTAGTTAGGAAACTCTGACATAAGCTAACACTGGAAACAAAGTGTTGTAGCCAGGATCAGGCTGTGATTTTTAATATGTGGCCCAGTATATTTCCTTTTTATTATTGACATATTACGACGAGTGTGATCTTTCAGCTTTTTATTTTTACAAGAATATCTAAAATTTTCCCACTGAAAAATATATATATTTTCTTTTCAGATAAATCGAGCATAATATCAGTCAAACAATAGATAAACTAAGGGAAATTTATAAAAACTGCCACATTTCATGAAAGAGATTCGAAAAAGACCACAATGAACAGTACACAGTGCACAGTGTACGTTTTGAATAAGTGAATGACGGTTTTATCCTCTACGAAGACAGCGCCAATGCTACGCGCGTGTAACAAGCGGCCCACTTCATGTTATGACGTCAGCATGATTAAGGGGGGGAAATTTTGAATTAAAGAAGGATTTGGGCGGGATTAGGCAACAGTAAATCCCAAAAATCCATACAAAATTTGTGGACCAAAATTAATGGAAGCGTTGTCGTTTTAGAATATAAGAGATGGATAGACATTAGTTACATATGTGGAGTAGGTTTAAGTACTAATTATCAGGAGATAAGTGAGGGAAGTTTAGAACGAAGAACTGAAGATCTGAGAGAGAAGAGTATACTGCAAAAACTTGAAAAAGGTAAAAGCGTTTTTCGTGTACAAATATCAGAGTAAAGTTGTAGTTTATGTACAGAGAAACAGAGGAGTAAATGATAAAATTAACGGTTGGTGAAGTTAATTCTCGTTGGGGTAGTTACTGGTTAGTAACCTAAAGAACAACATTGTATTGTCGGGTAGTTAAACATCTTTAATGAAACAAGTGTCATGAGAAGAATAAACGCATATAACTAGAAAACAATTGTATTTACTTACGTCTTGATGGTTTGTCCTTGTCCTCAGGTTATGGATAAAGCTGTCGTTGTATTAGTTGGTGAGTGGGAATGTTCTCCAACTGGTTGTTGGGATTTCGTCCTAGAGAAGCAGATCATGGCACAGTGCATAATGGTTGACGACGGAATCACTTACAACGAGCTGAAAAAGCTGATTCAGAGAGAGCTTGCCGGAGATATCGCAGGAGTTGTAGGACGAATGGCATACTGGCTCCCATCTCAGATGTCAGTCTTTTCCAGTGGGGCAACACCGCCTGTGTCAATCAGTAGCGATGAGGGGGTTAATACTTTCATGAAACTCAGACAAGAAACAAGAGGGCTTAACTTATTTGTCTCCTTCGATGTACCCGATGGAACTCAATTAGAAGGTGAAGGCAGGAGCAGAGTGAGAGTTGAGGATCAAATAATTCGACTTAATGATGACACGCCTGAACTAGTAAATGAAGAAGTGGAGGTCGAGGATCATAACACATATGGCGTACGTGTTCAGAATGTAGCAGCCGGTCGACCAAACAACAATGACGCATCTGATCCAAATAGAGCCGTTGACCTAAACAACTCAGATGATGAAGCACTGTTAGCTGAAGTTGAGATGCTGGAAGCGATAGCTGAAAAAGCGCAGGAAGCAAAAATGAGAAAAGGCAAAGAGATAGTAACTTGTGAAGCAAATTGGAAATTAGCAGGTGACAACAGTGAAGAATATGACCCTTACGCAACAGATGAGGAAGACAGTGATGGCAGCCACTTGTGGGAGTCGTTGATCAGACCCGAGTGGGGTGAACATTCAAAGGACCAAGGAGAAGAATCAAATGGCATAATAATGTTCTCAGTTCCTGAAACTCAAGACCAAACTCTCCCAGGCAGAAGGAGGGGGAAAGAACCAATACAAGAAGATGATAATACAGAAAGGGTAGTAGATATGAACAGTCTGAGTAAATCAATTGGGAGAGACACCAATCAAGATCAAGCCATTCAAAGAAGTCTATCAAATATGTACCACGATATAATCGCGGAAGACATACTTGCAGGGGAAAATGGTCCACCATGCTTTGGTGATGAGTTCTTACAAACACAGGAATTCGAATATGGGGAGTATAATCCACGAAATGATGCAATTTATATTGGAAGAGTGTTTCAGAATAAGCAGGACATGCGGACCGCCCTAGGAGTTTATGCAGTGAAGAGGTTCTTCAATTTCAAACAGCAAAAATCAGACAAAAAGAGACTTATTGTGAGTTGTGTTGACACAAGGTGTCCGTGGAGGGTGTATGGGCATGTTGTTGGAAACTCTGAGAACATAGAAATCAGGACTGCAACACTGACTCACACTTGTGATGTGACAACCCGCTCTCAGTATGGGAAGAAAGCAAGCTGTAAAGTGATTGCGGAAGTTCTCCGGTCCAAATATGCTAATGGGAAGGTTGGGCCTAGGGCAGTTGATATACCTGAAATAGTTCTGGAGGAGCTGAAAGTATCTGTATCATACATGAAAGCTTGGCATGCTAAAGAGCGAGCAGTCGCACAAGCACGAGGGACAGCCGAGGGCAGTTACAAGCTACTCTTGTCATACTTACATAGGTTGCAGCAAACAAATGGCGGAACAGTGTCGCTTGTGGAGAAAACAGGGCCAGTTGGGGCGAAGCCAAAATTTAAGTATCTCTTTTTTGCAATAGGGGCTTGCGTAGAAGCAGTGAAGTACATGAGGAAAGTTGTCATAATTGATGCTACATCAATCAAATCAAAGTTTAAAGGCTGTTTGCTAACAGCTAGCTTCCAGGATGGCAACTTTCAAATATTCCCCATAGGATTTGGCGTGGTGAACTGTGAGAATGATAAGGCATGGTCATGGTTCTTCATACAACTTTCTCAAATCATTCCAGACAGCCAGGATTTGGTCTTTGTTTCAGACAGACACACTTCAATCTATTCTTCTTTGAGGGCTGTCTATCCGCAAGCTTCACATGGGGCATGTGCTGTTCATTTATACAGGAATGTGAAGGCGAAGTTTAATAAGCAAGGCGTGGCTTATTTGGTTAGTGAAGCCGCAACTGCGTATACTGAGGGCCAGTTCAACTCTTTATTTGCTGAAATAGAGAGGCGTAGTCCATCTTGTGGGAACTATCTTCGGCGCATAGGGATATCACACTGGGCACGGGCATTTTTCCCAGGGAAGCGGTACAATATAACAAACAGTAACATTGCTGAAAGTCTGAACAAAGCAGTTGCAAAAGCTATAGAGTTTCCCATTGTCACAATGGTTGAAAGCATCTGTTTGATGCTCATGAGATGGTTTTATGAGAGGCGTGAAGAGGCCAACAAGCACCGTAGTCCTATAACAAAGGAGGTGGAGGAATTGCTAATGACAAACCTTGAAAACTCAGGAGGCTTCTTCGTTGCTCCAGCAAGTCATTCAATCTTTCAAGTGAATGCAGGTGTGAATCTCTCCTTCAGAGTTGACCTGGACAGGAAGAGGTGCAGCTGCAAGATGTTTGAAACAATGGGCTTTCCCTGCTCCCACGCTTTGGCAGCTGCAAGACACATTGGAACCCCAATAACAACACTGGTTGATGACTTTTACTAAACCGAATACTGGAGGAAAGCATATACTGGAATAGTTATGCCAGTTCCTGATGAAGGAGAAACACATGTGCCAGAAGAGCTCCAAAATGCAGAGTTACTCCCACCACAAACATCGCAAGGCGCATGCCGTCCAAGGAAGAGAAGGATTCCATCTGTTGGAGAAAATATGGTAAGAGTATAGTAAAAATAAGTAAAAAGTATATTATGTCAGTAGGAAGTTAGAAAAACTAAAAAAAAAACATATACATTGTAGGTGTATAAGAAGAAGAGGACAGAAGCTCACAGATGCAGCAGATGCATGCAAACTGGCCATAACAGGGCCACTTGCAATTTCGGCATTCCCTGAAGGTACCTATTGTAAAAATAAACAAATGAAACAAAAAAAACATAGGTAGCTGAGTGTATATATGGAATTTGCAGGGGTGTGCAACAGAAACATGTCGAAGTGTAAGAATGGTTTTTTGGTTGTATATAAAGTTGTGCAAAAGATCTGGTTTGGAAGTGAAAGAAGGTTTTTACTTTTGTTGTATATAAGGAAGCGCAAATGGCTAAAACGGGAAGCATGAGCAGCAGTAGGTGAAGGTTTTTACTTTTGTTGTATATAAGCAACCAGAAATGGCTAAAATGGGAAGAATCTGCAGCAGTAGGTGCCGTACTAATGCAAAGACGAAGAAAGGGAAAATCAAAAGGAATGCAAGCGGGTTTTCCTTACAGACCACATGGTATCTGAACTTAGTAGGAGGGAAGGATGGTCTTTTTTTGTTGTAGTTGCCAAGGTCTGTAATGAAAACTATGACTTCTGTAATGAATGTAAATTACTAAGCAAAACAAAAACTTAAGTACGAAGTGGTCAAAACTGACGGGTAAAGTAAATCTATTAACACATCTTTTATGACTGACAAAATCAAAATAGAACATGATGAAGAAATGGACAAAAAAGAGTAAATAAAATATCAATACATGCTACATACATTACAACCGTTAGTACATAAAATGACTACTTCAAAATAGACGCAGTAAGCGAAGATACAAAAGAAAATAACTTACATTTATAGTACATACAAAACATGATGGACGAAATAAAAAGTAAAACTTCTTGTACATCGAAAACAACGGAAACAAGTACAGAACAACCGCTTTACAATAGTTAAACAGACCAATATGAAAACAACAAATAACACAACATATTTAAGGTAAGCGTAGCTATATCAACAAAGATTCTTGATGATGATGGAGAACCAAAAAGCAAAGCAACCCTGACAAACGTTATCAGAAGCACAACCACGATATATGCAGTGAGGAACATCTGCAGTCGGGTATGAGTGAGACTCAAAATACACACCTGACATCGGAGTACCCATGTTGCCTATTTGAAAAACCACCATATCTGCAATACCAATAGCGTCCTCCAAATCATCAAGCATTTCCCACATTGTAGCTAAAGCCTCCATGCCAAGCAAATAGTCACCTGCACAGATTCGGAATATACCAATGACAAAGGGTGCATAGATTGAGTCTGGACCGGCTAACTTAAGCATTGCAAAAGCTTCCTCTGATGGTCCTTCTTGGCAAAGCATACGGAGACCCTCAAGCTGAATCGCTTCAACGTTGCCATTAGCAAGGCATGCAGAAAAAAAAGGACGGTAAATGGTGTCTTTGTTTGCCATCGAGGGACAAAGAACGATTTCCGTCAGATCAATAATAGATAAAACCGCAGGCAAAAAGATAATATCTTTGGTCGTTTTTGAGCAAAGTATGAACGGACCAAGGTTTCGAAAACCTTTTTTTCCAACCCGACGAATGATGTCAACCAATAACTCCGGCGGCAGACAAGCCATGCTAGAGAACCTTGAAACTTTAAAACAAGGACCTTATGTATCAAAAAAATGGGTTATTAGATGTTTCGAATTACAATCAACTGTCGTTGGTAAGAAAAACCAAATAAAAGGTCATTGAGGCAGAGTTATCTCTCCAACATACGAAGTCAAACCGTAATAATGTGTTGGAAGATTATTTCACGGTGCAATGCACCGACTGACAATAGACAATTACCACAATCACATCAACATAAAGATGTCTTGGAAAACGAATTCCATGTGATACACACAGTTAACAAAGCCAGGTAGTGAGACATTTAAATAATATTTTACTCTTCTTTTATAAAATGACTTACATAGAAAGTTATAATGTAACCGGAGGCCTAAATAAACAGTAGAAAGAATTTGTTAGAGATAAGGGTCTATAAATAAAGAGTCAGCGAGTAGAAAAAAAAAAAAAAACAAAGAACAATGGGTTATATTCCTGCAGGCATTCTAACAGAGATAGTGAGGAGAGTTGGAAAATCTGGATTCCAACATCTCGGCCCGTTCATAGCAAGTGGGAAAGAAGGCCACGAAGCTGCTTACGACACCGCCGTTTTGGAAGATGCTGACATTGACGAATTTATTTTCGTTACTTCCCTTGCGATTGAAGGTTCAATCTACCGACATTTTTTCTTTAAATGTTTTGAAGCTGGAAACATAACTGCCAAGTATGTAGAAGGGTTACGTCTAGCAGTGGAAAATGGACCATCAGAGTACAGTCTGAATCTGATACAGAGCGCTCACCACTGCATCGTCTACGCACATTTCGCAGCAGGTATTTTTAGTATATGCGGTGGGCGTTTCGAACAGGGAATGGAAACTTTAGCTCAATTATACACTAATATTAACTATCTGGACCAAGTGGTGGAAATAGCGGATGCGGTAATGGACCAAATAACAGGTATTGGCCCACCTTTGGCTTGTTACTACAACGAAACATACCGGTACCCACAATTTGATGTACCACATTGTGTTCACTTTTGTTGCAGCATGACTGATGTTTGTTTTGAGTGCCTAGCGTATTGGTACTCAGTTCGAGTCCGTGAGCTTTGCTAGTTCTTTCTTTCAACGCTTTGGCAATGGATAGTATGTAAAAGGTGTTGTTATTTTCTTAAATAATGAGAACCTATGCTTTTTAATTATGCCGGGTATGGCATTTCGGTTTCCTCTAGGGGTTTTTTTACGTTTCACGTGTCAGTCGTGCTTAATATCTCGGTTCTGAAAGAAACCCAAAATTATGCCATTAATGAGTCCACAAATAATATTGTACATCATTTAGACATAAACATGTCTTCGGCATATTTTATCACATAACACGTCATTACATAGAAAACCTGGCTCAAACATAAAAATTGAAAAACAGGAAAGAGAAACCATATAGCAGACCTAAACCAATATAGATAGCAATGTAAACACTTAGTTTCTGAGTTACACCCATATCCAAGACAAGGAGGGATACTGATGAAACCCAAGGAACCAGTCAATCCCAGCTCGGACACGAGGCATCGACAGGTCGAATCCGGGCCAAAACCGAAGTACCAAGGATAGCACCGGGAGCCGAAACCAGAAGCCGAGCTGCTGCCAGGTTCCTAAGGCACAAGTTCAACGCGTACGTAGAAGCTCACTTAGGTCGCCACGGAGAGGAGGTCGACCCGACATATCACCCAGAAGGCGACCTCGACCGCGTCGAGGACCGAGAGTTCACGAAGATCGCCATGAAGAGGAGGTCGAACCAACACATCACTTAGAAGGCGACCTCGACCTGATTCGAGGACCGAGAGCTCACGTAGATCGCCATGAAGAGGAGGTCGAACCAACACATCACTCAGAAGGCGACCTCGGCCCGCTTCGAAGGACGAGAGCTCTAACCAACCTTGGGAGGTTCGGACAGAGCGTCTTCACCTTCGCACCTCGGTGAAGGCGCCAGTAAGACGTCGGGCTGCTGTACTCTTTTTCCTGCCTTAGGTTTTTCCCATTGGGTTTACTAAGGGAGGTTTTAACGAGGCATTTTCCCGACGCTCGCGCATCGGAGTCCCACGTCGAAACCATCCGGCAACCAACAAGAAGGACCGGTTAAAGCGCTGGTGCGCGAAACTATCTTTAGGAAGGAGATCGCCTTAAACCTCCTTCCCAGCGCGAAGATATCTTTAGGAAGGAGGCCGCCTTTAAACCTCCTTTCCTTCCTTTTTACTTTTCACATTTTTACCAAGGCATTGTTTAGTCTTTTACCCGCGTGTAGGGTTTCCATGTTAGCCTATAAATAGGCCAGACTTATGTTCATTTAAGGTTAGACAACTTTGAAATAAACTGAGATTTCTCTCTTCCCGTTTCCCAGAGCCGTCGCTCTTGCAAACGAACCCGCCGGATAATCCTTGAGCCGGGCTCGGACATCCGACGGTGGCCGTATCGTTGGCTCCTCCATAGCCTTCGTGTTGCCATTCATTCCACCTTCATTTCATCTTGTTAACATCTCAGGTCGAGCAACTCCCTGATTTGTGACTTTTCCCACCTCGTCATTCCATCTCTTGAGGAGAATCCGGGTTGAGCAACTCTCCGGAGCCTTCTTCCATCTCTATCGTTCTTACCGGGCCCATATTCATGACCGCCGGATCTGGGGTCATATCAGCTGGTATCAGAGCTCTAAAAGCTCCTTCCCAAGTCCCAGGTCGTTTCTATCCTTCATCATTTGTTTATTTTCGTTCATCACCTTCTTCCTTCCGCTTGCCTTCATCTTAAAGCATCAAAAATTCATAAAAATCATATTTTCATTTTCCTTCTTCCTGCTTGCATCATTCACCATAAAATCCATAAAAATATCATCTTGTGTTTGATTTATGCTTCTGGTTTCATATCATTTGCATATGTCTTACAATATCCATAAGATTTTTCATTTTTGTCATTTTTGCATCTTTGTGTTCATCATCTTGCTGTCTATCCGCCTTGCATCATCTTCATCCTTTTTAACACCTATAAAAATTCCTATCCTTGTTTAATATATTGCATCAGTTGTGTTTCCCTTGCTTGTAGCTTTCATTTGCATTTAAAAAAAAAAAAAAACCAAAATCCATAAAAATCGTCATTTGTGTTGTTCTCGCGCATTTAGTTATTCTCTTTTGCATTTTCGTGTGTTCTTGAGTTCTTGTTGTCTTGTTAAGTCCCAGATTTCGTGTTATTGAGTCTAGGTTGTTAGTCTCTTTTGTTCTTCATCATCTTGTGTTCATCCTATCTCTCTTGCGCTTGTTTTGGTGTGTTTAGAGTCTTATTTGAGTCTTGTGTTCTTAGTACGTGTTCTTGCTGTTCTTGCTGTGTTCTTGATGTGTTCTTGGTAGGTTGTGTTTAGATTGAGTCTGTCTTAGCTTTAGTT
This sequence comes from Barbarea vulgaris, assembly GCA_963667165.1. NCBI lineage: Eukaryota > Viridiplantae > Streptophyta > Magnoliopsida > Brassicales > Brassicaceae > Barbarea > Barbarea vulgaris. The sequence goes on along the minus strand of OY763891.1, from coordinate 15,895,293 downwards.
TCGTTTTGGTGTTTTTTTAGGTTGTTAGATTCGTTTTTAAGTTTTGTTTTGTGTTGTTATGTGTTTTTAATCTTGCTTGGTTAATTTGTAAAGAGTAAAAGTTAATTGGTTTCTACCACTCTAATTTTTACGCTTCATCTCAGCCAAGTATTTTAGAGTCTTATTCAAACTTGGGCAAAGCCACATTTGAATTTGTGTGGTCATAGGTTTAGGATTTTTGTGTGGTGTTAGATTGGTCTTTGTTTGGTCAAAGGTGGCTAGGTGTCTTTTGTCATGTTGCATGAGCTGTCCTAGCTGATTTAAAATAGATTCATTGCTATGTCTAGGTTCATTTGTGCATGTGCATAATTGGCACCTCATCTTATCCAACCGTTGCAACTTTGTTACCATTCTCTTTTCACCTTTTCATCTTTACCTTTTACCATTGCATGATTCTAACTTGTTACCTTTTTACATTTTCACTTTTTACCTTTGTGATTTTTAACTTTTTACCGAGTTACTTTTCACCTTTTACCATTTACGGTTCTACTTTTACCGTTTCACTTTTACTTTTTACTTTTGCATTTTTACCTTTTGATTTTTACCTTTTACTTTTGTGGTTTCACCTTTTACCATTGTGATTTTTACCTTTTCATTTTGAGTTTTTACCGATCTTACTTTTGTGTTTTGAGTTTTGAGTTTTTACTCTTGACTTTTCACTTTGTTACTTGTTTACCTTGACAAGGTACTGTTCGGCCAAGCTTCTCGACCACGTTCATCGATCGTTATCCTCGACCAGTTTCGTCGACTGCGACCCGTTCCAGAGCCCGTACCGCGTACCGCAGTCTTTGACCTGTTCCTCGACCAGTCTCTCGACCAGTTCCTCGATCGCGAACCTGTCTGCGCCGAGATTCCGTTCCAGTTCGAATTGTGCGGAACACACCCAGCTTCAGGTACCAAGTAATGAGCAGTGCCGAGTTTTGCCGAGGATATGTACCGAATTATTCAGAGTGACCCGAGTTTGCCAAGGATTGTTGATCAGAACTGTGGCCTTACCGAGCATTGATCAGGAACTGAGCCAATAGAGCCAAGTCACAAGGACTCCACACCGGGTACCAAGGTTAACATGGATCACGATATAGGCTACGACCTTGATATGGACTACGATGGCAACATCTCCGAAGAGGGGTCATGGTATGAAGGAGAAGCAGGCTATGGGAGCAATCCAGAACCAGAGGCACTTGAACCTGAGCCACCAATCCATTATTGGCTTTCCACTTCACAAGCTACCTGCTACCATGAACCATGGATCTCTATGGATGATGGCTCCGATGATATAGACGTGATTCCTCGTTATGAGAATTCAAGGAGTGAAGCACCGAGGGTAGAGGAGACCGCCTCTAAGTCACCAGGCATTTAAGAAGCTCTTGCCTTCATCCTGGCACAGTGCCAGAACCTAGGTGAAAGGCTTACCCGGATTGAAAGCTCGCGTCGCCAACCATCCTTACCCATAACACCGCCGATACCACAACCAACTCTTGACAACCGCCAAAAGGACGAGATTGAAATTTCCACAGAGGAACCTGAGTTTCCAAAATATGCTGGAAGCATGATTGCACCAGGCCTTGATCCCACCAGGCCAAGCATCGGGCCAATCATCGAGGCAATTGGAGAATTAGTGCCAAGGGAGCAAACTGAGCACGAACAAGGCCTAGGACTAACTGGTTCCCAGAAAGGAAGTCCTAAGGATTTCAGTGATTCAGAAGGAGTCACAAGACCCCGAGCTAAGCCACCAGATGTCGAGGTGACCATACCGAGAGATAAGTGCCAAGACACCAATGCGAGCAACGATCAAACCACTCGAGCATTGAGCCCCAACTCTGGTATTTATCAGGAAACCACCTATATTAGAGAAGATTATCGAGCAAAAATCCCAGTGGCCCGATCAGATGTGGAGTTGGTACAAGCGGCCCCACCCGGGACGAGTACCGAGCCATGGGAGCAGCCCATTGAGAATTCTGATGGAGCATTGGACGAGAGCTCTGAAACTCACTTGGTTATCCCTTATGTTAGAGAGGAAGCTCAAGCCAAAACCCCGAAGGCCCCTGCAGATGTTGAGTTGGTAAACATACCCCCACCCGGGACGTATACCAAACCATGGGTGCAAACCATTGAAGAAATGGCTGGAGCAATGGGCGTGAGTCTTGAGTTTCACCAGCAAAGTGGATATTTTGGTGATTTGGGTCATAGCATATTGCGCGGAAAAAGAGTTTGCCTTGAAGATGGCCAGACCATGCTACTCGGGAGCAACCCGCGAGGGAGCAAGCAAGCCGGAGTGAAATCTGTGTGTGCTTTGGACTCCAGCTCTGAGTTTCACCGGCCAAGTGGGTATAGAGTAGTGTTTGATCGTGGAAAATCAAGCCAAGATCACGCTCATTCAACAGTTGGCACACGCGGCCTCATTTTGCCTTCATTTGGCCGTGCCAACCAAAGCTCATCCACCAATCAACAGAGGCACTACCTGATGCTAAGGAGTCTTGCTTATATGAAGACTACACCCTCTCTGGAAGCATCAACAAGAGCATCACGACTGACCATCCGCCTAGGGCCAAAGGCGCATCATATTGGCCCACCCGGGGAAGTGCTCGCCTTGTCTCTTAAGGCTCTTCTCTTTCCTTTTGATCCTGGTATATTAAATGCTTATAGCATCCTTGAAACTGCTGATTTATTTCCTTTTGATCCAGGAGACGATCAAGTTTTGAGGGCAAAACCTTCTGAAGGGGGAGGGAATGATGAAACCCAAGGAACCAGTCAATCCCAGCTCGGACACGAGGCATCGACAGGTCGAATCCGGGCCAAAACCGAAGTACCAAGGATAGCACCGGGAGCCGAAACCAGAAGCCGAGCTGCTGCCAGGTTCCTGAGGCACAAGTTCAACGCGTACGTAGAAGCTCACTTAGGTCGCCACGGAGAGGAGGTCGACCCGACATATCACCCAGAAGGCGACCTCGACCGCGTCGAGGACCGAAAGTTCACGAAGATCGCCATGAAGAGGAGGTCGAACCAACACATCACTTAGAAGGCGACCTCGACCTGCTTCGAGGACCGAGAGCTCACGTAGATCGCCATGAAGAGGAGGTCGAACCAACACATCACTCAGAAGGCGACCTCGGCCCGCTTCGAAGGACGAGAGCTCTAACCGACCTTGGGAGGTTCGGACAGAGCGTCTTCACCTTCGCACCTCGGTGAAGGCGCCAGTAAGACGTCGGGCTGATATACTCTTTTTCCTGCCTTAGGTTTTTCCCATTGGGTTTACTAAGGGAGGTTTTAACGAGGCATTTTCCCGAAACCATCCGGCAACCAACAAGAAGGACCGGTTAAAGCGCTGGTGCGCGAAACTATCTTTAGGAAGGAGATCGCCTTAAACCTCCTTCCCAGCGCGAAGATATCTTTAGGAAGGAGGCCGCCTTTAAACCTTCTTTCCTTCCTTTTTACTTTTCACATTTTTACCAAGGCATTGTTTAGTCTTTTACCCGCGTGTAGGGTTTCCATGTTAGCCTATAAATAGGCCAGACTTATGTTCATTTGAGGTTAGACAACTTTGAAATAAACTGAGATTTCTCTCTTCCCGTTTCCCAGAGCCGTCGCTCTTGCAAACGAACCCGCCGGATAATCCTTGAGCCGGGCTCGGACATCCGACGGTGGCCGTATCGTTGGCTCCTCCATAGCCTTCGTGTTGCCATTCATTCCACCTTCATTTCATCTTGTTAACATCTCAGGTCGAGCAACTCCCTGATTTGTGACTTTTCCCACCTCGTCATTCCATCTCTTGAGGAGAATCCGGGTTGAGCAACTCTCCGGAGCCTTCTTCCATCTCTATCGTTCTTACCGGGCCCATATTCATGACCGCCGGATCTGGGGTCATATCAGATACAATCAATGACCTTGATGTTGCAGAAGATACGTTTATCAACCGGTCAGAATAGAAGCATATGTCGAGTCACAATCTGGGCAACAGAATGAAGACGTTGTATAGTGCCTACAGAGGTTAGGAGGGTGGACAAAGCCCAAATGCCTTCATTAGGAAAGTCACAAAATATTAAAAACAAACCCCTTGCAAATGTCGCATAATCTGGCTCAGGCACGGTTGCAAAAAGCAAACCAACCGCATGTTCAAGATCACCATACTGGCATGCTATGCGAATGCTCTCCAGATATGTGGCAACAGGATTCCGAGCACGAAGACATTTCCTGAAGAACGTATGATATGGGGACCCTTCTTCAATAAGATTTGGGCTCCTCAAAAACTCATCGATGCACACGTCCTTTAAAACGCCATCAGAAAGCAAAAGCCTAGTTTGCTTCTTCCCAAGAAGTAATAAAGGACCAAGATTTCGAAAACTTTGTCTACCAAGACAACGGTAAATAGAAATAACAACATCCTCAGCAAGAGTGTCCATCGAAAGAAAAAAACGTTGAAAGATAAAGGTAGAAGAGTGATCTTAGGTAGAAGAAAGACAAGTGTTATATAATAAAGGAGAAAGACATGAGAAATACTTAACAAATACAGGTGAGAGCATTAAATATCACATTGCCAGAGGGAAGGTTACAGAGGAGGAAAGTGTGAGTAAATAGAAATGACAGCAGTAAAGAAGATAGGGGCCATGTGGCTTTAATGGACACCTAATATTATAACTTAGTATAACAAAGATAAGATGTGAACTCAACAAAAAAAAAAAAAAAAAAAAAAACGAAAAGTAAAATACAAATACATCCGAACGCAAGAAGAAAAACTTAACATTCATACAGCGTACAGTACACAACAAGTTTGAGGACAAACTATGAAGGTATATAAAGAAACGACAAATTAACACACAAATATAGCAGTGCAAAACTAATATAGAGAACACAACTCATCGCATAACCTTCCCAACAAACTCTTCATATACATTCACTGAATACTGCAGCCGAAACTGATCAACCATTGCATCATCAATATAGCGCATCTGCTCCACACACCAGCCATGGGAATGGAGTTCCATAAACTTGATTGAAAAAGGCCCGCAATCCCCAGTACGAGTGTTCTGTGCAAGACCTTGAAGCCGAGAGTAGCTGAAGTCACTCGCCGCATCATGCCCAATATCTGATATGTCACAAGTTGCCTTGATAAGATGCGGAAGCATCTTCACCAAAGGAGCCATGTAAGAACTCACTTTGCTATCAGATGTACAACGGACCAGTGGATCAAGAATCTCAATGTGCCATGATTTTAATGAAATAACTAAACCAACCCAATGTTTCTTCCCCCAATTCATATGTACGTAGACAGTTGACACATCTTTGAACCAACAAGTGGATTCCGAACGGTCCCCAAAGCTACCATCAACATAGCTATGTAGCATAGGGTGCCAAACATAGTCAGCGGGTTTTGCTGATTGAACAAATATCACGTACTGGGACACGAGGATCTGGGCCAGCAAGCTATCCAAAATAACAATACCTTTCCCAGACAGGTATGAACCACGTTTTTTCCATAATGCCCTGACCATGAAATCCATATGCTGAAAAACAGAAGGAGCAGCCATGAGGAGATAATAACTGAATAGAGCAGGGAAGTGAAAAAAAAGAATTATAATAGAAGCCAACAAAGTATAAACAGCATATGGACAAGCAAGAAAAAGTAGGCCAAAAGTGATTAAATTTTAAAGGAATGAAACCATCAAAAATGAGAAACAGATCCTCTACAAATGCAGAACAATGGTAGACAAAAAGATAACTGAAACATATCACATCAATAGAAAAAAAAACCAGACACAAGGTAAAGACTGAAGAAGAACGAAGGAACCAAACCGTGGAAAAAACCCACTGTTGGGGCGTGTAGATTTCTGAGAAAAAGTTCCTACTAACTTCACATCCATCCATATCATAATACCTATAACAGGATATATCTAGTCAGAAATACCAAAACACAATGACTTGAAAGACAAGGAAAAGGCTTTAGTAAGAAGGGAACCAACTTTTTCCGGAAGCCTGAAAGTGTGGCAATAAATTTCTGAACAAAACGATCTCGGACAACAGGGAATGCAACAAAGGCGACTTTTACTGGAGCAACACTTTTATCCATATTAACAGCTCTGACTGCTGAGTAGCAAACCTTAGTACGTAGAACCTTCAGTCTGTTGCTTCTGCGATATTCGACATGGTCAGACAGTTCACAATTAGCTTCTCGGGACACATCCTCAATAGATACATGTGATGGATCAACGAAATCCATGTTTAAACACGAGTCTGCATTGCGGCCCTGAATAACCAGACAATGGAGTAACAGTGACGAACCGCATACCATGTAGAGGGACTTGATATATACAAACGAAAATAGAGCAGAAGTAAAAGCAGGAAAAAAACAAAAAGAACCATAAATAAAATAAAGAAACAGTGGACAACATATCATACGAACCTTCTGTACCGAACCCGAATGTGTACTCACATGAGACTCTAATTGCGGTGCTAGTACAATCTGCGTGACAAGCGAAAAATAAACAAGGTGATGGTACGAAGATAACAATAATGAAAACAACAAAACGATGGAGTATGCAAGGGACAAAAACACACATAACAGAGATAAATGAACATAATTGAGAAATGAGTAATCACATTGTCAAGTAACAGAGGAACAATAGTCTCCCTCGGACTCTCAGCTTCAGGGTGTTGCAGGGGAATATATAACTTAGTCTGAAGAGAAGGAAAAGCATAAGTGAGCAGGAATAGCAATGAACAGAACCAAAGCTAAATTAATATTAACAACATGCAAAATAGAAGGATAAAGCAAAAACAAAAAACAGCAGTTACATAAAGAAAAATATAGAAACAACAGATAAGTTCTCATCTAAACCTTATCTACGGAAGGAGGGTTTATGCTCAGCTGGGAATCCTCTTCTCCCTCCTGCAGAATGTGAATCACATCAGTAGTAAAAATAAATTGCATAAAAAAAGCATAAACTAACGAAAAAGCATATATAATAGTTAGAAAGCAGAAAATGTTATGAATAAATAAGTTCTCATGTAAACCTTATCAATAGAAGGAGCATCAACGCTAACTTCAGAATCCACTTTTCCCTCCTGGAGAATGTGAATTACAGCAGACGGTAAAATAATTGCATAAATGGAGGCATAAAGTAGGAAAAAATAATATATAATAGTTAGAAAGCACAAAATGTAATGACGAAGTAACTTCTCATATTAACCTTATCTACATAAGGAGGATCTGCGCTCAGTTCAGAATCCACTTGTCCCTCCTGCAGAATGTGAATCACATCAGAAGTAAAAATAATTTGCATAAATGGAAGGATAAAGAAGGAAAAAAGAATATAAAATCGTTAGAAAGCACAAAATCTAATGAAGAATTAAGTTCTCCTATAAACCTTATCTATAGAAGGAGGCTCTACGCTAAGTTCGGGATCCACTTGTCCCTCCTGCAGAATGTGAATCACATGAGAAGTAAAAGTAAATTGCATGACTGGAAGCATAACGTATGGAAAAAGCAAATAAAATCGGTAGAAAACACAAAATCAAATGAAGAAATAAGTTCTCGTATAAACCTTCTCTATAGAAGGAGGCTCTACGCTAAGTTCGGGATCCACTTGTCCCTCCTGCACAATGTGAATCACATGAGAAGTAAAAGTAAATTGGATGACGGGAAGCATAAAGCATGGAAAAGCATATGTAATAGATAGAAAACCACAAAATCAAAAGAAGAAATAAGTTCTCATATAAACCTTATCTATAGAAGGAGGATCTACGCTGAGTTCGGAATCCACTTGTCCCTCCTGCAGAATCGGACTCACATCAGAAGTAAAAATGAATTGCAAATATGGAAGCTAGAGGAGGGAAAAAAGCATATATAAGAGATACAAAGCACAAAATATAATCAAGCAACAACTAATCACAATCACGAGTAAGAAAGGGCCAATACTACACACCTTTAGACACTGTTCAGCGGTTTTGACAGTAACATTCACATTAGCACTTCCTGAAACAGCACCATTCACCGGAGAGCTGGCATCAGCAGAACTTCTATTCGTGGCAACAAATGTACTTGGCCGGAGACCATTATCGTCCCCAACTGCATCAGATAGACATATATCAGCAAAGGCAGAAAGGTCTGCCTGACGTCGACATTGAGGGACTTCATCAGTAGCTGTTCTGTCAGGAAAAACCGGGCGCCTCGAACAAGGCGGAGCAACATAGTCACGGCTTCGAACAAGCATCCGCATTTCAGTAAGGACATCTTCTTTAAACTTCCTCATTTCCGCACCATTACATCTTCTCAGACGAGCAACCTCATTAACAAGCTTAGCAATCTGCTCAGCTTGATCACCTGACACACCAGATCTATCATCAATTGGAAGGGCAGATGACTGACCAGAGATACTAGCCCCACATTTACACCGGAGATTTTTCCTTTTCTTGCATATGCACATCTGTGGGAGTAGTGCATCACCACCAGACCAATCGGATTTTGAAAACATATACCCACTTTCAATTAAGGAAAGTAAATTCATAATCTTTGGGTCCATCTCAGAACGAACTGGTACGCGTTGACGAACTTCTTCCGTGATCAAAGGAAGAATAAAGTCAACACGAAGCTGGTAGGAAGAAAATATACATATAAATAACCACAAAAATCAATAGAAAATAGCATAAAAGAAGCGCATAAAAATCTTACCGAAACATCATTCTCCAGTTGCAGGATGTTTTCAGTGTGATACGTCTTGAGCATCGGCAAGCTTCTAAGCTGCTGATCTAAAAACGTCTGCTCATCATCTGCAAACGGAAGATGCCGCAACAATAGTGGAATAGAACGAAACAAAAACAACTGGATAGCAATTGGGAACCCATGAACAACCAAAGATTTTTGCCTCAGTTTCTTTGTTAACTGAGAAACCCGCGTCACTTTCTCCCCAACTTTAACCATACGAATAGTCCTCTCAAAAGCCAAACGACCCCATGGGTAACTGAAGAAATTGTCAAGATCCCTCACCATCTCAACAGTGGGCAACGACGGCCGGATAGGTTAAGTCCCACATATTAATATACCACATCCACTATGACAATAAGGACAAGGCGCAACTTTTCATAGGATCCATTGTTGGTTCTGCCTCCAACAATTCAACAATCTCCTTTATAGTAATATCATCCCTAGGACCAAGAAGTTCATTCCAATATCGAGACCGCTGATCACGAGAAGTAACAGTCGAGAACATGTCCCCACCAACCGGATAAGGGCCACAAGGAAGGCCAGTCACAAGTTCAAATTCACGCAATGAGAATCTTATCGGGTGTCCACCAAACGTAAACCACAACTCATGCGAATTCTTACTCAATATTTGTCGACATATGAAGTTATGAACAAGTTTACCAGACAACAAACAGCGCCTGACATGCAGCTTAAAAAGACACCCAAAGCATGACCTAAGCAAAGTCTCATACTGTGGCATTCCATCCAAAATTTGCAGAATGTCAGAAAGATATTGGAGCTTCGAGTAGGAGTTAACCCTACCATTAGTCGGGTACCTATCAGTTGCAAAAACTCTTTTTGGCAACGTTTGCTCATCATTGTGCTCATCTGTCCATAAATGTAAGAAAAAAAAACGAAGTTATCACAAAACGAAAAGCGCATAAGCAGATAGAAAGAAAGAAATTTGATAACAAATACCACCCATGGATGACGATGATCCAAAAGCTTCCTCTCCAACATCAGCATCATCGTGAACATTAGCATCTCCAGCAGGATGAGCATCATCATCATCAATTCGAACTTCTTGATCATAACCAAATCCCACTTCTGCATCATCCTCAGCGTGAACATCTTCATCACCACGAAGACCAACACCACAGCCAGTAGATGTTGAAGCTTCAGTTGATGAGTCATTAAAATCACCTGGAGAACCAGTAACAACATAATAAAGAACAATAAGGAAACGTTATAAGAAAACACCATTCATCAAAACATCAATATTGAAAGATAAGAAGCAGCCAATTATGGCAGCGTTTCAGGTAGACAATGGCAAAAAGTACGGATAGAAAGAGTACGCAGCAGCCATGGAAGAAACGTGACTTACTGAAAAAGATTTAAGCTAAAAATGCAAGAAGAAGCTGAAAAAGGCAAAATAAATAATTGAACACACAAGAACATTCTTTACCATACTAACTCCTACTCCACCAATACAAATAACTCATACACCATAATAGACTGCTATAACTAAAACAAAGAAGCTTTCGAAGTTTACCTGCATCTGAACTTTTAGGAGAAGGGGAAGATATTTCAGTGCTTTGTTCATCTAAAAAGAGATGAAAATTGGGGAAGAGAAAGCATATCATCAGAAAACATACAACATAAATCCACCATATAGAAGATAAAATCATCTTATGACACAGTTATCAAACAAAACAACAACGAAGGCAAAAAGGACATACATTTATTACACTACATACAAAAAACTGGTTAACCAAAGAAGCTTAAGATGTCTACCCGCGAAATCAGAAGTTTCAGGAGAAAGGGAGGAAGAAAACACCATTCATCAAAACATCAATATTGAAAGAGAAGAAGCAGCCTATTATGGCAACATTTCAGCTAGACAATCGCAAAAAGCTACAGATAGAAAGAGTATGCAGCAGCCAGGGAAGAAACCTGACTTACTGAAAAAGATTTAAGCAAAAAAACAAGGAAGAAGCTGACAAAGGGAAAATAAATAATTGAACACACAAGAACATTCTTTATCATACTAACTCATACTCCACCAATACAAATAACTCAGACACCATAAAATACTGCTATAACTAAAACACAGAAGCTTTCGAAGTTTACCTGCATCTGAACTTTTAGGAGAAGGGGAAGATATTTCAGTGCTTTGTTCATCTAAAAAGAGATGAAAATTGTGGAAGAGAAAGCATATCATCAGAAAACATACAACATAAATCCACCATATAGAAGCTAAAATGACTGACTGAAACAGTTATCAAACAAAACAACAACGACTGCAAAAATGACATACATTGATTACACTACATACAAAAAACTGGTTTACCAGAGAAGCTTAAGATGTCTACCTGCGAAACCGGAAGTTTCAGGAGAAAGGGAGGATTTGTCAAATTTTTCATCATCTGAAAACATATTGAAAGACGAAACATAAGATCAGGAGGGGAAAATATAAATGAAACTATTTCCAAATAGAACCTCAAAAGCTTAAAGACACAAAATACAATACCAAACATCAATAACAACAACATCCACTCTATATATCTCAACTACTAATGCATTATGGCAACCAAGTACCTTCAGATGGATACTCTATATCTGGTGAAACAGGTGAACCTACAGCGGGAAGAAACAAAGGCAACAAGAAATACATCATCAGGAAATTATCCTATGTCAAAATAACGAAAACAAGTAAAAATACACAAGAAATAAAACACAAAAGAGGTACACATAATTGCAATACCAACACGTATAATAGATCAAGTACACTATAACAACAATAAGAGAAAACAACGACAGTCCAACGAACTATTCAGAACACACTCATCGACATTCTTTTAGAATCACTATAGATACACAGGTAATCTCCAATTAAAACAAAGAAAACAAAAAAATTTCGAATTGCATGCAATTCGATTCGCTATGTGGAAAATAACATTTACACACCCACCTCCGCATTTACCGCTCCGGTGAACTCGCCTCCGCTTCAAATGACGAAACAATGCCCTTTTACATTGAAGCTTAGGAAGATCCCCCATTCGTTTCCGTCGCCGACATTTACTGACGACGGCGACCAAATCGCCTTCCTTACCCACCAGACGTCGTCGCTTTCTAACGACAGCTCCACGCCGTCGTAGATCTGAAACAGGATTACAACACTGTTGACCATCGCCGACGACAACTAACTCACTGTCGATTTTCCTCTTGCTCCTCGTCTGAACCATGGTTTTGTTGATCGATTCTTTGCCCGCCTAGAGATTGCGTGAATGAAGAGTAAATTTCTGAAATTTACAGTCAGAACTCGCGTCTGAAAGAAAATCAAGTAATTTTAAAATTACTTGCAAGATAGAGGCCTTCGCAGCGCGTGCAATGAGAAGCTGAGGGGAAGGGTAATTAGGTCATTAAACATCTATATCAATGGCTTTTTACGAAACTCAACGCCCAATGGCTTTTTTCGAACACCATTTGCAAATCTGTGGCTTTTTTTAATTAACTCATAAACTAATACGTATCATGAAGTTAATTAGTGATTTTCATGTAACACGTTTTTTCGCTATTACACTCTAAATAAATATATAACACCGTATATTAAATAATACGTAGTGTAGTAACTATATATATGTTTTTGCTAACTAATGAAATAAAATTGTTTAACTTGCCAAACAATACCAAACAGATCCTGTGGGCAGGCCAAAACTAAGTGCGCAGGGAAGGTCATCTGCTATGCAGAATCTTGATCTACCCATTTTTTTTTTTCGTTTAAGAAAAAACAAATATGCTATTATTAATTCATTCAAAGTGCAAATAATCTAAAATTAGCTTTAGTATTGTTCTAGTGTCATTCCTATCATACAATAGATATTAACTTATTGTCCTAAATCTTAATCACATCTAAGGAAAAAAAAGTAGATATTTTTTTACTTTCTATTATCATCAACCACTCATTCCACATCACTAGAGATACATGTACAAAAGAGTTCAAAACTTGTTTCTATATGTGCGTCAAGAATTATAATAAAGTTACTTGAAGTCCTTAGAAACAATAGAAATGATATAATAACTATATTTTTTTAGAAAATGGATCTAAGAATTTGACAAACATGAAATAATTAAGCACTGAAATTTAAAGATGACACGCCTCAAAACAAACTCTCCTATAGTATATGAACCAAAAAAAAAAAAACAAAACGACAAAAACAAAATCCGATAATATTGTACTACATTTATCAAAATCCAAAATAAAAAAATTGGGTAAAAAAAAAAAGGTTACACAAGTAATGAAGAGAAGGATACACGTGGCGAGTATCAAGCAAAAGAAATCAAATCAATCGTCCTCGCGTAGTACACTTGTAGGTCCCACCTATCTTCTCTATACCTTTTCAAAATATTTAATTTACTTCTCCTCAACGATCCAAAAACAAGTTTAAAAAAAAAAAAAAAAAAAACTTCTCCTTCTTCTTCTTCATCTATTCTCCATTAAACACCTGAAAAAAAAAAGCAGAGAAATGAAATAAGAGAAACCAAAAAAAAAAAAATGGTGGGATTAAGTATTGTTTTGGAGACGACTAACAACAACAACACTCTTAGTAACGGCGTAATTAGTCCTAAACCACATCAAGTCGTTAACAAATCAATCGTTAATGTAACCACCGCCATATCCTCCTCCGCCGCCGTCGCCGCGACTGACATGTTTAATCTCCGACGTGGAAGTTGTTATTCAAATTCTGGGTTTCTCGAACATTGTTTTCTCTGTAGAAAGAAACTTCTTCCAGCCAAAGATATCTACATGTATAAGTAAGTAATGACTAAATCTTGATTTTTTTTTTTTTTTTTTTTTTGTGTGTTCTTGATCGTTTTTTTTTTTGTGTGTATGTGTTTTGGAATCTGATTAGAGGTGATAGAGCGTTCTGTAGCGTGGAGTGTAGATCGAAGCAGATGAGTATGGACGAAGAAGAAAGCTTAACGACAGAGTATTTTTCATTAAAGAAGAGATCTGATTCTCCGGCGCCGGCGCCGTCGCGTTACAGTGGAGATTCGAGAAACCGAGCAGGCGGTTTTGCGTACTGAAAAAACCAGAGAGAGACACATCGCCAAAACTGAAACTGTGTGATTTGACTTTTTTACCCTTTGGCTAATTTTTGTCGTTTTTTTCATAAGATGTAAAAGCCAAAAGGGTGTTTTGGGTATTTTATGAGTTTGCCATAACTATGGGAAGTCAGTCAGTCCCCAAGGTTTTTATTATTTTTAGAGTAGGTTCTGAAAAAGTATTTTATAATTAATTAAAGTTTTAGTAAGTAGTAGTATTTATTTTCTGATGGAGGCTTACCTTTTTTTTGCGTACATTAATGTGTTATCATAAGTTAATGTTGATGGAACTAAACTTATGAGTTATGAGTAGAGTTTGTTTATTTATTTCGTTTAGTAGATTAGAAAATTCCCGCGACCATGCAACTTTATTTTAAAATATTAATACTTTTATATAAGAAGTGGAGGCTTTATAATAGTAGTACTAAATTATGAGGTTCATTTCGTTGGGAGAATCAAAACAAAAAGGGATATTCAATTTTGTAAATATCAAATAGTGCTTAGTGATATAGACTGTGTTGATCTAATCCACTTATCGACAAACGAAAGGGCCACGTATATGCTTTTTTTTATTTATTATTATTGTATATAAATAAAATTATTCTCTTAGTTTCATGCGAATTTAGGTTCAACGTGTGGGAGAATCTTTAGCCGACATAAGTTTCTATATATATGTATATATATTTAATTTTTTGTTAGTAAGTTTATATATATTGTATTCACATATAGACGTAACTGAACTTATTTCTGTAATATTCGTTCTAAACAGAATAAAACATTTACCAACTTACATACATTTCTTTATAGTGGATTTTAATTTTATGCATCATATGACAAGGAAAAATGGACTATATAAAACCTTTTTCTAAGTTACTTACTTTGTTTTATTCATAAAGGAAAAGCAAAATCAGTACTACATTTACATTTGAACCACACACAAAAAAAGTTTAGTACTACATGTTGTGTACTGTGTACACAATATGCATGTTATATTAACTTTCTTTCGGTCAACAAAAAGATCTTAAATGTTTTGTTGATAATGATAAGAAACAAATATATGTGTCATTTATAGTTCTTTATTTATATTTATTTATTTAAGTCAAATAGTTCTTTATGTTATTCAATGGTGTGAGCATGCAGTTTTGGTTTTACGAAAATCTTTCAAAATGTTCAACTTGAAATAATATGTATATATAACAAATCGATTTGAAGATGCATGACATTATGGTTAAAAGGCTATTTTAAACATATGATTTATTATTAATCATGAAAAAATTACTTAATCACAGTGAATATAGTATGAATTTACACCATACTTTTTACGGCAACCCTTGCACGTAAGATCTATGCATATATGTTAATTTCATTTTTCTTACTAGAGAATTACATGGACCTTAATCTGTTTTCCCAGTTTTGGAATTTTTAATATCCATTAATGCTCCATATTTTTTTTTTTTTTTGCATAGTCCAAAAAGATCTATGCCTTGGTAGTTTACTATTGTGGTTTCCCTTGTACAAACTTGATTAATGTGAGTTTCACATTGCAATAAAAAAAAATGGGTTTAAAATAGTTAGGGAATAGTAAAAGAAGAAGAAATTATCATTCTAAACTTAGCTTGTATATTCCATCTGGTGCGTTAAAACTAGTCGAATTCTAAGTGAATATATAATAAAACAAAATAAAGCAATAGATAATTCAGGTGACCAAGATTTCGTAGAGGTTTTTTTAGAGTTTGTCATGTACAATATTAATTAGATATTTAGGCCTAAATCAAGACAAAATTCAATTATTAGTGTTGACCAACACGACGGCGAATGTCAAGTGTATTATCACTTGGTCAAGCAAGATTCTTTAGTTTTCTTAGGTTTTGGAATAATGTGGGGCAAATTTATTTTGGCATTTTTACTTTGTCTTTAAGGTATGCATTACATGTCCCATGAAACTTTATTGATTATTTGTAGTTCACATACATTGGATTCGACTGTGAAAAAACAGTGAGGTCCCTTACATGTCTGTCTCTTTCTCACTATCAAAGTGGGTTAATTGTATTGGTGGGGTTTAATATTTTCTTTTTATCTTTTTTGTTGGGTCTGTTTGGATGGGGTTAAGAATTTGTGATCAATTAATTTAATGCAAAAATTAGAGAATTTATTTTTCTATTGATTTTGTTTTCTTTTTTCATCTAGAGAATCTCGTTTTTAGTTGAACACAGCAGCTTCTAAATTAATGCAAAATGCATTAGGCACTGCCATCCCTTAACACCTGCCCATTCATTACCAATGTCACTTCTTGCATGTCTGACTAATTATGCTGCCTGTGAAAAAGCAAAAAGGTGAGAAACTCATAAATAGTCACATATATAACTTAAATGCAATATATATAAATGTTTATCTTAGGAAATTGTGATTTTAGTAATCATGGGAAATTGTGAATTTGATAATCATTTTACCTCCTACTTGACTGTGTTATTCAACTTATTATAATTCAAACTATTTTTTTTTGATAAATATTACTCCCTCCGTTTCATAATATAAGTCGTTTTAGAAGTTTTGTTGTGTTTCAAAATATAAGACGTTTTCGTATTTCTATGTAGTTTTTTACTTTATTGAATATTGTGTGACCAATAATGATTTGCAGTTTTTCTTTTTAATTGATTGAATTTGTTTTTTATATATATTAAGTAATATTTTTTAAAAGTAAAAGTAATTTCTTAATATGCGTGTTTTAGCCCAAAACGACTTATATTTTGAAACGGAGGGAGTATAATTCAAACTATATAGTAACAAACAATCATTTTTAATGCAAAATCTACCTTTTTGGAGGCATAATGACTTAAAATACTTTTAAAAGGTTAAAAAACTATAACAGATTTGGTCGATAGACAGATTTTGGATCATGATTAAGTAAATAAATAATTAATTATGAAGATAAAATGGTAAATAATTGGATGCGCGATTTCTGTGCAGAATACTGTTCTGGACTTTTGCGAAATTTTATAATTTTATAAAATAACATGATATCTGGTAAAATACCAAATTATTTGGCGAAATGTAGTTTACTAAAAAAAAACGTGATCCGTTTTTTTGTTTTTAACAAATTTAATTAAAAAATTCAAGAGCCAAATGATAATCAATGAAATTGTTGTTTACTTAAAAAGAAAGAGAGACCAATGTCATTTACTAAACTTATGAGAAATGTTAAGGTTATTTAATGTATACATATATTACCAAAAACAAACCACTATTAAAGATTTCTAAACTTGTGGTAAAATAAATACTCACATAATTTATCTACAGTGTTGAATAGATAGAGAATAAATCCAAATCCTTATATACTCTGTTTCCGTTCCATAGGTTTGAAGCATTAAAAACCCTAATACAAAACTTTGTAGCAATGAAGACTTGCTGTTCAAGGAAACCTGAAAGCTGTATTAGTTTTATTTACGAACATGAACCTAAAATGTTTCAGAATCTTCATCAGAATCTTCCACAACCCAACTCTTCTTCGCCATCTTTTTAGGACGATCATCACCACTTTCTTCTTCTCCTTCTTCTTCTTCATCATCATCCTCTTCTGTTGCTGCTGCTGCTATTGCTTTATCAGAATCTAACCTCGGTGATGATCCAGAACTAGCAACGTTTCGAGAAGACAACACTTTCTCTGAATCATCTTCTGAATCTTCTCTTACATCATCATCCTCATTAACGCCAACATTATCGTTCTGTGTCTCTGTCTGGTTTCCTCCATCTTCGTCCCCTACATGAGTTTCTACATCTTCGATTATTTTGAAGTCTCTGGCAGTGCTGCGTTTGGCATGTCTCAATAAATTGAATTTAGTAACTTTGCTTAGCTGAATTAGGTATCTTTCATAGTCTTCTATCTGAAATATCAAATCAGGAATGCATTTATTCTCCTGTTTGATCTTGTTGATTATGCCCTTTGAATTAGTACTCACAGTTTCTTGTTGTTCCTGCATTTGGAAGAAAGTAGCAACAACGTTACGCTTTTGTATACAAAGAAACATTCAATCTTTTATGACTCCGCTTTGCCCAAGTCATTTTTTTTACCTTTTGAATTTCAGATAAAAAGGGATATAAAGGAACTGTGAGACTCTTGCAAGTTAGTTCCACGAGTTTTTGAAATTTAAGGCTTGGAAGATTTTGCTTGCAGCCTTTGGGAGCAATCCTCAGCTTTACGATTTGTGCTAATTGTTTGTAAAACCTAACTGTTAGTCTGAGAAACTGCGCTGCTTGCGAATCTGCAGAACGTAAAAGCACAGATTAAACAAGCTTAGTTTTAAGTTTAGTGAGGAGCAGATTAGTGAGAAGTGTAAATTCACTCTCACCTTTGAGGTTCATCAAAACAAAGGAAGATAGTATTCTGACTGTTGACTCAGCCATTGAGTAAAGAGCTTCCTCGAGGGCTAACCCGAATATAGTATCTACATCATGGTTGAGATGGATGTTCTTCTGAGAGACCATATAGAAAATTTTAAGTTTCTTTGTAGCCCAATCCATGTCAACTATTGCTGAATCAATTGATTGCAGTATGCAAGAAGTGACAGAAGCACTTGTTGACTGGTTTATGACCATGTATGATTCAGAGACTTGTAAAGTATCAGATTTGTCTAAACCGATGACATTTTGCAACTCCTTAGCCACTTCCACGGCTATGCATAGATCACCAGGGGATGTAGTTAAAGAGATGGCAAGTTTCACAATGCTCTTTGCCACAGTGGTGTTAGATGTTTCACAGCTTTTGCAGATTTGATGAGCCCATGATCCATGCCTTTGTTTGAATTTTTCAGGTAGATTGTTCCCAAGCATCAACATTATGTCACAAAGAATCTGAACAGTGCAAGTGAATCATTACAGTATTAGCTTCCTCTACGTCAAAGAATGTGATCAAGAGAAACTGCAGGAAGTTTAAAGGAATTTACCTCTACATCATTAGAGTTTTGCGAGATAAGGTCCGTGACCATTGGCTTCATGATTTTCTCCATGAAAATTTCGATACTCTTTACAAGTGGATCTTCAGTTTTTGAAGCTTCGCTGAACTCTTCTTCTAAAGTAGCATCCTCAGTTTCAAGCACTGCCAACAAATCTTCAAGCAAGCCAGTAAAACCAGATCCACTTGAATATATATTGAGCAGCTCTTTCAAGCTAAGTAAGGCCAAATGTAGACACTGTTTTCTTTCTTCAACATCCTTCTTTCCTTTATTCTCTTTTTTCGTCTGTCCGGTAAGTAGAGGTGGTTCTGGCCTTAGCAAGTAAACTACTTTAAGCAGTAGAGGACCCAGAACTTTCATGTCACCATAGAGCAACGGTTTAAGTGGATTTTCCTCCTTCATGTGAAGAGATGATCTTATGTGTCCAACACAAACGTGCAAAGTGAAAGACAAAACTCTAGAAATTGTTGATTTTTCTGTCTTGCCTGATGCTGCCTCGCTGTGAGTCTGCGAACCTGAAAGATTACCAATGGATTTGCAGCTATAGAGTTTGAAAGCGAGTAGAAATAGCTGGTGGATACTTGAAGTAGCCAATAAGGGAACTTTTTCTCGCTCTTCATTGATGCTTGTGTTTCCCATATCAGTATCATTACGGGCGCTAAATCTTACTCTCTTGCCAATACTGCTCTGTTTCGATTTCCCCACATTTTTTTCCAGTGATTCATAAAGATCAATCAAATCGGAAATCTCCTTGCCAATATCACCCTTTTTCCCTTCTGGCTGTTTCTCTAGATCTGTTATAATATAATTTAGCAGCACTTGAATGATTCCCAATATAATCACACAATATGACTTTCTTTTATCTTCTTCAAGAGATGATGAAACTGTGTCCTGAGACTGCCCAACAATATCTGTAAAATGCAAACGAGGAAGTCGGGAGCTAAGTGCTTAAATAAACCAAACATTTTAAAGACTGTGATACTCCTTTGGTTTTAAGATTCACTATCTCCAGCTTGTATTTCACTTCTGAAACTAGACTATGCCTAACACACAACCTATACTAACCAGACATGAAAGAAAACAAATGTAACAGCAGATCAATGAGTTCAGCTATGTTAATAACTTTTCAACAACAATAATTTGTTACGTACCTCCTAATTTCTTGCACAGTAAGAAGCTTCGGATCTTCACCAAAGCACTAAAGTACACTTCATTAGATACGTTTTTTCCTACCTGCTGCTGCCATACGAAATTTGAATGTACCCACACAATATTATTAACAACTACGCTCTATTAGATAACACAAAACCAGTTCTTCTGTAGCAATACCTCGTTATCTTGTGAAAGTGAGAAACCAAAGCATGGCCACGCAGCATCAGAAGGCCGATCAGAGCTGTTGTGCGGCTGGAGAAGTAAAATCCAAGAGATACAAAAGAGCAGCCTATCCAAGGGCTCTTCAATGATAAATTTGCCACCTCCTGCTTTAATGCATGAAGTGATTCCAAGTTGAAAATCTGTGTCCTGCCAGAATAATCATTAGTTGTCAAAACATATATGAAGTTGTCTCTATCAACAATATAAGATTGAAAAACTCTCGCAACAGCTCCTCCTGTAAAAAAATTCAAGGGTAGAGCAAAGTTCAAAAGATATAGCAACTTTTTCTTTTTTTTTGTCAAGCCTGACTGAAGAGTCATTCTCCGTGTGGAGAGTGGATGGAGCATAAGCATTTCACAGTTACCTGTCCCAAGAAATGAAGAAAGTGCGGCATAAGAAAGTCCAAAACATGTTCTCCACTTGATGGATCAATAAGGACTAACTTCACAAGCCCATCATAAGCTACTTCCTTCACTTTTGCCTACATGTAGGAACCAATAAGCTCTAATAAGATTTTCTTACTACTGAAAGAAACTTTCCACGATCAAGGACGAAATAAGACACCTGCTGGTAAAGACATCTTTGAAGCAACCCATTCAGTTCAATAAAGAGGTTTCCCCTCACAATACTGCTCATCTCAGTGTGCTGACTGGAACTGGCTTGGCTTAATGAGTCTTGGAAAGTAAATGAGCTGTCTCTCTTAGCTTGTTTCTCTGCAAGTATAAGATCAATTATAACCTTTGTCGCTGCAACACGAACTGTATCTTCCCGTCTAAACATAGCCTTGCGAATCACCAAGATGGTATAGTCCTGTATCATCAAGTTAAATTTAATCTCAGGTCTTGGCATGGAGGCTCGTTTCTTTTACCAATTCCATAGATCAGAAAAATGCATACAAAGAGATGAGTATTATCAATTCTACAAGCTGAAACACTCCAAACAGCAGCAGATGTGCAGAAGAGAGTATAACAAAAGAGAATGCGCAACACATATATTTTACCTCAAGATCATGGCTGAATTTGATGAGCGGGATAACAGCAGAAACAAGAAAACAGCTGATATTTCCCTCTATGAAAGTGAAATAATCCAATAACTCTTTGAGATGGTGGACAAATTCCAACATGATAAGTGAGTATCTCTGAACAAGATACCCTAAAAACCTACAAATTCAACCTCTTCAGCACATGGAGAAATGGTTGACGACCATATCCACTAAGCATTACTGACCTTACTATTGGCTTGCTCTTTGCACATTTCAAAGAAAGAATGCGAAACTTGCATTGCTCAATTATCTGCAAAATATGAGTGTCACTCAGTTTTGGGAAGTTACAGATGCAAAGAGATAGAATAAAAGTTTGAATGTCAGTCTAAAAAGCATTAAGGAAGTTAACGCATCAGTAATCAAACAATTATCAACCTCGTTTCTTGTCATATCATGGACTTCGAATAGGGTTCCCAGAATCTGAATGCTAAGCTTCTCAATACCCAGTACGCCATTAGAATCACCATACTCATTGGATTTACCTTCCTCAACAGATTCTAGCAACATAAAGCCAAACTGAATAACACTTGGAACCACATGCTCCCTACCATATCTGCACTCACTAACCTAATAAAATATAAGAAAAGATATTGCTTAAATCTTCTTACGATAATATCCTGGTATGATAGACAGGACTTAAAGCCCAAAAGTAAAAAAGCAGGGGAAAATACCGCTCTTAGCAAAGATTTTTCAACCAATTTGGCATGCAGGAAACTCTCTTCCTTCAGCTTATCAGGCAACCACTTGCAATCTCTGTATATCATTGTCAAAAACATTAGTAAAATGTATCACTTGAATGGAAGCATTCCTATTAAACATGAAACATCAAGAAATAACCAATTCCAGGAAATTGAATCCAAAAAAAGTACAAAGAAGTTTGCTACTACTTACTTGGAGAGTCTGTAATCGTTGTATGCAGTAAGCAAAGCCGTTCTCAATACCCCCAAGGAGTTCTCACCGAATTTTCTAACTCTAGCAACCGAAAACAAAACCGCAACCGTAAAATGATTGAAAGTCCTAAGATCAGATTTGACTAACGCAACAACCTCTTGTCCCAATGAAGGATCCTGCTTCACTGCGAAATTCACATGAAGAAGAACAGTTCCTTCGATCTGTCTAACAACTGAAGCAACTCTAGTCTCAGCTTTAGACCCAAAAAACTCAACAACTCCACCAATCACTTCCCTCTTGCAAAAACCTTTAGAAGCAAGAACCAACAATTGATACACAAGTGAAGGCAAATCTTGCAAGTCTATACACTTAATACCAATAAAAACTTTCTCCACCAATTCACTCTTTCTTCCTTTATCCAGAAATGAAAACTCCTTTGATAGAGAAACCATTTTAGTCAACAAACCTTTCTTCCATTCACAACTAAGAACACGATCGATCGCAGAATTGACGAAATCGGTTTCACTAGCTATAGAATCTCTCGGATTCCGCAATATATCAAAGCATTGAGGCAATAAATCAAACAACTGAGCTTCATCGACAGTGATAACTCTAGAAACATCAGATACAATCGAATCGACGATGGATTTAAGCTCCTTGATGTGTAAGTATCGTAAAAGAGTACCGAAGAGCTGAATCGTCTTGAGTGAATCCGAATCGTTTGGGATTTTGCCGGAATTGAAGATTTCGGTGTAGTTGATGAGAAGAG
Organism: Barbarea vulgaris; assembly: GCA_963667165.1. Classification (NCBI taxonomy): domain Eukaryota; kingdom Viridiplantae; phylum Streptophyta; class Magnoliopsida; order Brassicales; family Brassicaceae; genus Barbarea; species Barbarea vulgaris. Next base: position 15,872,446 of record OY763891.1, on the reverse strand, counting down.
AAGCGAGGAGAGACGAGAGTTGTGGAGTAGTAGGGGAAAGAGAGATTAGAGATAAGAGAGCGATTACATACTCAGATACAGGTTTCGACGGCGATGGTGAAGACGAACGAGATTGGAGATATGAGAGAAGAGAATCGTGGGAAGATGGGGAGAGAAGGTAAGGTGGGAGAGAGAAGCCGGTTTGACAATGGTGGTATTGCGCTAAACGAACGATGTCGTTATCGGTGAGAGGTCTCTGAGACGGTTCTTCGGCGGCGGCGACGGTCATTTTTTTCCCGGGGGGATAAACTCAAATTTTCGAAACTTTTCGAGGAAGATAGTTTTAGGAGTTTAACAAAAAAAAAAAAAAAAAAAAAAGATATTTTATTTTCCTTTACGCGGGAGAATTTATTTGGGCCTTAGTTTCTATGGGCTTAAAGGCCTAAGGGATCTGGACAGTGCTGACTCATTGGGACTAACTAAACTTAGTTGATGTTAGAAAAAAAAAGTAATTGAATTTTGAAGATGGTATGTCACAAAAAAAAAAAAAAATGAGAGAGTTTATTTTATTTATCTTTAAAAGTCAGCTATCGATAAATGATAAATCTAGCTAGATAGAGGAAGTTTAAGGTATAAATTGAAGTTTGCTGAATCGTACGTTAAAAAACAATATTAGTAATTAGAATTTTGTTACATTTCGTAATTATGGTTTGTACGATCCGACAACGAAAAACATCAACTTGTTCAAGATGGTGATGATATGTGGTAATCTAAGTACACATCTATTATCTTCGCCAATATTCCAATCTCTTGGTTTTAGGTTTCTTACTTAGTAATTTAATTTGAATCTAGCTGCGTTTGAGTTACAATATGGAGAGCTTGCTACGCTTTTATTAGTCCGGTTTTGCTGTATTTTTATATCTTTTGGTCCGTCCGTTTTATTTTTTCGTTTCATTGTATTTGTTTTGTAGTTTTTGGTATTTTCATCTTCTTGTCTTTTTCTATAACTTATGTCAAAAACATATTAAAACGGTATTGAATCTTAACATTTTTTCTAAATTTTTTTCTAATTTGACAAAAAAAAAAAAAAAAAAAAAAAATTGAATCCACTTGGTAACTAAAAACAAATATTTGCAAGAAAATTGGCTAGATATTCTTGTGAAAACATTAGCCATTTGAAGAAAATCTTTAAATCAAGTATTAAAATAAACAGAAGAAATGGCGGTGATGTATGGAGCGAGCTCAAGCTTTTGCGAGCCTGTCCATGGAAATTAGTCTTTAATGTAAAGGTAGCTAATTCTCTTATTTTAATCCATCTCGGTCTCTCCATCAAGCTACACTATTACGTGAAACATATGTATTTTATTATAACACATCATTTACAACCCTATACTGTGAGGTTATCATAGAGCCATGTAGTCAATCAATGCAATAAGGAAATAGCAAGTCAAAAATGAAATAAAAATAAAAATAGAAAATATATAGTTCGTAGGTAATTTGCTCCGAAGATGGCGTGACATAATTCTCATTTCTTTCTGTCCGTTAACTAGAATAAGACAAAACAAAATAAAAGCTCAAGGATGTGCATGTGAGCCTCCTCTTATCCATCCAACGGTCTTATTGCAAACTCATACTTAGCTTAACAACCACCATTGGATTCTTGCGTTGCCCATGATATATATATTGAGGCTTTGTACAATTGATGATTAGAGAATTTTACTGCTTGATTCGATTACGTACGAAGTAAAAGAAAAAATGAAAAGAGTTTGGGTGCGATCATACCAGCACTAATGCACCGGATCTCATTAAAACTCCGCAGTTAAGCGTGTTTGGGCGAGAGTAGTATTAGGATGGGTGATCTCCCGGGAAGTCCTCGTGTTGCACCCTTTTTATATAAAAAAAAATATATATATTTTATAAAAAAAAAAAAAAATTGAAAAGAGTCTAGAATTTTGATGGAAAAACAGAGTTCATGGAGCTTTATGTTCGAGTATATACTATACATCCAATATAAGTGTATATTTATATACATCGAATCAAAATATATACATGTAAACCTCTATAAAATTTAATATTCGATAAATTAATAATTTTTTTTAGTTCCAAATTTATAATTTTTTAAAAATATTATCTATTTAAATTAATAAACATGATAAATTAATAATATTAATTTCAATATTATTAATTTATAGAGATTTGACTCTACATCGATACTTCATAGCCGGGTATGGAAAAATAAATAATGGATTGATATTAGTTTTGTCCTGGATGGATTTGTCGATGGAAAAAATCATACGGTGTTGGGAGGTTGGGGGTATTTTTGTGACATCGCTAATCATATAGAATATATATATAATTTTTTTTACATAAATTTTTAATAATTTTATAGCTTACCAATAATTTTGTGTTGACGGGTATACCTTTTATCAAATAGAAAAATGCATAAGTGAAGTACGTAAAAGGAGAAATACAAAATAAAGAAACAAATTTGTGGGGACAAAAAATAGATTACGTTTCTGTGAAAGAGACGAGACAATATATAACAATGGTGTAATAAGCTCAAAAAGACATGAAAAATCAATGTTGTTTGGAATTTTGGACCACTATTTTTTCTTCTCCACATTCACAGTCAAATACCAAGATTCAATCAGCCGCTAATCCAATAAAATGTCGTCGTTTGGTGTGAGAATTGAAGGCCACGAAAACAATTCGTGATGTCCGTTTAGATTCATCATCCATTCCGATTCATTTCTAATTATTTAGTCCAACTTGTTTTACAATATCTAGATATATTGTAAGCATATAAAGTTAAACAAATACTCCCTCTCTTTCACTAAGAAAATATTTTTTAAAATATTTCATACATATCAAAAAAAAAAAAAAATGTTTAATAATGAATAAATTACTTTTTTACATTAAACATTTTTCCATATATATAAACTAATAGTAATGCAACAATTAATAGGTTTTTCAGAATTTTCAGTTAGAATCTTGTAATTTTTTTTTTAAATTTTTTTTTTTATCTCTTGTTTTGACCTAAGCTTATTTTTTTGTGATTGCTTGGAGATCGACGGTTGGTGCCTCACACAGCACCGATGTCGGTCTCTTTTTCGTCTCCTCTAGTTTTTTTGTTTTTGGAATAATTATTGTATTTTTGTGGCAGATCTACTCAGTTCCGATGGAAAAGATGAAGACGTCAGCAACATGGTGTGTTGCTGGCGTGGTGTGGATGGTGGCGTCGGATCTTTCCATTCAACGATGTGGTTGTTGTTTACAAACGTCTATGTTTTCCTTCATCTTTCTTTTTGGTCATCTTTTCATATATGTTTCCTCACAAACGAAAAAATATTTTTTTCTTGGTTTTTAGGTCCTTTTAAGCTTTAGATTCGGTAACCATGTTAGTTTATCTGAAGTCTTGTTCTTCCTCTCTATTCCGTCTTCTCATTTGTATGTGTGTAGAGTTGGCCTAGAGTTTTCACTCTTTGGGGTTCATCTTCAGATGGTATATTGTTGCGGAGGCATCTTCCGCCTCCTCTCTGAGTCTTTTGGGATTTCGTATGGGTGTCAAAACTTGGCAATGGTTTTGATCTTCAGCTCTTCTCTTGTGAGGAGGTGGGCATTCGTTTATTTATAGATGGTTATCAATAAAATTCTCATATGAATAAAAAAGTAGTGCAACAATTCAAACACTCTCAATGAATATTTTTGATGTATGAAATTTATTAACAATAACTATAAAATACATTTAAAATTATAGAAAGTCAAACTTTTTAAAACAAAAATAAAAATACATTAAATCAAAATTTTTAAAAACGGAAAGAGTAATAAAATTTAATATTCGTTTGGAACTTAACAAATCATAAATACACAATTTGATACATACATTTTGCCCTGAATATTAAGTAGACATATATAAATGTAATTATACTAATAAATATAATCTATAAAAAGATTTGTCAAATCATTTAGAAAACTTTTTTAATTAATATAAAATTTTCATGCGCTTAATTTGTTTATATTGATTTTTTTATTTTTAAATTTTTTTTGAACCAAAACCTATAATCTCTTTAGGTGGGATCAATTTTTTTAGAAAATTTCTCTTAAAAATTTTACAACCCTTTATAAGTAGTCTTGAACTCAGGATCCATACTTATCCTTTCAAAAAAAATCCAACACGCCATCTTCTCCCAAATTATTTGAGATCAATTATTTCATAGTAAATTTTGTATTTATTTATTATTTTTATACCAAAATTTATCATTTTCATAACCTATCAATAGAGAAATATTTCATTTAACTTGGACACGGAAAAAAACTCGTCTTTTAATGAAAGGGATTCCAAAATTAACTCTTTTAACACTCATAATTCTACTAATTTTGAAACGAAATATGTAGCTAAGGAGGTAATGGTGGTTTGAAAGAACCGGTAGTTGTGTTCTGTCATGAGTGTTGATGGTGGCTCGATGTGGTCACCATTGTCCCGTTACTAGCTGTGATGATGGTTTCGCCGTGAAGGTGGTCGTGGTGGTGGTTATCATTAGAGATGTGGTTATAGAGGAGGTGATGGTGGTGGGACTTCCGACGAAAGCTAGACTAGAAGTGATTAAAAGGTGGGAGAAGAAGTTCATAGTCTTTAATTTTGTGGGAGAAAAAGAAAGGTTGATGAAGTCAGTATATTTATAATTACCAGTGAAAAGATAAAAGATTACTATAACATAACCTCATAGTTATTTTGTTATTTTGTTTGTTTTTTTAACAATTCTCATAGTTATTTTGTTAATTCTTTTTAATTCTATAGTCATTTTGTGTATATTATTTTTTGGGCAATGTCAAAGAATGTTAATAGATAATCCCAAAATTCGTTCTCTCACCCACTCGTTCTCTATTACTATTATAGCGAAAGACAAGCCCTCAAGTCTCTAGATGCTAAAATTGTGGGTTGAACAAGGTGAAACACTATTTTTTTGATCATAGGTTTCTAGTATTCGTTATCGCGCTGAAAAGTAAGTTATTTTGGTATTTTGGTTACATCAGTAACTAATATATCTACTCATCTCAGTTATCTACTTGTGCCACTAGGCTTTTTGTCTTCATTATCATAGCAAATATCATTCCTTTGATAACTATTTTACGTCCCTGCTAAATATATTAACAGTTTAGTTTACCATTACATAGCAATAAAGACATACCAACATGGTCATAAGATTAATACCAATAAAAGAGAAGATTGGTGGTATGATTCTCTCTCTACATAATAGGATAGTGGTGAAAGCTAATTTTCCATAGTGAAGTATGATGCTAATAATGAAAGCAAACTCTGGGGAATTTAAAGACAAGGCTCTCTCCAAGATGTAGGAAATTGATATATTGGTCGGACCCAAATTTGAGCCGGTGAACTTACAACAATCATGGACCTTCAACAGATTAGGCTAAAATCTAAAAGTGATGTACACGACCAAATTCCACACATTATTCATAAGTCATGCCTAAACTAAGCACCCAATAATAGAGTAAAAATCTGCAAACACATAGTAAGAGGCAGAGGTTGACGAAGGATCCGTGCAGTTGACTTGTAACAGAAGTGATGGTGAAGCAACAAGGAAGAGTGAGAATTAACAATGGCGAAGAGAATATGGAGGATGCATCGATCTATCATGACTTCAACGGCTCCAGAGATATATAACTACGGATGAACGACACATATAGATGTGACGACTTTGAGGTCTAGAACCACACCGGAGTAGCGGCCACCTTCAAAACATAAACAATAGCCATGAAGAATAAAGATTAAACCACACACGAGGAACAAGTCTCCGATGAAACATTATGAGAGTTTTCTTTTTCAGTGGGAAAATAATTCTTAGAGAATCAATAGAATATCCCAAGAGAAAAATCAATAATGATGTTTAGAAAGACGTATAGAAATCTATCGATTGAAAGTGATTAATTTGCGATGATCACCCTAGTTTTTGTATATAAGAAAAAATGTAAAATGAACCATATAAAACTTATAATATTATGAGCCGAAAAAAAAAAACTTATAATATTATGAGTACACAAATTAAAATTTTCGTAAAAATTTCTAAAATATCACAAGTTTTCTCCAAAGAAAATTCATAATAGTAATCAAAAAAAAAACCTATGTTTAAACTCTAAATTGAAATCTAAACGCTAAACCAAACCTTTTCATTTTCAATTTCAATTAATTAATAGTGTAGCTGGTTAGCTTTAGCTAGAAGCTCGGGAGATGTAAACTTTAAAGCAAAAAAAAAAGCTGGATTTAATAAATAGTAATGTAAATACCGAAATAGTAGAAAAGCCACGTAGATGTCGAATTCATAACGGGGCCAGAAGCCTTTTTAGTCCATCTTAAATGTAATTAATTATAGAATTCAAAAGACGAAAAAAATATTTAGAAACCTTTTGGAAGATTTGAAGAGCTGAGTAATATAACCCCAAAAAAAAAAAAAAAAAAAAAAAAAAAAAGATTAGAGAGAGTAGAGTAGAGGAAGAGAGAAGAAGCCACAAAAACAAGTCAGTATCCCACGTGCATCTGGGAACTCGACCCCTCTCTCTCTGCACAAACCCACTCGTCTCTCTCTTCTCCTTCACTTCTTCTTCTTCCATTTTCATTTTCATCTTTCTCTCTCAAAAGAAGAGACACACCACTCAAATAATACTCAAAAAGCTCAAAACTTTATCTTCTTTCATCTCACAACACAAAAACAGAGCAAAAACCAAAACAGAGGAAGAAGAAGAAGAAGAAGGGGTTTCATTCAATTCAATGGTGGAAATGAAAGATCAAGACATGGGTGATGGAATGCAATGTATAAACCATCCATTTACTAAAAACCCAGGTGGGATCTGTGCTTTTTGTCTTCAAGAAAAGCTTGGAAAGCTTGTTACTTCATCTTTCCCACTTCCTAAACATCTCTCTTCATCTTCTTCTTCTACTTCATCTCCTTCCTTCAGATCTGACTCTGTTGGTAACACAACCACAACTACTACCTCTGCTGCAAATCTCTCAGCTTCTCTTTCTCTTTCCGTCTCTGGACCTAGAAATGTCACTAACCACAACAACAACAACAACAAGGTTCCGTTTTTACTAGCTAAGAAGAAGAAGAAGATGCTTACTACAGCTTCATCTACAGCTAATGTTGTTTACAAGAGAAGTCAATCAACGAGGACGAGTAAGACAACTTATGGTGATTCAGATTTAAGCCCAAGAAAGAGAAATGGGTTTTGGTCTTTTCTTCATCTTTACTCATCAAAGCAACATAGTAACAGTAAGAAAGTTGGAAACTTTCATCAACCCATAACCCAAACTGAAGCAAAAACAGAGAAAGGACAAGTAACAGAGACGACGGCTACGAATGTTGGATCCTCTTCTTCTTCGTCTTCTTCAGCGTCTTCTTCAATGTCAAAGAGAGTGATCAATGGAGTTGGTGGTGTGAGTGGTAGTAACAGAAGTGGCATTGATGTTATAGTTGAAGAAGATGGAAGCCCTAACATTGAAGTAACACCAAGTGAGAGGAAAGTTTCAAGATCTAGATCTGTTGGGTGTGGAAGCAGAAGCTTTTCTGGTGATTTCTTTGAGAGGATTACAAATGGTTTTGGAGATTGTACTTTGAGAAGAGTTGAGTCACAAAGAGAAGGTAACAAAGGCAAGGTCAGTAGTAGTAATAACCCTAGTAATGGTGGTGTTAGGGAGATGGTTAGATGTGGTGGAATCTTTGGTGGGTTTATGATAATGACGTCATCTTCATCTTCTTCATCTTCATCATCATGGGTATCATCATCATCATCAGCTGAGCATCATCAACATCATAATCACATGGGTCATCATGGTGGAGGAAGGAACAGAAGCTGGGGATGGGCTTTTGCTAGTCCTATGAGAGCTTTTACTTCATCTTCTTCATCTGGTAAAAGAGGCCGTACGATTTCAGATTCTTCTACAAGCAAGAACACAACTCCAAACTTGAGTGCAATTCCTTCTTTGTTGGCCGTCTGAATTAAAAAAAAAAAAGAAAAGTTTTAATCTTTTGTGTTTCAATAAGTTCTTAAAACAAGATAAAATACACTATAATTAGTTTTATCCTTTTTCATAAATGTGTTTTTTTTATAATCTTTTTAGGTGTTCTTGAAACATTTGGTTGATGATCTTTTGAAAATCATATATATTGTAATGTCACAAACTCTTCTATGTATGTTTGTTCATCATCAACTTTTGTCAAACAAGTAACTTTGGATACTTTCTTTTATTTATTTGTCTTTTTCTCTTCTTTATTTTATTACTTATTTTGGTTCCTCTAATTTCTCCTTGGACCATTTGTCTTGCTTTCAGTACTTGTGATTATGATAGATTTTTCTTTAGATGTTCTTGAAACCTTGGTTTGATTATTATTATTATTATTAGTATTGTAGTGTCACACTTCTCTTTTATGTTTCATCATCATCATCTGTTTATTTGTCTTTTCTCTTAAACGTTTGTGTATTATTGTAGAAGAAAAAAACAGTTGGTGTATTTTTATCTAAAATGTATTTTGTGGGTATCCAAAAAGTATTATAGTAAAACTAGATAAATAATTAGTATATTTTTACCGAATTTTCTTTAATTATTTTAGTCTCTATTTTATTGTCTAATCTCTCTTTGAAACATTTGTCTTGCTTGATGTTGTGATTATGATGAGTGTTTTAGAAGTATTAATTAAAATAGTAACCAAAACCAACTGGAAAAGCCAGTCAAAGTTGGAAATTTTGAGGGATTTGACTGGCTTTTAAGTGTGTGTTTTGTGTTTAAATGAGTGAATCAAAAGGCACATGCCTTTGCACATGCATTATGATTCCATGGTCCCAAAAAAACTTTCAATTTTTCTTCTTTTTTTTTTCTTGTTTTTATCTTTTTATGACCCACAAAATTAAAGCATTAATAACGGTTGCACTGCTACGTACATCACTGATCACCTAATCTTTTAAAACTCTCAACACAGTGCAAATTTGGTTTCACATCGATATTGTTGTTATGTGGATTAACGACAAAAAAAATCAGAAGATTTTGGTATTATATAACGTGTTGAAGAGGACATGAAGGGGTCCATGAGACGAAACTACATATGAGCATTTCTGCAAAGCCAAAGAGACAGGGCAAAAAGGCCTCCTTCTCATTTACTCTTTTTATTTTTATTTGGAATTTTATTTTGTATTTTTCCATGTGGATTCATCCATGTTGCAAAGACTTAAAACTATTTATAATAAATTACTTAAAAAGCTAATCATGTGTCATTAGATTAATTTTAGTAGGATCGTTCAAGAGATCAAGATCTCGATAAGAATACTAGGCATGTTCTTAACTTGCTCCATCTTTAATTTTAGAGCCTATTAATCTTCACATACACTAGCATGGAAATTTTATAACTAGATTAAAATCGTTATAACATGGAAACACAAATGCAACTAAAAACTAAAAACTTTTAAATAACGAAACTAAAAATATAATGATGAAAAAAAAAATTAATGCTGGTGAAGAACTAAAATTTTAACCTGTGTTTATAAAGTTTTTGAACAAACGTGGAAAAAATTAACTTATACTAACATTTAAAATACTATATCGAACTTTATTAAAATTTAATTTAGAGAAATTTCTTCAAATAGCACCAAATGATGTTTTGTTCCAAAATTAGCTCACATTTTTATTTAGGACAAAAATAGCATTTTATAAAGTTCATAATTTAATTTTTTTTATTTGGGTTAACTATATTAGTATTTAAAGTTTAGTTTTTAGGGGGTAGGGGGTAAGATTTAGGGTTTAGGGCTTAGAGTTTAGGGTTTAGAAAACCCTAAACTCTAAATCCTAAACCTTAAAAATATGAGATTAAGACTATCACTTAATAAAAATGTTATTTGTGTCATAAATGAGAATGTAGGCTAAATATGTCACAAAAACTATATTTTGTGCTACTTTTGAGAATTGTCCTAAAATTTATTAAAAGATAATATCATGCATATATACATCATCTAAATATTTTTGAGTTTGCATATGCATTTGAAGAAAATTTCAAATATTCTCTTGACATGTTTTATAAATAATTTATCTTCACTTTTTTCATTTCTTTTTTTTTTCTTTGTTATCAAAAGCTCCATATAGACGAGACGAGTCCATATTTTTTCAGTTTTTCGTTGTAAGATATTTGTGTAAAATGCAAATGCATTTCGTTTGCGTTTGGCTTTTACTTATACAAATAACAAACAAAAAAAGTGCAACACCAAAAATTATAGTATCATTTTGATAGAGAAAAAAAAAACACTTTATTCCCTATATATATTATGTAAACGCAAAAAAATGAACGAATCATGGTCCACTACTCGACGGCAGTCGACAACACTCTCTATAGAATGATTAGTACTAGACAACCACTCATTATCAAATTAAATTCGGAAGATAAGTGTTATAAACACATTATAAACTTGCAACTAATTTCAAGTCCATAGATTAGAC